>RSEF01000003.1:15785070-15816003 GCA_003993805.1 Himantopus leucocephalus
TGGATTCGATGATCTTAAAGGTCCCTTCCAACCTAGATGATTCGGCAAATTACCTCGCAGGTGTAAATATGCCCAAGCACAAAGACCTTTTACCTCCTGAAGACAAGTAATTAAATCCACCACTTTTAATAAAAGCCACTTATAACAAGCGGTGGAGTGGAGGTCATAACTGGAACTTCCTTCTTCCTCCAGCAGACTTCTCTACGAAAAGCCACGTTTGGTACTTTCGCTGCAAACGTTGATGATCCCTCTACTCCCTATACAATACAGTAACTTGCAGCTTTAACACTAAAGTGCCAACTTCTTGATTAACCTATGTGCTGATTTATCACCAGCTGCTATAGGACAAACTTCAAACCCTTAGACCTCTACCCCAGTATGGAACCAAATAAAAAAAACCTAGTGACTGCTGCGTACGAGGCATGTATTGGAAAAGTTCAAGTGTTTGTTTTTGTTTCTTTGCATAAGGACAAATCAAATAAAAGCAAACAAACAAACAAAACCCCCGTTCATTTAATTGGCAGTTCTCTAATTTATAACATACTGTCTTGGCATGTTTAAAACAACAATTTTTCTGGTTGTGCCTAAATACTACCTCTAGTATTGTATTACAAAGTTACTTCTTGAAAAACAGGCTTTTCCTTGACTTCTCAATGAAGTCTGATTTTGCCTAATACGATTAGCCTATGAGGACTCAACTCCACGTGACTTGCAATCACTGATATAAAATTAAGGCAGTACAATTTTCCAGTGGAAAATTTTCTAACCTCAAAGTGAAAATGCTTCTTATAAATTAATGAAGGTTCTTCACTGCTGACACTGCTTACAGTATCTTCTATTTATCTTCTGTTGTTAGAATTGTTCAATAATTATTCTCATGCGGTAGTGGCCATCTATTTCTATGTTATTATGTTATCTCCACTTCAAAAGAAATCACCGTGCTGGATACAAAGCCTGACACTGCATAACTTACCGAACCATTACTTCCTCTCCTTATGTCTTGCTTCCTTATAACGCATGAAATACAGCTAACATCTCTCTGTGATAATAGGAATTTACTCGCAGAATCTCTGCTGCTTGTGACTACTAAGAAACTGATTTTGCCTGATGCTGAGTGCTTCTATCTAGGTGCAGAATGACTTCAACTCCCACTTCTTGATATAGTTTAGATGGAAACTTTAATCTGATGCTAGGTTAATCTTGAATAATTGCTGCTAGATACTAAATCTTGTGTAACTCAGATGTTTACAAGGCCTGGTTTACATATATTTGTGCTAGAAGTCTTTAGGTCAAACTGAGAACATATAAAATTGAAATAATTGTATTTCCAAGAGTTTGCTTCAGTTGTACAATATTTTAATAATCTGCTTACAGCCTGTCTGTTTTTGTTTATCTGGGAGAAAGCAGCTTGCATGAGTAAGATAATTTAATTCAAAAAAATACATTCCCTGTAGATGTCTCCAATATGTAGAATATTTTGGTCACTGATGTTTTTCACAGAGGCCATGCTTCTCTTTCTACATTGAAGCCGTAATAGTATTCCTTAGGGGAAAAGGTTATTCGATGTACAAACAGCTTCGGACTTTATTCTTTTAAATATTTTGTTGCAGATCTGCATTCTTCTGGCCATTTTTGTTAGCACGAATCTTTCCCACCAAGTATTAGTCATGCTCTGATTTCTGTTAAATACTTTTGACGAGCAGAATTCTCGTGGCTGGCAAAGGGGCTCAGAAACAAAACGAAGCTGATTTGTAAACATTCGTGTTATCTAAAGCCTGTAGCTCAGCTGCTTATCCGAACTTCCCTTATAAACTTTGGCTTGCTTGTAAATCTTAGGAAAGATCTTTTAATTAAACCATTAAAATGAAAATTCAGTAAGGAAAAAGACAGTGTTTTTAAATGAAATAAAAAAAAGCTCTTATTCTCTTATTCAACCTATTAGTACTTTAAGAACTAGATTTCTAGATAAAATTAAAAGCAATTAAACTCCAAAGCTCTAGAACTGCACTCCAATGACAAGAGATTGTAGCAGAAGAAAATTCAAGGATGAAATCAGAGCTGTGTTGAAACTGCTGATGTTTTGCGTGCCTTTTAAAACACACAAACGGTAACTGCACTGAGAGAAATTCTGCTGCTTGTGATTCAACAGTGTGTATGTGAGGGGGGAATCGAGCAGTTGCATTTTCCGTATTCTGTAACTGCTAATCAAAAGCAGAGAGCTGGTATCATTTCCAGAAGAAACTACTGTTTCATCCTCCCTCTCTGTAAATCAAATCTTCACGTGTGGTCCTTCAGACCCCACCCACTTCTCGACAACTTAATCAGGTTTTCAGACTTCAGCATCAAGCAATTTCTGTTCTTGCCAGGGAATATAACCTTATGACACGGCCTCTACGCAGCCTACTCCATTGCTGTTATTTCCTGCATAATTAGCATTTGGTTGTGCATCCTTTCATGAGTTGAGAGCGCCTGTTTAATTAACGCATCCTCAGTCAGAGATTACCCAGTGACACAAAAGGGAAATGCCTCCATGGACATCTGAAGACAGAGAAGCATTTACAGAAAGAGCTCTCTCCATTGAATACCTTGCCTGTAACTATACCCGGGGCAGGGTATATTTAGCCACTGTTCCACTCAAGAGTTTTTGAAACATCTCTTTCTAATTTGCTTCCAGGTACCATCTCATCATCTTGTTTTAAATATCGCAGCTCAGCTCAAACAGCTTATTAAAAAGACATTGCGATCATCTATAAAAAAAAAAGGAACGTCTTCTTGACTGACGAGGAAGGCTGCTGTTCACACAAATGCTTGAGTCAAGCTGCTTGAAGAAGAAACTTGCTTTATACCCATATAGAGACCTCTGCAAAGGAAAGGAAGTTCAAGACTGAGCTCAAGTAAGCTGAAGGTGGAGATGAAAATGAATACAGTATCACGTGTAGCAACTTTACAGGCTTATAAGAGTTTTCTGTTCTGTTGATAACTGATCACCACTCTGTTTCTCTCACTCATCTTCCTTTCCAAAAACCACATTTGAGCTCCGCTTCTTTTTAGCCTTTTTTTAAGCAGAAAAAACAGCACCCCAGTGTTAATACCATTTCCCAATAAGGAACTAAGCAACAAGCAAAGTGCAATTAGGAAAGACATGCTATCAGGACACTTTACATTCTTGATAAAGTTACATATAAACTTTGCATAAAGTTCATTTCATCAGTGGCATAACGCAAACCACTGCATCATTTACTTATCTTCAGCTGCTGCAAATCCTCAGAGCCAGAGGAGGGAACTAGAACAGCATTAACTCCAGTGTTTCTGTGTCAGCCGTTGCCTTAGGAAGCTGCCTTTCTGCAGGTACTCTTTCCAAGACATCTTTATTTGATGTTAAATGACTAAGAACAGAAAGCCACGGAGTTGTGCAAACCAACAGCAGGAATTCAGTGGCAGCAGATGCGTATCTTTCTTCAATTATCAGACACGTACATAGCAAGAAAGATTATTCAGAATCTCAGCTATGCCTTCTGCATAGCTTCAGAAACCTTCAGCTTTGCTGTTTCATATTTCCTGGGCTTTGACAGTTAACAACAATCTCTCTTTCTCCAAGAAAAATGATCTGATGATTCAGAGATGCACAATTAGATTGAAATTCCCAGGTTAGGGAATTAAAATAAAATAGCACGTGTATCAAATGTGACGAGGTTGTCAGGATTTTCCTCCCAGATTTGTGGAACCAGATGAGATGTTACATAAATTCCTCACTGATAATTGAGGTTAAGCGCTACTGCAGGTCACCAATTTAGAACATTTTACTATTCCAACCTAAAAGATTTACTTATAACTACAAGTACTCTCTTCGATAATTGACGGTTGTTGGAGAAAAGAATAAATTAGGCGTATTTTTTAAAAATAAGATTCATAAAATTGAAGAAATGTAAACTTGGAAAGAACTTGAAAGATCATCAATGAAGCGTAATGGAGAAGAAACACTTCTGTAAAACAAATACGTATGCTGTTGTAAATACTGTTTCTACTTCTCAATGCTTCAGCTCCAATCCTACAATACCCACACTATCCCTACTTCACTGTAAAAAAACAACCAAAGATTGAGGGCACTGTCCGATTTAGTTACTACTGGAAAATTGCATTAGGCACAGATCCCAAAATAATAACATTCCGCTCCTTGGCTTTTAAACAAAACATACACATTTGCAAACACTCTCTACAAACTGCAGGCTAGCAGGCATGATATTATAAAGCACAGCAAAAAGACTACATTGATAGTACTGCAGGTAACATCCTGATCATTCCCTTTGTAATCTCTTTCATCACTGAAATAATGTCGATAAATCGTCATATAGCTACAGAAGTAAAAGTGGTTCAGCCTTTAAATATACCAAGGAAAACATGAAAATATTTGCAATTAGACTGTAATATTTTGTAGGGAAAGATCAGACTAGCAGAATTTGCTTATATCCATCTTCCTACCTAGCTGGTGTTTTAACTGCATACCATGTGCTGAAAGAGGTTAATGGACGGTTAGTGGTCATTCCTGTGGCGTAATTTGGACAACAGGATGACATGAGGTTTTTCATTAATAGAAACACGGGGGCCAGCTTTCTAGGATTAGACAAATTGGATTTTAGCTCTCAAACATGAAGTGCACTGTCAAACATAATTTCTTCTTCCAAGAAACATGTCATAGATAAAGGAATGGAATTGTAAATAGATTACAAACCGTACTTAAACTGATTATAGGTTAATGCACGATCCTAACCAAAGACATGTAGTGGTGCAGGCTGCATATCATTGAACTGAGCTCCTGTTTTACAGTGATTTCACATGTGATTTTCAGCAAGCAAGACTAACTACAAAGAAACTTTCTAAAAGAAATAGGCAAGTGTACTAACAATGCAACCACACCAGGCACAAATACTTTGACGGGTTGCGTGTAGGTAAATAGACTGACATCGACAGAAATCCGTAATTGAAGGTGCTTCACACAGCACTTCAAACCGCTTCAAAGTAGGAACTGTTTTGATTCTAGCTAGGATTACCTAAATATAGTTGTAGAAAGAGTAGAGAAACAAATACATCAGCACATTAAAATTGCACCAGGGTTATTAATTGCTGCTTAGTGGACTTTTTCCTGGCTTAGCTGTTTCCCAATAAAAAAATAAATAATTGCTAAGACTGCACAAGGTGTGCTTTGCCTCCACATCTTCATCAGGGTTTGCCAGACACTATTTGGAGAAGCCATCTCTCCCGCTTTGCATCCCCTGATCCCTGCCCAGCCCCGTGGGCTCCCTAGTGCTCCATGCCAAGGTGCACGCTTGTGTGGCTGCACTGCAAAAGGAGCTGGGGAATGATGTAACAGCACTGACCCTACTGGGAAAAAGCACATCTGGTTTTCAGCTCTGCGAGTTCCTTGGTGCAGGGTACCCCTTGGCGTGCAAACGCTTCTGGTGCTACAAAAATCCTGGCACAAAGCTGAGAATATGCGGCTAAAATCAGTGCCAACTTACAATGTCTTAAATATGAGTTTAAACCCCTCTTCTTGGGGTCTCCGTGGCTAGCTGGTGCTTGCAGGGACTGTAGAGCACTTCAAGAGAGGCAAAGTAATGTTTACATGAAGGTTCATCCCAACAGTACAACCTGTGTTTCTATTTCAAAGGAAAAGTGGGCTCCACCTGCCCCAGTACAGCACGTGGAGCTCACTCCTGGGGCTTCTTGACATACAGTGCTTTGCGTCAGGCCCTGACACCACTGTTTTCACATATTTTACCTCCTCTGGCTGATGACAGTCATTAAAATTTAATGTCCTCTTGTTGGTCTTTGGTTGCCTCTCTGAGGTAATTGCAGTCAGATGCTGACGCTTCATTCCTACCAGACAAGGCATGTGACCACCACCTATCTTTTCTCCTGTTCAGGAGAAAAAGTCACTCATAAAAGGCGCATTAAAAAATTAAAAACATTTCCCACATTTCAAAAGGAGTATATCTTAGACAGTACAGTTCATGTTTTGTAACAGAACTCCTGCCTATAATATATCTAAACACAAAGAATACAAAAAGATTTTTAAAATTTGAAAAAACTTATTTTAATATAAAACTATCTCTAATCTAGCAAAAAGTAGATGATTTCCACTGATATCAAGTATTTCAAAGGAACAAATAAACAGAAATATTTGCAACAGATTTAAGTTAATGAGTTTAAATAGCTATCTTTTCTAAAATACAGAATTTTTCCTCCAAGTCTCCCTTGTGATGTTGTTTGCTAAAAAACACTCATCAAAATTCTTTTGTTCACTTCATTCTCTCCAGTCTCATGCTTAAGAAATAAAATTTATTCTACGTTTGTTAAAATGTAAACAGTCTCCAGAGCTTTTAATTAAGCTCCTAATGTATATATACAGAGAAATCAGAACAGAGGCATCAAATTACACTGAAAACCAAACAAAAACAGTTGAACTATTAACCAGACTGGCTGGGCTGTGTGCGCCCAGCCAGCACACTGCCCTCCCATCCCAGGATTTACAAAACCCAGTGTCAGCCGCTGCCCACATCACTCATCTCTGCATTTCAAGAAAGCTTTTCAAACACAGTAAGCCCTCGTATTTCTTTCCCAGCCATAGTTTCAAATATGAGCGCTTTTGTTCGTAGTTTGTACATTTTTTTCTCTTAGACGCACATGACACGACAAATCAGCCCATTTTTTTTGCAACGCGATGACGTTTCTTTTTGTTATATCCGCTAATCAATGGCAAGAGCAACTTGGGAAAGAGTGATTCGGAAAGCGCAGAGCCCACTCAAGTTGGCTTTTCAAGCTAAGAATTTATTATTTGAAGTAAAATTAAAAGCAATCCAATCAACTCATTCTGGGCGATGGGAATTTTGAAGAACACTGCCACATAGCTCAAGAATAAATAACACTGAAATACAGCTCTTTTTTTTTATTCTTTCCTTTGGTGATTTGCCTGTTGATTGCCCGTTTGTTTCCTGGAGACATTTGTAAGCCCTCTACTTCCTAAAACCAAACACAATCAATCCCCTCACCAAACTGCAATCATACACTGATGTCAGAGCGAGGAACTGAAGGCAGCAAAGGAAGCCTTAGGGCTGTTGCCTATGCTCACAGTCCCAGCAA
Source organism: Himantopus leucocephalus (assembly GCA_003993805.1). Classification (NCBI taxonomy): domain Eukaryota; kingdom Metazoa; phylum Chordata; class Aves; order Charadriiformes; family Recurvirostridae; genus Himantopus; species Himantopus leucocephalus. The sequence goes on from RSEF01000003.1 coordinate 15,792,208, forward strand.
GAAAAGCATTTCTTTCCTTATTTCATTTTGGGGGTAGGCTCGCTCTACCATCAAGGAAACTGGAAAACATGACATACTGATAAGCATCCTATAAATAGATTTTGGCTTTACCCAGGGACTCTGATTTGCAGCAACTGATAGAAATAAGCTCTAGCTTTAATGCCTGTGACAAACAATACTCTAAACCTACTTGGTTGTATAAACAACTGTAGCATGAAATCCACTCCTCTGCTCCCTCTGTCCAAAACCAGGCACCTGGATTCCAATGACAGCTTTAGCCGTGTGCCCTTTGCTTTTTTTTTGTGCACGCTGCTGAAACCACAGAACCACTATTAACACACATACGGTGGTACTTCACATGTGGTGTTGCAATTCTCAAGCAAAATCCCATTTTGAAAGTCACAGAAAAACATGCATTCCTTAGCTTTCCTATTTCCAGCCCCCTTATTTTCAGCAGGTAGAACAATTGTACAATGTTCGTCTGGCCAGACTGGACCACATATTCATGCAATTCAATTGTGTAGTCCCAGCAGCCATCACCAACGTGCACCCAATGGGAGAAAGAAAAATAGCCATCTGCATTTACAGCAGGGTCCACTATTTTCACACAAATAAAAGCATTCTCTCCTAATTTTCTTCCTTGCTATGTAAGCAGGTTAGAATTCTAAGTACCTCTCTCCTATTTAACTGTAATTGAAATAACTTTATATCAAACAGTTTTAGATCAACATTTGACATTATCTCCAAGAGTGAAGGGAAATGCAATTTTTTCTTATACTCTAAATAATCTTGCAAATAGTTTTGAATTTATCATCAGGATAAACTGCATGACTAACAGGCGCAGTTACTACTCGGGGGAAAGCTTCTGACAACACTTTTACATTCTCATCACTCATCTTAATTCTGGGCTACTTAATATAGAAATCTCTTTAAAGGATGCTTTGTCTCCCAGTTCTTCAGTTCTGGGATCACACCTCTCCTGGATGTGCAAAACAAATACTTGGTCATTACAGGTTTTCTTCCAACAAGACTTCTTAAGCATATGCTAAGTGCTTTGATGAATCAGGCCCCGTAAGCAGACGGGAGAGCAATAAATTTCCTTTAAATTGGATGTGCGTAGCTCATGCATTTAAACCCAGCTCAGACAATTCTGTTTCTATGCTTGTCGGCTCTCATCACGAAGTGAGTTCACAGCGGAAACTGTATGCAAGAGGAATCTTAAATAAGGGTGAGCAAACTGGTATAGGAGTACTCGAGGTGCTCATGTTAGTGGTCCCTGACCGTGGGGCCGCACAAACCCTTCAGTTTGCTTTCCAAGTGCTGGAACAAAGATAACTGAACAGATAATCTGAATAATTATTCCAAATATTCAAACAGGTTACAAATATGAAATTTCCTAAAGCCAGCGTGGAGGCATCCATAGTGCCAGCAGCAGGCACCTGATCTGTGAGCAGGGGAGAGGGAAGCTCACAACCCCATCACCTATAAGCATAAGTTCTCTTTTTGGTCCACGCAGAGAGACAGAGGCCTCTGGAGAACAACTCGTGGCTCCTCCATCAGGGTGGCAGAGCCCACGACAGGAGCATCACCACCCCTACCACACCTTCTCTTCCCCTGACAGCACTACCGGCTGCGGGAGTCTTTTTTATAGATGTCCATTTTCCATATCGCCAAGAATAGCAGCGTTGTAAAGAGCATAAAACTGTCTGAGGGTAATTGGGTTTTGCCAGATGGCAGAAAGCTAACAGAGATTGTATAACATTTGTTGACAGTCTGGTAAGTTTTACCTTGGCATTTGTAATTTGCCCAAAGAAGTTTTCAGTTAGAGTAGAAAATATGGTACCCCCTTTCAAATGCACCAGCATTTAAATGCCCTTAATCAAGCTAGTATCTGAACCTAAAAAAAAAAACCAAACAAAAACCCCCAAACCAAACAGTAAAAGGTTTCTTTTAATTACATAATTTGCAAGTGTCATATGCAAAAAATTAAATCAGCAATATCAAGTGATTATGCTTCCAGAGAACAAATCACTTTAAATAGAAACCAAAAGGAAAAGCCAAGCATCATCAAAACATGAGCAGACCTGAGCACAGCTTTCAAATTCTCCTTTTTTATTATGTAAGTAACAGCTAACTAATCCGACTTCACCTCCAACCATTTGTAACTCTCTTAACTCTAGCAGGATATAAAAAATATAGTGTAAAAAAAATAATAAATTAGTTCCCCCCAATTGAAATACTGCCACAAACGTATCAGTGTCTTAAAAATGAGCCAGATCATATTCCATGTTGCCTACAACAATTTACAGTAGCAATAGTTCCTTTGAAACATGCAGAAGTGTCACTGCTTTGACTACAGAGGGAAACACGATGCGACAATTAACGTTGTCAATTATGATGACTTGCAACCAAGGACAAATTTCACTCCTTTAACAAAATGAATGGTCACCATGTGCAAGGGCTTGCTGTTCTCACAGGACCCAGGAGGAGTGAAAAAACGTATTTTAAACTAGAATGCACTAGAGTAGTTTAAGTTAAGTCTAACATTGCCACCTCCACAGCGAAGATGTTTGGTTCTTACAGTTGAGAAGCAAAAATCAGTGCATAGATCACGAGAACAAAAGCTGAGCTGTAGGCACTGACCAAAGCAGAAGTGAATTTCTATACCGTTAGCAGCCTGAGCTCGCCAGGGGTGCCAAGGGTCACCGCAGCAGACCACTCCAAAGGGCAATATATATGAAAGCAACCCCGAAATAAATTCTCCTCTTCTTTCAGCTAAAACCAAGCAAAACCAAATCTCTCCAGCAGTTCTGAAAATGTTGTTCCCGCGCTGATTTGTAAAACACAGACCCAGAGACATAAACAACCTCCTCTCCTCCCCTTCCCTCCTGCCACTCACCCACCAACAACTTGCACGTTTACCCTGGTAGCAACAGTCCATGGCTGTGAAGAAAGACTTTACCACTGTTAAAAACAAATAGATATAAAGATTTCTGCAGAAAAAGGTGACATTCTCTCCTACAAAACCACATTGTCATCTGAGGTGCGTGTAAACACAAAGAAAGAAAAGGGGAAAGATTGCCAGGCTGCAGCTCGGGGCTTACTTCTGGCCATGGAAGCGGCAGCCCGGGCAGCTCCCCGGAGTAGGTTTGGGGAGGAAGGGAAGAAAGGGATCTTTGTCCTTATCAAGGCAAAACACAGCAAAACTGGACTAACTAGGTTAGCTAAAATCAGCTTTCCTTCTCAAATTGACAAATATGGTTCAGAATTTTTTTACCGAAAATATAGTGCAGAAAACAGGTCTGTGGTGGCTTAGTTCTTTAACGTGACGAAGGGAGCCTGGCTCTCAGCAAAAGCCAAAGCAAAACTCCCGCTGCTCTCAGAGGGCTGGGATCTGCTTCCACAGCTCTATCAGCTGTCCCAACACACACTAGTTTCTTCTATTCGTCTCAACACGCAGGTAACCATTCAAGGAGTCTGCTTTAGTTTACCTGAATTCAGATTCGTTGTTTTCTTTAAACATTTTAATGACATGCAAATTTCTACCATTATTTCTGAGTTGAACGTGACTGCCTTTTCCCTTTATATTGTGACCATACCTAGCACGACTGTTCTGCTTTTGCCACTTCATTCGCAAACAGCATTTTGAAGCCATTTATACTAAACAACCACAGCATACATTTTCTCGCATAATTTTTTTAAATGTATTTCATTAATCTTGGAGGAAGGAGGTCAACAACAACAAAAATCTTTGTGTAATTTCACTTGTGGCACTATCAACATTGGATGTCTTTCAGAACAGGAAAAACAGGCATGGGATGCAGTCACTGCAGCTCCCATGAACTACCAGAATCTTCCATCACAAAATTTCTTATAAAAATCACTGATGCTTTTTTCTGTATTCAGACACAGCAGCGAGGTCTCATTTACTGAGAAAAATTCCCATTATTTATCAATTGCGATAAACTGTAACGTTTAACGCTGTCCTAGGACCAGGACTGGTTATAACTTTCTCGCAAGAAAAGATATCAGGCCCAAAGACGCTACATATGGCCAAATCTTGCCGGAGTCACGGCTTGCTGGAGAGGACCTAGCCCCAGCAGCTCACCTTTCTGTCTGCACATCACATCTGCTCTGCAGCACAGGTATTGACTGTTGCAGATACGGCAGAATTCAAACCACCCAGATTTTGATGTTAGTATTTGCAAGTTATACTGACACTTATTTTGGGATTCCTCCTGGAAATAATAAGGAAAAGACATGTTCTTTTAATGAGTGTTAATGGTGATTAACCACCATTGGAAGTCTAGTACCTGGAAACCAGTCTCCTTTGATGGGAATGAACCCAGGCACAGAGGCAGCACAAAACTGGGTGCTAAAATATCAGCTACCATCAGGCCTGTTCCTAAACTGCATGTTTGCAAATTCATTCTAATTCCAAAAAACAAAAAAGAAACTGGATACTGCAAAATACCGCAGCCAAGAACTCCCAGCCAAGGGTTTTTCTTCTCCAAAGTAAGGTAATGGGGATTTTATACAAATTCCTCAAGTTAAACAACATAACTCAGGAGCTCAGAAACCTAAAGCACATGGAATCTGCCTTTAAAAGAGCAAACCTGCATTTTAATAGATTGCTGTGATTTACAATTACACACTCTGTTTTTTTATGCTTTGTTTGGCAATTTAATCAAGAACCTTCTACAAATGAAAAATAGAGCTACGCTGAACCTTAGTGTTAGATCAACATTGAATCTGCCCTTTCTACACGCTCTCTTTCTAGGACACGCCACAATCCCAGAGCACTGGTACATTGCCAGTATTTCAGTAAAATACTTGAAATTTTAGGCTGGTTAATAATTCAATCTACATTCAAGTTCATGCTCAAGAGCGGGTAAGTTCTGGAAACATGTAATTCACCTACTTTCTTACTCATCCCATATGATGATTTCCCTTCAACAGGAATGACACATAGGTCCGTGCACGGGATTTCTCAGCAGATCGACCTTCTCAAGAGAAATGAAGACCTGAGTTTTGTCATCTAAAGACAAAATAGGAAGGATATTGGGCACTTACAGTGCTAATAACCCTACAAAGGAAGAGCCACATGCAGGAAACAGCCCCTAATTCTGTCTGTACGCACCACTAGTGTAGATCAGCCGTATCAAGGATGGGCTACGCCAATTTTAACCGTTCCACTTTGTCGTGGTAGAAGTGCTTCTCCTTGGGAAGGATGTATCCCCAATGCACTCCATAGCCAGAAAAGCCTTGCTAAATCAGGTATATCAGTCTTAACACACAGCAGTTTTTACCAGGAATACACTACACTTTATTCCAGTGAATCACCAAGGGTTGCAAAATGCATTTAGTAAACCCTTGGCCCTCAGAAATGTTCTTTCAGCACTGCCATACAGATAACCATTTTGCACCCACGTGCTCATGCTTGTATATCAGCGAGTGTCACCGCCGTGCCATCCATTTTGCAGGAACATCCCTGCGGATAGCTCATTAACACCCCAGGAGTGGAACAGAGTGTCTGAACTCCCTAGCGGCAACAGCTGATAATTTTGTTTATTTAACTAGGATTAGGCCGGGAGGCGATGGAGCTGAGAAAGCCAGAGACAGGCAACTCACACTCAATACAGCTACAAGGTTCTTTGTTATCACTGCACAAACGCTACCCAGGATTTATTTATTTATCGGATGCGCTTGCCTCTACCGTCTTGTATATCCACAGCAGACTAGAGCAAAAGAAAACATTCTCATTTGTACTTGACGCTTTGGAAATACAGAAATAGGGATTTAACATGAATATACTGATATATTACATTGGAAATAGCCGTAGTTTCCTGCTTCTTTATAGTTCACATGGACCCGTGGCTATTTCCCTTTGCTCCCATTAGCTACCTTATCTATCTTACCGTAGCTGACTTTCACATGCCTAGTAAAACGTTTCCCTGAGGTACTGGTAGATGCGTCTTTGCAGGACACCTGCACAAGGCACAGCAGTACATCTGCCACGGTCATCATGTCACTGGTGTGGCTGGGGTGTTCGACTGGCACAGATGTGCCTCGAGACACAAACAGACAGACTGAAAAGCCACAGTGATGAAACAAGGATTATTTATGGCCAGGGCTGTAATTATTTTCCGATCAAAGTGTTAGCTCGGAGAGCCAAGTTTCTTCCCATCACTTTTTCTTAGACATCTGTACTGGACAGCATACAAGTAGGGATTAACAAACGCTAGGCAAATGTGAAGTTTTATAGCCAGATGTGCTTAGCTGCGAGACTGGGAAAGTGCTAATGTAACGTGGAAGATAATGAACTCTGAAGCTGGAAGCTGTTCGAATGGATTTTAAGCAAGCTTAAATAACTTCAGTATTAAAGAAAACTTTTTTTTTTTTATGACTCCTCTAGATCTCAAAACCAAACCTCGAGTTACAAGCTCTGACCAAAGACAGTGTATAGTTATTTAAACTCAATTGCAAATTGCTCAATTTCTGCTGTTTGCCTGAGGGTTTCCAGGCAGGTTTTGACATCCACTGCAGCACACAGGCGGCCCCATCCAACACGGATAACAACTCACCAATGCCGATCACCCTCCACTCCTCTGCTATTCAGCATCCTGCCGTCCTGTCACCAGTAAAACGCTTTTCCCTGCAGCGCCGAGAAGGGGGACACTTTCACACAGTTGTGAAGAAATTGGCATCTCTGTCAGCCACAGTTACTTGGGATGTATGCCTAATCCTTTTGCTTCACAGTGGTCTCTTTTCTGAGCCTAAATAAATGGGTTTCCTCAGTTCCACAAGGAGATACTGAAGGAGCCATTTATATGCAGATGATAACAAATATATCAAACCTTTGCAACTAATTAAAACCTAGCAGTTTTATCCAACCAGTTGTTTACAAGGTAAGGAATGCCATGGAAAATCACCGAGCTGGATTCCAATAAAACAGGGAAATCTAAATAATTTGTTCTAAACAACTGCAGAAAAATATTTCTGCTTTGGTATTTTCACTTGAGCCTGTTGATTCCACATTTGAAGCTTGAGGGTATTACACTGCCGTCAGATCTCTATCTGAATGCACAGCTCCACACTACTGCTAAAATATATACTTTAATATTTATGAAATATTTCTAGATGGAGATTACCACTCGGAAGGAGAGAGTAGCATGACTCAGTTATTTAGTACCTTTAAATTTTCCAATGATAAATTTTGAAACTCTTTCCAAACTGGGTGTTCATGACAGAAGCTGAATGCAGCATTTCTTATCTTTATGGAAAGCAACGTTTTATTTATTAGTTTTTTGCACTAGTATTGCACTTCGTAGCCCTACTCATGAAACAGGACTTTGCTCTTTTAGATACTGTACCAACACGTGAAAAAAAAAAGACTGTACTTTCCCAAGTTTTCATGATCTTAGTGCAAGTCAAAAGGTAATGTGGATATGAACACACAGGGGGTGCAAGATAACAAACAGATAATATAGGACATTGATAGGCAATATTAACATCTTAGCATCACAAAAAGCACCTCCAGAATTGTGCCAACAATTTTTAAATTTTGTGCCAGCCACCGTAAAAATGCCATTTATCAGATTCAAGTGAGCTTTATCACGATTGACAGCGGGTGTGGGTTTGTGATAGCTGTGGCTGGACATGCTGTCCCCAGCTGCATCCTCATCTCATTAGCGTTATTAGTTGCGAAGGCAGGAACGAGACATTCATGTGTCATATTACTGATCAGCAACACAAATGTTGTCAAACATAGGACACTGGATATGGCCTTGTCACCAAGGTGAGCCGGTGACAGCACACCACCATCGCATCCAAGCACACAGGGGACAGCTGCTGACAGCAGCCAAAGTAGTACCTACCAGCCCAGAGACGCCACTTTGCAACCCACCTCCCCTCCTGTGAGCCCTATTGCTTTGCAAGGAAAGGCAAGAAGAGGCATTTAAACCTTCAAGCTGAAACAGCGCGGAGATGATTACAATCAACTACGCTATCACAGGAAATATTACCATAGCACTGAACTTCACATCTGCATGAAGCACGTGCTCAATTAAGTGATGAGTCCGTGCACTCCAGTGTGCAACTTTAATCCCCCATCACTGTAGTCTGAAAAAACACAAGAGTGGCTTATGTATGGATTTAAAATAGTTTTGGAGTATTACGTGTGCCCAAGAGCAAGCAAAGCTGTCAATCTCTCTTCAAAATCACACGAAAAGTCATACTAAAGGAGAAAAAGGGAAAAAATAAAATAAGTGTACTCGGCATGCACATGCTTATTCAAAAGCATCTTTGCCAGTAGCATTTAAAACACAGCTTTACTGACACTCTGGTGTTCTCAGCAACTCAAATATCACATATTTAATTGAGCAGTGTCCTATTCTACCTTTTCAAATTTAAATGTCAAGTTTTAAAATCACATTTATAAAACGCCTTTGTGCTTCTTAAAATACAGAATTTCTTGTTATATACTTTGTAGTGCGTACTTTGGCGTGAAAGTATACAAACAAAAAGAAGACGTATGTTTTATAAATATAAGAAAGAAAAACATAAACCCAAGCAGCACAGAAAGCTAACTGAAACCACCAGTGAGCAGGAAAAAAAAAAAAATTAAATCTTTTGGGCAATAATTCATAGTGAAAGCCCTGGACAAAAACCTGTGCTTTCTACTATATCACAAATGTTAGTAAATAGTGAATCTGATGCACTACCAGACAGCCGTAAATTATACAGTGTATAACAAGCCTCTGAAAAGGTCCCAGTCCCCTAAGGATTAGAGGGTTGTAAATAAAATCACCTTCACCAATTTGGGGCATTCTGGTGGTGCACTGGGATGCCGATCATCTCAGAGGTGGCCTCGGCCTCAGGCATGAGCAGCCAAGTGAAAGGCACCCCGAGGCCGGCAAGGAGTCTCTGCAGGTTTCAGAGCGCAGGTGCAAAGCGCTTGTGCTCATCCACTCCACTGAGCAAGCCACCGTGTTTGAGACATGACTTGTGAGCCGATGAAGCAGAAAGAAAATGGCTACTATGCTGCTACTGAATGCCCCAGGCTTCGTTTGCGCTTTCAGGAAGCTTTGCTTTGCTTCCAGAATAGCATGAATAACATTTGTGATGGTAACTTTCTTCCAGATGATGGAGAAGTGATGACCTGCTCTCCATGCTCCCTGGATAGCAGCACTGACAGCTTTATCTTTGGAGATGTGACTCTTCCCAAAGATGTTAACTTCCAACAGATCCAAAAAAAAACTAACAACAAAATCAAAAGCATTCTAGCTGTACCAAAACTTGCCTTCATTCCTGAATAAGCAGCAGGACTTTACTGCGGGCAGTGGGTGAGACCTTTTCTGAAAAAGGTCTGCACTAGTGGGGAAAATTTGGAAGAGCAAAAGATGCCAGGTGCCACTAGGAGCCTGTTCAGCCCGGCGGAGAGAGGCGATGCCGAGCTGCAGGGAAGCTGACAGAGAAGGGCAGAGCGAGGCTCGTGCCCCCAAGGGGCGTTCAAGGCAAAACTCCCTCGCTCTCACAGTGACCACAGCTCCCATGCTCTTTGCAGCATTTCAACTACCTGCATTTCCCAGTCTTTACCACTGTGACCACATGAACACTGGTCAAATACCATCCAAAGAACTTAATCTTTACCTTCCTTACTAAAATAAAACTCAACCTAGAGAAAACGTTTATGTAATTGAAAATGAAAAAAAGCAATGATGTAGAAGAACAAACAAACTGGGGGGGATGTTCGAGCATGTCACTGTTATCCCTAAGGTGAGTGGGAAGAAGGTGAACTGCGTGCATATTCCATTTTTATTTCTTTCTGGCAGAAATAGAACATTGCTTAGGCATAATTTACATTAGTTTCTAATTTAGCACCAAGGTTGTTGAAGGGAAAGCAACGTGCATTTATCAGCAGATAAAAATAACAGCAATAGCAGCATTTGAGACAGGCAGAGCAACAGAAGTCGGTGCTGCAAAGGGCAGGCTTGATGCTCTCCTGTGTGATCCATAGATGCAGCTGACTTTCAGGGAATTTATCGAGTAGACAAAAAAAAAAGGCGGGGGGGGGAATCTATCTGCCATTTCCCACATGCAGTCTAATCAGGGTGGTTATTAAACACGACATAATTGTCCCAGCACAGACTTTATAATAAAGAAATGAATAACTGCTCGGCTTTCAAATATTTCAGAAGTGACAGAGGCCTCTTTTGTTCTCCTGATAAAAGAAAAACAAACAATCTGACCATAAAAATCATGGGCTGCCAGCAAAAATGTAAGTTCAGATAGCATAAGGAAATCAAGTGATTGAATTAGGTTTATTTTGACAGGCTCTTGTCACTGGACTAGTAAATTAGAGCCTTATTGCAAGGCAAAGCAACCAAATGTTATCTGAGATTTATTTATTTGCGTATGTGTGCTTTGAGTGGGTTCACAAAAAGTTCTTCACCTGCATTTGTAAATTCAGGCAGTAAGTTAAAAAATGAAGGAATAGGAGATTATTAACAACATAACAGACAGCAGTCTCACTTTCTGCTTCTCTGCATAAATTTTACCCAAATGTCAGTAGAATCCTACTGATTCTAAGTCAGCGCAATGGAGTACAGACGGAGAAGACAGCAGTCTTGATAGCTCTGACGATTCAAATAGACTTGCACATCCTCATTTCCCTGAAAATCACCAGATTTTCAGTTAAAAAATTAGAGTTTTCTTGTTAGTTCTCCTTTTAGTTTCCGAGCCCATCTAGTTCATGAAATGTTGATTTTTCTCTACAGGTGTGTTAGAAACCAGCAAACCCTCTGCAGTGAGGAAGAAGCGCGTAGCTTTTAAATCACAGCCGAGATACTCCTGAAATCGTCTCACTCCACGTGAGCATTTCAAGAAAACCCACTAAATACAGAGAGACTGGTGATGATATTAATAGCAGTTGAGGTCTTGGCAAATTTCTGACATTAAAAAAAACTTCATTATTCTTCTCTGTAGAGCTTAAAGTGAGAAAATTTGGGGCAGGGGAGCTGTGAGTGTTTTCAGAATTGGGGCCTACACTCTATAAACATTTTGGCATTAGAGTGATCCCATCATTCACAATTTCATCTCCTACAGGTTCCATAGCATATGTCATTTAAAGAAATTCATTTCCTGATGAATGATTTATGGTATCTTTGAGGGAAAACAGACCGATCAAACGCATCAAAAGTTTTCAATAAGAACGTTTGCCATGGGGTTATTTCCTTACTCCTGCCAACTCATTCTGATATTTCTTCATGCTACTAAAAACACTTATACAGTTGCATTAAGATTTTAGTTTCCATAGAAACTGTTATTGGTTAAAGTAAATACAAGATGGTAAAAAGTGTGGCTTCCCTAGTCCTGCGAGCATGCTTGCAGCTGCCAAATTTTCACCAGTACTTACTGCTGCGTGACACTTCTAGCTGTGTCTCCCTTTTAAGAACATGGACACTCTTTTGAGTGGCACTTCCATGCTTCACAGAAGGTATGTCAATATTCAGAGCTATTTCTATGCCTCATTGTACAAAAACGTATGTTCCTTTTCACTGCTCGTTATGTTATGTTATTTTGCAGACCTCTTTGCTAAACTTTACAAGGGAAAAGACATCTCAAAGCTCAAGAGTGTGCTATCAGGTAATGTGCAAATAAAAGGAAGTAGGTAATTGTTTCATCACAACTAATGATTTTCGCATTCCTTCAGCATTTCAAAATACAAGCTACAGAAGCCCTGAGCACCCTGACGCTGCACCCTTGCTGACGCCGGCAGCAGCTCTGAGCCCCTGAAAGCTGTGAGAAAAGGCATGCCATGCTTCAAAAAGGCTGCGCTGAATTTATGGGCAATCACAGCTTCCGCAGGAAAAAATGAACTGCATATTAATCTCCTGTTCTCAAAATTTCTCTTGCTCCATTCCTAAGTGATTCTAATGCTTACTAAAAAGGCAAAGTCCTGATAATCATCTTATAATTCCCTCACTTCTGTATAAATTTCACTGTATCTTGAATTCAGGCACTTTTTCCTAACATACACAATTAATAAGTCTTTTCTTGTTCTCTTCAGAACATTACTTTCATTTTTCTTCTCATTTAGAGATCTGCTACAGTGCTCTGTGCTGCCTGAGATTTGCCCTTATTACAAAGAATAAGCCTTTGCATGTATATTGCATTGAGACAGAAAACTCTGTTATCATTTCTGAAAATAGCAGCTGAAGACAGAAGGACTCATCCCTGACAAGGTGGAAAAAGAAGGTGATGCTTAAGCTTCTCAGTAACACAGGGGTCATTTGAGTATACTACCTACTGATTTTGGGTCAGAGGAGGATCTCGTCCCCCAAGCATCAAGTGTTTTGGTACCCACTAAAGATCTCCTTTCTACACCATTAGAAGCCTAAGCTGCTATGAAAGACATACAGGCTTATTTTTAGATGCCTCAACACTCTGACGGATCTAACCTTTAATCTTTGCGCCCCACTTCCTTTCCTGTAAAACCATTCTGACCTTCTGCCCAAGACCCACAGGTTCTACCTAACCCCGTAAATCTACAAATTCCCTTTGGGTGCCCCTAATGGCACCCAAAGTAAGACACAGACTTGTGCAAGTCTCCTGAATTTGTCTCATCTTCCCAGCCTTGTGCACCATTTGGAAGAATTGGTGGACACTGCCATGGATGAAAACAAGTTTTGAGTTTCCTAGAAGGATAAACACAAAGCCAGTCTTACACCCAGATCAGTTGAGGCTCTAGACTTCACACCATTCACAGAGTAACAGCACTTCTCAGGGGCAGCCACAAACTCATCACAGTACCCAGAAGTGTGAGAGCACAGATAATAATTACTATCAGCTAGTAAGACCTAGAGCCTGATAATAGACCATGGTCGAGTGCTGGGCTACTCTACGTAGTTTCAGCCAAGTCTTCTGGGTAATTATTCCTGAGGTCTGCTCAGGAAGCTCGCTCTTTTGCAGACAACTTTCTGAGCTACTCCCATATACTCTTGTAACGGCCAGGAATAGTGTTGGTGCTCTGCTCTTAGGTCTCCAGGGAAGGGGAAGAACAGGAAAGAGGTTTCAAGAGACTCGAACAATCGTCACAAACCAGAAGCTGGAGAACGGGAAGTGGTTTCGCACTCAGAGTGCCAAGTAGAGCTGACCACCTGCACAGCTGCAACCTAGTGCTAACACACTAACTTTGAGGAGATCTCAGCTCATTCCTTGCACTACCTTAATGTGACAACTGTAGGATGACAACTGTACTCTTCTGCCCTCAAGGGAACTTTTGAGGCTAAACATAATAGGTAATGGAGAAAGGAACCAGACCTCCTGGATGAGAAACCCAGAAAGAAAAAGCTTGGAGCTTATGAACAGTGTATAGTAGCATAAATGCATTTATGTATCCCATTTTTGGAGTCTAGTGTCACCCTATTTTACACACGCTATGGCCTAGGGAGTCATACAAAACATGAGCATGCCTAATACTACCTTTCTCTGGAGCACAGACTATGCCCGCTTACTGGAAACATTACAGAAGACAATCCATAGCTTGGACTTAATTACTGGAGCAAAACGTTAACACATTTTCAACAAGTTTAGGGACACTGTGAAATAGGATAAAACTGAAAGAGTACAATGCCTTCTTAATAAAAACAAAGCATTTGGCTGTTTATCCTTCAATGAAAACTTCTCCAGAATCAAAAAGCTTTGTCGTTTTTTTTTCTTATGATAATGACTAGAAGACGCAACAACAAACATGCAAGAACAATCACAAAATATATATGTTTGGACTTACGAAAATATTGTGAAAAGCAAATGTCAACCAACAAGGCTGAAACTAACTGAAATGAACCGTTTCTCTCTTGTTTTCTGAAATTAAGAACGGTGATCGCTGTACAGAAGATACACTGAATGCAGCATGAGAACAGACTCTGTTTCTAGCCATCAAAAAGACCAAGAGAATGGCAGATTAATTACCAAAGAAACATTCCCGCTGGTGGATATGGCAGCATATGGGGAAGAAGTGGATATTCCAGATGGTGATTGGGAAGAAAGAGTTTTTTGGTAACTGTGACTGCTTGTAGTCCTCTAAAATCATTACTTGCTAAGGTGTGCTGCTACAGAAGACCAAACAGGCTTGGCTAGCTTACTGTGGGTGTCGTTAATCACACTGAAATTTAGTTTACTATAAAAATGAATTACACTTTTTATGTTTAATAGAAAAGTCAAGGCTTATTAAAGATGACACTAATTTCTATCAAAAGGTAGCACTAGATCAGAAATACACTAAATGAGGTTTAAAGATTCCCATTAACTTCTTAAGTTTTTAATGACAACCCACAGATGAAAACCACTCTTAGAATTCTGAAAATAGATCAAAAATTTACATAAACTGGCAAAAGTCCACGCACACAGTATAAAAATTGTCCAAGACTATCGGCAGAGGGAGGGGTGGCGGGGGAATGGAGAGAAAAATCACCCATATCTCCTGTTTTACAGTAAGAGATGCATCAACGCACAACAGCATGTTGTCCTTTCCACCTGGCAAGGCTACTGGAAGCAAGTTCCCAAGTGAACTGATGATCCCAACAGATCATGTGAGATTAACTTCTGGGATAGCTAATAAACCTGTGTTAAGTGGTACCACGGCAGCAAGAAGTATTTGTTGCTGAGACAGCTAAACTCTGTTCCATGTCTGCAGCTTATACCGTAGGCTACGTTACGTACAGGGCAAGAGGCTCTGCGGGTACCAGTAAAGCACAGCAGAGCCATCCTGCTGGATACAGCTCAGACTCATCATCACAACATAAATCACACTTTTACCATGCAACGAGAAGATTCTGAATGACTTTCGTATGCTACATGAGGGAAGCTTGCTTTCCCACACAGGAACTGCCCCTAACCATAGTTCATTATTTATGCTCGTTGCTCCCACCTGGAAGCAGAGCAGTGGAAAAGAGCCTCTGAAAAGCTGGGAACTTCGGCAAGTATCATGCAGACGTGGTGGTGCTCTCAAGCCAATATACCAGGGTTTTTACTAGAAACCTCCATGCAATCACAAGCTGCTACTGCTTGACTTAGAGCCAAGACTTCCTGCTGCTATATGAGTTTTAGATCTTTTGTGGATATGACACAAACAGGGCTTCTGTAACACTCGCTCACCTGCAGTCAACACTCCTTTGCTCAGCCCCTCAACGTGGATCAAAGCAAAACTGACAGAACTGGCCCCAAAACGAGCGTTTTGTTTCACACCGTTTGCAAGATCCCATCAACAGCCAACCCAGGTGCTGTTTTCATTCTGCCCACACACAAATCAATGACAAAAAGCAAACTCATTCACACAGGTGGTGCATTTCACCATCCTAAAAGTCAGGATTTTCTCATACCCTTCATTTAATGCCACTGCTGTCAAATCCGTAACATGTTGTAACAAAACCAGCCTTTATGTAACCTAATAAATAAAAGTCACCAAGGCAATAGCTATGCATAAATTCTAGCTAAAAACATTTTGTTAGAAGAACATGAATGTCCTCTGTAAAGCGGGTAGCATTTTAAAATAATGTTCTAGCCATTGTTAATACTTTATTGCTATTCATCACAGAACCATTAATCATGGTGAACTCATTTGGTATTAATGTGGATGTCATAAAGTACTTCTGTTGCATTTCAATTATAACCCAGCCTTTAAAACGCTGCCAGCCATACACGGAAAGCTTTGAAAACCAAATTTGAATGGTTTGTTCAGAGATAACTACAATCGCATTCTGGCACAGAGAAACAACCTTTTCCATTGCTAATGCCTACCCTCAAGGGGGTGAGGAGCCCATGGGGCTGTGCCCTGACCCAGGGCTGGGTGCAAGGAAGGGGGAGCCCAGCAGCAGGCTCTGGGGAAGCCGCAGCCATCCAGACTCAGATGTTTTCCTCCCCTGGGAAAACAAGGGTAGGAGAAGCATTCCGTTGGGCTGCTTCAACCTCACCAGTTCAACTGCAGCTAAGTGGCAGCGAGGCCATCCTTTCAGGCTCCTAAGGAGACTTCCATTTTTCCTATCACTCCTGTGATTCCCCGAGGCACTATCTTGCTTCCAGAGCTGAGTGCTTTGGTTTTTTCTCTCTGATCTGTAGTTTCAAACAAGAACACCAGAGAGAACATATATCTACAACCTACTGTCTTTAGAGACAGCAAAGGAGTATGCAATACATCAGAGTGTACCTAAGGGAGCTGATATCCTGACCTCTCTCATGACAGTTTAAAAAAAACCACCTCTTTCTGGCCTCAAGAGGCACTGGAAGAGGAAAAGAGGCAGCACAAAATGCAACGTGGACCTAAACAACTATTAGCTCCTTGCCATCAGGGAAGCCAGGAACTTGTGTTAAGTCTACCTTGACAAACCAGGATTTTTGTTCCCTCACTGCCAGCAGAGCTTCCATCAGCATTTTACATACAGAATCAAATGACAACGGCTCAACAATCGTAATGCTTCTCATCAGAAACTGTGTTAAATGGGAAAAAGACAAAGTACTTATTAGCTAAGGGAACTTTTTAATTATTTTTTTTTTAAATTCTTGCATATAATTCCTGTTCTATTTTATCTAGGTCATCAATGTAACATGTAAGCACACAGCAAAAATTCCTACCTTGGGAGCTCTGGCATGTTTTCCACATCTGGCATCTTTGACAAGGCTGATATCTAGCAGCTCAGTCTCCTAGAAGGAAAAATTGCAACACAGATAATTATTATATTAGTCAAAAAACCTTGTGGTGTTAACAGTGCCCTACTTCCCACATCTGTAAGGCGTTTGCCTGTTTGCAATGATGCCCGTCCAAACTGAGAACAGTTTCAAGGAGTGCTCTGTTGCATTTAAGTTATTCTAATAGCAATACTAAGACCTTAGACACATAACTTGGTTTCCTTAAAAATGTGCATAACTCTTATGATATACATAACATATAGACGCCATATGAGTCAAGTTTATTTCTTGGATCACTAAATACCAGCTGCTGTGGTGGGGTTTTTTTTCTTTTTAATACAATTTTAGCTTTTTGATGCTAGTCACAGTGTGAAAAAGGCAATGTTACAAGCAGAAAACCCCGCCTCTGCAATAGAAAACCTACTTTATTATTCCCAGAACATTGTGAAAAGTGCACATAAAACCCAAGAAGTGTTATATCTACAATGATAACAGGTTCCAACAATTTTACAGTGAGTACTGCTCAATAAAAACCACATACTTTTGACAAGCATTTCATAGTTCATACATTACCTCTCATGTTGTGCGTTATACAACACATGCCGTACTAGCAACAAAACTGGCATGTGATGACAGCTTCTGTTAGCCAAATTCCTGTCCTCCCCTACACATGTGTAACATGAAGAATCTCCTTTCACTGATAACCTCCTGGGTCTCCACCCTCCCCGCCCGTGCCTGGGAAGGATGGAGGCTGAGCTGAGCCTATGGTGCCCTGGGTGGGCCTGCCAGGGCCAGCCCAGCAGGGTGCACGTGCCGCTCTGGGATCAGCATGGAGTATTCACCGCCTTCCAAACACGCAGCAAAATTATAACTTTCAGCCAACATCATTTTCCCCAATTCCATCCTGCGACAGGGCATTTTTGGATGTTACCACGTCGGTTCTTTCTTGAATGTCTCAACACTTATGGGCAGGAGTGTTTGGAAGGAGGAAGGATGCTGCAGACCAGAGCAACGCAATTCCCAGCTATCAGCTCCCCCACAAGCATGCACATCCACGCAGCATTACGTGTGCTTTCCCAGGAACACCACCAGCTGTCTTGCAAGACACAGCAAGAACATCTGACCTGATTCAGCATTACTTGACAATCTTAAAGCACATCTTAATGCTGTCTGCCTCATTTACACTAGCATTTGGACTAATAGCCCATGTTAGTGCGGCTTGATTACATACTAAATATAGTCTAAAAGTACTTCAGCAGGAGTGTGACCACACCACAATTAGAGCTACACTAGTTCAATGCATTTCAGCCTTCCAGTAGTAATTGCAAATGCTATGCGGAGAATCTGAAATCTCTGTGCTAGACAAAGCCACTACATTTTTTTTAATTCCAAGGAGAAAAGAAAAATATTTTCTCATGGACAAGTAGTTTTGACATGGGTTACTTTGTATCCTTATTTATTTTCCATTTTACGGGACCCCCTCCTGCACAGCTCTTGTAGGCTTTTGTTGTTTAAGACATCAGCTCTACCACCAAATTTTCATGTGACTGTACATTCATCACATCCTCCTCCATCCCCCATATTAATCCCAAGTCTCTTCTGTTACAGTACCAGCTGGACTTGGATGAACATTTCTTTAGCTCTTCATCTAGCCTGTTTAGGCGAAATTTGGACTTTGGAGAGCTTTTTTTTTTTTTTTTGCTCATACTTGCCTGAAACAGGACCAGAATGTAAAAACTTGCAGGGATTAGGAAGAAAAATAGGCAGGGTTGTCAAAGGTGATATTTTGTAAACATCCTTAGGAAATAACCCCAACTACACAAGGCATATAAGCACTCTTCTGACAGTGCTGCAGCCTCTCACATGGGCAACTGATTGCCGTACATAAAAGATTGTCTACAACTGTCCCTGTTCCAGCTCAGGAGCACCGATGGGTTGTGAACCCAACTTTCAGGTCCAGTTTGAAGCTGATCTTACTTCCAGATCTAAACTACGTTGATCCTTATCCTGCCCAACACGAGCACAACTGACGCCAGGAGTTAGGGCAAAGCTCAGTACTGAGTGCAGAAAAGCCCTTAATGCACCAAAATCTGGGTAATCTCTCACTATTCAATGAGACAACTGCGTAAGGAATATCTAAAAATTGCAGAGGAGACCGAGCACTAGTTCTCCATCTCCCAACGTGACAGGTCACCAGGCCTGGATGGGACGAGCTCCTCACCAAGGTGAAATGGTTGCAGTGATGAAAAAGCAATGCTGACCTTTGCCAGCCACAGATCTGTCCCTGGGTTTTACAGTAACATTCCCACACTCGTATCGTTCCTCTCTCAGTGGAATATGTGTCTTGAGTTCTAGTGATGCTGGAGTAGTGCAAATGTCTCAACGTATTTTGTTTCTTCTGAAATCAGTCCATGCCACATTTGCATCTCTAAATGCAGAACAATACTTCTAGTGCTTGTGCAGATGCTACAAATTATTTGTCAATGAAAACAAAATCTGTTCCCCCTCTTTTTTCTTTTAAAGAAATGGTGGGAGAAGGGAATGACTCTGTTACTCTCTCAAGTTGCTCTTGTGAAACATGACATTGCCAATTACATCACATTACCACCTAGGACGTACCAGCAGTAGAAGGCAAACTTGCTGCTCAACACAAAAAATAAATAAAATAAAATCAGAGCAAAAAGAGCCAAAGAAGCACTACAAAATAGCTACGTGTGCAGGTCTGGCAGCAGGTGCAGCTTTAAATAAAACAGAAAAATGGCACACTGGAGGTTTTATCTTTGAGTTAATGCGTGCACCCATTCACATACTGGCAGAAGTGAAAATAATGAAACATGGCAGAGCTACATTTGGGTTTATCACACTCAGAGCAAGAACTAAGGTTGGAAATGGAAGAGTCACGACATAATTACTGGCAGAAGGAGATCAGAAGAAAACCAGGGCCAGCATAGTCCATGAGCATCAAGCAAAGGGAAACCAAGGCAGGGCAGAGACAGGCTGAAAGTCCATCAGCAGAAACCACGAAGAGCAGATGTGCAGAGCAGAGCCCATAGATGACAGCACATCAGATTTGCAGACCACATGCTCAGCAAGGACAGACGTGCCCAGGTTTGCTGTTACCAGACAAGAATGGGGCCTTCAGGGTGAGAGGCCATGGGTTATATTTACCACAACAAATAATACTCACGCCCTGAAGCGGTCTCCAACCCACTGTGAAATGTTTTACAGGAGCTAGGGGCACATGCAGAGCATGTCGTAAAAATAAGATTTTGCCGACTGAAAGGACTGACAAGCACTAAAAATAAAGGCTTTAACAGCAAACACATGTGAGAAATGAATGATGCTGAAGAAAAATGGATCTTAAACAAAGATGCTGAGCCACACACAGACTGAATTTCATAAGTTTTTTTAGTTGGATTGATCTGGCATTTTAGCTTTAAAAAAAAAACAAACAACCAAACAGAATTAATAATTTATTCACTTACAAAAGTGCAACTAGACCTCCCAATACACAAACATAAAAAGACCCTTTTAAATAGAATATAACACACATTAGAAAGAGACATAGAAAAAGGAACGGCAACAACCAGCACCCCCCAAGGACAGTACAAGGAACCTGAACAACCCTGCTGAGGTCCTGCATCCTCCTGCATGGAGGAGGATGAGGAGGTATAGGGTTGTTTTGGAGTTTTGACTACTGCTTTCAAGCCACTTGCATGCCGCCAAGGCACTTGCAGAAAATGCGACAGCCTGAGGACCCAAGACCTACCAAGGACAGTCTAAGACAACTAGGGGAAGAGTAGAGTTTTGTGGGGCTACCTTGACAAGAGCAGCTGGCATGGCTGTAGGACAGGCTGAGCCCCTGAACATCCACCTTATGGCCTTGCTGCACTGTTACCTCTTTGCTGTGCTACCCCTCTGATGTAGAAAGCAGGTTTTACAATCCTATCCCTATAATCCTTTATAACCCTACTTGACAAGACTATTTAATTTGGGGGGATCCTCTCCTAGGCAGTAATCACAGAAGTGACAGGAAAATAAAGTCCAAAGTCTCAGCCACCATCCAACATCAGAAAGGAATGGTTCAGGTTCCATAAATACATTTTATACATATGTTCAGGTCAGCAGAAGCAGTAGTCTGATAGATGCTATTGCCTAAGCTCTAAACTAAGAAGATGAGAGCAGAATATGCACCCCTGTAAGTGCCTCCGCAGGCAGCATTCAGCGGGGCTTGGATAAATCAGAATTCATAATGTGCCATTTCTTAGAAGTTCTTTGGTTCAAAAATACCACACCTCCTGGAATGCTCTGACCCCTGGGCACTTGCTTTCATCTTTCAAACAACTTATTAAGAGGACAGAGAGCAACTTCCTCCCAAATGAGAGAAAAGACAATTTCCTACTTCCCTGTTGCAAAATGTGGACAGACTTTTGTAAAGGGAAAATACACTTAAGTACTGGACAGAAAAATGCCCCATTTCCTGTGCAGCAAAACAACCCAAACCCTCCTCTGCTTAAGTCAACAGGAGCTTTGCTACTGACTTCCTCCATGCAGGCTTGGAAACTGCACTCTGTGCTGCGTGAGGCACGAAAGTCATAGTAACTGGAAAAAGAAAAAAACAAACCTAAAAAGAACTAATCAGAAACCTCTGCAAGTCCAATTTTTCCCTGTTTAGAGACCTCCAATCATTGCTGTTGGGTCTTACTAATCTTGCAATAGAGTAACATCTCTTAATGCAACTGGTGGATCCCCCAATAATTTATAACACAAAAATTCCAGAGAAGTGAATTATTAATCCTACCATGTTTGTTTTCAATTAGCAGCTGAGACAGAGATGCATTCATATCGAGTTAGATTGTGCAACCTCACTTTTATGGGTGAGCACACACTCACAAGAGCAATAGATTGTGCAACCCTCAGTGACTGCTTCAGCACTTAAAATTAGGGCCGTCTGAATTTAATATAGTAACACCAATTTATACCAGCTAAGGATCTGGCTCACTCCTATTTTAATCTGCCCAAAATGATGCCAAGTGAATCACAGTGCCTTGGGAACTTGCTTGTGATGTAACCCCAGCTACAAAGCAGGATTCCTTATCGATCCTGCTGGAGAGCTCTGCTGAAGAGCCATCAGCAGCACAGCGGGCTGAGAGCGGGATCAAGTGTCCTACAGAATTTCACAAAAAACTATGTCAAGGAGACATAGCAAAAGTGGGTATGAATTACAACAGCTGCACGGGTTAGTTGGTCCACATATCTAATTACTTTACTCACACGCCTAACAAAAATAATTCCACTCTGCTCTGAGTACTGACTGTGGCTGAGTAGTCATGTATTGCTCTGACCTATGCTTGTTCAACCGCCACTTCCACATCCCTTCTGGTCGGATGTTCTTTTTTCCTATTGTATGAAGTGTTGCCGCATGCTGCCAGCAACCGTGGAGCGCCATTCTCACAGTCATGTTGCTGTAGCCATTGCCGTTTAGGGATACAGTCTAACTGATGCACTGCTAATTAAACTCTAAAAACTCATTTTCCACTTAGCTTTGAAATCCACTGCTTCTAGTTTCAAGTCTGAAGAGGAAACTGCGTGCCTGAAAGCTTATCTAATTCTTACAAATATTACCAGTCGATCTAATAGAAGACACAACACTGCCTTCAAGGTTTGTCTGATGCAGTGCTGGCAAAATAAACTTTGCAAACCTAAGCCAGTTTTGCAGAAAAGCACCATTTAGTGCTACTGAACGGCAACATCTGGTGAAAGTTTTCAAAGGGAAAAGGCCATTTTGCTGAAACAAACTTCAAACAGAGACTTAAACAACATCTTCTATTGGGAACAGTTACTCATAATGAAACGTTTCTTTAACACAGAAACACTCCATTTAAACATTTTCTGAACACGAAAGCATCGAATATTTCTTGAAGCAAAAATTTATGCACTTCTAGGTTGCTTTTATTTTTATTCTGCAATTCAAAAGTGTTATTTAAAATAAACACACAAGTGACCAATTTCCTTACAACATGTTGCAAAGAAAGTAGTAAGATCAACATTTGAATCTGATCGGGAATAATTACAAGTTATGCTAAAGAAGTATCTGGCCCTATAGATTCAGAGTAAATATATATGCAAACTCAGCAATTTACAGCCATTTATAGAATACACCTCATTCAGGTTTCAGAGATTTTGTCAGCGTGCTGATCAATCAGCCACGCTCGGATTACTCCAGGAGTGACATTCTCTGCAGTGAGAATGAACATTTAGCGCTAATTTAGAAAGGGTGCTTTCACAGCTAGGGGATGTTCTATATAATCCCCCTGTTAAAACCACATCTATTTTTCCCCATTATCATTAAGAATAAATGGAATGAAACACAGCAGTTTGTCTCCTCATCCCAAAGGAAAACTGAGGAGGACTGGTGAGGTTGCTTTAACAGAAACCTGCATCGACGGCTACAAGAAGAAATAGTAAGGCTGTCAGTGACATTAAAGGGAGCTAAGGTTGCGCTGTGTTTCCCTGAAAGTCCCATTACATAATTCATAAGCTGCATCCCACCAGAGAGAGACAGTCCCTGAAGAAACTGTCTCCGTGTTTCCTCCTGGCAGCACACAATTCAATTATCAGGCATAAAAATCATCTGCTGTGTCAATAAGCGAGCAGCACAGTAGCACATACACCCTGAAGGCAATGGTAAAACTCTCCCTGACAATAGCAAAGTCTTTTGCTGCATAAAGTTGTTCTTCACAAGTTCAAAACATTTTATTACCTTCCCACCTACTCTTTTTAAGAAGCTTTTGAAGATGATTATATTAATGCTGCAGCTTACCAACCTGCCCAATGCGCCCAGACCTCTTCTAGCTCCTTGCAGGTGATGCCCTTCTCACAGAGGTTATGAAGAAGCAACTGCAAGGTGTTCAAACAATGGAACAAATACTCGGGTTAATCTGAACACGTTTCTAGATTAGCCGTTGGCTTCCCAAAGGGTTATTAAAACTTTCTACGTGTTCAAACTTGGTTAAAGCGATTCCTGAATTCTCTGCTTTCTAAACATCTACTGCAAAACCCAAACCCCAAGACACCCTGGCACCCAAAATGAAAAAAAAAAAAAAAAAA
>RSEF01000003.1:15816029-15902567 GCA_003993805.1 Himantopus leucocephalus
GGCACAGCTGCTCCCGAGGGGCGAGAGAGACAGAAAACACTTTGCCGCCTCCACCACTTCACTCAAAGTCACTTACTTTCAAGCTCTTCCTTTCTGGCCAGTAAATGCTGGCAGGTATCACTGCAGCCCCATCCACTTCAGGCCCATTCAGAGCACGAGGCTGGGCACGTCTCACTATACACACAGGGGAAGTTCAACTCCTGGACCTTTATCTCTTGGGAATTATTTTAAGTGGAGAGCTGTTTGTCATCATCAGCTCCCCATGGACTTGGTGGAGGTACTCTGCCATTGCTTCTGCTACCTACAACACTAAGAGGCATCCCCCTGAGGCAGGGAGTGATGGAAATGGAAGGAAGAATGTAGATGTGCTTCTCCTACACAGCACAGCAGTTTGGCCAACAAGAAAGGATGGTTTTAAACATTGCTGTGACCACACAAGTGCCTTAGGTCTGGACTAGCATTTCCAGCCAAATAGTCCAGGCAGACACTTGCCCTCTTTACAACTTGTGGCATTCAGCCCCGATTTAGGCAAGTGAATGGTTAAGGTCAGTGCATTGTCCAATTCAGCGTACAGCTTTGGCCCTCACCGTCCCACCTGCCCAGTGAATTCCCAGCCAGCCCTCTCTGGAGAAGCTCCCTGGCTTGCTTCCTCAGCCTCTCCTGTTCTGCTTTCTGCAAGTAAATAAATATGGTTCATTAGACAAGGAGGAGAGTGATGCACATGGGACCCTGTTATACCTGGCTCCCCAGGTGGCTCTCTCAAGCACTCCTGGTTAAAGCACCTGGTGAGGTGACCACAACTATAATCAACTGTAACTGGATGGTGGATGATCTTCTCCAAGCAAACAATTTCAAGGAGTTCGGTATCACAGGGAATGGAAAATTTTCCAAAAAAATCACTTGAACAGGTTGACTTCTTACAATCCAAAATGAATTATCTGCAAATCTGAACCTGAGCTAAGCTTCATCTGGGTGGTCATTAACTGTTCTTAACTCAAAAAGAGTTGGAGGACCTCAGCACCTGCAAGGCAAGAACTCGTATTTATTACTTGACTCAACTGCTCTGGGAATAAGTTCCAAATACTTTGCAAGGTTTCTTTGCTTGCAGGTTCTTGAAGCGCCAAGTTACATGGCATCCCTACTGAAAGCCCCTTATAGCAAGCACTCCTATAGAAGAGCAAGCCACAAACTGAAAAGTTTTTGCTATCTTAATAACGCTCAGTCTCTCAATGTATCCCTGGAGACATAAGAACAGCAATATTTTCTAGTACAGGGAAAATAGTCTGCAGTTTATATGAAGCACTAGGCTATTAGGAAAAAAAAATGAGAAGGAATTTTCATGCTAAGTACCCTTTTAATAATGAAAGCAAAACAAGTCTTCTGCATCTATGCATATAGTTCTTTGCTGCTTCATTAAGGAAAATTTCATTTACTTGGATTTACAGGCGCTGTGGCTAAACAGTCTAGAAACTGGTGCGTACATTTTGCAACACAAGTCTTAGCACAAAGAAATAGTCGGGAAGCAGAAGAACATGCAGAGGTAAAGATTTGCTACCAGCCTTCATCACAGCCAACTGACCGGCACAAACAGGTGAAGGACACATCAAAGAGTGTGTTATGATCAGCAATTTTGTCAGATTTTAAAAGTAATGCACTGGAAAAATAGCGAATTTCCACAGCCATGTCTGAAGCTACAGTTCTAGTCCAAAGTCACCCGTGCTTGATCAGGTATAAGCTCAGCTTGGTATATAAAAATAATTACTTCCCCTAGTAGTCAGAGTATCAGCCTAAATACACAAGACCATCAGTGGATGAATTGTGAAACGGGTATGTGAAGTAATCTCCTAGTGGGACAGAGTAAAATAGTGGCAAAGCTGGAGAAGTATCTCCATATCTTGGTCCCATACCCTTTAGCGTGCTGTCTCCTCACCATGGTGCAGCCTTTGCATCGGAATCTAACTTCCAGTGCTCCACCTTTCCAGGAAAGGTAGCATATCCTGGAGCTTGCCCTGGAGTTGGATACAAGCTTGTTACATGAGAGTTAGGAGCTTTACAAAGACAGGAACCTGATGTTTTTTTAGAGAAGTCTGTGCAAAGACGAGTCTGGTTATAAGCTATGTGTCATAAACCAAGTGAGAAATCAATCTGTGGCAGAGCTAGAACGGGTCCGTGGTCATTCAGTTCCCCATTAGAGCGTGCTACCTCCCATGGCCAGTCAGCTGTGGACAAGCTGTACGGCTGCTTTGTTTTAAACATTTTGAGGAGCTCATCGGAGACTCCTTCAGAAGCTGCATCCTGCTGCACTATACTGCGACACAAAGGGAAATCCCGCACCAACGGCAGCTTGTCTCTCACGTTCAGGGCAACGCAAGCACACCCACAGCTCGAAACTAGAATTTTCGCATCCAAACAACTTGGGTTTTGCCACGGACACAAGCACCTCGAACGGAGCGGTTGGAACTGGTTTGGTTCTGCTAAAATTGCCCTCATGGAGCTGCTCGTCCCACTCGCACAACTGGGTAACAACAGGAAGAAAAGGAGAACTGATAAGGTGCAGCCATATTCAAAAGAGGAAAGAGCTGGGGGAGGACCTGCTTCAAAAGAAAATACAAAGCATATTGTAGGCAGCCTTCATAATGGTACTTGACTAATTTTTATTCACATAACTGAGAATAACCTGGCAATTTTTAGCTTTAGAGTCACAAGGAGAAGTACAGTGAATTGAAGTTTTAAGCAGCAGATTAAAAAAAAAAAAAAAGAAACTTCTCTTTTCATATCAAAAGTCATAATCATGTGTGATTACAATGATTAAACGCCTTCTCAGAAAGGACCATATCATATTTTGGGGGTGATGTTCTTGTGCTGTTATTTCCCGCTGACAAGGGATCACAGACTACATACACCAGTATTACTTGCTTCAAAAGAAAAACCGTAAAGTGTATATTTTCAGCAGAGTGCCCCAAATAGTGAACACCTGGAGCAGAGACCTTCATCTCAGGTGGAAGAGACACTGTCCAACTCCTGCCTACTGCCCCGCGGCACTCTACCACCACACCTGACATCGCAGCTCCTCCTCAGGCAAATCTCCTGTCGATCAACAGATTTTTCCAAGATTGGGCAAGATCAAGTCCTTTGAAATTCTTCTATAAAAGTCCTTTTCTATTCATGCAGCATAAATTTGATGCATCTAAAAGAGTACCAACACATTTATGGCTTTGAATATGGTTTTAGAAAAGACCAGAGCTTTTGACTGCTTTACAGTAAAAAAATAAATACCTTTTATACATGTAAATTGAACAAAACTGGGAACTTAGGAACTTGGAATTGCTCTGCTCCCTCCATAGCGCAAGTTTTAAGGTTAAGGCTCAACATAGCAATACATGCCCTACTTACATGCCTGTGATTTCTGTGGAGGGATAAGGTAAAAGGATAAAAACTGAAAACTGCAGAAGAAAAGTTACATTCCTGTCAACTCCTCTAGCTACGGCCCTGGCATGTGTTACTTAACTGGAAAATCCACAGTCCAGGCACGCTTCCAACTGGAGACTTGAGCTATAACGTCACACTTAAGCACTAAAGACAATAGCTGAAAACTCACAAATTGACCTTTGTAAATAAAGGCACTTTGTGGTTTTAGGGCCCAAGGTTTGGTTTCTGGGACATATTTAAAGCTGAAACAGCACTAAAAGACACGTTGCAAGCTTTCTCCCCAAGACACAAAAATCTTGGGATTAGTTCCTTTGCTAGCCTATCTGTTATAAGAAGGTGCAGATTTCTCATTGGGTCTTTAAAGAAATCATTCTGGTTTTACATCTAATCTGTAGCAGACCTGGAGACAAAGAAAACCTAAACCAACATCTACATTTTAGAAAATGGAAAGCAGGGGAAATGACCCCAGCGGCTGTAGGTACATTAGGCTGATAGGCAAAGCTTTAGGTCAGATGATGAAAGGAGTATAATAATGTCAAAGTAAAATGAAAAAATGAAAAAAATAAGAGACCACATGAGCTTGCCAGCTAGAGCATATCTAACTAAGCTGAGAATTTTTTTTCTTGGCACAGGAAGCTTTGAAGATCTTCCCTGCCTGAATTTTGATTAATTACATGAGCCAGAATTGACACAACATCATTGAAAACTCTGGTCACCAGTACTCAGAGTGAATTTAACTTGAAGGAGGTATAGAGAGGGTTTCAAACATGACTGCAGAACTGGAAGTATGCTCTTATTAGAGAGCACTAAAAGAGCTTGGCTTCCACAGAACAGCAAAAGGAAGGCTAAGAGGGGTATGATTATTGTCTATAAATACATGCATTGTATAATCAGTTGAGAGGAAGAGGAGCTATTCAATCTAGAAAGAAATGAGAACTGAGCTATATAGATTCTAATAAGTAAGGGCAAAATTAGGACTATTTTTCTTTAGATTCTGAAAGCAAAAATCGCTTTCAAAATGGAGTTTGACATGTTTCTGAATATGAAAATAATCCATGCACTAAACAATATCCAAAACCATGGAACTAACACAGAAAATCTTTTCCAATAGCATAGACTTAAAGGAATCACATTTATTTACAGCTGAATCCTTGACTTCTCCCCATTCCAACCACCATATAACTTTATAGATAAAGTTATCACCAAACTGGTCAGAGAATAATTCATTAACTACTAATACATAAGTGGCCTATTTTGGAGGTTTATCCCAAAAAAGATTTATACTTCCAGGCTCTTTATGTCAACATCAGAAAAAAGCAGAAGTGCACAAGTAGAAAGAAAAGCTTTTCCCAGATGGATCCGCAACAGTTTGCTCCTCTCAAGGAAGACGAAGTACACGAACAATACCAGCTGAAGATGTCCACGTACAGCCAAACAGATGAGAATCTTTTAGGTGAGCACGCAATACAAGCATTAAAAAAAAGCATCGGTTTGTCATTAGGCAAATCATACTTTGCTTCTTCAAATGTACATAGTTCCTAGTGCAGTAACTCAGCAGCAACTCTCAATGGCCACATTCTCCTTCTTGTGCTGTGCTGGGAAACAAGTCTCCTTGTTGGAGCACACTCACTCCATCCTCCTGCAGCCCGTTTCACTTCACCTGCTGTTGCCGTATTTTAATTTCCCTTATTACCTCCATTTGCTGCTTACCTTGTAAATATAAGTGAGTTTAGGACATAGTTATTTGTTCGGTATTTATTAGGGAATTAATTAGAGGGGAGTAAGAATTTCTTGCTAATTTATTTTGTACAGGCTGTAATCATCTTTATTTTTGCATACTCCCAGGGTTTATGGATAAGCGCATTTTAAAATCAAAGCAAAAAAAAGGAGAGAATCCCCAGATCAGAATCAGTGAGGGAACCTCTAAAGATTTAATTTACATTCATCTACTATTAATCTGAATGCATAATATTCTTCATTATTATTTTATAAATCTCTAGATAGATCTGGGAAATTATTAAGGTATTTGCATGTGCATGCCTCAAATTCTTCTAGTCTTGGCAGCTGTACTTGAAAGTAGAATTTACACTCAATGAGGAAATACGGGTCATTCTGCAAACACAACAAATATGAAGTCAATGGCAACTTGTTGGAAGACTTTGAGTTCTTGCCAAGCCACGTTTCCCAAAATATTTTGCCCTACACCACACTCAAGCCTCAATTATCAGCTACTCTCTCCTGCAGGGGCCAGCTGCTCTGAGCATGAACATGAAACATAACCAAGTCATAATTCAGAAAAAAACTTGGTGCCGCTCAGGCAGATGTATGATTAGGTCTTCTTATCTTCAAACTGAAGAACGCACTTTTCTTAATAGGGACTCACTTCAGCCTACACCTTAAGTTTGCTAATAGTTGGTTGTGTTCAGCATTACATTCAGTCATGCCGTAACACACTCGTAATTTTGTATTTGTTTCATCGCCTCAATCCAACAGTTTGGGGGCTGTTACAACGTGGGGTTTTTTTTGCTATCTGTGACTTGTCTCCACTTGTTGACAGCACACACACAAAAGAGACATTTTTCCCTCCTATCAGGGCACTCTTTGCTCTTTCCTGTTTATATTTTGTTCCAGTATGCGGAGTTAAATGCAAAGCAGTAAACCCAAGGTTAGCCCTGTTGTCTAATGGTGTTTCCTTATTTAGCATTTAGTTTTACTGCAATCTTCTGGTCTCTCCCCCACAACCGTTCTCAGTTCTGTTCTCTGGAGCATAATTATTCTAAGTACCTTTCCCCCAGCAGCAGCATGCTAATACTCCTTGGCTTTTCAAAAGAAGGTTTATCTTTTTGAAGGTGACCGAAATACATCTTGAGGAAAGTACCAAAGGGCTCAATCCTGACAGGGTACTGCAACAGAAAAGTATCACCCAAATTCTTAGTGGATCTGCGCAACAGAGATAGCTGAGCCTCCAAGATGTACAGCACAAGACCTCAATCTCTGCGTTTCTGAAACTTCTCAAGGGCAGTTTCCCCGGGCACAACCAACCTGCAACCCTGAAGAGCACTGAACACCCAGGCACAGCGGTTTGAATCCGCTCATATTTCATATTATCAGAAAAACTGTATCACTACGTGCACTTTTCCAGCACTCTCCATTATATGACCTGGATGTCAGCTCTTCATTTCCTTGCCAAACTTTAACCATTCAGCGTGAAATAATCCTGCTGGATGATTGCCTGGGCTGGGGTGGGTTGGTTGTTTTTATTCCTAAAGTAGCAGCCAGTGTGATTTTTCCCAATTTCCTCAAATAAAGCTGCAATTTCTGAAATACGGCACATCTCTCCAAAGGAGATGAATGGGAGCCAAAATGGTTTGGAAAATATGTTTCATGCATGCTCTAAAATATCAACTAGTTCTTGTATGCGGGAAGATCGAATGCCTTCCTGCTTGGAGAAATACCTCTGGATTTTAACAGTCAAACAAGTTGTCTCTTTCTACCAGACCTGTGAAAATACAGCCAAGTTTGGACAAACCAGAAAACCAGAAATTCTCAATTTGCACATAGGAGCATAAAAAATCGTGGAGAATATTTGTACATATTATTATTCTCAAAATGCATAAGGAAACTAAAATGAAGTTCATTCTAGCATTTTATAACTTCTAAGTGGTTGAATTTGCAGCCTAAGTAATCTCTTAACAAGTGTCTCATTTCTTTCTAAATGAAATTTCACGTGTAATAAAATTATTGTTAAGAATCAAGTGTAAGAATTAGTGTGTCTTTCAAAGCAGGCTAGGCTGCCTCCAGAATAACACCAAAAAGCACTATTAATGGGTAAAAGCATACTAGTTAGAAGAAGAAAATAGCCTGGCAGACTTAGAAAATGGATGCTTTTTTCAGTAATTACACGGATTGTGAAACAGCTATTTTTGTTGACATCTTCAAAGAAACTTTTAAAGTTATGGAAAGTAAACAGAGGAAAATCAGCAAGCACAATGCATTTTTTTTCCCAGAAAAATGGTAGTTTGAAAACCAACAACGAAAGAAGACAAATCTATTTAGGAGAACAAAGAGAACAACATTTGGGCAGAGGATAGGGTTAGTGAAATCACCTACTGTGATTTTAATCCATGCACATATCAGATCAGGCATTTTACTGATGAGATTTTAATTGGAGCTTGGTCACCCTTGAAAATCCCTCCCATAACACATAGCTAGGCTGGCTGTAAATCAGGACAGTAGGGATGATGACACAAAATACTCAAAATTAGAAACTGTCTGACAGCTAAGCCCATTAAAAGACGCATGGCAGGAGAGAGAGCAAATAAACAGGAACTTGCTAGAAGGTCAAGTTTGTATGTTTTGTGGTCAATTCTTGCAGCTTTATGATGACAATTGTGATATTTAGGGTTGTATTTGGAGATATTTTATTATTACTTGTAAGTCCAAGCTCCTGTACAGGAATTACAAGATTAAACATGGAGCATGACGTGTAGAGGGACACACAAGATTTTAGGCACGTACCTCCTGGTTTTTATGTGTATTCAATGAAAAATGCTTTATCCAATTAAACTAAACAGCCTCTCAGGTCCTCATGATCTTTCCCCAGGTACCGATGAGCAAACTCTAATAAGTACAGTCCACATTTCACCACATTCCCTTATTTTTTGCAGGGTGTTTTAAATGAAACCACCAGTGGCAAATCAACAAAGCTTCTCACAGAAGGGTCAAGGGTGACTGCAGTGAACATATTTTACTTCATAATGAGCAAACATAAAATGTGCGTAAACCCTGACATGACCGTCGGGTATGTGAAACAGCTGCTTTCCAGTAACCCCAGTTTTGGCCCCACTGGACCAGACCGGGAGGTATTACACAACATGACTAAGGGAATCCAAGTCTACGCTGCCACAGAAGAGGTTTTCCCAGTATGTATGAAGTGTTAAGTAATCTTATTCATTTACTCAAGCCAATGACTAATATTACAGAAGTTTGTGCAACTCTAAATTTCACTGCAGAGCTTTCGCAGAGCAATTAGCTAGCGCAAACCAAACTTAAGGACATTTTGGCCGTGACACTCTGATGGCACCAGCTGATACGCCCTAAACCACAACTGAACAACTTCCTAACATAAACATGGCTCTTACTGTATTCTGATATTGTTGCTGTGTATGAAGAGTTTTAAGAGCTTTGCTATAAATGTAGCAATTGTCTTAACAAACAAACAAAAACCAGAGGGACTTGTAACTTTCTTCCACATCTTGTACATGTATTCCTGTCACAAAACTTGCCTCTTCTCTAACAAAGAAAATCCCCCCCCACAGATACATGGTGGTGTAAAACTTTATACTTCTTTTTCAGCCTGGATTATAATTTCAAGAATCTTCCAAACCTGACTTTGAACACTAATCTGCATATCAACAGCTCTTGGGCTGTAGGTATACGAAGATGTAATGGCATGCCAGTTTCCTTTCCTAAAGCAAATATTTTCTGTTTGCAAAAATTTGCGGAAACAGCTTTAATTTCTCTGAAAATCTGGCTTTACATGTCAGTCCAGAGCAGAATTTACCTTTTTCAATACAGAAAGGACTCTTAAATTCTAATGGTGTTTATCTGTTCTTTAAAGTAAATTTTTATTCAGGTTGGTAGAGGCTTAATCTCTCTCAGTAGTCTCAGTCTTTTCAAAGGGATTATTTCCCACCTCAATAAAAGGAGAACAGAATAATGTGGCCATTTAGAAAGACAAAGGAGCTAGGGGTTTCTATTAAACTTGAAATTACCCTCAAACTACTATTGCAACTATCCTTATGGATAAACAAACCTTAGCCAATTATTGCAGCAGCAAACCAAATTAAGATACAGCATCAAACCAGATTAAACATGAGATTAATTTCTTGACCAAGTACGTGCCCAAGATGGCAGAACTCTTCCGCAGTCTGTTTTACACAGCCCAGCGTATCCTTGTCATTATGGCCCTGAAGGACGAATACAGATCATCAGGTGTTGTGAAAGCCCAAGTGTTTCAAACCACAGAGCTGTTTTAGCACCAGTAGAAATGGTATTTTAATATTTTTTTCATTACTTTGACTCATTTTTGTTATGCATTTAACAAACTAACTTGTGCTTCAGAAAGATCCTATCAATATTTGAGTAGCATGTCTAACCTCCACCAAATAAATCAACTGATCTAGACTTTTATTGCCCCAGATATAGTATCTACATTGGATCATCTCATAAATTATTGCTCACCTCTGATTCTCAGAAGATTTTGAACGATCCATTATCAAGCAAAAGCTTAAATAATGTAATATTGTTATTCCACTGGTGGTCTATAGTTCCCCCCCCCTCCAAAATTCAGAGTTAAACAGAACTGCAGTCTGAGTATAGCGGCTCTATTTCAGAAATATTGGAGGAGTTTCTTTGTTTTTTCTATACTTGTCATATAGGGACTGGAATCCACACATTGTCTTTTCCCCCAGCAGTAAATCCCAAGGAAAGACAACAGCAATGCAGAGAGTATTTCTCAATATCCTCTCCTGCCAGATCAATTTCGTTTCTGAAGAAGTCCAAGGCAGACCAGGCAGACCATGCCAGGCAGTATGAAGGAGCAGGAAAGACTTGCTTCCTGAATTGATTTAAAAGGGAAATGTTGGAAATAGCCAGAGAATCACCATTTACTTTGGCTACATAAATCCTCCTAGAGTTTCCCTGGAATACAGAAATCCTCCCCAAGACCGTCTTAGTATGTTTCTGCATTCAGCAGCTGCTGCAAAAATAGTTTCGCTTCAGGAGCGGATGCAGTGATTCCGCCTAAGCTATCCCATATAAACCATCAAGATATGTCCTGTACATGAGTGGTAGGTGCTGGTGGGGGAAGCGCATCTTGAACACTGCCACACACGGCACACACAACTGACTGTACACTTTGAGTGCCTGCACTGTGCTCCTCAGTTCACTACTGCTGGGACTTACTGCAATGTCCCAAACCTTCGGACAGCTTCTGAGGCTGTTAAAAGAAGTACAGCCCACACCCTTCTCTGCTTACAAGTCAGGGAACCAGCCATGCGCTTGGTAATAAAATGTATCCTATGGGCATGCAGAATCATCACTTCCCCCTTTAGACACACATATAGCAATTCCCTGTTTCTCTTCTCTTCCAACGTCAAAATTCGATTGTTTCCAGAATGCTAAAGGTTATACATGCAGGAGAAAAAAAAAAGAAAAAAAAAAAAAANACACCTTGTTTCTGATACCTGTTAGGAAAATGGATTTATGGATTTATTTTTAAGAATTATGCTCTTAACTGCCACTCACCACAGGCCTTCATACATCCACATTTACAGCTCCCTGAATACAAGGAGATGGAAAAAAATCTGATTTGAATTTATTATGTCATTTTTATGTCTTCTATGGAAGGCATTTTAACAATTGTCTACTATGCACGCTGGTTAACATATGTCTCAGGAGTCAATATCCCACCCAATGTAAATCTCAAAGTTCAGCATGCCCTGAATTAAATTCTGTAATGATTTCTAAAGATGACAGTACAATCTGTAATGTCAATACCATACTGTAGTCCATGGTTATAATTTGTTAGGTCAATAACTCACCACAGTCTACTAAACTTAGTACTGGCTTCCTCAAGAGCGCTAAAATAAATGTTTAAAAGGTTCCCAATAGCATATTTATAGTTATCTATAATTAGCTCTGCAGCATCACAGAAATACATCACAGAAGTTATGTATATAAATCAGACCACAATCTTCATTTCACACTTACTCTCCGAGGACTAGCATAAACAATTGCAAAACCTTCTCTACATCATGATAGCCTTAATCCACAGCACAGTCTGCACAGTCAGTGAGACTCCTTGATGTTTTGCTCTGCTTTGACTACATCAAGAGTTTAAGCAGAAGCCGAAGGCTGATTCCTATCGAAGAAATAACAGGATAGCTTCTAATTAGAAAACCACCTGATTACACCTTGTAATTCATCCCCAGCAAGCGCTGAGAGTAGTCAGGTCTTTGGGCTGCTGTTTTCACAGAAAAGAACTGGCTGCAGGACCACACCAGGTTAAAGAGATGCAAGGGGGAAGTGTCCCTACCCCAGTTAGCGCAGAATTTGACAGAGGTCAATCATGCAAAAGTCCTCTCCTTACTGAAGCTGCTTACTCTACTCAGATGTAAACTCCTGGGCAACCTACAAGCCCTGTTCAACAACAGTCAGTAAAACAAAAGTCCTGATTTTCAAGAGAAGGATGAAGAGCAAGTGTTCGTTTTGTTACCTATATTACCTCACACTGTATTTTAAAAAAAAAAAATACACACAGGCAACCAGGACTTCTACAGCATGCAGAAATGCTGGCTGTGATCTGTGGTGTTTGAATGCTTTCAAAAGCTTGTCTCTACCTTTGGAATAGATATGAGCTTCATGAAGGGATAAAAAGAAAAAGTAAAAAAAAAAGCTAGCTGGCAAATGTTGATGTACAGCAGCTCAAATTGTACAGCACACTGCTGGATTCCTTTTTTTCATCTATATGCCAGGAACAATTGACCTAAGGCAAGACTTTTTTATTGCAACTTTTGGCAGATCCAGCCAATATCCATTATTTACAATTATGCTTTGTGTGTGTGTGTTTCCGCTGCAGTATCTCTGATTGTCAAGTCCAGAGAGAACTTCACCATACAATTATTCAAAGTTCATTTAGTAAGTGATGCAGATGCAAAAGAGAAAAATAATACCAGTCAGTATGAAATTCCATTCCTAACAGCACTTCTGCAACACACCTATCTGAGCAGAAAGTACACGGCAAGCTAGTACTGAAAAACCTCTACATGGGCTTGAGACCCTTTTTTCTTGTTTCCTTCAGTAATTCACCATCCTTTGTTTTCCTAATCTATAGCGACAGGCAGCTGCCTGGACCTGCACTTGCAAAATCCCACGTCTACCACCGTGCAGGACAGAACCGACATCACAGATCTTGCTTAGGAAAAATAATTGGAGTCCCGTACACCTGTGTTTTTAGCAGAGCTGTTGCAAATAAAATCTGAGACCTCAGAAACAGGGAGAGGGGAAGCGCAAGGGAACCTCCCCCTGCCTTCTTGGTGTATTTGCTCTGTGCAACTCACTAGTGCATTAGTGACAACATGGTGCTGTTATACACGCTCTACACTGCACTGCAGGAATGGCTATGCCTTCAAAAGCAAAGTCGTTCCTGGTTTGGGAACATCCTGGACTGGCAGACAATTGAGGACCAGGAGGAAGCAGAAGAGCCCAGGGAAGAGACAGGGGCGTAAGTAGTTGGCAGAACACACATTATCTTTTTTACCTACTCCCAGAACTTCTTCTCTGGTGAAAAATCCCAAGCAAACATCAGTGGGAAAAAAAACCCCTAATTAACATTAATAATTTTTATGGTATTACTTGTTAAAAAAAAAAAAGTCAAATGTTTTGGGTGAAGGTGAAAAAAATTCTTTAAAAATTGATGTTGTCATTTTAAATAAAAAAAGTACACATACCTACAGCCACAACCCTCTTTCCCTTCCAGACCAAGAATAGAAAGCCTACAAGCCCGCTGCCCAAGAGCAATATCTCAATGACAAGCAGCGAGGAGGCACCTCAGCCACCTGCTAGAATAGAGAGTCCCAGAAGAAAAAGCCCATGTTCTGCACCAGCATGACAGGGACAGCAGGGCTGGGGGACAGCACTGGCTGCCATCTGAGGACCCAGTGTAAGTGTGGACCTGCTGCCTCCAAAAGTTACAGTTCCAAAGTTAAGCTCAGCTTGACTCGATTCAACTGAGCAGGAGGTTATGGAGCTACAGCTCACAAAGTTTTGAATGACGTTTCAACAAGGTGACAAACCTACAGTGAGCTGATAGGGTTTGTCATATAAACAAATCCATTTAATGGCCGCAGGTTCTGAACTTTCCCTCTGGTTAGCTGAGGGCAGGTTAGGCAGATAAGAGTTTATTACCCAGCTACGTCCGTGCTTCTCTCTTCTGCTCCTAGGATGGCCAAATTTTTTTCTACAGAAAGGTGAAAAGGAGGGGTGAGGGGGAGCCAAAGCAGTTTCAATATCAAATACACGACATGAAATACACTCTGTCTGTACTTGCTTTCAGTGCTCTTTGCAAGTAACCACGTCTCGATGCATCTCCCTTGCTTTCACTCATGATACACTCCTTTTTGCACGCAACTTCTAGCTAGTGATAAGAGTAAGCTTCAGGCTGGAATTTGCAAATGCACTGAGTGTGGGAGTTGCTCAACTCCCCCTGGAATAAATGGCATAAGCACTAGCAGTGCTAATGGAGGGAGGCGGCCAAGAATAATTCCTCTGAGACATAAGCTTGTATGAATTACCTATCCTGCTAGGCCTCTTGGAGGACAGAGGAGCTTTGGCAAAGCTGCACTTTGAATATCTCTTTCTAAGCCAGCATAGCAACAAAATTAGTGTAAATGAATAACGGCAGACCAAAAAAAGCTTCAGTAATAGAATTTTGCTGTGCGCTACATATAGTACAAACATGTGCATTCTGTTCTGAAATGCATCTCTACCAAAAAAGCAAAGGATAACTTTTAAACCCTACTTTAACACTTCTTTGCACATCCCTTCTAAGGATGAAGGGTCAGATGTTGCCCAGTTTTTGCACTCTTTGAGCAAAACATTGCAGGGTGACACACCGCAACACAAATAACTTTACTGTGGCTACACAATCAAGAGCAGCAGCAGAGCTCAGTACCTCATACAGTGTTCACACAGGGATTATAGGAATGAAAACTGGAAGAACAAATTGCTCCTCAGCAAGCATAGGAATGGACTAGTGTGCTACGGATTCCTCAAACCCTGTGCAAGTTCTACTTCTCCTAACTTAAACAGGTGATGGAAGGAAACGTACCGCTAGTTTATTCACGTATGTCTCACCACAGTCTAAGCAGCTCCTCTCGCCATGGCAGAACCAGGTTGATATTCCTGCTAAATTGGGTTGTAAGACACCTAACTCCAGACAGGCAGGACAGCTCACGGCTTCTCTGGGAAAGAAGCAACCGCACACCCACAGACTGCCAGTTACGCTTCAAAGCTCAGCTGAGAGCACCCACCAGTCCTTGTCCCTGCTTCCACAGGCAACATAACCTGATGATCTCAGTCCCACTCCAATGGGAGAAATAAATTTTCACACAATCTGGAGAGACAAGCATTTGAGCAGGCTCTTGCTGACGTGCTGAGCAGATAGATCCCATCATTTTACTTCATTTAGTTTTTGCTGTCTGTAGTTAAGAAGTCTCTGAATTTGTTAAAAAAAAAAAAAAAAAAAANAAATATTACTCCTAGCTTGTTGCAGATAGACTGAATGCTGAGGAAATGCTAAAGGTCAAAAAGGCTAAATTCCCTACCCAACCCTGGAAGCCCTGCCTCCTGGCTAACAGTGTCCCTACCTAAGATGCTGCCTGTACTTCCACAGGCAGGAACCACTCACCTCTCACTGCAGCTCCTATTTGATTTACTCCCCTTGGTCCTTCTCCTCTCATCCCTCCAGAAGACTTCTTTCTTGGCATCCCCCCCCCTCAGGCTCGCCATCTCCTAACCCTGCCAAGCCACTGCTTGTCTATTCCAAGTTTTTTGTGCATTTACAAAAGTGACAGTGTGACCTCTTGTAAAAGTCACTTTTACAACACATCAAACAGGCAGCCAGAAGACAAACACACACTTCTCCATGCATGCGGCACATAGCATCAGCCTGACTTGCTGGCGTGGGAAGCAGGAGTAGCTGGGCCTTTTCTTCCCTGAGCTAGTGATTGCTGCTCACCAGTGTCCTCTGTCCCCATGTGGCACCGGTTGGTGGATTCAGCTGCTGCCTGTCGGGGTTAAGGGAAGGTTGTGCACAATTTACAGATGGCTTCTCATAGGACTAGATTAAGCCAGAGGCAAGACCTGCCTGGAAGCTAAGTCATCTGAGTGCAGGTGGAGACATCATTCATGGGCCGACCTCACCGGTGCAAAGTGAAAGGCATCACCGACACGCAGCGGCCAAGCAGCGGCTTTTTCAATGTGCGAGAAGAGCGCTAAGTCCCAGTAGATTCCCTTGGGTTTGAATTTCCAAAACTATTCAGCCAACACTTTCAGCCATGCGCTCCTTAAACAGAAAGCTAGAAGTTATTACCATAGCTAATTGCCACAGCTAACAGATGCCTTCCCCTCAGCATACTGCTAACACAGCGCGGGGCTTCTAGTGCACAGTGGTAGGCAAGAAGGAAGGGGAAATTTAGGACCCAATTTTTATTTCTGCTTCTTCAGATATTTGTTAAAATTTGCTCTAAAAATCAGCAACAGAAGAAAAGTGTTACTTTTAGGGTCATTCTCTTCTTAAAAAACACAAGAGCTGTTATACGTCAGCACTAAACATAAGCGTAATACTAAGCATATATTTACAGATAGTTACAGATAGATATATATTTACAGACAGATACAACTATAGTTGTAGATGTTATGCCAGCCTATATATGGGTAGGGTCTAAAAAACCTCAAAAGGTTAGATGGGTATTTTAGAAACAGACATTTGCTGTCAGTAACAGCCTGGCACTCTGTAATAGCTGTGCTGAGGACGTGTGGGAGAGTACAACGTTACAGCTTGCAATCTGGAGTTCCTGCTTCCATTTATCTGCCGCTCCCTTTCTGTAGTTTCCTCTCCCTGTTAATATTCCCATTTCTGGAGTATCGAGTGTAAGTGGTCAAGTTAGAAGGTAGCTGTGCTCAGAGGGACAGAAAGATTCCTGTCACACATGAGCAGAAAGGTCCCCTAAGGCTGAGCTGTGAGCAGGGCACTGCACATCTGCTCCATGCCGTCAGCAGCTGGAGACCACCTTCACCCTGTCCCTGCTC
This sequence comes from Himantopus leucocephalus, assembly GCA_003993805.1. Taxonomy (NCBI): domain Eukaryota; kingdom Metazoa; phylum Chordata; class Aves; order Charadriiformes; family Recurvirostridae; genus Himantopus; species Himantopus leucocephalus. The sequence continues at coordinate 15,832,332 of RSEF01000003.1, forward strand.
CAGGAGCAATCCTCCCCGTGCCTCAATGTGGGCAAGAGACCTCTCCTGTCCTCAGTGAACAGACCTTCTGACATCTGCTCTGCCTTTGCTGACCCTGGGAAGCTTTGCAGCATTAGCGCTGTTGCAGTGGGTGGTTCCCCCCCCCCCCCCCTTTTTTTTTTTTTGGTTTAAATTCAGTACATACAAAATATNTAAACAGCTGTAGAATTTCCATTTGGGCGGTGATGCTCCAAGGTTCAATTTCACTTTGAAGTAGCTACAGCAGCCAAAAAGATTTGCTGGCAACCATTCATGTCACTTGATACACCGCAATAATGTTCTCTGCCAGCGATTTCGGCTGCACAGAGCCTGTGCTGGATTCGTGCGCGCAAGGTAGGATTTCACAAATGACCCTTCATGCAAATAAAATCTCCCTCCCTCACACAAACCCAAATGTAGTGTTATTTCAGGCTCAGGATGTTTACCCTGACCATAACGAAGTGCCTCGGGTTTATTTAGCATGTCATTACACATTAAGGTGTAGCAAGCACATCTTTTGACTGACCAGCACACGTGAGCAAGAGACAGAAAGACAAGGCTGTTGAAAGGCAATTTCCCGTACCTGCCCTCTCCTGCAATTTCTATGTACTTTGGGGGGATTTGGAGCAAGAAGAGAATGATTATTATTTCAGAACATTCACTTAGAAAACAGGTAGGGCAAGGAAAAAGCAGATTTCCATTTTAAATAAAGATCGTAGGGAGACGTTCTCTTTTAATGCTGACAACATTTCCTATGAGAAGGTAGTTAACCCTACTTTCTCCTTTCTGCTTCTCTAAACCAACTCGTTTCCTTCCAGTTGCTATTTTGCAGAATTAGTACATATTTGCTGACAAATCTTTTGCTACCAGCAGCTGAACTTGTCTTCAGTAATGTACAGCAAATGACAGCATGTGGCTGCACTTGAATTCTGAAAAAAAAGGAAACCACGTTTGTCCTCCAACGACCAGGCAAGCCAAAATAATGTGGGGGCTGATTTTAAATTGCACATGTGTTTAAAAACATATATGAAAAAATACTTTTGGTTTGTTTAAACTAATGGTGCATGTCATGGACCATCAGCTTCAACCTCTCCTAGCCTCTGCTAGCTTGCTGTTCAGCCACAAGGGAGAAGAGGAAGTTATTTCTGTTTGTGGCAAAAAAGAAAAATAAACAACCCCCTCCCACTCCTCCAAACCCACTCCTCCTCACACACACCAGAAGACCCAAAACCAAACAAACAAAAGCTCCAGAGGAAATCAACGTTAAAAAAAATAAACAAGCATGAAATTCCTTAAAAGATATCACCTTTGAAGAGAATATTTGGCAACCACTTCAAAATAATAAACAGGGACATGCAACCCATATCGTATCTCCTCTCTTTACAGAAATAAATTGAGAGATCCTGTGACACTTAAGAGATCCATCAGCAAAAAAAAAAAAAAAACANAAAAAAAAAAAAAACAGTGGGGCTTTTGCATGTGTGTCTGCAAAGACTGAGGTCAGCAGACCTACAGTATTGGTTGATTCTGCCATCTTCAAAGACATTTAATCTTGTTTGAATTGTAGCTCAGTGTTTAAAGTTGACAAGTCACATCTTCTAAACTTTCCAGAATGTCATTTAAATTAGCTAGAAAAAAAATGTTTTGGGTATTCTCCCCCACCGCCAAAAAAATACACGTCCAGGGCTCCATCTACATGACACTTCATGTTTTATAGTTGGGTCCAGTGATCCAAGAAAATCTTTAAACAAGCTTGTCATGCTTTAGGCCAAATCGGCCACTGGGGACATGAGGGACCCCAGATGGGACCGACAGATGCTCCCCTCTACCCCTCTCCAAAGAGAGAGGGGCAGAGGAGGGAAAGAGAGACTTAAGAGTTTAGAAGGAACTAAGCTAGTTTAATGAAATATTAATAATAAAATAAAAGGAAATAATGAAATATATACAAAACCGTATCAAGCTCCCAGGATGACAAACGCGACACCGGCTGGCACTGGGGCAGTCCCAGGCTGGACTCAGTGATGGACGGGAACTGGATTCCGGATCTGCATTGAGGATTGGGACCAAAGGCAGACGAACAGAGTCCTCCTCAGATGTCGGCCATTGAAGAAAAAGAGAGAGCAGACCCTTTGATCCCCCAGCTTTTATACTGAGTATGAGGCAGATGAGATGGAATACCCTGTTGGTCAGGTTTGGGTCCCCTGTCCTGTCTGCTCCTCCCCGCAGGTGCGCTTTTCCGCTTCCGACCCTCCAACGGGGCAAATAACAAAGTTGGCTGGCTTTGGGTGTTATAGCAATAAGTATAAGCAAGAGCCTCTCCGCATACCATGCCTGGGCATCAACTATAAACATTGGTCTCATCACTCTGAGAGCGCGAACATTGTCTGCACAATATGCTGTTAACTTCAGTAGTTAGAAGAGGCCTAGCTATGAAGCAAAGTTACTGAACAAAATTGATCCTGTTTTACCTCAAAACAGGACAAAGCTTATATATTATATGATTTTTAAAATAATGCATTTAAGCTTCTCTGTTATTTGCTTGTTTCTTTTTTTTTAGCTATTTAAAAGTTTTATTTTCACCTTCAATGGCAAGAAAATTCCTTTCAAAACAAGCAAAAATCTGACTGTTATATTATTATGGGACTGCAGAAATTCAGACTTTAGGAAAAACACCAAATGTGATGAGGCTTAGGCTATACTATAACTTCACAGGATCTATGAACATCTGAGGGAATGGTGAAACCAAAGGTAAAAACAACAGCACCTCTGACATCCTGACATCAACGGGAGTTACACCACTGATTTCAACAGGACTAGGTTCTTCGGATTGTCTGTCCAAATTTTGTTTCTTTTATATTAGTTGATTATGCATTGGCATCTTGCCCTCCTGTTGCGAGTCACAATTTGTAAATGAGTTTTCAAGGTTAAAAGAAGTATAAGGAAATGAAATTTCCTACCGCTAAACAAAAGTCACAATGAAGTATTACAGTAGCTTTCCCAAAAGTGCACATTGGTCACTCTTCTGATAAGAAAACGTTAAAAATAAAATCCAACAGGTGACTCATTTGCCTTTTGCAGCAACCCATAGCAACACAGCCCTCCACCAAGGAGATGCTCTGACCCACAAAATGATGGCTGCATTAACATCTCACTGTCTGTATTTTCACATGGGTGCTCCAGAGCAGCCACCCCGAAGATGCCTTTGCCACATGAAGCAAGCCAAAGCAGAAAGCAGGTGTAATGGGGAAAAAATACATGGCAGAATTCAGGCAGTAAACAATCCTCTCCTAAACACAAGGTACATTTGTCTGCTCTACAGGATAATCATCATCATCATCATCATAGTATGTCTCAGAAGAAATCTGGAGTCATATCTTGCTGTCTGTTTTGCAAACAGAGTTAATGAGAGTCATGTGGATAATGTTTTTCATTAAATTGAGGATATGAGCCTGATTCAACTCCACTGAAATCAATGGGAGTCTTTCCATTCATCTTAATGAGACTGAATCAACTTTTGTAAAACTGGAATCCAAACCCCTTCACTCATTCTGCCTCACCAAAGGTATCTGCTATTTTCAGAAGAATCCAAGGACAATTTTACCACATCAAAAATTAGTCAAATCAGGTCAGGAGAAAAGAACGTACATCCATGAGGGCTTTTCCATATGGAAATGCCTTATATCAGTAGGACATACCTACATGTTATCTACTTTTTTTCCAGTGTTATCTTCATACTAAATGAATCGCATATTCTCAAACATGATCAGAAAAACCTCAGAAGGTGCTGATACAGAAGTAATATGCATACGTGTGATATGTGCAGAGAACCGAAGTGTAGCAGTCTTGCATTTTTATATAAAGCAGTGTTCATATTATGAATGTAAGGAAAATAAAATGCTGTATTTAAAAAAAAAAAAGCTACAGAAACTGCATTTTTTTTCCAAACAGAAACAACCTGATTAGTTTCAAGCACTCATTTACAAGAAAAAGGAAAAACAAAGGAAAACAACAGTCTCCTCAAAGTAAGTTCTGCAAATGATGTATTTTAACAGGTACGTAAAATATTTTCAGGGAAGGCAAAACCAGGGTATGGATCCTGACTCCAACAATGGACTCTTGTGTTCCCTTATTACCCTTGTTTAAGGGCAGCAAGTGGCAGCCTCTCCATAGGTAAGTTTTTTCGAGTTTCTTTTATAGCTTTTTTTGTTTTTATACTAAATAATGGCAAGGTGATGGGCAGGAAGGGAGGGCTGCATCAGACCAAAAGTATGTCAGGAAAAGCGGCAAGGATGCATAGGATTGTTGTTATTTGTACCACAGCAGTGCCTGGAAACCCATGCCACGCTCAGTGCTGTCTCTGGCTAGGTCCAACGCAAACACACTGCAAGACAGAACCTACTCGCAAGAACACAAATTACAGTGATGCTAATTTAATAGCTGCCAACTGGATATAGATTTGGAATGAAAATATTTTTTTACTTAACTGTTGACTTTTAGCTACTTCAATGGCAGCTCTACCACTCCTGGCAAATAAATCTTGTCAGCAACTTCGAGCAACTGCCTCCTTCCCTGTCTTCCGCATTGTTAGCAAGGACATCTATATTATTTTTACCCCCTGCAGTTTTCCTTGTAAACTGTGTGCATTATGCCAACCCCCTCTCCCAACCCTTTGGAAGCTCTGCACTTCAAAAGGACAAAAACTATGCTTGTGGCATACGTGCAAATTCTGTTAGAGTTAATTAGGGTTCCATGTCAGAAGTTCATGGGGGAGGCTGCTCTAGTTCCTTGCCCATTTCCTCTAGCATTTGGGGATGCAATTCATCTCGGTCTAGTGCTTTCTCAACTTTTCACAGTTCTAATTACCTTATTATCTGCTTCACTACTCCAGTCAAGCCTTTCTGTTTTCTGCCTCGCCTTTCAGGGTCCTATTGCTCATCCTAGGGAATATTTTTTCCCCTTTTCTTCCTGCGTGTGTGAAAAGCAGTGCAGAGAAACCAAGTGAACTTGCTCAGTGAACTTCTCAGCTCTTGCCCAGCTGCAAGCCTGAAGGCACATGCTAATTAGGCACATGCCAGACAGATCACATCTGATGCTTCATGCTTTGCTCTCTCCAGCTGATTGCCTTTTATCAGCACCTTCAGTCATCCTGAGCTTACTTTACTTTTTCAGGTCTTCGTGTGCCTGTCACTTCACAAAGAATTATTTTACTAAGAAGTATCTGGAGACAGTCAGGATGGAAACAGATCTGAAAAAGTAGGAAACCGTATAGAGAGAGAATTGCAGAGATGGTGACATCAGACTCCCAATTCTGGTTTTTGTGGCTAAGCATAAGCTATACATGCTATCAGAAATATGAAAAAGCTCTCTGGAAGTCAGAACATTAAGGATCCACCAAAAAGACAACCAATTTCTATTTGCGGTTTACCCCATTAAAGAGAATTGCTTCCCTTGCATCTACAGAGTTATTTCTATAGAAGTTCAGATCTTCTCTACTCTGGATTGAAATGCAGTGAAGATGAGTCTGTGTCTTACAAAAGTGGATTCTGGCCACTGGTTCCAGCAGTGAGCCCTTTTCCTACTGCCTTCTCCTCGCAGTTCTTGCTTCTAACCCAGAAAGGTATTTTCTCATTTTCTCCCTGATCCTTTTCTCCTGCACGTTTCTACGTCCCCTCCAAAAGTGGCACTGTCGGCAGGAAGACCAAGCTTCAGCTCTATTCTGCCACAAGCCCTCCCTCCTGTGATACTGATACTCCTGAGGCATTCCGTAGATCCCCAGATGATTTACTCAGCTTTTGGTTTATAAAGCATATGCAAAAAAGGCATCTTGGCAAGAAAATGGAGCTACAACTATTCTATCAAAGGCAATTAAACTCAAAAGTGCAAGTCAACAATTTCCTCTCCCCCCAAAAAAAAAAGAAAAAAGGGATTGAATCCAAAAGAATAAAGTCAGCATTTGACTCAGCACACTCTTCAGGAGAGAAGAATAACCCAGCTTGATGGCCATGTACCATGCTGAGTTTACACTGCTAGCTGTTAGCACAACCATCTTTTTATTTCTGTTGACCAGGAAGCACCAAACCGAGAACACAACGAATATGGGTCTCCACACTGTCAGTGGTACAGAAGAATGTCAAAACATTTCCAAGAAGCTACTGACAAAAGCCTGGGTACATAAATACACAAAGCTCAGAACACTGAGTATATGAAGAATAGCGGTTTCCAAAAACCTTACCAAATATCTTCACCATGACAAGATGCCCATGAACCTATAACCTGCTCAGACCAGTCTTCAAGCACGCAAATTCAACAAGATCCTGACCAGCTACTTTCAAAACAGCTCAGGTCCCATTTTAAGATTATATTCCCCCTTAGCAGACTGAGGTCTTCTGAAAATGTTGATTTTGGTGCTAGTGTGACCTACTAACACACGCAGCTTGTAAATCCCACTTTCTCTTTCCTTATCCGACATGAACAGGAGCCTGCTGCTGCTGTAGATGGGGTCTACTTCTTGGTCTGAAGTTGTTTCATGTCCAGTCACTGCTGGTGGGCCAGCCAGGGAAGCTGCCGTGGGGCAGACCTGCAGTGCAGGGGAGAGTAATGCTGAAAATCCAGCCCTATTTTGGAGTGCCAAAATCCTTCCACATTTTCTGAAAGGCATCTGATGGACTGGACGATACATCAAGCTGGAGGGAAGGAAGAGTTACCCTTGCCTCCATTTTCCTCTCATTCTGTGTTTGTGTCCAGCAAGCACCTCTAGCCTCGTGCTCCCATGATTTGTTATTTCTACATGTTAATTGCACCTATTCTTTCTTTCTTCGTTTACCTTTTCATCTGCTTGCTTTGGCATTATTTCAGTCATCCAAACAGCTGATTTCCTTCCTTTAATCAAAAAGCGCCCTTCCTTTCTTATCCACGCAGTCCCAAAACACACAGCTCTGAAAAGCAGCAAGGTTTGGGAGCAGAGGATTTGTTCTTGCTTTCTTTGGTTTATTTGGTTTTGTCTTCAATCACCTTTCTCCTGCTCTAGAAGCACAACATTGCTGTGAGGGATCTGTGTGATCAGATCTCTGTCAATAAGAGTACATTTCCTGCTGGATTCCTTGAAAAAAAAAAAAAAAAAAAAATCGAAGGGGAAAGGCCACACAAAGATAGGTTTTGATCTTTGGATTAACTGAGTGGCATCAGTCCTCTAGGATGGGAACCAAACAACAGCCCAACAGAGCCCTTAAAATAAATTACAAAGGAAGACAGCCATTAATACAGAAAGGCAGCCATACCAGCATGATGGGAGGGAATAAAGCGAGCCAGCTACGCCCCAAAGGATGCCTGCTGCCACGGAAAGAATTCAGACTTGGAATAAATTACAGGATTTTGATCCCACCCATGGCCAGCACTTCCAAAGCATTCAACACTCACCATTGGGACCAAAATTTCAAAAAGGGCTCAGTTAGTTTTCATTTAGGCAAAAAAAGAAGTAGCCAAATTCTTCAAAGAACACAACATCTGGCAGCAAGCTATTCTAACATCTATTTAGAAGAATCTGGTGTTAATATATATTTCTCTCATTGCTCTGCATCTCTCGAGTTTGCTGGTTCGACCTCATCTTTCAGGTATGTTCAACATCCACTCAGTTAAACTTTTCTTTTCTGTTAGCTCCTTCGCAGCTGTTTCGCTTCTAGTCTCACATCCTCAGTCATTATTCTCCAAATTACTAGCATTGCTCTCTCCTTTGCCAGCTCACACGTGTTTTGAATCTGGCAGCAAGCCAAGGCTAGCTGCGCGCACACACATATCTCCCTGTTTATTTCCTTTCTAATGGAACACAGCCTCTGGTGCCCAGGTAGTGAAATCCTTGCATTATCTCACTGACCTTTTTGCATATTTTAAGAGGTTATTTTTGTGGCTTGTGCAAATAACGCAGCAGAGTTCATAGAGATTTGTGTTGTCTTTCCCACATCCTCACCTCTCCCATAATATGGCCCCTCAGTGGTCATCTCATAATCGATGAATGCAATAGGTCTAATCCAGCCTATTCCTGTTATACGCAAACACTGCAGCAGTAAACAGAGAAAGAAGTATTTTGGTGTGATGCATAAACAAGAACTGCGTTACATTGGAGCAGATTGTGAATGACTTTCTGCTAGAAGAGACCTAGCCCACAGCAGAAGGGATGGAGAAACCACTGCACTGGGGAATAAAATAAGAGAGAACGGAAAAATACGGGAACGCCTGCACATAGTGCTAAGTTCTGCAAGTACTCTTGGGAGTCTGAGGCATGACGGGGTCTGGCACAAACAAAGAGGGGAAGGCAAAGGATACCCACCTTAGAGGGACTACTGCAGACGGGAAAGACTGAGTGCCACTTGAAATCTTGGCAAGGAGGCTGCTTGGCTTGTGAGCTGTGGCAGCTAGCCACCGTGGATGGGACAACTGCACGAAAACTGCGTGAGATTCAACCCAAAGATGAATTTTGATGGCCTCTCCCCCTGCAGCTGTAATTGCTGAAGAGTAACTGGCTGGCTGCAGTGCCAGCCTCATAAGAGACGAGGCCTTCTGGAGCGCTCACATCCTTAATTCGCACTGAGCTGCTGTTCAAAAGGAAAGCTAGGTTTATGCTTACAGCACGAGACTAAGATTCAGCAGATTAACATTCATTTTCTGTCTTTGCTAAATCCATGGTAGGACCGCCACAAGACCACTAATTTGCACTATGTTTCAGACTCACTAATACAGGATGAAAATAATATTTTCTTCAGTTCCAGATTTTGCTTTGTCATTTAAGAGTTTGCCTGTTTGTTATTCCAGAATAAGGACTAAGTTCTATGCTTGTTTGGAACTTTCTATCTACAAACGAAATAAAAATAATACGGGATTTTAAAAATATATCCGAAGAAGCTGCGTAACTCAGTACTTTACAAGAACAACACTTTAAATGACAGACATTTCTTTTTTGTGCCAGAATGTAAATTCACCTAATTCAGGAACATACCTCAATGCTGTGAATACTTGCCAGTAACATCTCTGCCATTCCTATACAAGTTTTTAGTTCTGCTATATTAAATAAGGCTCTTATTAAAGATTTATCACAACCTGTCCCTTTGCCGGTCTTTGCGGCTGTGTTCTGCAAAGCTAGAGAAGCACAGCAAAAATAAAGTAGCTGCTGTAATGCCAACCGTGCTTCCTGTGAGTTCCAAAATATCTTCTGACACCAAGTTTGCCATGTAACAAAATACATAGCTATTTCTATTTAAAACTCCTAATGAGCCATCAAATTAGTGTGTGGAATGAGGAAGGAAGGGGGTGGGAAAGCACTAGGGTTTTGGGGTTTGGGATTTTATTTTTTTTCCTAAACATCAATATGAGTTATAATGTAATCAACAAATTTTGCCAAACCTTACATCAAAATTTAAATGACATTTTTGTGAATTTAAAAAAAAGTTATTCTGCTACAGTGGAGGGATTTGATGCATAAAAATCGTTCCGGAGCAAGAGACGAAAATATTCTCTGATCTTTTTAAGTGACTACATTATTGAAGACCAAAGAGAAGACAAAACCAGACTCAGATGTAAAATAAAGTTCATGTACACAGAAAGGCTGGACAGAACTACAGCCACTGACTAATATATAGCAGGAACTGCATCAAGACAGGAGGCATGACGCTTCATTGCGCTGCAGTTGTTTGGCACCTGATCTAACCCGATGTCAAAATAAAAATAAAAATAAAATAGTCACCTTTCAATCTGAAGCAATGGTGAAATTTCCCCCCATAATTCCAAAGATTCCTCCTGTATTGCAGTTGAACGAATGCAAAATGACTACTCTCAAAGCTGGCGTGGTTGCTAGGAAAACAACTGTGAAAACCTAGAAGTCTGCAAACAAAATGTTAGAGCACTCAGGGCCATGAAAATGCTCAGAAAGGAAAGGCCTGTTTCTTAGAAGACTAAGATGAAGTAAGGCAGCTGTGGGTGACTGTTTCAGATGCACATGGAAACTTCTACGCATTTCATGGGGCATCAGTGGGACAGACTCCAGGGCTACCATGAAGACCCCCACACTCCACAGGTTTCAGTTCGATGCCACAGAATTTCTATCAGATATTGAATAGTAGTTTTCTGTTAGAATATACACACCTCTTGTTCTCTCTGTACAGAGAGAGCTGATTAAGCTTCTCTCTCAAATTTCATTTAGTACTGCATACTCACAAAATATGTCACAATTGTATTTTGTTATAAATCAATAGGGATTATAGGGCATACAATCAGATCAAAAATGGAGAACATGACTTGCACAGCAGAATCCTGATACAATAAACCTCCTCATTAAGGGGTAAGTTGTGCCATGGGAAAAGGGGGTGAGCTTCTGCCCACCTTATATTTGTAGAGGGGGACAAAGATGGACAACAACTGCTGTTTGTATTCAGGACAAGGAGTCAGCAGCAGAATACATGGACCGCAAGTATTCTGGCAGTCCGTACCAGCACTACATACTATTGGCTTTCCATATTATCCTAAGACTTTTAAATCAATAGTGGCAGAAGGATTCAGCTAGCCCAACAGTATCTCTATTACTCTATTTTACAGCTATTCTGTATCAACTATCACTAACCTCCCACCCCCCCAAAAAAACCAAACCAAACCAAAACCTAACAAATCCCTGAGCATATACAAATTCCTGGAGTATTTAAGGATCTTTCAAAAGTCCTACATGAGTGGCGAACCTAATCAGAGCAGTCAGGAGCTAGTGCCAATTCCCTAAGCACCTGGTTGGCTTTCATTCACAGGACCATCCACCCCGTGATGAAAGATGAAAAATTTCAAATGAGATTTGAGACTCAGAGGAAAGTCCTATACTAAATGAAAAGAAAGGACAAAGATAGCACTTACTATTTTTGAGATTCACACCTATTGCTTTCCATTTTATTTTGGTTTTCCCTGTCTTTAAACATGACATCCCACACTTACTTAACACCTGTTTAAACACTGTTTAATCACTTGATACTCAGTGAACGCATTGTTGTTAAGTGGGATTTATGGCACTGACCTGATTAGGCAACAACCATTGGCATTGATAATCATTAGGCTAAGATGGTTCCCTGGGAGATGTCCCAGTAAAAGTGGCTGCCTCAATTAAGCACATTGCAATTAAGTGGACTATATCTATAGGGTGATCTCATGAGAAGAACAAGGCATTTTAAATGCCTTTTTAAAAAATATTTTTAATGCAAAATTAGTACTTTTGATTGGAAAAGAGAATACTACTTACAGGTTTCTCTAATAATTCCTTTTTTTGTTTGTTTGTTTGTAACTGCAAACTCTTCTTTCAACGCTAAAGATTTCCTCTCCAGTCCCCATAAATCCTGCGGTAGCACACCTCTGTGTCATGGTTTAACCCCAGCCGGCAGCTAGGATCACACAGCTGCTTGCTTACCCCACCTCCCCATCCCAAGAAAGGTAGGGAGAAGAGGGAGAAAAGGAGAGCAAAGGAAAAAAAAAAAAAAAAATCGGGGGTTGAANCGTGGGTTGAGACAGACAGTTTAATAGAACAGTATTAGAAAAGGAAAATAACAATAATAATAACACAAGTCACTCTCACCGCCTGGTGAATTGGCACTGTCCCAAGCAATGATCACGAGCACCCACCACCCAGCTAACCCCATTCATATACTGAGCGTGACATCTATGGTAGGAAATATTCCATTGGCCAGTCCAGGGTCTGTCCAGGCTTCTTCTCAGCTTCTATGGGAAGCTGAAAAAAGTCCTTGAAAACTATAAACGTCACCTGGCAACAACTAAAACAGTATGTATTATTGACATTTCTTTCATACCAAATCTGAAACACAACAACCACTAGGAAGAAAATTAACTCTGTCCCAGCTGAAACCAGAACACTCTGTGTCTCTGCTTCACCTGGCCCAAGATGTACAGGGGCCCTACTGGAGGCTTTGCCAACTAGAGCTGTCCCAAGAAAAGCTCCCTTTGCCCAGGGGATGAACAACAGGGAGAACATTTGCAGAGTGAGCAGTGACAGAGGCTACTGCCTCCTGATCCCTGCTTCATTTGTTAGGGGAATTGAAAGAAAACAGGTAAATGGGGTTGAGAAATGCAGCAAGACAAGCAAAAGCCTTCTGGTCAAAATCGGTTCAGTTTTGCTGTCAGTAGTCCTCTTTTCTCCAGAGTTTCTAGGAGATGCCAGGCCAAGCTCCCTGGGCACGCCTGTGTAACCAAGCTATTTCAGTCCAGTATGCAGAGGTTGGTCCCAAGCCCCTTCCATCTACACACCCAACTCCTGCGTGACCTTGGCGAGCTGGCTGGGTAGCGCAATGGGCACATGCCAAGAATCCATTTCTGTTTTGGCTCGTACCCAGTCCTCCCTGCAGCAGAGACATACATTAGCCCTCCTGAGCATGCTGATCTCCAATGCTATCCCAGTCTCCATGGCATTTAGGAAAGGCAAGCGTTTATCCCATCATTCATGGGAAAGAATCATATGGCAGCTCAGCTTACCACTGCATGGAGAACCCCAGGGGGCACAGTCATTAAGACATGGTTTTTCAGCACACCTGAGCCCTGCAGACTGGGTGCCAAACGCCCCAGAAACTTTGCAGTAAGGCATATTTTCAACCTCGCATAGCAGGCTGTTGATGATGCATTCCCCACTTCAGGGAAAAGGGATGCATAGTGGGAACTTGCAAGTCTGATTTGCTGCAGGGCCAATATCTTTAGTTCCAATCAAAACCAATGGCAGCTGTGCTCGGAGCATATAAAATGCTGGCTAATTTCTAGAAGCCTGTAAAATAATCCTACCTGCATGTCTCAAAGTCAAAGGACACATTCTACCTCCTTACTCAGTGCCCCACTTTCTCAATATGCAATTAAGGTGAAAATACCTCCTGCATGATACAGTGGTACAGTAAACAGACATCAGTTCTTTACGGTGGTTTGCTTCGATACCACAGTGAGGTATGCCATACACCATATCACAAGACAATTAATATTGCTGTAATCTGTGCAAAACCTGACTGTGGTATCCTGTATAATAGATGGATAATGGACACTAAGTAATGAGATGAAAACAAGATGTCATATAATCTCTGTCCATTCAGTGCATATCACCTACCTGTTGCTCTGAACAAGGTAGAAACCATAGAAAAGCTAATGCAGAAACACATAATTAAAGACTAACATAATGCATGCACCTAACAAGCCTATAGGTGGGTTATGAAGGTAACTTCAGTTCTGGCATTTCTAAGCTTTTAACTCACTGACTGCACAATCTTATTATGCCATTTCAAATGTTTTGGTTTTGTTGTTGTTTTTTTTAATTGGAGAGTGTAATTGAAGGAGCTTGTGTATACTCATAATTAGTCAGGCAGTCACCCTTCTTTACAGGAAAGATTTAGGGTATACTTACAAACCACAAAGCACCCATGGCAAATACTTCTTTCCACTTAGCAATTTTTAATCCCCTCCTATCTGCTGCATGTGCCCACCAGCACAGCAGCTGTTCTCATCAAAGCACCAGAGCCGACACTCACAGTATTGTGCCATCAAACGGATCGCTGAAATTGAAACTTAGGACTCTACATCACTGGGGAGAAAATATCACTTTTAAAATAGGAATTTAATCTAAATCATCAAGATTCTTGAAAATCTTACCCTATACTTACCGCTTAATCCCCAAACTGAAGGAAAGAGCCAGGCAAAGCTTGTAGTAAGACAAAACTCCTTTTACATTTTCTAGAGATACCACAGCAAGTCCTCAGTCCCTGGCATCAGGCGTCTGGGTAGCTGAAGTTATAGATTTGTACCTCATTTCTGGCAAATTTCATTTAACCAGTTGACCTGACATCTCTTTTCCAGATGAGAACCATCAACACAGTAAAAACGCGCTAGGCACACACTCCAGCGCTGCTCCCATATGCAAAGCAGTGCCATGGAAACAGAGAAATGCCAGTGCGGTGGTAAGGGCAATCGGCAGTCACCAGATGAGCAGTGAATCAAGGGCTGAGGAAAACAGCTGTCAGCAGGATTACTTAAATAGATTGCATTTCACAGGGCAGCTCCCATTAATGCTGCAGTATGGTATTTAAAAATCGGGACAGAAATTTGTTGCTTCATCATTAGCTACCATGTTATCACTTACCCGGCCAGATAACAAAAGGGCAGTGGCGTGACCTGCAGTCTGGGGAAATAAAGGATTCAGCTTTATCTCTTCATTTCAATAGCCACGTCTGCTTACTTTCTACAGCTTGTCATTTTGCACTTTTCCATGCAATACAACCTAAGCAGCTGTATATTCTTTTCTTCCACTTTTGTTTCACAGAGAAAGAAAACAGAGCAGCCCCAGTGTATTGTGCTACTGCAATTTCTAACTTTAATAGCAACAGACAAACCACTTGTTACAAAGCACAAGCTGGTAGGAACCTTAGTATCCTCTGAAGCAAATTTGCAAATGACTCTGCTTCCCCAACGAGCTGAGAAGCGAGCAGGGCAGCCTCCTCCTCTAGCTCCACGCAGATGCAAACATCTGCTTCTCTTTCCCACAGGTCCCTGTGACATCTGACCAAAGACTTCAGGGAAGCCTGCTCCTCTGCTGGTGAGTATCGCTCCTGATCACTCATGGCATTGCAAAGCACGTGTTGAATGCTATCTGCTTAGAATGGGAGAGAGGTAAGTATAAATATAATACAGAGGAATTGGGAAGAAAGAGGCAACATATGCTGAAGAGGCAGGCAAAGGCCCTGCCAGATGTTCTCCAGTGAAACGTGCTGTGGATGTGCGAGATCTCACTCTCCACAGACGTCTGCTGCACTGGAAGATAACAGGTTGCTGGGTAGAGGACAGTACAGTGCCACACTTGAGGCACAACCCAGGGCCTTAAGCCAGAGATGAAGATAAATTTTAGCTATTATGCCAGACTGACCCGCAGCAGCCTTTCTGCCTATTCTGCCGTCAGTGAGGTCTTAAACCACCGAAGTTTACTGCAGGACATCTGTCAGAGCCCGACTGTACAGTGTGACTTGCATTATAGAAAACATTACGAATTCCCTCTGAGCTCGGTGGGCTGTGACAGCAGCTGCATCCATCAAGCTTGTCTAGTCTTATTTATTTATTTGGTAATGTTTGATAATCTTGTTAACTAGTCAACTGCTAATGAACACACATGCCAAAAATAACAAAAATTAGCCATGTAACACCTCTCATATCTGTTTCACTACTGTTTTACCAGCGCTATTGCAAGGTGGTGAGAATTTCTAAAGGACTTAGTTTCTTCTGGTTTTGAAAAACTGTCTTCAAATTAGTTGCTGCATATATATTTGAAGTCCCATTGCAGACATTTACTGTCTTGAAGTTCCAAAGGGCATTTGTAATACTTTGGACTGCCCAAATGAGAGCCAAAGAAAACGCAGGATTTTTTTTTTCCTCCCCTTAAAAACAAAACAAAATGAATTCCCCCAAAAAAGGTCTTCCCAGGGCATTTCATCTTGAATACCCTGAGAACCAAGACACCCAAGCTCACTAGCGGCAAGAAAAGTTGCCTGAGCTTATGAGGCTGTATTTTTTAAAACAAAATGCAAGCCTTGTGCAACGTGCAGCGATGCCAGACATCGGCTCCGTACCACCATCGGGCTGTACAGAGGAAAGTCAATGCTGTGCTCCAGCACGCGTGACACTCTCCTGTGCAGCAAACACCTAGAAACCCTGCAGCCACAGTACCTGTCGCAAAGGTTACCCAGAGCAAGGGCTGAGAATGATCCACAAAAGAGAGGGTGGGAGAGGGGAAACCCCAAAGCACACATGTAGTGGTTAGAAGACCTCAGATTTGAAATCAGAGAATTCCAGCATTTTCCATAACCTGGTCCCTAATGAGTATTTGTTCATTTGAAAACTTCCCTTTCTGTGAATGAGGTATGTGCCCCCCTTTTCTCTTTCCTTGTAAATCACAACCCTTCAAGCAGCACAGTAAGAAAAAAAAACCCAAGGAGCCTTTCACCAAAAACCAAAAGAAGAGTGATGTTGCCACTTCAGCTACATTCCTCATGCCTTCTCCTAAAATTCTCTAATAACATGTTTATTTAAACACTGCAACAGGAGACTTTTTAAACCACTTCTATTTATACAATGTACAGAGTTCCAGTGAAATGACCAATAGCAAAATTTCAATAATTACTCAACAAATATGGCTTTTTGAATCACTGATTTCCTGTTTTGCTCTGACTATAGGACTGATTCAGATCTCCCCTGAAGCCAACGGAAAGTGATTCCAGCATCTATCAACCCAAGGTTCCCATATTCTGTAATTCACAGATCTAAGAGACAGAAGTAACACTTATTTGCCTAAGAGCTGCCCAGCTGAGAGGCTCAAAAATTAGCTCCCTGGTCAGGAGAAGCCCAGCACTCTCTCCTTCCCATTTTACTGGTGGACATAAGTTGTAATTGGGTTGATCTTCATCATCTACAAGAAGAATATGAAAATATAGAAAGCATCACCAGTATATTATTTATATTCCAAAAGCATTGTTTCTTTAAAATCTTTTTAATAAGAAAGCACATTCTGTAGCAAATGTCCCAGTTTAAGGAAAAAAATTTAAAGTATTTTTCCCATTACTAGAAGTACATGCCTAAGAATAACAAACTTTTTATGATTTTAGGTTTTTTATTTGCATTTGCAAAATAATTTAAGTCAGAAAGTCTACATTTGTTTGCAAGGAAGTATACTAAACACATCAGTTTCAACTGCAATGCCACAGAGAAAGGGAAAAACTATCAACCAGTTATGACCAGGAAAGATCTTCTATCTGTTTTTAATGCAGGTTTTTGTTCTAAGGTTTTGAAAACAGTTCTGCACATTTAAGACGTGGATTTCTAGAAAAAAAAATTTTAAAGTTGTAATGCCAATAAAAATGTTAACATTTTATTTATAGAAACTTTGCTCACTTCCTACAGCAGAACAGATAAACTTTAAATTGTGTCATTTAATAATGGGCAATTAAGTAGTATAAACAAATGAAACGTAATACAAGCAACTCAGACCTGAATACACAGTGTTCTAACAGGAACAGCAGGTTCTCCTAAAACAATCTGACACTTCCACAAATCAAAAATTTTGGCAAACGCTTGTCCTCCCTTGTCAATATTTTTCATCCCCAGTCACTCAGCAATTTTAGATTAGTAATTTTACTGAGTTCTTTTTTCGAATGCCCAAGTCCTGCAGCAAGGGGAGATAGGGTGTTTCAGATGGGCGCGAATATGTTAACTAGGCTTATGAGCAATAAACGTTTTCTTAGCTTCGTTCTATACAACTGGTGTTTGTCATACCCATATCCTAATTCTCTGTCTATGAACTATCCCACAAGATGGCAAAACCCACAGCTGTTACTTTGAAATATCTATACCTAGATGCTACTTTTGGATTACTTTTTTTCCTTTTAGATTTTAGAGAAAAACACAGAAGTGATTACTGCAACATTTTTTCTCCCACCACCACCTTTTTGACTATGATAGATTTTTGTTTTCAGGTTGTTTCTTCTGTTGTAAAGGCACATCAAATCAAACTTTCAAACACAACCATATGGATAAGAAAGTAAAATGGAGGTGATATTTTTGAGAACTTCGGCAATTACCTTTCTCGTGTCACCTTTCCCCTTCACACCCCAATTCCTGTTTCAGTTGTTACGTCTGTTGTCCTCAGTGAATGATGTGCCCTTCCCTCCCTCTGCACCGCTGGGAAGGCAGAATTTGGAGCAGCTCAGCAAGACTCCTTCAAGCCCATCACACAAGAGCTTCACCCACTTTGCAAATGCCAACTCTTGCCACAGCTGCAAGCTGGGGACTCAAGTCCACAGCTGAACCAGCACTAGGTTACCTGCAGCTGTATAAACTTGACAAAAGCGTAGAAAGCCTTCTGGCAGACTCCCAGCCCCTAAATGTTTTCCTCAAGTTCCACAAACAGCTCCAGCAAGAGCCTGAAGCAGCCTCTGCCACTTCCACCCATCCTGGCCGCAGCTGCTTTGCTTGCTGAAGAACCCACCTTGTTGCTGCAGACCCATTAACTTTTTCCTGACACGATGTCCCCAACCTGGGCTAGACTCTGCTCACAAGTAACAGGAGCCATACTCCAAGCAAAGAGGAGCTCGCTGCTGTCTTCCGACTGAAGCCTCGGCAGGGTTTCCCTTCCGCCACAAACACCGGCGGTGGCTGTTTCTGACACAAAGGACCACAGCGATGTTATGTTGCCCTGTACCTGCAGCGCTAAACCCTTTCTAGGGGAAAGAAATGCCAAAGAAACAACAGCTTTGGCATCTTCCCCAGAATATCTGGGCTTCCGGGTCCAGCCAGGATATTTTGTGTATCTCTTACAGCTGTAAATGAATGAAATTCTCCAGTTCAGACTGTAGAAACACAAGAGACTTGAAAGTCCCTGTTCCTGAAGCCAAGCATCGGCCAAACAGCAGCCACAAACTCTGAATGAGGGGCAGGTTACTCTCCATCCCCAGCAGACCTTGTGAAAGGGCTTTGCTTTCATTTAAAGACGTCTTGCTTCTGACTTCTACCTTTGAAAGCACGGAAGGGGAGCTACGCTACACTTCCCCTACAGCTTTCAGAACCAGTAATTCTGTTTCGCAAGTCTTTATTTTATCTTTTCAAGAGACAATAAATCTCAAGGTATAAATTGGGAGCAGATGGAGCGGGATGTTAGACTGTCAGCTTCTATTAACAACACCGGGGGCTCGCCACACACCACAGCCAAGCCGGAGCCTTTCATCTCGCCCCTGCGCAACTGGTGGAGCTACTTCTCTGTGTTAGGGCTATTGACAGAAGAACACAAGTTGAAACCAGATGTGACTACACTGACGGCCGGCCAATTATTGTTACAGGATGGATTTACCCATAAATCACTAGATTGTGGTGCTATTGGACTCATTTTTAAAGTTGTCAGGAGGTTGTAACAGGGACACAGAACAGAACAGTGAAAAGCTCCCTGGGAAAGCAGAGGTGGATCTCCAGCCTCTCGACACTCCTTCCCTTCAAGAACTGCAAGTTGCACTGTTGAAATGCCCCATTTGAGGACTGGGGACCAAGAAAACTGTGATGCTACTCTGTGTTGTCCCATGCAGCCGTAAAAAAAGCCAGACAAGCAGCCCTTCTAGCACTTTTCAGTTCAAAGGAAGGTGACTACAGGCATCTACAAGCCGGGGAAATGCAGCAGGAGCAAGAGGGGAGCTCCCTTCAGCTTCTGAGAAAGAACAGCACAAACCTCCTCTCTGGGAAAACCACACAGAGTACATAAACTAAAGTATGATGTTTAATGAATACCAAACAAAGCAAGCCTGGGGGCCACTGTATTACTACCACATTTGCTTTTCCCAGACTTTCAGAAATAAGATGACTGTACAAGGGAGCCAAGCACAAGATGTTGGTTGCTGGTGCCTTCTCCGCTCTCCCGTCTCAGCGCTCCTCCGCAATTCCTAGAGGTGACCAGCCTGCCTGATCCTATTTGGTAATGACCTGTAACTCTACGCTTCTGCCACCAGTGTCAAAGGCAGTCTGCCCATGTTGAACAGTTACCAACTTTACCAGCCAGTTTGCACCACCATCTACTCCAAATCTAATTGCGCCCTGCCACATACCTGTGAAACCTGGGGTCACAAGCACCCCGCTGCTGTGAGCTGAACTCCATAATGACGAACGAGAAACTGCCACTCCAACAAGGAGGCCCAGACCTGCACATCCTTTGAGACCGCAGATTCATACCTTGATTCTCTAGGACATTTACATAATTTGGAGCATGAGAGGACACTCACAGAGACAAATTCACAGTCTTTCTCCTTTTTTTTTTTAAAACATAAATTGCTGGGCATTGGAGAAACTGTTGTATTGACTCAGTACCATTATACAGCAACCAAACTCGTATACATAGTCAAACATATCAGACAGATGCATCACTTAAACAGATGTAAAGCCTAGATACTTTGGAAAGCAAAACTCTGGAAATATAAAAATGTTCATTTGGCACCACAAGCTTTCTCCAAGCCTCCTTCCCTCTCAGCTATTTCCTGTTTAATCACCAATACATACATTATGCAACTTTTGCAAACTGAAGAACAACACGCTGCTTTTATGAATAGAAGGAACACAGCCATGATGACAAGAAAAACTGAATAGACAAGGAAAAAAAACCCAAAACTTTCAGCAAATGCAGTGACTGCCCTAACCTGAAGTAAACGGCAAGATCCATTAGCCCATAAAAAAAAATCTCATTTTGCAAATATGTAATGAAGTATCACCTCTCAAGACTGTGTACACGCTACAAAATTAATAAGAAATGCTTTGGCAGAAATTCAGGTAGCACATAAAGACAGAATTAAAAGGAGGTATTTAAATAGGGAGGGGGGAAAGATGTTATGGTTGAATTCCTAAACCATTAAGATACCTCTTGTGACGCAGGAGGTCGGGAGAAAGACTTTAGTTCAGCCAGTAGATGACAGTAAGAGCGACCTGGCAGGATGCACATTTTCCAGTCTTTATTCCTTGACAATCAGTACAGTGGGCCTTTCAGCATCTTTGGTCCTGACTTCATCACTGTAGCATACTGATTGCTTGTGACAGGTGAAAAAGGACATGAGAGGACAAGAAATGCTAGGAGCAGACAGCTTTTCCTCAATCTTGCTGATCACAGTGTAAAGTATTTTTGAAGTATTATGCCAGCACTTTGACAGAGTCCAAAGGAGGAGATAAGTGTGCAAAGTCAGGGTCAGATGGATTACCTTGGCTGACAAGTGTTCCGGTTAATCAGGGTTGTTTGCATACTACGAGAAACTCAAGTATTTCTGGCAGTGGCTCTTTGTCCTTGAATCAACCAGCTCCATCTTTGGCTTCCAGTTGTGATAGGGTGTTTATTAGTTGCACATAATGCCCCTCCTGAGGTGGGCTCACTTACAGCACATAATTATCTCAGAAAAGAGATCCTGAGGTAATTATGAATAGTTAATTTAAGCCCAACTTCAAGGAACATTTTGAGGAAATTGGAAGGCTCAGGAGATGAACAGTGAGTCATTGAGCTTTTTGCTTACAGGCAGTCACTGCTAATCCAGCCTGGGTAGTTGACAGCAAACCCTGTTGTTACCTGTGAGTGGTTTGTATGCAATAGTTACTCACCAGCCTCCTCTGGAGCCTCCACATTCTTGTTAGAACAGCAGCAGGCAGGACCATCGGAGGGAGAAGTACTTTCCTTTCCACATGTATTGGTTTAAACCAGGCAGGACTGCTCATTGACACATTGTGACTTTTGACAAAGGGAGAGTAGTCTCTGGCAAAGCTTGTCTAACTCCAGGCACCTTACTCTGAAGTCGGGAAAGCTCCATGTGGATAGAAGTGCAATGTGATGAAGCTTTGAAACCACAGCATCAACACATAGAGCAGGCTAAAATGTCAATGTTAACCAGCAATGAGTTAGTTTACCACAATAAAAGCAGTTTTGGCCATTTGCATCATCATTGCAGGCTCCAGCCATGCTCACAACTTGCTGAGAAAGTTTAACACTAATGTGAATTTGGAGTGCTGCAGAGGCCACAAGTGCAGGCTTGACACCACGCGGCCCTCCATACAGGATGCCACAATACCCGATTTGTCTGCTCTGCATATTCCCAGGTATGTTGTTTTGTGAGCTGCCGGTATTTGCCAAAGAACTTTCACCAGTAGCAACTGATGCCTTTCACTCTCTTCCTACCATAGCTGTCAATGACCCATAAGGGCCAACATCAGCCTTGCATTAGTCATGTTAAATCCTCAACACCTTCTGAAGGCTTTTTCAAACATTCTGCAGATCGAAAGCATCTGCTCCAAATCACTTTTTAGCTGGCCACGTTATGATACCTGAAATTCACTTGTCTTTATCCAGTTTTAAAGAACCACTTTCTATGTTTTATCAGTAAACCAGCAATTAAGGTCATATTACTTGGAGGCTTTACAATTAACTACATCATATTTCAATCATATGGTTCCCTGGTTGCTCTGAGTGTTAGACTAAGTGCAACGTTGCTGTTGCATTAAAATGAGGAAGGACCAATGTTTGACAAAACTTTAATCAATGATGTATATGCCAGTCCCTGTCACAGGTCCCTACAAGCCACAGCTCTGCATGGCACCGCTCAGAGCACAGCAGCGCTTGCAGATTGTTTTGCTGCTGCTTTAACTTCCTACCTCAGCAGCAAAAGAAGAACAAGTATTTCCTACGATTATGGAATAAAAAAAAAAAAAACCCAAGCATATTTTCAGTTATGCCATCAGAAGTAGCAAAAGCAATGGAGAGCCTGTCAGAAAACTCCATTTGCTAAATTCAAATGGTCACCGTTTCTAACGGACGCACCCAACTGTACAAGTGGCGTTAAACAAACCAACCAGAGACAAGGAGAAATTTGTCAGCAGCCCAGACCAGCATTCATGAAAACAGGTCACCAGCTGATTAAGTGGAAAACACAAAAACACAAATAAAAAGCCACAAAGTAGAAACAACCTAGAAGATACTTTCTGGCATATTCAAATTACGAGATTTAGTTTGGCATATGGTACTCCCACTTCTTATGAAAAGCTGAAAAGTTGCTTTTTTACTGGCAGTCAAGTAAGTACAAACTTTTTAACAGGGTTTGCTCTCCAAGAAAGTCAGTGGCTTCTCTGCTTTTTGTACGTAACTTATTTTTGTTAAAAGTTATGACTACAGAGTCTCCATGAGACCCAGATTACATCAGTTTAAGTGCTGTCTCAAAGAGGTATGAACGGAGACAAGACATTAAGGAAGAGAGAAAGGAAGTACTATTAATCCCCGCATTAGAGATCAAGACCTGAAGCAAAGCAAGGTTAAGTGAACCTTTCTTGTTTACCCAGCTAGTCTGTATCTAGCCTGGAAAACAAGTCCAGGTCTCCTAATTTCCAGTCCAGCCTTTTAACCACAAAACAGACTTCCTTTCAACTAATAAAGGCTTACAGGAATTTTAGTTCAACGACTGCACACAGGCAAATCAGTAAATCTTTCATAGCAGGAGACAGAGCACAGATGTACACAGAAAAAAAGGAGTAGAAAAGAAAAGCTATTTTAGATCTTCTTTTTAAGAGGTTTTTTTTGGCCTTTCCCCGACCCACCCTCTCCTGCCACCACACGGGCAAATAAATTATCATCTATCCACATAATGTACACGCAGCTTGTTTCACTTGCTGCACTGTGGTAACTCTACTGACTTTACCTTTGTCTTTGTTCAGACAAACAGAGTAATGCAAAACCTGCTAAATGAATGGCTTAAAGTTAAAGGAAAGACAATTAGATGATTGCAGTAATGTGAATTAGTTTGAAGATCTTACAGGGAGCTACCAAAGTGCAGCGACCTTCTCAGGAGCTGAACAGCCATCGCAGATAACTCTGCAGGTTGCAAGGCTGCAAGTTTTTCCTTCATGATTATAAAAGTTACTGTGCATTATATATTGTCTGTAATCCCCATCATGAAAGCATAACCTTCTAGAGTCCTAGCATGGGTTTGAGCTTTACATGGAAACTGCAGGGCCGGGTTGGAATTAAATCAATATGTACTAGTTCTAAACTGAGAAGTCACTATTAGTTGACAGGTGAAGCTATTTCACCCCGAGAGGACAGAAATGAATAAACCCATACTCCTTTGGTTTGAGTCCTCCTGTCAGGGAGAGATGACTCACTGGTGTCAATGCATTATAGCTCAAGTTTGACAGAAAGAGTTGCATGTAGCGTATTTTAAGAAAACGCATAGAATTTTAATTCCTTGTTGATCTGACATCACGGTTTGCAGCAAGCCTTTCAAGGGCCACCAGGAGTCAGCCCAGGCACCCTCTGTGCCCAGACTTCGAAGATGATAGCTGTCAATGCTGAAACCTACAACTCACCTGATGCACGTCTCTACTGCTGATACGATACATTTATGGTCCTGTGCAGCATACCGAGAATATTACCTTACAGGTTGACGTTTATTTATTTATATATGCAGAATACACTGTCAAGTTAAAATTATTTTTTTTTTGCGTGTGAAAATACCTGCAATTGTATTATAAAAGCACATTCTATGCTCTGACTGGGGAATGCATCTGCTACGGCAACTGCTCAGGAGCTGCTGCATACCTGAAAGCGGTCAGTGAGTCCTGCCAAGTCATCGCATATCCAAAAGAGCTTCTGAGCTCCGCTCCTGTCAGAAACTTTTGTTTCTCCGGTTGAATGGAAACCCTTGACCTAGTCAGAGTCATTTATGGACATAGTCCAACAGCAGTGAACATCGCTTGCAGACTTTCAGGCATCACCACTTGTAAAGTTCAAGTCAGAGCCCATGGTATGCAAGTGACATTTTAAAATGAGTAATTTTAAACACTTCTAAACATTTCTGTAGAACTCCTTCAGAGTTCTAAACCTACAAAACAAAACAAGTTTTACACATCAGGAAACACACTTTAAATGTTCCTTTGGAGGATTTGTTCACCAGTACTTTCATAGATTAGTTACCATGTATTTCTTTCAAAAAGAAATAAAGGCAAAAGACATTGGCTGCCCAGCCAATCAGTTCAGGAAGGAGACTGCTTTCACATCGCTGCCCACTAGGTTAGTAGCAGGTAAATAAGGGCTTTTATGGGACCTCAGAGTATACATATACAAACTGGCCAATTTTAAAATATGCAGCATTCAGAATTACAGGTGGTTTCAATGAGGGCAGAGGATATCAGCTCTGTTAGAAACTCGATGTGGAAACATAATGGGGTCTGATGCGTTTTAGCATCACGTTCATCAAAGAGCAAGCAAAGGAAAAAGGTTCATCTAGCCTAACTTCCCTCAAGCACCATTCTCCTCTTGGCCAAGTATTTCTGAAGACCCACACAGCAGGAAGGCTAGACTAGACATGAAACACTTAGATGGAGGTTCAGGATAGATGAGGTTTTGTAATTGCGTAGCAGGATAAAATGGGGTGGGAGGCAGACTTACCCTATACGCAGAATAAACTAAGTCAAGTGAAGAAACCTATGTTACCAAGGACAGCATCTATTTGTGAATTGCTAGGTTTCAATAATGCAAAGTAATTTAAATGCAGCTCTTCAAACATATACCTAAATATCAGACTATGGGAATCACAAAAGCTAACATATTGCCATATTAACTTTAGAGAGCCGAAATGCAGTAAGATCAGGACAATCATTAGATGAAAACAAACAAAGTTATCTTTGTCAAAGACAGATCTTTTTTATATTCTAGTTGTAAAGGAAGAGTGTTTAATTTCCGCGTCCTTCAAATGAACTAGAATAACATCACCTAATCTGCATTATTTAGATGCAAGAGTTTATACCCAGGGCAAACCAAAATCAGAACAAAGTAGGGAAAAAAAGTGTTCTTCAACAGAGTGGATGAAAATCTGTACAGGTTTATGCAGAAATGTATTTATTTATTAAAAACCTTACAACTTATTAGCAATGAAGTGTATGAATGGTGTCCATTTGCATGGAACGCACAGAGCAGAAGGACCAGAGCAAGCCTGAGGATCAGGAGCCCTGGGCTGAGCTGTGCCATCCGTGACCCCCTTGACAGTCAGCTCTGCCACGGCCCCCCCAAAACACACACAGCAGGTCCTGCTGATTTGAGATCTGCAAAGCAGGGAGGTAGTTCCAAGTAAGATCTTAATGTTATCACATTTGGTCTTCTCTACCATAGTACGTCTCACAGCCGCATCCGTGCAGGCTGCTGGACTCGCTCCCAGATGCCACAAGTGCCTTGAAACACCTACACAACAGTCTCCAACCCATGCCGCAGTTGGGCATACAATGCTGAGGGCAAGACCCGAGAGTGCTGGTACGCACAGTGGGGCTGTGGGTGCAGCAAGCAGGCACAGTGCAGGAGCAAGAACGTTTAGTTCTGCATTCACATCACAACCAGGAAAATGCAAATGCTCACAGCAGGTAACAATTTATAGGGCTTGCAAATCCCTGCTCCTTCAGAGCGGGTGCTCAGAGTTTAGGGTACAGACCAGTGCAAGCTGCAAGCTTCATGCAGGGAGAGAGTATAAGCAAACGTACGTTCTGCAGCACTACTGCAAAGTCTAATCTTTCTCAAGGGTTGTTGCTATAAAAGACCTTCAATATACTTGATCTCATTTACTTAAAAAAGACTGTCAGAAATACTTGTCAGCAGCTTCTTGGAAAGGCAGTAGAGGGAGGGGAAGCAGATTGTTAACATTAGAATATCACCTACCATCTGGATGTGTTTAACATAGGATCAGATATAAGATTTGGACGTAAATTTGCAGTCCTTGGTCTCATGCCCAGACAAAACTTGAACTCAAGAACTTGAAGACATGTTCTCGTCTGTGGGATGGAGCATGTTAATAAAAGCTCCAAACACTCTGGCAATTTCACTGCATATACTCCCTTGCACTTCTCTGAAAAAATGTTAAGTGCATTTAAAAGAAAAAATAAAACTATAAGAAGCCAATAAACACCTACAAGCTCTACTGTACACTGATGAAAAAACAAAAGAAAAGGAATAGACAGAAGTACTTCAATCCCTGAAATTTGCAGTTTCAAGTAGTGAACTAATAAATGGACTTATTGATAGGCACCAGCTGAAAGGAAGTTCATGACTGCCGTTTATTATCTCAGTCCCAGTGTCTGCTTTTGAATAGAACGATTAGTGTAAAATGTATGGAGGAATGGAGAACACAAGAAAATAACCACGTACTTGACATGGAAGTACTTTGAAAAGATGCTTAAAATACTAAGGAACTAAATGTTGCATTCAGTGAGGTGGTTTATTATTGACAAACTGAGTTTTGCAGCATCCGAGTAACTACGATGGATTTGAATTCCAAGACAAATCTACAATCCCCCATGAAATTCCTTGTTTTAAAAACAGATGATATTTGGGCCTCATAACATCATATTAATCAGGAATTCCCCAGTATCACCACTGCCATCAGTTTCCCTCCCTCTCTACCTCTCCCCATCCCTTCAGAACTGCTTGCGAAAGGCAAGTCTAATACCAAGAGCAGGTAACTATGTTGTCAGCAACAGGAATTCACAAAACCCTAATAAACTTCTTCAGGAAAATCAGCCCCAGCCTTGCCCTCACAACTCTCCCTGCCTCTCTGCAGCCCAAACCAGCATACCCTGGGTAAGATTGCCTCCCCTACAAAAGACCTTTCAAAGTCAAATAAAAACTAGAGCATAAAACTTGTAGTGCTTTTTTAAAAATAAATTATTTCTACATTTTAAATATTTATTGTCAACACCACCACCCAACAATAACCCACCGGTACCTGTTTAAAAAACATAATCTATGTTTTGCACGTGCCATAGTGATTACCCATATTTATTTTCCTAAATAAGTAAACAGGAAGTCAGAGCAAGAACAAACCAGATTATTCCAGATGGAAAACGTTATTTGGTGGTAAATTACTTTCTCTCCCCCTTCCTCTTTTTAAAGGGAGAGAAAGGGAAAAAGACATTTCAGATCAGAAAGCGCTAAAGATTAAAACAAGAATTAAAAAAAACCCAAAAACATCCTAAACCAACACACAACTTTTGCTGTGGCTTTTAACTGTACCCGTTCCTTACGTAGCCAAATGGCACTGCAGACGTAACTCCACCACCCACGTAATCAGCGTGTCACTTCCCAAGTCCTTTGTTGCCTGCAGTGCTGGCAGCTTTACACCTACATGGTATGCCTTCTCTGCCACGGAAGGTACCTTTCTGCCACGGGTAGGTAGCATACAGTCACTAGCTTGTGAAAACCGAGCAAAGACACGTTGTTAAGTTAAAATACACAAGGTCAGCTAAAGGCAAGTAATAAAACACTTCCCTTGCCCACTTATCTTACAGGAAAAATGATGCACATCCTCACTGCTGTAGGAGTAGTGATGATTGAAGGATGCAGGACAGGAAATAGTTTTTAGTAAGTTAACTGAGCCAGTGGGTACAGACAGGACGGACCTGAGGAACGGACTGTGTACCCAAAAGCCTGTCCTTTTCCAACTATCGCATTGCCAAAGCGCACACCTGTTTGCCAAAGGAGGACATCGCCATCTGTTCAGCAGGCCACGGAGTGCTTACATTTCTGATCAGGCTGCACGTAACAGAGGAGAAGCTGCAACACAAGAAGCCCTTTCCCCGGGTCAGAGGAAGAGTTGATAAGCAAGTGAGAATTCTTCTTACAAGAAATTTCAATGAAAAACAACACGCTGTCAGACTTCCATTAAAAAAATATTTTCTTGATAAAAAGGAAACATTTTCACTTTGGTGGCCCAAAAAAGGAATAGTCCCATATTTTCCAGTGTTACTGTACATATTTCTTACAAAAACAGAAGTGTTTTATAACAGCTGTCTATCTGATGAACTAAGCAATCTCTGTTAAAAAAATTTACCATCTCAAACATTTGGAGAAAATATGCTCTACCAGCTCTACATAAGAAAGAGAAGAATAACCTCACAGTAAAGCTCTTAAAATGCACAGATCGCATTCAAAAACACTGTATTTCACAAGAATTAGTCAGGAGAGATTGCAACTAAAATATGGAGTTACTGCTAGAGTCATGCTGCTAACATGGCAGTACTAACTCCATTATACCATGTGTGTATATTTGTGTGTCTGTGTACACAAGCATATGTGTGTGTATATATGTACACATGTACGTCGGTATATTTTATGGTGTGTCCAGGCTAGGATTATAGCTGGTTCAAAAGGCAAAATTGTTTTAAGCAAGTTATCTGGAACTAAACATTTAAAACATTATTTCTTTTCCAGCTGCTGTGACACAGAGCTCGGCTAGGCTATATCTGAACCACAGCCTCACTGACCCTGCAAAGCTACGCTGGGTAGCGAGGCTGTATTAACATAAACTAGGCACAAACTGTTTCTTTCTCTCTCTCCCCCCCTCTCATTTTTTATTATTTTATTTTTTTTAAAAGGCGTAGCAGAAATTACAAAAGACTTGACAATAACAGCTGCCAGCCCTCAGTACAGTAATGCAGGGGATCAGATCTGTAATGTACCATATGAATAATCATGCAAGTAAGTGAAGCGTATATCAAATTGCTGTTTCATAGCAGGAGTTTTTTTCTTATGAAAGGCAGCATGTGTCAGTATAACATAACATATTAGTGTAGCATAAAGTTTATTTTGAAGCATTTTAATACACTGAGAGAAGTATTCTCTGCGTAGAGTCTCTTACTATAACAATGCAAAGCTAAATCGGAAACTTTCTAAAGTACATTTAAACAATATTCCTCAGCTGATCTACAGCACTGATTTCATCTCATCAGCCTGCACGGGGGGCTGTGTGCATTTAGGGAGTGTGTATGTGAGTGCTAGAGCAGCAAGGGAAGATAAAACGGGACCCACATTAAGAACAGCTACGCAAGACTTCCTTTCACTATGAAAAAATATTGCCCTTCAGATGTAATATTGATGTTGATGATATATGCCACTGTACTTTTTAGTTGAAAAGCCCTACTTGGTCACAAATTAGTTCAAATACAAACACTCCAGTCCCAGCCCAAAGTTTTGTTACATCAAGGTACCCATGAACTACTGTGAACAAAAAGCCCGCCCCATCAAAGCTCATGGGAATTTTGGTATGAACTTTAATAGAGCCCAAGTTTTTCCCTATTGCATCCACATTATCCAGTTTCCTTTTACCATCATTCAGGTTCCCCTCAGCCCAAAGTGTTAATCTTGCAGTCAAGGTATGCTGAAAGTATTAATGGAAGAAAAGTACATTAATTGCACGTTCAGGCACTTCTCAGCACTGACAAGGACTTGAGCCGCATCAGACTTACGAGCTACAAAGCAACATTTGATCATCTTTTATCGCCCTGAAAGCTCCTTCAAAATAAACAGATTGAAATGGTTTACAAAGCAACTGTCGCACTACTGTTCCCACTAAAGAACACCGTGTGAAATTAGCTTGTTCTTTTTAAACTGTAATTTAGCCATGAGCAAAACTGGTTAGATGCATTTGAGCTATTAGGTATGACACGCAGTCATCTTACTACCCTGACCTGTTTAATCAAATGGGCTTTCACTCATTCTCAGCTATATCTGGGGAAGCATATAGGAACACGATAACCTCCATCCCTACCCAGGAACAGGTTAAATGCATAATGTAACTTCTGTTTCTATGCTACACTGAAATTGGAAAGCTTTCCTGAATCAGGACTAGTCAAATCAAACCAAACCAAACCATCAGCCCTTATTCAGACAAAGCCCTGATTAAAATTTCTGTTTATATTCATTAAAAGCAGAAAAACCTTTAGCTGCTCTATACCATTAGGTAGACTTTAATTTGCAAAGCAGAGAGCACTGCTTAAAAGGAAGACAATTTTTTTAAAGCACCTGAGATTTAAAGGGTTTATCTAAGCCACAAAGAAGCATCAATTACCAATCAAAAAAAAACCCCAAAACAAAAAACGGTGACTTTATGAGTACATGAGATTCTACATCATTTAGTTGCTTTATCCTCTCTGCTTTGACAGGAAAACTCGTGCCATAAACAAAGCTTTTGTAAAGGGTGATTGTTTTGCATCCTTCATAATTAGCCCTTGTATTCCCTGCTTTGCCAGCTTGGTATTAAAGAATAACAATAATTTTCTATTATAACATAGTTCTCTAAAAGCATTTAGCAGTTCCTCTTTGCTACTGAATGATAGGGGACTGCAGTAATTAATTGCATTCCCTCTGTTTTATGTTTCATAAAAACTTTAGCAGAGATTTCAAAGGCACAAAAGGACATTTAAGCAGCCTACAACTCCCTAGAAAACAGCCGCATGTGCATTTAAAAATTTCTTCCTAAAAGAAATGGCCATAATGAAGTTAGAGATTTTTATTTTAGAAGGACTTAAAAGTTCCTGTCTAGTTACAGCTAGCACTCTCATCCTACAGATGCTCACTCCCTCCAATTTGCTGGATTTAAATACACTGAAGTCAGTAACATTCCCCTCACATGAGTAAAGTTTTCCCATAAATGAATAGGACCATTACATCTGAAAAATTACTATCCAAAACTAAACAACAGAAACCAGCTAATTATTTTTTGGTTTCTCCATAAATACAGGATGGAGTTATTTTCTAGACTTCAAAAGTACAGATAGTAAAATTAAGAAAATTAGAAGGAATATATTAAATAAAACTCCAAAGATATCAGAGTTGGAAAATTAAGATGTGTTAAGGTACAAATTCCTTATGAATAAGTATTTTCTCTAATGACCCTAGTAATACCTTGGGGGGGAGAGAAAGGCAGTGCAATCTGTAAGCTATCTGAGAAATGCTGAGCACGATGGCAACAGACTCTTATTTAACAAAATACGAAACTGCGTATCAGTATCAACCAGCTGTAAATTAATGCATCATTAAATAGTTTCTGCTCATTTCATGATGTGTTAATGCCAGGAGGTAAAATAAGGTATAGATAATATATCTGTGCTTCTTATCCTACAAGTATATATGATCTCATGTCAGCACCGACACTTTTCTTTCTTATATAATTAGGACGTAGGATGCCTATTACTAGGACACCTACGTAAATATTAAATTAGGACATTTATTCTTCTCAGTTATTACAGTTAAGTCACTGGAAAAAATATCCTTTTTCTTCTATAAATCTATCATTAATCAAACTCTCAGTAAAACTACTGCATAAATATATCGTGCTCATAGAGGTGCTATTTAACTTTGAAGTTTAAGTCCAAATAAATATTTTTCAAAGATTGTGAAATATTATAATCCTCATTTTGAGATTGCCATTCAAGGAGAAATCAACACCTTGGCCACAAAAACGCAGCGCCTGTATTGCATAGTGGCTCTACGCTTGGTACGCTCATTGTCAGACTGTCAGTATTTCCAATCAGTGCAGTTACCATAACAAATAACCCGTGTCTAAGCCATGGAAATGTTGTCCCTCGAAAGTATAAATTCTAAGTACTTTAAAAGAAAGAGAGTTTATGTCTATTTCTGTTAGACAAACTGGGTTAAAACAGACAGCATCGCTGTAGATAGATTTCAGTTAGATGAGAAAATGCCGTAACGGGGGTAGACATCCGAGAGGCAGCTCACTGCATTTCTTTCAAGTCACCAGGTCAGGGATTGGTTTCCTTCAAAGTGGGTTAGCCCAGCCCCTCTGAAAGCCAGGGGTTTCAGGAGACTGATAAACAGCCCCTGGGCATTTAGTACTCCGGCTCTTCCCAATAAATTGGCTGATGCTCCAGGCACTACCTTCATTCTAAGGGATGTTTTGTCACATAGCCATGGCTTCATCCTCAATCTTCTCTGTTCATTTTTTAATGAATAAACAGATAGTGTTTTGTGGCTTGGTAAAAAATAAAAGATATTAGATCTCATCAGGTCTTTACTCGCAAAGAAAATAATCTGAGTGAAAGGATGGTCTTGCATATTTGTTGAACAAACTGTGCAGCACACAGAGGAACTCCAAGGTATGTCAGTGAAGCCCAATTTTAGAAACGAGAGCACAGGATCGCTCTGGTGATCTAAATGCAGTAGATAAGCACAGCAGAAAATTCAGAACTAAAACCAAAGGCTTTTGTAAGGTGAGGAACGATAAGGTTACCTAATAAAAATACCAGCATCCCTTTCTCAGCACATTACAAACTTCTGCTGGAGAATTCAATATGCTGTAAGCAGGTCCAGTGCTGAAAAGAAGTTACAAGCCAAAAAGCACTGAAACCCTATGAAAAATTGCTTATGTTCTTCCAGCAGAACTAACAGCCTCTCACCCTCTTAACCAACGCTGCTTCTCTCTCTGACTTGGACCCAAAGAAACAAAGCAAAACCAAAGCATTTAAACTACCTCAAAACCAGCTTTTCTATCTGCATCACCCACACAAAGAAGGAGCAACTCTGAGGAAGCCCATGGGATTGCTCCGCCTTCACTCTGCAGTGTGGGAGAGCAGACTATGGCACCTTCCCCTCCCACACAAGTAGTGATAAGTAAAATGTGTGACGGCTCAAACTGAAACATCGTATTGTTTGCCTCTAACAAGAGCCCCGTGTTACATTACACAGACTGACTGGCCAGTCATGCTTGCTACCAGTAAAACACATGCTGTCTGCATCCTCCGTACTCGCAGAGATTGCGCTGTCTCAGAGTCACCGCCAAGGTGTGGAGGAGCAAGGTTTACATTAACAACTTCCATTTCAGGTCTGCACAGTAACTTTTGGGCTACAGCTAGGACACGCTGCCCAGGGGACGTGCTGAAGCAGCGCAGAGTGGCCTGACCCAAGGTCTTGTTCCCAGAAGCTCCCAGCAGCTGCACTGGGTACACAATCCAGTTGGTGTCTCAGCAAGCAGAGTATCCTACTGAACTGACAAAAAACAACTTTTCCTTTTTGAACCGCACTATTTCCAGGCAAGCACAAAGCAACTATTTAGAGATCTAACCAGCTGGGACCAGTCTAGATGCGATTAAACTCCTGTCTGTGCAAAACCAAAGGTCACCAAGTTGGACCACAGTGTGACAGAGAGGGGAGAGTGCGCTGCCAGCACGACGCTCTCAGGGGGAACCCACTAACTCTGCATTTCGCACCACGGGATACCTCCTGCCTGTATCAATTCTGGTGATAAGACTGCAAAGCACATCTACCTTAAAAAGTTTCTCGTGGAGAAGAGAACATAGTTGGGTAAACACCTCAGCTGGAGCGAAGTACTGGATTATTTGTCGCTCAGCATGGCTGTGCAATTTTAAGGGCAAGACCAGCTTCAGGATTTTATCTGTTATTATAATAAGGCTTTGCCCATGACACAGCTTAATTGCGTTTAGCTTTGTGTACACACTAGGATGAAGTCTATATTTAATAAACTTTGCCACAACACCTCATTAGGGAATGTGCTTATTATAGACAAACTTATCGTAACTATTTATGGTTTAGCTTTGTCAAACTCAGCAAAACAAAATGAGCTATACCAAGAAAAACTAAACAAAATGTTTCTATGCTAGTATAGTAATGTTTATGGCAGGGCTTTCATCAGTATAAAGGTGATAAACAGAGTTAGAGACCCTTATGCTACCTCTTACTGCCATAAGACAAAAGTAGTGATTGTTGACTTGGCCGGGGTAAGGAGCAGTCCCTACCCCGAAGAGCTTACAGACTACATCAAGAACTACAGAAGGGAAAAGAAAGTGTTACTTTTACTCCACACTTGGGAAAAAGGCCACAGATAAAGTGAATTAGCCAAGGTGAAGCCAAAGCTCTCTCGCTGAAATGAAAACGAGACTATCTGTTCAGCTTGCTCAGGTATTGATCCATAAGACCTAACCTCTCTATACCGTCAGAGTGCAATTTTAAAGGTATACAATTTTAGCTTTGTACCTTTTATTTTAGGAAGGTTCCTCTTTTATTAAGGGAAATGGATGACATTCATTCACAGTCGATAAACAGTCTGAAGAAGAGAAGATATATCATCATCTCAGCAAATGATGAATCACTTGCAAAACATTCTTCCCCTTTACTATTTTATTGGGAAATGCAACCTTCCTAGAAGTCAAAATACCACTATCGTGCACGTTTATGCTAATGGCAATGTGTTTGACACTGGCATCTAGTCTTGCCAATGACACTTTTAACAACTCAGGGAAACAAAACAACATGTATTTCAAACACAACAGACACAAGCACACAGAAAACAGAATCTGGAGAGATCAGAGGCTTGTACGAGGCCTGGAAGAATCCTTGTTGTCAGACCATCCACATCATGAAACAACTGACCAACTCCAAGAAATGCAATAGAACATGTGAATTCTCCACCAACAACTCTGGAACAATTTTTTAACAAGCAAACAGAAAAATGCAGCACCTGATCCTATTAGTGGGTGAGAGTGTGATGAACAGATGGGGTGATGCAGGGAGGAGGATCCCCATCATGACAATAAATAAATTATTCTCTTCAAAAGAGATGACAAGACCATCAGCAAGAATAGCTGCCAGACAGGGCTACACTGGATCCGGTCTGGTCTGGCCAACAGAACATGCCAGAATGCTGGGTAACCATCCTATTACAAGAGCAAAGACTTTTAAACCCCGTAACCAGGTGGAAGGGTGGATTAAGTCAGGAGGCGATGCTAACGCTGGCCCATTTGCCTGGTAAATCTCCCAGACAGCTCTGCGCTTTCAAAGGCAATTTTATGTGACACAACTTTTGACCCATTTCAGGATTTCAAGGCCACCATGTAACCTATGGATGGGGCTGTGATTGCTGATGGATGCAATTAGCACATACTAACAGGTTTTAAATTCTCTCAGGTCAGAGATCAACAGCTATAATTACTTCTAAACCAGGGAAATGCTGTGGCACACAGTAACCACAGACTAATCTCCAGGACAGTATCTCACTATCACAAACAACACTCCATCTCACAAATTAATCAATAAAGTAAGGCATAAGCCCTCCCTGCCATGGCATTTTTCAGAATACCTAGATGGCAAAATGGGGCCCAAGTTTAACAATTCTTATGCCAGTGTTTCCCCCGTACACTTAGGAAGTTAAAGGAAATACACTAGCTCTTGAAACACAAGTAGCTCATGTCCCAATTCTATTGATGCCTTGCAAATACTGGCTTCCACACACAGTCCCAATCACAGGGTGCTGAAGTCAAAGCCAACATTCCTCTTAAACATCATGAATCCGGGAATTCAGCACTCACCCCTTCCTCTGACAATCATTTGCAACACCGCTTTGCCTTAAAGTGGGGCACTGTAAAACATGATGATGCAAAACCAAAAAACCAGACTGACTAAAGCAGCTGTCAGAAATAGTCGGGATCAGGGCACACATAGTATGGTGGGCATCTCCTCGGATTTCTGCTTGCCAAACAGAATGCCAGCTCGGCTAGAGCAGGATGCCTCGGAGGCTTCATTCACGTACTTCTAACATTTTTATCTGCCAAGATATTTTCAAGCTATTTCTTTCTGGAGTGTCCTGAAAGGAATATATCAAAACATAAGGATTTTTCTTGAGGTTTGAGGTCTGCTTCAAAAATACCACTGAGGTCAATGCAAGTCTTTGTTAAGCTCTAGCTTCAGCCCTTAGGGAAAACATGAATAGAAAGAAAATCTAACACTTCCATACAACTTCTCGAACAAACCTGCACCTGTCTTCTGCTAAACATTCCTGGGACACCACTACCAACAGTTACAAAAATCTTCTCACACTGGATCACATAATTACCTACCAATAGAAGACATTTATGAATGCACTTACTAAGTGCTGTATTTTATGCTTTCAACTTTTTCTTGTTTTCTGGATGTCAAGATCTCAGCTGATGTTTTACTGAATATACAGTGGAGTCAAGTGGTAAAAGGACCTTTTGTGTACATCCTTCACGGCTGCTGCATCGGTACTCCAAAAGGCACC
The DNA here is from genome assembly GCA_003993805.1 of Himantopus leucocephalus. Taxonomy (NCBI): domain Eukaryota; kingdom Metazoa; phylum Chordata; class Aves; order Charadriiformes; family Recurvirostridae; genus Himantopus; species Himantopus leucocephalus. The sequence continues at coordinate 15,868,760 of RSEF01000003.1, forward strand.
TGTTTTCAGGAATGATCCCTGGCCACAGGGCAAACGATACAGAATAACTGATGTCCGCACTGATCAGAGCTTACCCTCTCCACAGCAGATCAGTCACGATCAAATGACCTATGCGATGGATGCAACCATCCCCTGGATCCTACATGGAGCCTCTCACAGATTGTGACACATTTATCTTTTGCATGCTCCCCTCCCTCCCAGCAAAACATACAAAATACTTTGAAAGCTGGGTCATAACCTCCCCATATAATACCTGCTGTGACCGAGTGCTGTTGGGGCGGTGCTATGTTAGAGCAACAAGGTGGTTCCAGTGACCTGGAAACACAGATCAGTGTTTTGTCTTTTTCAGATGCTGCCAATCAGAGAAAGAATAAGCACTTATATAAAGCCTAATTTTTCATTTTTTAAAACGTACAAATCAATTATAGAAATGGGTTACAGCTACTTCACTGCAACCAATCCCTAATGTTTACATTCAAACCAATAATACATGCCAACAGGTACTCTGCCTCACCTGTAACAGAAATGTAAACCACACTTTAAATACTTTGGATGTATTTTTATTTTAAAAGGCTGCGATAGTGAAGAAACAAACTATTGTAATGTACTACTTGCAAAACATTTCCTTAGAGCTCTATTAAGTCTGTATTAAATGAAATTAGGATATAGCAAGCATATCTACCGTGTAGAAATGAATGACATATTTGCATTTTAGCCACATTATATAGCCACATTATATAATTGGGCCTGACTGCCACCTTTATCGCAATAAAATTGTCACTGAAGTTGATGGAAGCTCTTAGACAAGGTCTGCAGCTCTTGGGACATGACTTTGCAGGGATGTTTAGGGAAGTCAACTGGCTTAACATATGATCTAAAGAAGATCAGTTAAACTCTATGTGGATGCTTTCCTTCAGAATTAAAGTGACTTTAATATGATTTTGTTACTTAAGTTTGGAAGTGAAGTAAACTAAATCAAATTAGCCCACTTTAATGGTGAAGAAAAGCATCTACACAGAGTTTTGATGCAGCGCAAGAAGCTGCTTTAAAAATTAACTCATATTAGTTTTCCCATGTGTCCATTCATTCACAAACCCTTTAGGAAGGCTATAGTTTTAAAACTATTAATCTGACTAAATGAAATTTTACTTTATCAAATTACACAATTGCACTTGCTAGTGTGAAGAAATCACTAAATACTAAAGTGAGCTCCCTGGTAAAGTCATCCAGGTTCAGAGGAAACAGTATTTTTGCTGTGGTACTTCAGTGAGTTATACTAAAGGACTACAAAAACACTTGCCCCTTTTTAGAATTTGATGAGTGACATCCAGTGTGGTATTTCAGGGGGTGGAAAGAGGGGTTTGAAGTACCTTCTGGTTTTGCTTTAGGGCAGAGTAACTTCATTAGCAGAGAGCAAGTTCCGTATCTACTAACACAAAGCACATTTACAGCTATAAGACGACCTCTAGCATCTTATATAGCCTTCCACACAAACGAATTCAGGAAAGTCAAATAATAATGGTTAAATCATTAGTAAACAGCTCAGAGGAAAAGATGAGGCAGTTAAGTAAGGCTGAAAGGATGATTTGACATGTACTATCTCAAGAGTACTGGGCCAGTGGATTGTATAACTCCTCTTGACAGAGAAAGACCAAGGGAAGAACAATCCAGAATGAGCATTAAGGTAAGAAAGAGAGTTTATGCCTATTTCTGTTAGACAAACTGGGTTAAAACAGACAGCATCGCTGTAGTTAGATTTCAGTTAGATGAGAAAATGCCATAACGGGGGTAGACATCCGAGGTAATCTCTAACACTCCAAATGTACCACTTGCTTTATTTCCGAGACCATTTTTAAACCTCAGTCAAATGCTTTTCCTTCTGTCACGTTTGCAGAGAAAGCCTGCAGACACCATTGCACTAAAGGTAGAGAGGTCTCTCAGTAGAGCTATAAAGGAAACATCTCTTCACAGAACAGATTTTTAAACACACAGGGCATGTATATGCATTTTTATAGTACCTTGTTACAACACATGCATCTGTCTGTCTCCAATTGCACCAGAACATGTCATGCATTTTAGAGACATTCAAGTTTCTTATCGGAGACAAGCTAGTAATAAGAAAGTACTCTCAGCTAGCCCTTGCACTCTTGAACAAGTCAGACACAGCTTGAATCAGGGCATCCAGGTCTCAGCAGAACATGACCAGAGCCATCATTACTGTGATGAATAAGATCTTGTAGTTATGTGCTTGTGTGTCATGAAGAAATGGGGCACAACAGCACATAATTAGGTACATCACAGAAGTCTACATTTTTTTTTTAAATATTCCCGTAATAGCCACACTCAAAACTAAGCTATCAGATGGATCTCTGAGCTATTTTAAGTGCTTTGACAACTGCCCTCTGGAGCCTGATAGAAGTTAGCAGCGCTTATAACAAGTAAACTAAAACTAGTGGGCTCAAATATGTTACAACACCCAAAATAACAGTAAAAACAAAATCAGTGGTTTGTAAGTTTCTTTAGACCTTCCTGGCTCACTGAATTAAGAACAGGGGGCGATTTCAGCTTTACAGCAGTTTTTCAGACTGAATGTTTAGGATGTGGTGTGTGCATGCTTTATTACAACGTTTGAAGTTGGTATCAAGATCAAAAGGAAAGAAATGTTACCTTAAAAAGGTAAGAGTTGATCTAGATCTGCAATTAAAAACATGAACTCAAGGGAAAGAGTTGTTTGAGTTGGAAGGGGAAACACTACACACAGAATACAGATCAGCATTATAGTCTTAGAAAAGAAGCAAGCAAGCTGATAAGCAGCAGCACATAATAATTGAGTATTTACACAGCTGTAAAACATCTACCAGGAGAATTGTGAGTACATGTGTTTGGAATGGTTGCAGGGGAAGTCTTCTCCACCTGATCCTGTACAACAATTTGCTTTATTGCCTGGCTGCTCTCAGTTCCTACAAGAACACCAGGAAAGGTTCATTGATTTAAGCCACATGTATCTGAGTAACAATCCAAACTGCCAATTTATTCAAAGGAGGAAAAAAAAAAAAAAAAGAAGATTACCAATAAGATTATTAAAGCTTAATAGAAGAAAATATTTAATTAAAACATAAAATGGAGGAATCTTTTGCTTAAAGGCCCGGAAATGGAATAATTCTCACCTGGGTGTGTTGTAGCCTGGTAGTGGGAAGAATAACTCCACTACCTTGCCTGCTACTGCACCACACACAGAAAGACAGATGCTGGTCAGGTCTGCCAGGGAACTGGTTTCTCAAAAAAGCTCCTCTGGGAAAAGAAAGTGCTCGATGTACGTCTACTGACAGGCTGACCAGTTCTTTCATGAATTAATTGGTCCTGGCTTATCAGCAGGCAGACTTATATTTGTCTTACCTTCAGATGTTTACATAAGAATACTTTATTAATTTAGTATGTCTGTTTATCAGACATAAAAAGCATCCTCAGGTTTAGACTTGTAATAATCTTAGAAATACTTAATCATCACTGTTGCATTTATTACTGTGCTTAATACAAAGTATTTTATAGAAGTCAGTGATAATATTTAACACATAGATGAAAATGAAACAGGTATCGCAGGAGATAAAGAAGGACCTGCTCATATCTACTGTATCCTCTGCCTTCTCCTCACAGCACCTTAAACTTACACTGGATAATAAACATTACCAGTTGTTAGTACAGCATTCAGACACGGGGATCAGAACGGTCATCTCCCACTTAGTCATTTCTGCCCTACCAGCCTTGCAAAAGCTATCTGTGAAAAATGCAGCCATGGACATCATCAACTTCCATATTAGATACTTACAAAAAAGTGGTAAAAGTTTTTAGCAAATGCTGAACACACTCTGTTGTGAAACAACTACAGGAGACTGCAAACACCCTTAGTTTTCCTGGGGAGATTGGGATGCTTCAGAAGAGGTTTGCTTGCACAAGAGTTGCTGCAAGCTTCCTAATACAGTCACAACTAAATGATAGGATGCTTTCACAATGGACAAATTTGATTTCCTCCTCCTCTTTGCCACCTGCTCCCAGGATCTGCCATAACTAGGACACATTCTCTTTTGCGTCCTTCTCCCCTTCTACCTCTCTGTTGGCACAACAGAAGGAGAAGGAAGCCCTGCTGCCCTGCACATTTGATCCACAGCTCCAAGATGCTCCAAGGGCAACTCTGAAATTCCTTTTCCTACAGCCACGCTCTCTTCACAGTCCCAAACCCAAGAGCAGGAAACATATGTTTGGGCAGAGAGCAAATGCTGAGATATATCCCTGCAATCTCAAGGAAGCAGGTGGTTCCTCACAGAATCATTGCCAGTTCCCGCATCTCAGAGCGGTCCATGGCCTGGGTGTGGCAGAGGTATAATCAGTCCTTAAATATCCTTTTCTTCTCCACGCTGTTCAGCCCACACACAGCACAGCCTCCATTTCGTGATGTCTGGTGACACGACGGTAGCAAAGAGAGTCAAGACACACAAGTTTCCTGTTTTCATTGTTTAGCACACTTTGGCAGCGATATGCTCAAAAACAACTCATTCAGGTCATTAATCAAATCAACAGAGAGCTGGCTAACAATCTGTTTTAACTCAGTTGGCAACTGATAGCTGTCTACATCTCTGAATTTGTGTAGCTCCGATTAGTTTTAATCAGCTGCACAGCCATTAAACCATCCTTCTTGTTCTCCAAATGAAGGAGACAGATTCTGGGAATTAAACTTCTGATGTGAATAGTTGCACTCGCTCGTTCAGGGAGCCCTCACTGAGAATACTCCATGTCTGTCACTCAACAGTGGCTGTTTCCTTCAGTGTTGCTGCCAGTAAGCTGTTGAAAAATGAAAGCCAAAGGGGAACACATGCAAGGCAAGTGGACATCCAGATATGGTAAAATCTTGAGACCTTGAACACAGTCCAAAAATTATCCCTTTGCCAACATGAAAACGCATCTCAAGTTTAGGCCAGAAAACTAAGATGAGAGCTCTGCCTTCATATGATTTAGAAATAGCATGCGTCTGTCAGTCTCAAGAGAAACACACTCACCTTAAAAAAAACAAATTAATTAACTGTTACAAACTATTAGTAGCAAAGACTAAAATAAAAAATATTTTAAAAAAATTATCAAAATACTAAGTTATTCCACCTTACCAAGCATGCGCTACTGCAGGACTGTGACCAAATAGCGCTTCTATTTCCAAATACATGAGACATGCAAGCTATAAATAAACAAGTTCAAGATGTGCATCAATATCACAGACACCACCCGCTTACTCCGCTGCCCTTCACTTGCTACAGCCCATTTCTGACATTATCTTTATTTTCTTCCCTTTGCAGGCATTAAGAGACTGAAGGAAAACAATGCAGCCTGCCAAATGCCATCAGGTATATTAGCACTTGTCTTTTATTCACTTCTTATCGTTTCTCACCCTGGATTTTCTTGTATTCAGGTAGTGCCTCCTAGCCAGTGTCAGCTCATACATCCCTCCATAGGATGAAAACTCCCTAGATCCTGTGTTAAGATACTAGTTGTTTCTTAGAGACTATTATACACTTGCTTGGCCACTTTAATTCTTATTATTAAAGCAATAAAGAGCAGGTGGGAAGAGGCTTATCAAATGGTCAGCGTCTATGCACTTGAAGCTTCACTTCAGCCACTGAGGTCTTTCTAGAGGTAAAGTTATTTCATGTACATATTAATTGGTCTTACTGTATCCTAACCATAAGAAAGAAATATTGTGCTTTGGAAAGTTGCTTTCACATGTAAAAATCTAGAAACTCTACATGAATAATACCACTGTTACTATGACCAGCAAGTATATGATGGACTTCCACACCATGAAATTCCCAGGGTCAGCCTATGTATTTATGACGTGGTTTGCAGTCTTTCAAAGTGCTTGAAGTTAAGACAGGAACGAACACAAAATAAATGCAGAATCTTTGAAAACAAGCACCAACCAGCCAGTCACAGTGTAAGCACATTTTAAAGTCATGACAGTAAGCCCCTTGGAGTATAAAAAAAGAAAATGTTTTTGTTGGAGATTAACTAGGATTTCTTGGGAGCTTCACATTAAAAGAAAACTATGCAAATAATTCCAATCACCATGTAGATATGTAACATGAATCCTCCTCAAAAACTAGAAAACAGCTCTGCTCTAATGTTGCAGCATCACAAGAATCAGTCACCAAGTATACAAAAGGAAACTAATGCAACTGTAAATATTTTTTAAGAATGTCAGCTAAAAAGAAACAAATGTTTTAAAAAAAAACCCTTCTACATTTTCATATAATTGAGCCATGATCAGATGAAGCCACAGTCAAAGTCCTACCAACCTTATGTAATGCCATCAACCAAAGAAATTTCTTAGGTGAGTCATTTAAGGTCTTCCAGAATACATTAATTTCCACTAACCAGTTCTCCTAAACTTTAGGAGCAAGGTGCACAAAGGTGCCTTAGAACGTCCTTGTGTTCCTTCTTTCCTCTTGAAAGGTCAGTGCTAAGAGGATGCCTACACAGCCTCCAGAGAGTTTCCCTGAATTTCTAAGAGGCCATCCCACATGCTTGTCAGCACTGTACCCAGCCCAGGCAAGTACGTGGTCTCTCTCAGAGATGCTGATTAGCTCAGGCTCAGCACAAACGCACCGTGGCATTAAGTCTCAAGTCTTCTGATATCAAAGACATATCCCACCACAGCCATGCCACAGAATTTTAGTGTTTAATAACAGGAGCAATTTCTCAGAAATCATTTTAAATTGAATGCTATATAGTTTAATTCTAACTCATGCCAGGTACTCACCTGCACAGATGACAGGATTAGACCCCTTCAGTCTTCTCTCAAGCACAGAGGACCAGGCTTGGCTTGCCTTCATTGCATTTTCCATGAGCACTTTAGGAGAACAATTTATATAGCTTGAAGCTAATGGAAATCTTGAATTCAAGTGATATTACTGAAGATGCTTGGAAATGAGAACTGAACTTGCCAGTCTTTGAACCGAAACCCCAGTTGTACCAGAAGTTACACTCATCAACAGGGAGAACAGCTATATAATGGAGGACCGACACATCCAATGCAGCCTGAAGGTCAGATGTTAAGTACACTCTGCTCATTAACAGTCACTTGAAGAAATTATCCATCCGATACCTTGAAAATGTACACATTTGATTCTCTGCAATGGCTGACATTCAGGTCTTAAAAAAGACAGCAAGCCAAATTCACTGAAGAGAGAATTTGGAATGACTTACGAGGGTTTGCCTCCAGGTATTTTCAGCAGGCGAACCTGTAACACAGGGGGCGTGCAGGTACTTAGAAGTTTTAGCAGCTACCAAGCAGTGGGTAGCAGAGACCGCAGGTGCATTTATTTTATTTCCAAGCTTAAGGGCCACACAGCTTCTGAAGAGTATCACACATTTTTGCTCAGAAAAGCGGGCAGACAGTTCTACAGACAGCAGTGGTACCTCATCAGCAAATGAAGATACTACCTATACATTTATGAAATGTGTTATGAAAATTCATGTTGTTTTCCAGAAGCCCGGTATGAAGGATTCCATCAGACCTGTTAGAGAACCGGGCAGCAATAAACCAAACAGACTTCTAAGGGCAATGAACAAGTAAATGAAACCCAAGAGGGTTTTAGGCCACGTCTAAGGTAACCTGGCAAACCTCAACCCATGCCTACCCCTTGCTGAAGCCACTGCCAGTATTCCCAGTAGAGTCTGAAGCCTTTCTAGCTGTACAAATAGCATACTTAAAAACTTGATAGTGGAGTTGGAATTGGATAGCCTTATAAATCTGCTGGCTTCATAGCTTACTAAATAAGTTCTGCTTCTGAGGAACTGAAGCGTCTCCAAAAATAGTAACATTTTATCTTAAGATGTTAAACTGCAGTCTTATATCCATACAACCTCAGGATCCATACTTCATTTTGTTTCTTAAATGCATGCTTTTGTGTGTTCACAGCATACGTGAAAAATGGTAACACAAGGGGTTAATACATTAACATTTTCTGTGTTAAAGGAGAAATCTCAATCTAAGAATCCTGTATGTTTCTGAATGCCTAAGTTTTTGCTAAAATGTTGCATTAACACTGTGGTGGGGTGTGGGGGTTTTTTTATAATTTATTATCCTTTCGCCTTCAAATCTTCACAGCTCTGTTAACAGATCTCACTACAAATCCCCAGATGCAAGAGAACAGACAGCGTTCCTCTAGAAACAAATCTGTCTTTTTTTGTTACTAATGCCATAGCAAACACCACTTTGACACAGAGTATAAGCTATTTAACATTGCCCATGGTAGAAGGAGACAATGAACTAAAAATGAATTTGATCCCTTCACACCTTCTCTCCTTTATCCTCCCCAGTGAAGCTAAAACCCAGAGCCACGTGTAAAATACACTTCACAACTGAATGGCTGAAGCTGCCAAGTTTCAGAATTATTTTTTCCCATCTCTGCAACAGTAGCAGGGACACTATCATGTTTTTTGTCTGTTTCTGGCTATCCCATTGAAAGCACCGAATTCGGTTGTATGTGACTGCCAGAAGTGCTTCTAGCAGGAAAAAAAAATTAAGCAGTAGATGAAAACCACCGGAGTAGATCTTATCAGAAAAAAATATTTACTTGCTACCGGTTAAATTTAAATTTTTATTACAGCATATGAAGGACAACTGTCCTATGTTTTAATCAACCTCAATATCCACACATCTGGGCAGGGTAGAAATGCTCTGGTTCTGTAGCTGTGAAGACACTCATCAAGATGCCGTCCTCATTTGCACAGAGAATACTTTTGAAGGTGGATCCCAGTCCCTTTCTTACCAAGTGTAATCAATTTAAACTTCAGAGAATTTTCATAGAAAAAATAAGCAGGCTGGACAAATTTTCCCCTAAGCTTATAACTCCACACACCTTCTACTTTTTATGGCATTCATACCTGTTCCAGCCCTGAACTGTAATTGATTGAGTTACAAGTTAAAAGTTACACTTGTTAACTTTAATTCCCTTCCATGCAGCTTTTGGGAGAGACATCGCCACAAGACCCAAGATATTTGGTCACACCACCTGGCTAGCGCTCACACCTGCTTTGCAGAGTAATCTTTTGACAGCAAGTCACCCCAGCTGTGTACCTCAGTTGCAAATGAAACATCATGATGGTCTTCATCTGAATAAAACAGCACAATGTCAGATATCGGGTTTTAGTGTTTTTACAGGTAACCGATATATCCTTTTTGTCTGATGTGGCAAGACACCAAATGGGATGTTGGGACCCCTGGAGTAGCCTCACTGTTCAGTGAAAGAGATTGAAAGTGAAGGAGAGCAAAGACGAAAAACCAGCAGCAGCACCGCGTAGAGTTTTAAAACGAGAGCTAACCATTGGAAAATGCAAGCACCAGCTTTGATAATGACATTTGCTGACATAACAGACAAATTTTTTTAGCATGAGGAAGCTGACATTTAAGGCTTTTCTTTTATCAAGGTTACAAATGAGAGTTAAGCATAATATGTTTCTCTGCAATACATGGGAAAAGGTTCTCCTTTTACAACACCATACGTAAACACATTAATTCTGTGTTGCTCAATGCACTGATCATATTTCATGGAGGAAAGGAACTTGGTTGAAAGTTACAACTCTCACAGCTCAGAATTTGAAGTTAAAAAGCTGCAAATGCTGTGAAAAATACATGCATCTAGATTCTCTAGAAGGTCTCTTTATATTCGTATAATGATATCCATTAAATGGTAGTTCCTCCAGAGCTAACAGCAAGCAATTAAAAATCCTCTGCCCTGGCTTACAACGGAAGCTGCACAACCCAGGAGGACTGGCCATGTGTGATCAATGGCCTTGTCTGGGGACAGAAGCTGAACGGGCCAAGAGGAGGTCCCAGAGCCTGGCCAGTCACCGGAACCACATGAAAGATGTTAAGAGCCACAAGCAAAAAGCAGAAGCTGGTTGAAGCCACAAGATTAAGAAGATATCACCACCCTCCTCCCTTCACTCATCTGCCAAACCCAAGGCAAGCCGGTGGTGCCCAACCTGCAGAGCCTCCTAATGGTGCTCACACGCATCACACCACAGAGGAGATTTGACTGGCAGTTACATTTCTAAAGGCCAATATTTGTGTCCTACAGAACATTCATACCTATAGGCTAAATCCATTTGAGAGCATAAAAAAATCCTGTATTTCATTAAATCATGAGGCGGCATGGGTTCTAAAATTCTAGAATTAGGTACTGCATTAACTCAGTCTTCAAAGTAGTTAACAGAAAATAAAAGAAACGTCACAGGAATGTGTTACAGGCATTTTTTTTTTCCTTCTTTCCCTATTAAAGTGCTCTAAGTACAGAGGAATATTTTTCCCCAAGTATTTACTTATCACACTTTTTTCCTCCTTCTAGGTTCTGTTTATTTTCCTTTAAATGTAACAGATGAAATATTTAACTTCACAGTGTAAACAATATATCAGATACATCAAATGCTGCAATAAGTGGGCCAAAATAAATCGGAGATGGCTTGCATTGTCTTTATTGCTACTATTATGATCTCCAAACGATAGCACAATTTCTCATTGCAAAATGCAGTGGAGAGTTTTCCTAGCTAGCTGGAGGGATAAAAGCAAACCTGAGTCTTCTCATTACAGCACCCAGACAATTTGATTTAATCCTGATTAGACCATTCATTCTCAGGGGCTCCACTACAATATCACATATGTCTTTATAATCTGTCTTCTACCTGTACGGCAGCCTTGCTGTTCATTCCAATAAATGCAACTTTAATTGTGTCTATTGGATATAAAAAGCAGTTTTCACAGAAATAAACAATCACTCAAGTCAGCTTCTTACAGACCAACTCTGGTCTTATATTTCTTGCTCTTGAAACAACTCCATATCTAAGACTCACTCTTAGAAGACCCCTAACATTGATTTGAAAACAGATCTTTAATCGAACAGGACATTTTAATAATCATGTCATTGACAAACTAATTTTAGTGTGACAGATGCTTTCCACAGCGAGTATACAAGAAAGCCTTGCATGTGCAAGCTACAGAATTTAAAGAACATAAAGCATGTTTCAAAAATGTGATTTTACACTGTCCTCGCAGCTACAGTGGCTGTGTAAAATAGAAAGGAAAAATGTCTTTCCTGCCAAATCAGGAAAATATTGCATATATTTAATGCACTTAAAAGAGGTATCCAATACTGTCCTTATGGTAGGCAACTAATAGCTCAACGGCACTTCTAGATTAACAGTTAGTACACTATTTATCTCTTGAGCTATGTGGAATGCAACTGTTACTACATACCTAAGTGAATTACATGCAGCAGACAGTAGAAAGTGGAAACACTCTGAAACGTAGTTATCACACTAATTTTCCGTATGTTACTGAGACAACAGCACTAACCGTAACATGGATATCAGAGAAAGTCTTGTGTGCTGTGACTCTGCTTGTAAATACACCAGCACAGTTCAATATTTTTAATTAAGCAGAGATCAGAAGTGCCACGAACTAACAGAAATGCCTTTGGCAAGGAGCTTATTCAATCACATTTCAAAAATATTCTTGAAAATTCATCTCTGATGATGACTTACTGCCAGTGCCTTCTGAAATCCGTAGCACACACAACCTTATAGACAACAGCAAATTTCATGCTGACGTTACATGAAATTGAAAATTTTGATCGAACAAATCAGCTTTTGTTAATTGTACAACATTGATTAGTTGGCCAAGTCGGCTGACTGGTGCCTATTAATTTAGCCAATGGCAAACAGATAGAAAGGTAGATAGTACAGTTGTCATTTAGGCTACCGGCATAAATCAAACATTCTTCCAGCCTTTTTAAAAGTTCCCCCTAAGACGTTTATGCACACTATTTTAGCAAGAGAACGCACATCTGCTGTGGATGGACAATAGGGATAAGTGATTTAGATAACATCACGAAAGGATCTTTTAAGTTGTCAGCATCAAGAAGCAGAACAGGATGAACAGATTTCAGTGCATAAAGCCACTCACATCACGTATATCACGTAACCGATGTGAAAGTCAAATATTAATTTTAAGGTTTGTGGATGCAAACTTCTTTTTCCCAGTGATGTCAAACCTTGCAAGTACAATAGAGATTCTGGAAATAGTATTTTATTTTAGTTCATGGATGGAACTGAGTGTGGCTCAGGAGACTGTCACTTCTCAGAATGATGCAAACACAGAGTGAGTATGAACACACATTATTAGGAAGGATATTTGTAGAAGTAGCCCTGTATTTGTGAAACTTAGGAGTCTCCTTCCCTCTCAAGCTAGTACTTTGGAAGCTATCAGACAATTAACATAATTTGGTCAGGTCATACCATGCCATTGAAGCAACTGGACTGAACACCAGAGCCCTAAAAGCACGGAGTTTAGATGCAGTGAAGAAACTCAGCGAGTTTCCCTTCTCTGAACCAGATACCAGTGCGGAAAGCAGCTTCAAGAGCAAAGCCTCATTGAATGTTGACAGCAGGCAGCGTCAAGCTCTGGCAGTGACACCCAGAACCCTGTACAGGTACAGCAGCTCCCTGCAGAAGCATCAGGAAGGTTACAGTCTAAGTCACAGGAACAAATGTCTCTTTTCACCAATCCCAGGAAGCATTGGACACAAATACTGTAGTATTAGCTTCAACTGGAATAACTCCTGTGCTTAAAACTAGCTTCGATCAGGCTCTAATCTAGTTCTTGCTACACCACTGCACTACATCTCCATCATCAGTCCATATCCAAAATGGCATTTCAGACGTTTCTACAGTGATGAACTGATGGACCCATTATGAATGATATGGCTGCTCTGAACACGTATGGGGAACAAGCAAAACAAACCCAAGAAAAACCAAGCACAACAACCACCACCCCATCCCCACCCCCCACACAACCAAAACCTCACAAATTACAAAAACACTTTTACTTCATCCACCTGAACACAGTGACAGGACACCGAGTTTGCAAAACTGTCAAGTCCTTCCTTTAGGCATCAGACTCATCTAGAATTTGGATATCATGGAAGTGGATTCACTAATCTGATATATTTGAAGACTTTGTGTTATTAATAATCACAGTAGCATATGAAGGCAAAGGATTTCACGCTGCATCCAGAAAACAATGACCCACGTTCTTTTGAGCTGCTTTTGCTAAAACAGGAAAGAACTACATTACAGCTTAGAGGTATCAGGCAGGCCAGGGAACAGATGGACGGAAAGAAAAAAAAAAAAAGAGAGAAAATTCACTTTCTAAAGATAAAATAGCTACATTTAAGAGGCCAAGACTGGTCTGTGCCCTGAGTAAAAGAATAGTTGCTAGAAACTTAGAACATGAACAGAAACTCAAACATAGACTGGACTAGGGAGTATCTGTGACAGAGTCAGGACACAGAAACTCATCAGTTTACACGCAGTAGTCATCTCCTACATTGCCAGCAGACAAAATACTCCACAACTCTTCCTGCTTCTTCCTTTCCTTCCTCTTCTACCTTGTCACCTAGACTGTATATAGGAAAAAAAATCTGAAAGTGCTTGCTGTTGAAGAAGTAGTAACATTTTTAGTCCAGAACGTTAATGACAGAAAAGTTATTTATTCTGCCAAAAGCATCTAACTACTAATTGAGAGTGAAGCGGAAGCACCCCAGCTTGTTATTACAAAGTATAAATTCCAACATCATTTTCCATGTGCATTTTGATGCTACAGCTCCAACTGACAACAGCTTGCAGAACTCACTGTTCTTGCGGTCAAAGAAACATGCCCTTCCATCCCCACTGTTCCTTATAAGTGGGGGTTTCATTTCTGACCTAACCAGCATCTCGCTTGGCACAAGGTCCTGGTCCTTGCAGTTTCCCAAAGAAAACTAGTATCCTACCTGTCTTTCCTCCCTAAAAGCACTTTCTTCTAAATATGAACATACACATCACGTGAGATTACCCAACACAGCAGGGAGCAGTGGAAGAGGTTGTGCTTGCTTTGGCCATACCAATGAAAGCTGGTGAAAAGTAACACAGAGGGATGAGTGTATGTATGCATTTTCTGCATAGAATGAGACCTACTATCACCAGGACACTTCCAGAATCTGGAAATACTTGAGCAACACTGTTGCTCAACAAGTGAAACCAGAGAGACGACTGAGCATAGCCAGTGGCTTGCTTCCCACAGAAGTCTCCTCTGGATTTCTACTAGCTTGTTTTTTTTCTTCAAAACCAAAATTTTTTATAAAAAAAGTTAGAATGGTAATCTTGGAATTAACTTCTACAAAACCTTGAGGATTTGATTTCACCAGTCTAAATCATTATTTTCTCTTATATAAAACAGACATCTTAATAAAGGTAAAAAATTATATTGCAAGTATTAATATTTATTTGAAAGCACACATGAGGATAAACAAGATTCTGGTTACTGGCAAAGAAAATTGCTTATTTAAACTTTCACGGAGCCACGGGTCATTTATTTGCTTAAAATTCCTTCTAGCCTAAACGTAACTACAATATCTTTAAGTCAAACTGGCATTTTAAAACATTTGGCCTTAGCAATGGCATTTAAAATAATGTGGAGATAATTACTGACATTTACTGTGCTGTAGTGCGAGCATGCCGAAAAAGAGCAAGCAAGCATTTGAGCTGCGCTGATGCCCAATAGCTCAACAATATTATTAGTGTCAGTACAAGGCCGCATTTAATCTGGTAGTCCACATCCATTCCAAGTTTGTAGACACTCAAGGAGCACTTATCTTCTAGTAAATAAGAACTCAAACACTGTTCAAAGTACTTGAGGATGCATATTATAAACTTGGTTCTGGCACTGTTCAGGATTACAGATACAAATGATACAGAGTACTGCTCAAAGGAGTAAGAGTTTTGCAGGCCTTGGTATTCCTAGCCTGAACTATCAAATGACCAAAAATATTTGTGACTAGGCTGTCAGACTATCAACAATTTTATGTTAAGGCAAACAATTATTTCTACCATTTTGACTTGGAAAGTTACCTGGAAAGCTCCAAGTAAAACCTGTGCCATCAATTGCTGTGGCTGTTATAAAAAGACCTGCTGAAATTACTATGAAACATCTGAAATCCACCTAAACCACTCAAGAGACAGAGAGCATTTTCTGCTGGACAAAAAGATGGAGCTCTTGCAACTGTCAGGAGTCTTGTCACTACATTTCCCACCTGAATTAATTGAGAAAGCAACACCAGCAGTGGGTGCCTTTTCTAGTGATTATCTCAGGCTCTGCTCCCCTGTATTTAATACGCATTATGCCTTTCTCTGCGTTGTTTTCTTAATGCTATTCCAGCCATTAAAAATGCCACCTCTCCACTCCCCCCCCGCCCCCCAAATTCCCTATGCAGCCTATTGAACCCTCTGAAAATATTCCAGAAGGAATGCCCTATTCACAGTACCCCAGGAGTTCCTGTACCAGTGTTTATCCCACATACTGCAAAGAGATGAGCATCTCAGAGATAGGGACCATATCCTTTTTTCCTTCCCTTTCTCAGCATGCAGTAAGTTTGCCACTTGTGGGTATTTTGCTGCAAATCCTTTTACTGCCTGAGAACTGATGCAAGTCTTCCAGGTCTCCAGAAAAGCCACAGTCATTCTCCCTGTCACTCAAATCAGACATCCTCCTACATGATTTTTACCTTAATTTGGCAGTGACATCTCCAGCAAACACTTCCAAGGACTGTTTATTTACAATGGCATTTTAAAATGTTAAGCATTTGAGGTATTGCTCTCTGAACACAGACACATACGTTTCAGACATGCTATCTGGAAGACAATCACTTAACTTTCAAGGTCCGATTATCTCAGAGTTCATTCTTTTGGAAAAACAATTTAAAGGACATCAGTGAGGACAAAATTTTCCCAAAGCTTATCAAAAGCCCTATAAAAGACGACTCCTTTTCTCACTCAGGATGGTAAAGACTAGCAAAAGCAAAAAGCACTGTGCTTTGGACAGTGTGCACTGCTTCTCCAGCACTTTTACACGTACAAGACATACAAGGGTGGGACTACAAGAAGGTTCTTGGGAAAGGCTCTATAAATAATAAAGTGGCAGTAGGATGGTGGGAAGAAGGAGGACTTAACAGCACACTGACTTTTATGGTAACTTCTTACAGGGTTCTCAGCAAAAGCAATTTTTTATAAGAGTAACTGCCTTTCTGCAAATCCCTTTTAACACTATTGAAAGCAAACAAGCAAACAGCCACGGTACCCACCACCACCACACACAAACACAATCCCTACAAAATGAAAAGAACACCTTCTCTGTTTTTGCAGGGATTTGACAGCCCTCACAACACACACAGAGCGGACAAGCTAAATTTTTCTGCCTTGCAAAGGTCATCCCTGGTCACAGATCCTGCCTTTGGGGCGTACGAATTTTTTCCCCTCTGGCCTCTCAGTATTTGGGACTGACAACTTTGAAGGACATAGCTGCTTGCATGGAGCTCTTCACCGTATCCTGGTGAAGAGACAAGAGAGACTCATCCATGCTGGAGGATCTCCCTGTAAGCATACTCAGAAGGGTGACTGGATGGGGTGCCACTCACCCCACTCCATTTAAGAGTCATCCTCCCCAGCAGATGCTATCAGCACAACATGCCCAATAAACCATTGGACATCCATTGATGTCTGATGAGGCCAGCTGGAGACAGAGGTTGGCTGGACAGGCACGTGCAGAAGGCGCACGGGAAAAACTTGGGCTGGCTCTGCCAAACTGAGGAACTGCTAAACACAGAAAAGACAAAACATATTCTTTAAATTAGCACGTCATGCTAAGTTTTGGTTACTGGCTTAAGGACAATACGCATGTTGGAAAATGGAATGTTTGGGACAATAGAAAATACACTTGCATTTGCTGTTTTCCCTGGCAGCTATTGTTTATCTTGCAAGAAGTACTTGCAAATTACACATTTCATAATAAATACCTGATTAATTGGAAAATAAATCTCTTTGTTTAGCCTGACTTAAGCTTGTCTTGTATGTTTACATGTCTACTCTTTTAGCAAGTGCAACAAAAACTTCAACAAAAACACTAACCATACACAGAGTTTCCTTTGGAACTTTCCATCAACCTTGGCCAGACAAATTTTGCTTTATTTATTGCATAACTTTTCTAGGAGATAAATACATATTGTCCAGGAAATAACAGCAGAGTTGTTGTCTCCTGACTTCATCAACATGGATAAAATTGTTGGGGAAGACTTAATCTCTGAAATAATGAGTCTTCTGATGTCCCAATACAATACACTGCTTAGAGGAAGAGCATGAGCATGCTACATGGATGTGTTCGACTCCCACAACTTGTAAGCGTCTGCTCTTCCTGAGCTCTAAAAACGCTTGACGATATGTTTACGTACCCAAAACAATCCTTTCCCAGGGAATTTCACCAATTTTATAGGCCCTGGGAAATGAAGAGCTGGAACACGTTCAACACAAGCAAATACACATAGTAAAACAGGCTGAGGGCTCAAGTGGCTGAAATTTCTAGAGATGATATCTAACAGAAGGCAATAGTAATTTGTTTACTATTCTTGTCTATGAAAAATACAATAGCATGCTTTGCAGTCAGAAATATATATTGATTCTAATGGAAGAGCTGACATTAGGGAAAAGGGAAAAAGCAAAAATATTGCATGAACTGGAAAAATGTTTTCAGTCTTGAAATGCTATCATTCGGGTAACGATTATACTGAAATGCTGAATGAGTTCCAAGGTTTCTCCCCAACACCATACACTACTACACCTTCCAACTAATTACTTCCTGAATTTCTTTGTGGTAGGCATTAAAAAAAAAATTCTCATCCTAAACTTCCACTGTTTTCTACATGTCTAGTGAGAAGTACCCTAAGAGCTAACAAAAAAGCATTTAGATGGCAGCTGTTAGAGGAGCTTTTTACATTTGGCTTAAGGCTTTAAATATTAAACATACACTAGACTGCTAAAAAAATGGATTATTTGCATTGCAGTGGCACCAGACGCCCAGTCAGAGGTCAGGATCCCATTCTCCCAAGTACGCAATTAGTTTACGGCTGGGACTGGAAGAGAGCAGGAGTACAGCACTATATTATTTGTCGTGCAGCCTTGAACATTACAACCTGACAGAGGGGAACTTTTGGCCCATCTGCCAAGGTTGTGACTTGCCCTTTCTGAAGGAACTATTTCTTCACAGCAAAAGGGACCTTGGTTTAATATTTCATCTGAAGGACAGAACCCCTATTAGGGACAGGCTCAATCTCATTTCTGTTGAGTAAAGGTTAGCTATGAATTTTCAAGGACCGGATTAAAAATCCTGCAATTTTACAGTACGTGACACCGTACGAGAGTATAAGCTTTGAAAATAATCACAAATATCAAAGTCGACCTTATAAAACAAGATTCCTCCATGATTTCTATTAAAAATACTCTAAAGTGGCTACATGAAACTCTTCTAAACAAATTTTCATTATTTCACCTGAACTGCATATTTTCACAAACTAAGCAAACAGTACAGGCCAGCATTTCCCAAATCTCAAGTAGCAGCCAACACAAAATAATGGAATATCTCTATTGACACACACTGAATTTAAAGGAGAGGTCTTAGAAGTATTTTCTACCTATTGAAGCACCTGCTAACGTCAAACTAATACTCAAGTGAAAGAGCAAAGGATTTGAATTCTGTTGCTCTAGCTCTTATAGATCCATCTATAAAAGCTTTAGTATTTCAAAAGGACACAATAGCTGTATTCTGTACTACACACCTTGAAGAATTTAAGTTTCATTCATTCAGCTGCAGCCATGAGTTTTCTCACTTTCGCATGTCCAAGTTAAGAAATTCTTTTAAATGGACATTTTGCCTTAAAAATAGAAAAACCTTACAATACTAAGGCTAGTAGAAAGCATTTAGGGACATTTTCAGTAACCACTGTTTGATGAGTTAAAGACAGACGCTGTAGGTTTCATACAAATACAATTACATGGGTTTTTTTTTCCCCCAGAACTTTCACTCTCTTGCAAAGTAATGCCAGTGAACTTGACATCAGATTATATTTCTGTCAGCTTTAATGATATAAATTTATGTTCATTAGTTACTCCAGTCAATCACAAAGGAGAAAGTCAACCTTCTACCTAATATTTCTACTTTTCTTCATTGAACACACGGATTGCAGCAGTGTCCCAAATTTGCTAAGAATCTTCCAAAGTGAAATTACTGCCTCCAAACAAGCAAAAGCTACCACAAATGACCGATCCCACAGTATGTGAGACCTACATTTCATAACATTGCACAGAAATAGGATTTGGTTATCAAAGTGATTCTGTCCCAAATTGACATGAAAAAGCAGCAATCCAGCAAGATGTACCTCATTGACATGATTCCTCTCCCAATCCCCCACAGTTCAATTCATGCCTTTCCCTTTTCCCAAGACCCAGCTTCAGTTTTAATCTCCCTACCCATGTAAACTAACAGGTCATTGATCCTAAAAATAAGCAAGTATACTCATTAATTTATTCCAGCATTTTCTTCAGTCGATACAGTGGGCTGCTTCCCGAGCTTTGGAAGTCGTACCAGCTCCCACAGCAAATGAGACTGCTTCTACTATCGCACAATGAAGTCATTTTCCCTTCACACTAACAGAGGACAAATCACAAATGAGATTTAAACCTAAGACTGTTCTCCCCATTTTCAGGAAAGTTTAAATAATTATATGTGCCAACCAAAAAGAAAAAAACCCAACAAACACACAAACCCTCAAAAACTCATTCATATCTCCAATGTCTCTTTTTATTTCTCCAAAGACAATGACAGTACTAGAAAAGCTAAAATTACTGCATTTTCCACTACAGCTCTACTTTTATGGCATAATTTCAGCACACAATTTACTATCAAATGCAACTCCATGTGTATGCTGAAGTGGCTGCAGTACCACCTGTGCAACCCTTTAACTTTGCTTGCTGCAGCAATGCTCATGCAACAGCAGTTTGTGTGTTTTGTAGTTTCCCCAACTTCACTTTCCATGAGAGTGCAAGGAATTACATGATGAAGTCGTCCGAGCTGCAGAGGAAGTTATAATAGCAATAATAACAAAAAAATCACCAAATTAAGTCATTCTCTGGATTACAAGTTTTCTTGTTTTGCTTTTACACTCCTAGAGAAGTTTAGTGTCATTAAGTACGAAACGTTTCAACAAGTCTCAAGGGTTACACACAATCAGCCATAAAACCACTCTAAAAGAAGTCAACACTCCTGGAAGTTTTGTTAGCACCTAATATCCTCTCTGCTGATAATTATTTCCAGTTACTTTAAAAGGCCAAGTTAATGATTACACTCGTAGTAGCAGGTGTGGATTATATACAGCTGGCAGAAATCCTTTCTTTCCTCTGCTAAATTATGCCTTATTGCTATTCACCTACAGAAATGGGAAGCCGAACGCCCTCAGGAAAAGATTCAGACACAGGCTAATGATTACCCACATAGGTGTGATACAGCCAGAAAACATACCCTGCCAAAAGACCACGCACCTTTATGAAGATGTCAGTGTTTCAGATGGTTTCAAACTAGCATTGCCTAAGCACACACTTTTTTTCCACACTTTCTAAAAGTGCATTTATACCCACCCTTAAAGGGCTTGAGGAAACTGTGGTCACACCAGACTATTTAACATCATCTGCTCCTGCAGCACTGGTACAACAGCGTCTTCAGTGACACTGAAGACTTACTTTGCACCGAGATCTCAGATAGGAAAATCTGATCTCACAGTCCTAAGGAGCCTGTAATGCTCTCTGCACAGCCAGGAGACAGTAAGACAAAGCCTTCACTCTCCAAAAATTAGTCTTTCGTAGGAAGACAAGTGCTGTCTCCCAGAAGATGCCACCAGGAAACAACGACATTTAGCTTCGGGCTGAGAATTCCAGGATCCTGTTAGAGGCTGCCTGGTGGCCCATCTCGCCTGTCTATCGAAGGGCAAGTGACAGATGAAGCCAAGTTTCATTTAACTACAGAAAACTCAAAAAGCCTAGCAAAAATACAGTCAGGGTTGAAATAATCTACCAATATTTTTATGTTCCATACTGCCTCACCAGACCTTCCATTTCCTACATCTACTGTAGGATTACAAGGAAGGAAAGAAGTTTAGTCCACTGTGTTGAGAGTTTTGCAAGGAAGGTTCAAATTATTCAGGCAAACACCGGACCTGTCACTCCAGGATTGGACAGCAACAGGTGATGAGGAAATCTCCATCAATATCTGCATCGTTTTAATTGACTTTTAAATTGTCAAGGAATGAAATACTGCTGCCAGAAGGACAGATCGCAGAGAAGAACCTGTCTCATGGGAGCCAGCTGGAAGAGGCAGGAGTTAAGCCAACAGATACAATATCAGTCAACAAGAAGCAGCCTTGCTCACACACAGGGTAAGCAGGCTGCAGAGAGAATGCCAAGAGAAGCAGGATTTAAAAAAAAAAAAAAAGAAGAAAAAAAAGAAAAAAAAAGGCAAACTTTTCTTCCCTCTCTTCCCTCCCCAAACTCATGAGGCACAGTGAATTCTGCTTTAATAATACAGCTGTACACCAAATGAATTACTGTTTCCTATCATCAGGAATAAGGATGCTCAGGAGGGCTTACTAACTGCAGCTCAGCTCCATGTCCCAGTACTAGCTTTTGGCTCAGAGCTAGCCCACACGCTGCTGGCTCACACTGCAGACCCGGCAAGCTCACATGTGCCTGCAGCGTGTGGCACAGCATAGCCACCACGCTTCATAAAAATCAGCACCTGTCTGATGCTAAGGAAATCCTTAACTTGCCTATAACTTTTATCTACAACAAAATAAATGTATTTCAGAGCATCACACCTAGGTTAGACACCCTTTGTGGATGTGATACTTCCACATCTAGACACAGTCACAGAAACAAGACTGCCCTGACTTTCAATTTGAGGCAGGGTACCACCATGGTAATTTTGCCACACACACGGTCCTATCAGCATGTTTCATCCTTGTTCCCACATGCCACCTTCTGTGGAGCCAGCATCACCCAGGCTATTCTCCCCCTGCCAGGTCAAGTACCCCAGGTGAGTTTGTAGGGAGTTGTTTGGGCCTCAGTGTCACCTGCACCTTCAAGGAAAGCCTGCTAGATGGAAGCGTTCAGTAGCTTCCCCTAAGCCATGGGAATGAATTTGCACAGACAAACTATAACTGAAGGATTTGCAGCTCATCAACAATACCTCACAGTATGCAGCACATGAACAAAGGCTTAGAAGCTGGACAGCCTGTATAGGCATTACCTAAAAAATCACCACCATAAAACAAGAACATGCCTAGTATACTAGGACACCAAATTAAGCACCGCAAATTCAGCAAAAGCCGTAAGCCCTGGAGTGTGACCCTTCTCCTTATTTTATACAGCGGGCCAGACAATGTTCAAAAGCCTGAAGACGTGAACTTCTACCCCAATGTGTGTTGGTGAAGGGGGTACTGCTGAATTATCACTTGCAAGGAAGAAATCTAAGACAACACAAAGAAAGCTTGTCTCTAGAAACCAATTTAGCTTCAAAGACCAAGCCTTATAACTGGCTTTCTATTTTGACAGCATGCATGACATGAACCCTTAAAAAATAAATACTGCATGACTTTGAATTTTCAGAGGCACAGAAATTTATACTTCTTGCTTAAAAAAAACACAACGAAAAACGAACAACAAACGTGTTTTCCTACTTCAGTGAAAGACCTTTCCAATGCCCAGTTGAGCAACCGTAAAACCATACATGTTCATCTTACTCTGAAGTTTAAAAACCACAGTTTAGCTTGACTACTTAGAAAATGGTCTAATTTAAAAAGATTCTGGAGTTGAAACGAAATGCTCTAAGCTATCTCCCCGTGGTTTGCCAAAGGAGCTTTTGGTGGGTTTGGTTTCGGGGTGTGGTTGGGTTGGGGTTTTTTTGCGCACTTTGATGCAATATTAACTAGTTATCTGCCTCCTCATTCAAGGTTTCAATTCCAAAAGCTGTTTATCATCAGCATAACATTTTGAAGTGGATGCAAACCAGAAGTCTGCTTATAGCTCCTTACTACTAGGTAACAACCAATATTCCTCCATTCCCTTCTCACCCCTGCACACCAGCACTTTGATTAAGATCAGCAGTCCAACACTGCACCACATGTTCCTCCACAACTTCAACATGATTCTGACTTACTGAAACATCTCATACACCATTACTGAGTCACTTGCTCTGTAAGTAAGACAGAAAAAAAAAAAAAAAAANNNAAAAAAAAAAAAAAAAAAAAAAAAAGACTAGAGAACGTAGAAGACATTCAAGAGGACACGTCAAAAGAACACTTTACGTAATAGGAAGAGGCCTTTCTACATTCTGCAAGTGTATCAAGTAATGTACGTCATTCACTTCATCATCAGCTTGACAGAATGCATAGTTAGAAAAAGACTTCCAGATCATACAGTATCTTGCAATATATTGTTTTTTTTTTTATCTTGTTGATTTATGCAATGGTCCATTAATTAGTAGCTGTCTGACTGGAATTCAGTCTCTGGAGCAAACACTGCCATTCATAGCATCATGATATTAGCCAAAGACATTCTCAAGCCTCTTCTTGGAGATCATTCATTTCACGGGTATATTAACTTGTGAGTTGAGGAGGACGCGGGGGAGAAGCATGTGCATACAGGCCTATATTTGTGGCACATATAAAACTCCAGAATATTGTTTTAGACAACCTCTGGGAAAAACACAGTACATCTAGACACAGGAGATATGATTTATCTCCAAAGTAAACAGAACATAACTTTATTAATCCACATTAGAATATGCCCTGTGTCTTCAAGCAAATCCAGGTTAGAGTACTGCATCTTCATCTCAACTAATATGTGCAGGGAAAAGTACAGATGTAGATAAAATAACATCATAATATTTGTCTTTAACAAAATCCAAGCAAGTTTGGATTTAAACCAGAATTGTTCATTCTGCCTTATATGACAGTAAGCAGATACTAATGTCTATTCTGACTCCCCATGACTATAACTAAAGTCAAACATGACATTCAAGATTTCCAAAAGCATTCCATTCAGTGCGAGGAGGCTTCCTTACACTGAAAGTAATTAGTTTGATTCTGCAAGTTATCCTATTTAATTTTATATACACCTACAGAATCAAGTATGAAAAAATAATTTTAAAAATCCCACCATCAAAACAAGGAGTATATCTGCTTTGCAAATAATCCTGAGAAAAAACCCACTCTCAAGAAGGAAGAGCTCCCCCACACCTCTAACAAACAGGGCTGGTGGGAGCCGGAGCTATAAAAAATAATCTCATCTCCTCTGGTGCCCATACAACTTGTAGGAGTACGTATCACAGTAACCCTTGGGCCTCCTTGATTAAAGGAGAGGTAACTACAAACTCCCTACCACAACCTCTGGGGCAACTATGAGTCCCAGTCAGAGAGCCCCCACCCATTTCTCATCCACGTGCAGCCTGGCCTATACAATACCGCCCCGAGCTGACAGGTCAGACAGTTTTCCTTCCATAATAAATATCAAAGCCACAGCTGTGGCAAGTTGCATCCTTAGGCAGCAAGCAGTTCTCAGTGTTAGCAGGATGCATTCGTAGGCTGACTGGCAAGATTCCCTCTGAGAGCTCTTTCCAACCTAGTGCATCTGATGGCAGGGGGCAATGACAGATGATAGCGAGTGATCGTCTGTCACTGCCCATGAGAGCCATACTAGCACACAGAATTATCACTGTTGCAATTCTTGCAAGCCAGCAGAAGGGAAAAAAGGAAAAAATATCAACTGACTGGTAATAAACCCCTTGACCCCTAAGTGGAGTCCTCTCGATGCTCACAGGTAATTCCATTCAGTCCCATCTCTATGCTGCTGAAACACCCAGGTTAAATTGAGTTTTGTCACATCCCAGATGTTGTTGAGGTTCAAAGTCTGGTACCTTCTCCTTGCACACACCCCTCTTACATAGAAACACATTACTGGTACATTCAATCAAAGCCCATGCATGTGAACAGTGTTTACGAAGAGCTCATTGCCTAGTCAGCAAAACGAAAACTCTCCAGCTTTGCAGGTAAGAAATAGATGTGAGAGAAAGGTGATTTTATTCAGCAAGCCACAAGGCAATTCTTTTTTTGAATGATTCAAAGTTTGTGTCTTATATTTACTAGTCCTGCAATGGGGACAAAAAGAAGCCTTTTCAGTTTGAGTCTTCAACTTGAAACGATGCTATTTTGTTTGCCATATGACTCTACAGCTCACGACACACTTGTTCCCATGTTCTCAAGCTAATTCTGTAAATCGTTAACAGTATAATTAATGATAACAATACATGAACATTAAGACCACCCAACTATCTACATTCCAAACATAAAGCCAAGCCAATTAAGCAACATATCTAATGATGCTAGGATATTATACTAATGAAGCAGATTTTACAGTTTCTGAAACAGTCCATTAAGATTATGTATGAAGTACTTTTAATTCCTCTAGATCTTACTCTTTCAGTCATATCCATATAATTGGCATCTTTTTAGTCTCTGGGGAATTTACTGTCAACTTATAATGCCCTCATGATTCAGAGATTATCCTCATGTTGGTGTCATCATCATGTAGATTAAATCCAAATGTACAAAATTAATACATAGCTGAAACAGCTCTGTTTCACCAATCTCAGATATAGATGTTGAGGCTCCACGCTTCAAATCCCTCTTTTGACTCTGGCAGAGCGAGACTGGGCCGAGAGTGTCTCTAGACCCTGAGGGATCTTGTAGTGCTCAGTCACTCTCTTACTTTATACAAAAGGAAAACTGAAGTATGCTGTTCTCACACTAGGAAAGTGTTCACAGAAGAAAGTCTAGTCGGAGTCACCAGCTGAATGCTTCATTTCCATCTCTTACTTTTTCTGTTCACCTCCCAACCTACTTTGGAAGCAGGAGGTGTGACCTGCCAGCCACAACCACACTTTGCACTGTGCAGGCAAAGCTCAATGCTGGACTCGAGTCTGAGAATCCCAGAAGGCAAATGCAACTCCAGATGCCGGTCTTCTGAGCTTCAGGGGCTATAGTCTGAGACCACACAAAATTGCAATGGCGATGTGAGCCAAACATCTCTTACGTCTTATGACACAGGACTGTTTTAGCAAGTTTGGACTCGTATTTCAAGTCTTTGAAATCCTTAGATGCCAACAGTGTCTGAAAGTCATCTGCAGAGCACCCTTTTGTGGTACTACTGATACCAAAGAACCATTCCTTAGGCTCTGAGCTGAGACTGTTGCAGATGGGCACTTTTGACTTAATTCATTAAAATTACCACTTCTGTCTCTCATTGTTCTGACGATATAATACCATGGCAACAAATGAGAAGCTCCAAATTATACGCGTGACTCCGAAAGGAAGTGCATAGTTCCTGTATATACAAACTTTGATCTACTGCAGGATGGTCAACAGCATCTGTTACTCTAATATCCCACATTATTATAGCCATTTAGCTAAACAGATCATAAAAAGATTGTTCCATTAGCCATCAACCTGGCATAAATCCAGGGAAGTTGCTCAGTGGCCATGACCGAGTACCAGCATAAATCTAAAGGATTTGGATGGACGGCTGTGGCTAAATGCCTGCATTCTTCAGTGGTAGGAGCCTTATGTTGTTATTTCCAGGCTCACATTTTTAGCTACAATATTATACATGCATTTAAGCACTCTAAAGAAGGTGACACAAAGTGACATGTCATACAGAATTACATTTGTGATTGCCAGTCCAACCATATGCAAGCCTCCTTCACGTTTTAAACCCGCTCTGAAGACAATCTGTGAAGAGCTGTTTTAACATAATGTGGATGTATCAGAGCTATACAGTCCATCCAGAAACGAAGTGAAATGGCAAAAGCCATCCTTCTGCACAGACAAAATTTCTGCATGAGAAAACAGGACATGCCCAGGAAAGTCAGATACGAAACGAGACAGAGCTTTGTACACAGATCCTATTGGTTCTGCATGAAGCAGAATTTGAGCCAGGAGGATCACTAAGAGGAAGGAGGACACACAGTTTTAGCCTGAACCCTGGTAAGTCCTGCATGAAATGCCAAGGAGGACAGGAAAAGGGGAAGGCTTCACTCCATGTCATGAAACGTCTTCTGTTACTTCCCAACCAAGAGAAATGGCATTTTCAAGGAATTAAGAGATCTTGTTTCAATCAGCTTTGCAACAGGACTTCTGAAGAGGCTAAGATACTTCCCCCCACATTATAACTACAAAAGGGTAGATAAGTCTCACCTTACACAAAGGCTATGAAGCCAGAACAATTTTTGTCAGCGAAATGTAGGAACACTATGGAGATGACTGCAAATACATCAGACGTATTTCAGTCTGCAAGTCAGAATGGCTGACTTGACCTCCAGCTTTCTTTATCTTACCTATGCCCCCTTCCTGTGTACCCTTCTTGATTTCAGTAAAAATATTAATTAAAAGTTCAACATAGGCATACGAGGGACTTAAATCTGGATATGCAATACACTGATGTGCAAAAGATACGGTATGAACTGTCAGTGACAAGATACATCTGCAGTCAGTACACTGAAAACCTACTTCTGGCAGCAGAAAAGCCGTGCCGCTTTTCAAACTGATTTTCCACATTTTAAAATATACAGTTTGCAAGTCTAATGAGAGAAGCTTTTCACCTCATCCATCTAGTACGTATGACATCATTATGCTCAAAGAGTACTACTGCAGCATCTCTGACAGGCTCTTCCCAGCAACTTTCACTGGCAAAAATGTCTATAGGTTTCTGTCTTCCGGTATGTCTGCAAAAGGGTACAAAGCAAAGCCAGAGATTTAGCTGAGATAATTTTAGACTATGACACTTACTGATAACATTCTAAGTGAATAAGCCAACTTTCTCTGCATACAAGTAGTTTACAACCAACTCAAAGCTGCATACTGCAGAAAGGATGTACTTCCCACCTACAGAAAGAAAGTCCACTGTCTACTGAGTTCCTCTGAATACAATTTTTACAGGGCATTATATGTGTGTATTATTTAAAACACAATCACTACAGCATTTTACTTTGCTCTCAGGTACCAGTTACTTATTAGCCACCTCACTGAATTACGGCCCATTGTGTTATTATAACCAATCACATTGCTTGTGAGACAACACCAGTAAAAAGTCATTGTGGATCCACACCTAAGAACTATTCAACTTCAGCAGAAAAGCCCTGAGCTAGAGAACTGAAAGACAAAGCTCCAGCTATCTTCAAATCCCGAAAGTATACTAACAACCAGATATTTTCCTGGGGCAGGGGAAGCTTATATGATACTTAATGATCCACTCTAGTTCTCTGGAATGTGACTGCTAGGAAGGGGATGACAACTGCAAGACTCAGACTGTCCTTGGAACAGCCCTGCTGCTGCTCAACACACATGATGCCAGCTTCCCTTCAAGCATGTTTGGGAACTTTTAATCACAGCATGGGCTAGTAACAGAGCGAAGATCTGGTTATGGAAGACTGGCTGGCAGAAGTGCCTGACAGATGACTAAGATTTGCCACCGCAACATGGACTTCATGGCAAGGGGAAAAAAGCAAGCTCAAGGAAGTCCTAAGTCTTACCTTCATTTAGAAGGGTGTTCTTCACGAACAACATAGTCTTATGCTTATCTTACTATTTAGCATGCAAATCTGGATTAAAAAGTTGAAAGTGCCTCAGATAAATTTCTCTAATGGCACTCCCTGCATACTTTTTGGCCATATTCCTAAATTTCAGGCATTAGTGTTCTACTTCATAGTACTTTTTATTAAATTAGGCCCTACATCTAACTGTCCTGAGTAAACCCAGAGCAGCTAGAATAAAAGGCAAAAAACTTCCTTCAGAATTTCATTATTGTTTTAACAGGGGCTTCAATGAGCACCACTTAGTGCCAGCAGCTGTACCCTGCTAATCAATATTTTTATTACTACTCTTGTTAAACAGCACTTACTGCTGTTTATCAATCAGAGATAATCAGCTCTCTGGCTAGTAAACCACCTGTCCAAAGTATCCATAGTCCTCTTAAGTGAGACATATTGTACAGGTAAATATGTTACAATTTACAGTTTATTCAACATACTGCAATTAGCAAGACAGCATTCGCCCAGGTCAGCTGCGAGGTAGCCATCAATAAACAGTACTTGAAATAGGTGGCAGCACAGCTGTGTGATATCAGCTAACAACCCATGGACTTCTCCAATTTTGAGGCAGACTTTGTCATCTGGATGGTGTCTGCATAGGTTGCAGCTGCGGCAGTAGCAAAAGGCTCAGTAAACCTCTGCAGGCACATTGTGACCAGCCTTGAAATGAGGGGTAGGTTCTGGTAATCCCCAGCCCCCAGACAGTACGAGACCTCTTTGGGATGTGATGCAGGGGTAGAATTTCACTTTTTATGTATAACTGCAGCATTGAAATAGCAATGTTATATATACCCCCACAGACAGCATTGTTATTGGGCTAATTGGGCAGCCGAGTGTTTAACATGCGCTGCAGATTCAGGATTTAAATATGTTCTTCAGCCACTAACGGTTCTCTTGTACAACAGTACATCTTGTTCCTCTCATACGATGCAGAGCACATCTTGGATAAAGGCATGTGCCAGTCTTAAAAGCAGGCTCAATCTCCACACTAAAAAATTCAGATACTGGAAATTACTTTTCCTAGGATATGAATGAAGACAGAAACCTAAATCCTGTATGTCACAGTCCCTACTCTTCCCCCCCTGCGTGAGTGCATGAGGAACGACTTGACATCAGTAGAGCTACAATGTCATAAACCAGGCATCAGAGATGAGAACATATGTCTATTATTGTTTTTTGTTAATAAGTGAAGGATGGACAATGACGTCAAGAAGTCATAATACACTGGAAAACTTGCCTATGTGGAAAGATTAATTAGAAGAACTAATAAAGATGAATACTCATTTCCTGTCTAGTGAAGAGCCCTAACTCTGAAAAGGCGAAAAAGGAGGTTTGCCTACTGGCAGCACATGCATGTGCACACGTACACAAAACACAGCCAGGGGAAGGCACAGCCTCTTCAGACAGTCGCCCCTCTTTTGACGGTTTGACGTCATTAAAGCAAAGAAGATGGGACTGAAAGACGATTCTCTAGGAAAGGATCCTACAGAGTGTCTTCTGTCCTTACACGCTAACCCCAAATCAAAAAGGAAGGCAGTGTTGCACAATGGAGTACATTGTTATCCCTGTACATACAGGCCAAGGGCTTTATCATTTCTGCTCTGTGTGATGCCAACTGCAAGTGGGCAGAGCTGCTGTAAAATACCAAGCCTGTAGGAGCAAGCAAGGAGGGGGAAGCAAGGGCAAGTCCACATTTTTAACGGTAAAAAGCCTTAAAGCAAGTAAGGCACATATTAGTGCCAAACTGACATTTATTGCCAGTCCTTTGTGTTTCAAGAACTTTTTACCTATGGAGACAGAATATATGTTATTTAAAGATAATTATTTTCCGTGCACTATCTCTTAAAGAGTTTAAAAAAAAAAAAAAAAAAAAAAAAAAAAAAACCCNCCAAAACAAACCAACCTGAAAGCATAGTGGGGAGGGGAAACAGCTAGAATATATGTTAGAGATAAGTATCCAAACTGGCAGAGCTTCACCAGAGAAAGCAATCTGACAGGCACGCCGAGAGATCAGTTATCATCCCAGTGATCAGGAAAGCTGATGTCCTAGAAGCCAATTCTTGAACTGTGCTAATAATAGGTCAGTCAACAAAGCCGATGCTGCATATTCAACCAAATCTATGTACAAGCTGTGGGCATGAACACAAGAGACTTTTTAATTAAGGAGGAGAAAAGAAACTGAAGGCTAGCTTATTACAAACTGTTGTCTCCATTTACTGCAAGCCCTTCTCAGCTAGAAGACATTAACATCTTCTAACACTGAAGCACACGTACTCCAGTGGGTTGGAACCATGCTGTACCAGGTGCTAATTAGGCAGTAACAGGCTGTCCCCGCTGCAGCCCTACTCAGAGGGCTTCTCGAGTAGAGAGAGTCAGGGTAGAAGGGGAAAGAGGCACAGTGAGGTAGAGCAGCCCATTGCTGAGCTACGGCAAATCATGACAAAGTAGAGGCAAGTACCCAGGTCTCCCAACTCCCAGCTGTTTCCTAAAAGCATACACTGGTATTAGTTAAGGCCAAGTATCTACTGCTGCATGAAATGATATCATGACCTGATGAGATGCAAATTGTAAGAAAATTCTTATTTAAGTCACATAGCATTTGAAAGCTTGACAGACACTCTCTAAAGAAGTCACTTTAGTGCATGCTAGTCAACTTGGCCGCAAGTTTTCTACACAGAAATATTTAAGCTGAAAATTATAACAACAAAACCGTTTCAAGCAGCCAGATCATAAAGGTCCCTTGCACCAACACTCAAGTTTCCAATTTTTTAGTAACATTTAACATTTACAGCTATCTACAGCCACAGTTTACCAGGTCTCAGCCCATCTAAGCAAAAGACAACCTACAATCTCATCTTTATAGTAAAGTCACAACCCACTTTCAATTAGACACCAAGAATAATATTCTTGCATATCACAAAATATGTTAGGGCTGTTCTCAGTACCTCACAATTCAACAGTACCTAACTTTGGCTGACTCCAGTGTCATCCTCCCTTTTTGAAGTTCTTTGACTTCCTCATTGCAGAAACTGGACCTACGTTGTGGATTAAACCCAAAACTCATTTTCTGTTCCTGCCTCCCTCACAGCAATAAGGGAGATATTTAGCAGTGGGAAATGCTTATTAGAGATCTTCTGTGTTTGATGTAGTACCATTTCCCTAATGGGCCTTGAACAATTTCCATGTTTTGAAAGCAGAGAGATTTCCTTTTAAAAATGAAATCAGCAGTCTGATGGGAAGTTGACCTTCATGAAATATTTCCTCCCATTTTCACTTTCTGTGGCAATCCCCTACCACTTTCCCCATCTTCTTTTAATCCACTCACATGCTGACTTTTTAAGTGGTTGTGAAAAAACACGAGCTACAACTTTCGGGTGACCATGAACTGTTGCTAGGCTGACTCCCCTACAGTGCTGTTGAAGTAGAAATTTTCCTCACTTCAAGATACAACAATCTCTGTAGTATAAGCCAGTGAGGAGGCAGTGTTCTTTACTGAAAAAAGCACTAGCACACACTTTCCAGCACGGACCCGTCAGCATGGGTGTTAACCTTTAGTACTGTTTCTTACTTCTGAACTCCTAGGTACTGCCTTTAGAGATACAGGTGAGGGGTTATTTCTGTATTAAAGAGAAAGCAAATGCAGGCAGATGAAGTTTCCAGGATTACTGCTTGGGCTGCTATCGGAGGTAGAAGCTCAACCTTTGAATACTTTTTACCCTCAGTTCCTCCAAGCCAGTGTCAGGACCCCCCAAGCTGAGATCTCCTGTTACAGATTAGTTAGTCTCTACTTTTGACAAGTTGACTTTTATGCTGCATATCGCATAACTGCATCTTCACCGGAGGAAGAACTCACCTTTAGGATTTCACTTCCGATTTCTGCACTGCTCAGCCTATTGGTTACAACAGTCCCTTAGCAAGCAGTTGCATCCCTGAAGAGATTCTCTTCCATTTCTCAATAAAAACATGATAGACAGACAACTTTGGATGTCAAGATTTACGAGTCATTTCCTTATTCAAAAAATTCCATTTTCATTCCAGCAACAACATCCCTGGTCTCAAGTTTCTAATGCCACTATGGCAACTCCAAACATTACACCTCAAATTCATGAATCAAGAAGACTGCAAAACTCAGGCAAAGACCCAGATTATTTGCTGTGCCACCACTATTATTTTACTAGCTGCTTCAGGTTCACTCCCAATTCCCAGTGTCACTGAGAAGCAAAACCTTACATCACCACAACTCCTTGTCCCAGGGGAGTCCTCATCCAAGTTTCCAATGAAAATTACTCTGTGTCACTCCAGCACGTGACTTACTTGTTTTGAAAAACAGATACCAACCCAACTCCATCTAATTGTGCCAAGGGACTAGCATCCCCTCCACACGACCTCCTCCACCTTCAAGAGCCTGAAACCCCTCATTCCTTAAATTTCCAACTGAAATATAGTGAGTGACCCCGACCTCAAAAATCAGAGGCAATCCCCCATAGCTTCCTGCTCAGTTCACACATGCAGTAAATGGATAAAGGAACAGCGCCACATGGAGCAAGTCTTGAGCAACACCATTCATGGAATAAATTTATCTTCCCCTTCAGTAGGAAAGGATTATAATCTGATATCAAAAGGGTCCTCCTGATATGAAACTTTCCTAGCTTTGGGATTGTTTCTGTTCATGCCAGTTCCACACTAGAGAATATGTCTGTGAAGATTAAACATGTTTTTACCTAAGTCCATGAAGAAGCACCACAAGTACAAGAGCACTGAGAACACAAGTCATCTACTACAGAAGTTGTTACTAATAAACAAAAAAAACCCACTACATAAAGACCTAAATACACATGCCTTGTTCAGTGCCTGGTAGAACACCAGTGTGCTACATGGATCTAAGTCATTCTGACTGTTTTGCAGCTAAAGCAAAGGCAAATCCATTCGTATGGCAAACGGTCTGAGAAGCCCATGTATCCAATATTCATTATCAAACAGAATTAGCAATAAAAGACGTTTACTGCTGAAGCGCTAGAGACCCTAAAAGAACAAGAAAGAGCAGCGAAGTTTTAATTGTAAATGTTAAAATAATCCCTTACGTGGAGAGACATGCGCCATCTTTTCTCAGCGTCGTGGTTTAGGCCAAATCAGCCACTGGGGATGTTGGGAACC
>RSEF01000003.1:15902667-15934310 GCA_003993805.1 Himantopus leucocephalus
TTTCCTTGGGGTCGGAAGAAACTCCTGCCTGCTGGATCTGGTTTAGGCGCCCGACAGACAAGGTAAATTACGTGGTAAAGGCTTGGGGAGCAGTAACAACAACAACAGAAAAATCCTTCTTCTGCTGAAGGGGGTGGGGAAGAAGGAAGGAGTTCACGCTTCATTTTGATATCCTGGTTTAGGCCTTTATTTTTCTGTGTTTTCTGCCTTGCATAGTTTAGCTGTCCTTTGTGTTTTTCCCCTTCTTGCCGAAATGCTGTTTGTATGGATGTAATCATGGAGGTTGAAGAAAGAATCTGGGGAGATAGAAAGTTTTTCAGCTCCTCAGATACAGAAGTTTCTTTGTTCATATTGAACTGAAACTGCTCGACTCCGTGACTGTGCTTCTTCAGTTCCTTCCCTTCTGAAACTATTGTGAACCCTGCAAGTATAATTAAGTTCTCAGGAAATAAGAAAGCTCTAAAAGAGGTAATCTCTTTTATTTAATCGAAAGATCTTGAGGCTTGGTGCTCCCTGTGTCTGCCGTTTCTTGTTTGTCTTTCACCTTGTTTTCTGGAATATTGGTCAGTGTCTAGCCAGTCGTCTTCAAGATAGCTGTTAAATATCTTTATAAAAATGTGCCCTCGTATTCCTCTGTAAATGTCACAATTTTTCCCCTCGACTGCTGCCATCACCTCTCTTCCTCCCTTCTGCCCCCTCTCTGTCCTCATGATGAGTTGAACTGCATATTTTTTCAGCTTGTATAGGAGAGGTCTGTATTGCATTTTGATCCTTGCACAAGTTTATCTGAAGAACCTCTTTTTTTTTTTTTAAAAAAAGCTAACTAGTGATCTGACATTAAAAGTATTTGAAGTTGAACCTCTGAGTTAACATAGCCTTGTTTGGTTTTGGCGACCACTTTCTCCTTTATAATTTTTTAAAGGAGTTCTGTTTGAAGCCGTTGGAGGGAAAACTAAATGCGAAGTTTTGGTGTAAGGTTTTGTACTGCTGGTGCTTGTTATATTACGCTAACTAGTTACATGTAGTGAAAGCAGTATTGCTCACCACAGATTCATTTCACGTACCTCAGAGGCAATTATTGGCTAGTTCTTTTGTGAAGGCAAGGAATTTCTTGTATTGTGAACATTCAAAATGAGCCAGAAGCCATAGCTCTGTGCTAGCTTATTTAAATCTTTGTTCCTGTTTGACAAACTCAAAAGCAGCATGTTGGTCAGAAAGGATGCGTGTGCTTCAGTCTCTCTAGTGTCCAAGATGTGTTGGTATTTGTGAGACTTGGACAAAGTCATTTCTATGCAAAAACTTTTAACGCTCTCGCATATATAGTTCTTTAATAGCACCAAGTAACGTAGTGTATGAGGAAAAAGTTATTAATCCAGCTCCATCTGTTTGATGTAGTGTGAGGAAAAATGTTAACGTTTAACTGGCCTAAAATGGCTTTTGTGGCTGATAACAAGTAAATGATTTAGCTTGCAATTTATAGATTTACCGTTCCAGGCAGCAATAAAGGTTATTCTTAGTAGGCATCTGAAAGAGCTGAACAAAATAAATGGCAGTGAACTTCAGTTTCCTTATATGGCTGATGCTTGGCAGAAAAGCAATGAAGTCTAAACAGAGTAATCCTTTTACAAAGCACAGTCACTTTCCAAAGCAGTGTTTCAGTCCCAATAATGACTTGAGATTCTTGGGGGGGAATTGTAGCAATGCATGACAAATTTAGTTGTAAACCATTATGTTCTTAATGGATGCAATTTTTTTTCTTTTCAGACCTTTTGTGTTTCTCGTGATGCACTTGATATTTTTCAATGTTGCGTAGAAGAATAGATCCTTGTAGTGGAGCCACAACTTTTTACATCAATGTTTTGTCACCATGGTAGCTATGGAAAACTGCAAATCGGTATCCTCGGAGTGATCAGTTCAGAATTCACTGGGTGCATGAGCTCCCTTTCTAAACGCAAAAGTCTTCTAAGCACACTGAATTCTCCAAGTTTGTATAGCTCAACATGTACAGTGCTGTGCTTCATGTCTTGTAGACCCTATCATGAAGTTGGCTGGGATGGAATGAGCAGAGATACATAAACATGGTCCCGGTAGTGAATTGTCTGACTATTCTGGATTATTGCGCACTTCCAGAGGAGGAGACTGCAGCTATTTGAGTAGAACTTCCTTTCTAGGAACAGCTAGGAAGGAAATAATTGTTTTAAGTGTTTGAGCTTTGTGTTCTCTTGAACTTAAAATTGCACTTCTGAAGTAGATGCTTGGGGTGTAGTTGTCTTCCTGTGAGAGCTCTTACTGCTCTGTGGCTACTTCTTGGGTCAGTTGTCTACTCCTAACACTAGCCCTAACGGAGCTCTGAAGTGGTTTGAAGTCTTACTAAAAGTTACAAATACTTCAAATGAAACATTTCTAATGCAACTTCAATTTGAAATGGATGGTGTCTCCCTCTGAAGTGGCCAGGGGATTATTCTCCTTGGTGGGGGAAGCTCCAGTGTTAATAACTAAATTAAAAAGTTTTGAAGTTCTGTTAGTTTGTTAAAGGTAGCTGCAGAAGGATGGTTGAAAAACAGTATCTGTCTTGGTGTCTGAAGTACTGTGTTTCAAGTTTTACTGCTGCCTTTGGAGCCTTCTCGTCAGGTTTCAGCTCTAGTTGGCATGGGAAGTTCTTGTAGCACCTGCGTGGGGGAGGTCTGTCTTCCCAGACGGTTCTAGAAGAACCATAGTCCTCTGTCCCCTAATGAGGAGTCTAAGTTTAGTACAGTTGAAGAAATTACTTCTTCAGCCTTCCTTTCCCTCATTGTCCTTGGAGTTTTTCAGTATGTATCTTCTAAAACTTCCAAAGCTTCCTAAGGAGAGAAGAGGGCATAGATGCTTCGAGCTGCATTAGTACATCTAAACAAATGTCTGAAATGCAATGCCAGATGCCTGTGAATGTCAGTCACAGGTTCAGTCATCCGAAATTACTATGGATGTCATTTCAAGTGTTTGGATGGTGGAAAATGTTTCCAGGCTTGTCTGGAAGACTTCTGGTAGGCCGTAAAGGAACTTTTTGAGAACTGCTGCTTTCTTTCCCCATGTGTGACTGTAGTCATCCTAGAATTAATCTCCTTGAGGGAAGAAATGATAGTTTAGAAGATTGATCGAATTGCTGACAATTGGGTTCAATTAATGCAGGTCTTCTGTCTTTACTTACAGGTAACCCTAAAGATAGGATGGAAGTTTATATTTGAAACTGGATATTGGAGAACTCTTATATTTAAATAATGATACTAATGTAAATTATGGTGTTTTTTCCTCTGGGGGAATGCTATGCTTTATAATTTGTACATGCTTGTGCATGCTTGTGGTTAAAACAAACAAAAAGCTTGGCTGCAGAAGCATTTACAAGGTTGAGGCCTGCATTTTCAGTAAAAGTAGATTGAAAAGTATGGCAGTCTAAATCTTTCATGACTTAAATGTTCTGTAAATACCCACTTTCCATTGCTTATGCTACAGAATATTACATGCAGATGTTGAATTTACTGTTTCCACTTTGGCCACACTTTGGTAGGTGTACCTGAAGGAGGAGATGTGTGTACAGACACCTGTTCATGTGCACTGATAGCCACCTGCTGGTACACTTGCTTGCTGTGGCAAATTAGTCTGAGGTGACCTGCAATGTCAACTTGGTAGTTGGCTCCTTTTAGGAGAACATAGTCATCTTGGGTTGTGTCTGGTCACATAATCGTATGTGATGTTAACCCTGGAGCTGCAGGTCATTTAAATTCTGANCCCCCCCCCCCCAAAAAAAAAAAAATTATTATAAAGTTCATCAGTGAAGAAGAAAATTCAAAAGTTCACATCTTTATGATTCATAGCTATTCAGCCTCTATACCATTTATTTCAGTTCTGCTTTAGTAAACTTACACAGGATGACTTATTCTAAGTAATGGAGAATATTCATGAATTCTTTAGTAGATCACTTTTTGGGGAGGAATTACAGACAGAGGGAATCAAGTGAAGAATGCTAGAAAATATTTGGAACATGGCTAGAATTTTACTTTAAGGTCAATTTTGCTGGTTCACATATGGGTGTTGAAAAACTATTAAAAACAAGGTAAAAAATTAAGTTAAGGACTCAACTCTAAGTAGGAAGAGGAGAAAAAGATGGTTAATCCTGTGAGTTTACATCCTTTCTGGGAATGTGACAGGAAGGGGAAATCAATTGGAACTCTGAATTTGGCAAGCCATCTGGCTCTGATTCTGATGGATAAGATCAGAAATGTTAATATGGGAGTGTCATGGTTTAATTCCAGCTGGCAACTAAGCACCATACAGCTGCTCACTTTCCCCCAGTGGAATGGGGGAGAGAATCAGAAGAGTAAAAGTGAGAAAACTTGTGGGTTGAGATAAAGGCAGTTTAACAGGTAAAGCAAAAGCTGTGCATGCAAACAAACTAAAACAAGGAATTCATTCACTGCTTCCCATTGGCAGGCAGGTGTTCAGCCATCTCCAGGAAAGCAGGGCTCCATCACGCATAACGGTTACTTGGGAAGACAAAATGCCATAACTCCGAACGTGTGTCCGTTTCCCCACCCCCTTCCTTCTTCCACTAGCTTTATATGCTGAGCATGATGTCGTATGGTATAGAATATCCCTTTGGTCAGTTGGGGTCAGCTGTCCCAGCTGCGTCCCCTCCCAACTTCTCGTGCACCCCCAGCCTACTCGCTGGTGGGGTGGGGTGAGAAGCAGAAAAGGCCTTGACTGTGTAAGCACTGCTCAGCAATAACTAAAACATCTCTGTATTATCAACACTGTTTTCATCACAAATCCAAAACATAGTCCCATATTAGCTACTATGAAGAAAATTAACTCTGTCCCAGCCAAAACCAGCACTGGGTGAAATATTGGAGCATTGCTATTTTACTATAACTTTTTTAAGCTTTAGTGCCTGTTTCCACTCAATTCAAGTATATGTTTGCTCATTTTAGATTCATAGATCATCCATCGTTCCGTTTGTGTTAAATCCCAACAAAGTTTTAAATTTCAGCTTCAGAGTATGAAATATCTATAGAGGAATAACTTTGACTCAAAATCAGAATGTTACTCATTTTCCCCAAACTTGTATTAACTTGTTTTTAATCTTTTAAAAGTCTGAAGGGAAGTACCCATTGGACAATTAAAATCATTTGAAATCATGGTTATGAAATTTTCTGAAATTCCTATGTTGTGCTATTCAATTTTCCTATTCTGACATGTTAATAGCAAATCAATGTCAAAGTAGTATTGTCTTTTTTTCTTTTTTTTCCTCCTGCTAGAAAGCACAGGATGTCAGAAGTTAAGTAACACTTTAAGTTATTAAAGCAACTTTGAATTCAGTTTTGAGGCTATAATTTGCACTGTGTTGGGAAGGAAGAATCTTAGTTCTACTTAAACCTCCTGCCAGATGAAAAACCTGGTTTTGACTATAGATAGTTAATTATTATCTGTGTTCATAACAGCCCTTTAAGAGAAACTGTGCTTCAATATACTTGTCTAAATTCCAAGTAATTCTTTTTTTTAATTTTTATTGTAAGCAGTAAGCTATCGTTCTTCCCTATCTAAAGAGGCAAAAATACTTTGGAAACCATTCAAAACTATCCTTCTGTCAATTGTGTTGTCACAGTTGCTTATCTGATCTCAAAAATGCCTGATGTAGTAAAATAAAAATAACATAACATCTCTTCTTTTTTTCTTTAATCATTATTTGCTGGCATAGAGAAACACAACACTAAGTGAAAAGAAAAGCTAATATTTTTTGCACTAAAATATTTATGTGCTTCATTACTGTGTTGGGAGTGAAAGGAGATATAAGTTGGCAAAAATCAAATGTTCATTGTGAGAGCAAAGCTGATTAAATAGAGGACAAGAACAATGGTGCTTAGCCACGTGGGAGATGGGAAGAGTCTTGTAGTTAGAAACACAGTTCATGTGAAGAAGATTAATTCTTGTGCATCACAATTGTGAGCTCCTAATTGGGATGGATCTGGAATTATGTATCAGTTGTAAAATGAATGTAGAAGATAAAATAGACAAAGGTACAGTTCAGGGATTCCCTTATTTAGCCAGGACAGTGACTTAAAACTTCTGAGAATAGCATTGAGCTACTATGTGTCATAATTATTGTATAAACTAGAGGGAGAATATGCTTAGAATCTGGAAAATACTGATTATTTTTTTTTTGAACTTTTTCTCTTTACAAAAATAGTGGCTACTCATTGTAGCAGTGAAAAAGGTGTATTAAAAGAACTTTTTAAAGCTGCATTGTAAATAAAAGCTTATTGTTTGTAGTATTACATTTTATACTAAACATGCAAAAACAAAAAACAAACTAGCTTGTTGAGGTGGGTAATGCTTACAAGACAGACAAGTGTGTTTGTTAAGGGGGAAGTATTCTAAAATAAAATAAAAGTCCAGTTGTGTATGCTGTTTCTGTAAGTAGTAACTTTCATTAGGGCACTATGTAGTATTTTAAGTGTCAAGATGCATCTTTACTTGTGTTTTTTTGGTAGGATATATATTTTTGTTTTGAAATCTAACAATTCCCAAATAGGGAATGAATGTGCACATCCATGTGCACTCCTCTCTTTTAAACTCTGGTCTATGTGTTTCCACTTGTGTTCGTCTCACCACAGACTGAATTGCGTAACCTGCTTAGATTTGGTGCAGCAGTTTTTCTGGACAGTTTATCCATTTTTTTTTATCAGCTAGAGGGTTTTGAGTGTGGTTCCTCCTTCTCCTCCCATGTACCCAATCTCTGCTTGCTTTGTTTTTTGTTTTTCAGTCTTTGTTTTGGGCCCCCTATGTTTTTCTGACCTCTGTTGTTTGATGAACCTAGTTTTAACTAGGAACTCTGGTAATTACCTTTTGGGGGTAGTGCATGTAAAGCANCACCGGGCATCAGGGGCTGTTTTGTTTTAATATATGGACCATGCAATTTAGAAACAAAAATAATTAAGTAACTAGGAATCTTCTGATAAGAAATAATTTCTTCCCCCCGCCCTTCAGTTTGTGCTGAACTGTTATGTGTTGCAGATTGCCTGAATTTATCTGCAGGCAGTTAGATGGAAAGTCTAGTTAATAGATGAGAACTTTTCTTGTGTATTGAAATGCTGCATATTTACAGTAGTGCAGCTTGCTTGTTTAAAAATCTTTGGTATCTGCTGCAGATGGCTGCATAGTCTAAGGAGTGGTTTCCTGGCTGCATTGTAGATGAAATGCCAAACACATTAAGAGCACTTTTGTTCTGGAATGCCAAAATACATTAAATCTGTTCAGGAAACAACATATGTCAAATGAATAAAAATATCACACTCATACAAAACAGAATGTGGTAGTTACATTTTTCAAATCTGATTTCTTTCCTGAATTAAGGGCTTAAAAAGGACTTCTTGTATTAATTATTGAGGATAGTATTAAATACCAATTGCTGACTTACACTTTCAGCATTTTCACTACTGTTTGTTTCCCCATACCCTTTTTTTTTCTTCTCCTTTGATTAACATATGCTATAGACTGAAACAAGGAGGCTATCAATAGGGGTACCATATAGGAAACAGTATTATGTTTTCCTCCTTGGATATCTAGGCCT
The DNA here is from genome assembly GCA_003993805.1 of Himantopus leucocephalus. Taxonomy (NCBI): domain Eukaryota; kingdom Metazoa; phylum Chordata; class Aves; order Charadriiformes; family Recurvirostridae; genus Himantopus; species Himantopus leucocephalus. The sequence continues at coordinate 15,910,271 of RSEF01000003.1, forward strand.
GTGCACAGCATACAGGTTTTTTTGTGGGGGATTGGTTTTGGTGTGAGGGTTGGTTTTGTTTTGGATTTTTTTTTTGGGGGGGTGGTGGTATTGTGTGGCAGTCTTGTGTGTGTTTGTTTGGGGTTTTTTTTTGACAGCAGACAGAAAAAAAGGGTTGTTAAAAATGAGCAGTGAAGGATGTTGCTTCTGCCCAAACTGTAATTCCAGCGAGTTCTCAAGACANGCACAGGATGGTGTCCAGGCAGGTTTTGAATGTCTCCAGAGTCGGAGACTTCACCAGCTCTCTGGGCAGCCTGTTCCAGGGCTCTGCCACCCTCAAAGTAAAGAAGTTCCTCCTCATGTTTAGATGGAAGTTCTTATGTTCAAGTCTGTGCCCGTTACCTCTTGTCCTGTCACTGGGCACCACTGAAAAAAGACTGTTCCCATCCACCTGGCACCCTCCCTTTAAGTATTTATAAGTGTTGATAAGATTTCCCCCCCCCCAGTCTTCTCTTCTCCAGACTAAAAAGACCAAATTCCCTCAGCCTTTCAAAAAGGCAAAAAACCATCCTCTGGTTTTGCAGTGAACCCCTGAAATAATCTGGAAAGGTAAAGATGCCCTTTTTTAGTGAAGGCAGAAGAACCAGATCTGCCATGTAAAGGAACAGATTGCAAGAAGGAAATTTTGGTGAAGGTGAAATGAGTGCTGGAGGNAAAAAAAAAAAAAATAAAAAATTAAAAAAAAAAAAAAAAAAAAAAAAAAAAAAAAAAATCAAAACTGGAATTGAGTTCACAGGACCCATAAAATGAAATCCCACTTGTTCAATAGGCAGATGCAGGAAAATATTCTTCACTATTAGAATTGTTAAACCCTGGAGAAACTTTGGTGATGGCACCACAGGACAGAAGTCATCATTCTGCTAATTAAAGACTAACTTCCTGCAAGTTTAAAAGAGCTACCTTGAGCGGGATTTGTTTCTCAGCAGCAGACTACCCTGTCTCGTTTCTCAAGATCGTCATAGTCTCAGGCTAATTATAGACTTACCACATGTAGTCTTGATTTGTCTGCATGAGTCCTTATTTGTTGTAGATGTTGCAAAGCATCCAGTCAAGAAAGTAGGAATAAAGGGAGACCTTTATAGCAAAAGTAGCCAAATGCCAACCAGGAAGATTTTATCTCTGCCAAAGAGTTCTTATGTGGTGCTGAGCAAATCATTTAAACCAGTTTGTTCATAGGCATAAATGCTGAATTCTGATTGTGAGGGAATATTGGAATTGTATTTCCACATTTCATTTTCTAATTTTTAGAGATGCCGAGCCTAAATTCATCTGAAGTCACTGGGGATGCATTCTGAACATCTGACTGTATGGTGGTACGCAGTCTGAAAATTAGGTCCAAGGTATCTAATCATAGATTCAAAATTAGTATTTTTCTATGTTGGTGTCTTTTTTCGGATGTACAACAGTACATTTGGGAACACATTTTGTCATCTAATGGGTCTTGTGAAAACAAATTAAAAAGTGCTTATGAAGCATTTACTTTATAATAGATAAAAGACTCCATAATGATTAGTTAACTCCATTTCACTATAGCCTTTGTTAAGAAAGAGGTCTTGAGCATTCAAATATTAAAGTCAAGAAAGCATGCACTGCACAGCTTAAATTCACCGTTAGCTTTCCTTTCACAAAGAATTCCTCATTTACTTGTTTTCTGGTTTTCAGTTTCCCTCGTATTTACCAACACTCCAAAGGGCTCAGATGCTACAATAACACAGATGTTATCTGCGACTTGAATGTGTAAAGTCTTCACCAATCTTCCAACACAGGCATCTAACCGTTGTGCAGGGGATCCAAACCTTCCCCCCAACAAGCTAAAGTTAGCAAGAGCTTTCCAATGGAGTTAACCAAATTCAGGCTTTCCCCTTTACTAATGTTAACTGTTGAGAAATTTTAAACTCAATCTGAATACTCTCCCATGTTGTAAAAGGCCAAAACCACAACTTCTACTCATTTAGATAAAATATTTTTATATAGCACACAGCTGATATTTGTTTATTACATAAAGATTAGCAACAAAGAAAGAAAAAACAAGAAAAACTCTAGAATGTTGGACTAACTTCTTCCCTCCAGACTGAAAACATTCAGAAAAAATAAACTCTTAAGTTTATTGTTTTAGTTTGATACGCACAGAACAATGACTGTTCATTTGTCATGGCCTCAGTAATGTACTGTAGTGACAGATTTGTGTAGAGTTTAAAAACAACAAAAAAAAAAAGGCAGAAAAAAACCAAGCTACTTGAGCATCAACATCTTAAAATCACTTCTGAAAATTTCCAGGTTTTTTCTTTGTTTGATATCCATAATGATACTCTGATGTTATATTTACTTGTAAGGTTAAAGGGGATGTATCTCATACTCTTGATAATCTTCTTTAAAAGATTTTAAACAAACAAAGAAGCCCAAAAACTTTACATAGCACTCACCGTCTGAGCTCAAAAATGTTTTCTAAAGATGAAGAAGTGCTCTAAGAGAAAGGCATTAAAAGACCTAGGTTCATTTTTGCTGCTCACTGGAATACCTGGTAAAGTGCTGTAGCCACTAAACAATGCTCCCTATCAGGAGGTTTGTTTCAGTAACTAAATATTTAGAAAAAAAAATATATGGTTATAAAATCAGAATCACGTCCCTCAATTTAGGTAGAGTTACATTAACTTACTGATATAGTTAACTTGCAAGTAAAAGTAAATAGTGTAAGCCACAGAGAGACCAGCCAAATTCTTTATGCAAAGTACGTATTATCACTAGGGAAGATAAGAAAGCCTTTAAGCAAGAACTGAAAACAAATCTATTTTTGAATATACACCATCATATTAACTTGCTTCAGTGTGCCAATTACTGCTCTTAGAAAACATCAGTTCAGCTGTGCTGTAGCTGCTGAGCTATTTGTTAACTCAGTTATGTCTATCTTGTTCCCACTACAGGCCAGAGAAAAATAAAGCAAAAAAGACAGCCAAGGCAGGTTTCAGCCCCTTCAGACGTCAGATTGGTCCTGAGAGAAGTTGCCCTTTATACTCAGGTTTCATTAACCTTCTCAGCTAGCAATACATTCTGCTACCTTAAGTTTAACCCTCTACAAAAAAGCTTCACCCGTGGACTTAATTGCATCCTTTTTCTTTATTTATTAAACTGATCTAAAACTCATCAGGAAGAGCTATTATAACCTGGGTTTCACTGTAGAAGAGTGGATCAAGTCAGTTGTTCTTTAAGCGTTCCCTCTCTCTCACAGCTATCGCTTCTCTCTAGGAATAAGAGAGTGCATATGTTCAAAGACCAGACCAGTGCTTAAAAGAGTCAGTCTTTTCCCAGTAGCAAGGGAAAAGTGGTTATAAAGGCCAAACTGAAGGCAGCATGAAGAAACAGGACTTCAAGGAGCGAGTGCTCAGCTGACTGGCATCTTAAAGCAGACACACACGTGCATACATCCACAAAAAAAAAAAAAAGGCAAAAACACCAAAGCAACCAGTTACTTTTATCTTTTACCTATTCAAACGTCAGCTATACCTGTTCAGTGCCTTGTGAATCCAATCTAGACATCAAGAACAAGAGTTAATTCTAAAATTTGTTTTCTGACCTATAATAGTTACAGAATAAAACAGAAACAGCATGAGGAAAAGCAAAGTAACAGGACAACAATCATCTTACTTTAGTGCTTTATACCCTGATCCAAAATGGAATTTATGAATAGACTCTATTAGGCATAGGATGGTGTAAGTGATATTACATCCAATCCTGATGCACAAGCGTAATTTGTCTTGCAAAGCCAGAACTTTTTAATTGATTCTAATGCTTCTACAATTTCGAAAGTGAAGATGGTCTGCAGAGGAAATGGAGTCTCAAGCCTTCTGAGCTGCTTGCCTTCCACCTGCCTGTATGTGATCTTGAGGGGTTGACGCAACCTCTTCCTCTTGTCTTAGCAAAGCTCAGGCAAAGCGTTTCTCTTTCAAACTGGATCATCACCACATTGGGGAGTGGGGGGCGGGCACTGCGTGAAGTTGGTGTGTAACATGTAGCAGACTTTGCCGCTGTTCCTCAGAGAAGAGGTCCATGTAACAACAGCAGTACCGCATCTGCTTATTAGCAGCCTCAGAGTTACTAATTAGGCACAGCACTACTAGAAGCTCAGGATGGGAAGTCCATGGGTGGATTAGGTTGAAAGTCTGTACCACTACAGCTTTTGTCAGACTGTTCTGCACACCACGCTGCAGCATCCTTCTAAAAAGCTGGCAAACACATTCTTTAACAACTGTTACTCTATACACCATGAAATTCCTTACACGCCTGTCATGCTCTGGTTTAAATCGTTCCAGCATTCCCATTTAAAAAAGACACTACTTTTCAGTGGTTTATAACTTAGCTGGAAAAATTTTGCTTTGGGCTGAAACTTGGTACAAGTCATAGGAATTCACCAAAAACACTCTTTTGTTTATGAAATGCAAAGCAAAGTCAGTTGAGCCATCTTTAAACTGCTAAACAAGACAGCAGGGAAGTGCACTACAAGGGTATGCCTTGGACAGGAACAAATGCTGCCCTAGTGCACAGGCAATGTGGAAGAACTGAACTCCCATTCTCACTCGGAAACAGTAAATAGAAAATGGTGCGTAATAAGCATCAGTATGTGAGCCTCGTGTTTCTGAGCAGCCCTGTTAGCACAGCAAATCCAAAGTACTCATTATGGTCAATTCCATTTTACTGTTACATTTTGTAGTTTACTATTTCTCATTACAGCCTATTGTTTCACTGGAGAGTTTGTGCATGCCTATTTACATGACAGACCACAGAGGTTCTGATTAATAATCATCATTTTTAAAAACCCTTCAAGCAGATTAATTTGATAGAAAACAAAGGCTCTGAAGTGGATATTGGCTACTCAATGGCAAACCCTTTTCAAAGTCACCAAACATGCATTCACATCTCAAGATCTTCTTACAGCCAGAGTACCAAAGGAGATTCATTTCCCTTAAAATCTTTGATTTTGTGGGGCTTCCACTGGCGAGAAGAAACACTACAGGCAAGATAGGGGGGCAGAAAATGCATACATATACACACATCGCATGATCAACAATGAGTTAATGCTACTATTCTTCATACACAGTGAGGCTCAATAAGCATTAACTTTCACAAGGTTGCAGTGAAAGCACTCACTAAACACAACAGGACTCTTTCTCATCTCAGTCACACATTCCAGGTAATACCTATGTATCACTGAGCAACAACTTTAACCTGAAATGCACATCTTTTGCCAGAATTTAGCTGTATTTTATTACTGCAGCCCTTAGGTTTACTACTGAAAAATCTTTTTTCTTATTAGTCTATAGCAGACAGGATAGCCACTGAACATCGCCTGTGCACGGAGAACACCTCTTCTCGAAATTTTATGAATGCAATACACTACTTGAGAAATAGCACTTAAACTAATAATTTATGCTGTTGCCTAATTGCTTGGACTTTCAGTCTGGAGACTTAAATCAGCGTTAACTTGACCTCTCCATATACCTGCAGAAATTTCTTGGTAGCTTACCAAAAATAAAATAATAACTGCAATGACAAGGCTGAGGTTATGCTGCCTTTTCCCATACTAAGGAAAATATGAACCAAAGGAAAACATTTTCTCAGGCAAGCCATTCAAGCTTAGTTCCCATCTATCTTCCAAACATGAATAACCTGTGTCAAGCCCTGTTTACTACTGCAGACAAGGTCAAGTTGCTGAGCTTATTAAAAACCTATTGGCCTATTATTAGAAATAAAATTTCATACTACAAGTTGTTCAGTTTTTTGGTGTTCTTAGGAACACCTCCTTGAGAACATTTATCACAGGTCTATAGAGGTCAGGCTCACACATTTAGCTGCTGGACAGGCTGAAAGCAATGGCAAAACAGCAACACGTAACAAGACAAGAACAGTTGTTAGACACATGAACTACTCCTTCTACATCTCTTTGTTGTCCCTCCAGTTGTTGCTGCGGATGTCTTTAGCACACCGAATTCACAGAAAAAATATTTGAGAGCTGCGTTAAGACTCTCAAAACAAGTTATCCTCAACTATTCTCCTGACATTCAAACTACCTGCCTTCTTCCCCAACCACTCCTCTACCACAGCTCGAGTCTCACTATGCCCCTCTGTCTCTGGACACCATTTACAGACAGACTTTTTGGGGCAAACGCTCCTCCATGCACAACTGAGACACAAACATCCATCTATGATGTAGGAGCAAGGTTAGCAGAGGACTCATCCTTTCCATTTTCCTTCTGTGCAGCACAGCAGACTTACTTTCGTGTTCTGAGGAAAGGAAAGCTAAACAGAGAAAGGCTACCTTTCTCCGAAACAGTCACAGACATAGCCTACAAGTGAAGAAAGAAATCCCAGCTGCGAAACAGCTGTGCTAACAAAGGTGAAGTGAAAACCACACTCCTCTCCTACATAAAGCAATACAAGAGTAAAGGGTTGAGAAGCAGCAAGTGGCAAGGGGAAAGCGGATGCGATTTTGAGGCAAGTCTCATGCCTTAATGAGCCAAGACAAAAGAGTGCCTTCTGCGGAGAAGGGAAGATGAGTGTGGGTACCGAAACAGCAAGCCCTCGGAGAACGCGTGCAGGGCTCGGCAACCCCAAAGACAGACAACGGGAAAGGCAGGAGCTAGAAGGAAGGAGAGGAGCCGGGAGGAGGAAACGGGAGATGGAACAAGAGATAGGGAACAGGTTGAAACAACTATGTTACGGCAACAGAGGTGACAACGTGCAAAATGAAACAAGGGCGCCAGGAGAGGAAGACGCTCGCGAAAGCGGCCAGCTCAACACAGCCCGAACCGGCCAAGCGAAGCGAGCCGGGAGAACCTTCGGAGAAAGTTTGCCCGGCGGACGGCCGGCGCTTTAACAACGCCTTTCGGCTCGGCCCGGACCCCACACGGCGACCGCCCGGCCCGGCCGGGGACACCTATCACCGGCCGCCGCCGCCACCGTCCCCGACCGGCCGACAACTCCTCGGCCGCGGGACGGCCCCCCCCGGCTCGCACCTGCCCTCCGCCGCGGGCCAGGCGCGCACGGCGCCCCGCGGGCCGACCCGCCGCGGCTCCCCGCCGCCGCGCAGGGCAGGGCCGGGCCGGCGGCCGCCCCAACGTGCGTCGCCGGAGCCCTGCTGCCCGATCGATGCGCCCTGCGCGTTGCATAACCCCGCCGTGCCCCTGCCCCGCCTGGGGCTCCGCGAGGGGAAGCGGGGAGGAGGTAGGGGGGTGTGTGTCGGGGGGGTGGTGGGGGGGGGAGAGCTACTCACATCGTCCCACTTGACGAATTTGATGCCTTTCTTCAGGGTGTCGGAGACGCAGACGGGCTTGAGCTGGAGAGCGTGCACCCCTGGCTGTGCCCCGGCCATTTGCACCGCATTGACGCGCTCTCCCCCGGAGCGGAGAAGCCGCGGGAGGCGGCCGCCTCAGCAGGGACGCCGGAGCGCCGGAAACAGCCCCAGGAGAGAGGCCGGCAGCCGCGCTCGGCTCGCCTGGAGCGGGCGGGGAAGCGGCTGCCCAGGCGGGGAGGGCGACAGGCTTCACTGGCGCCCGAGGAGGGACCTGGCGCGGCAGCGGCCGGGGCGAGCCATGCAGCGGCACATCCTCTATATACAGCCGGCTCGCCACGCACGCACGCACACACACGCCCGCTCCCTCACTCTCACACACACACACACACACACGCAGGGGCACGGAGCGAGCGGCGCTGCCCGCTCCGGTTCCCCTCCCCGCCCGCCCCTCCTCCCGCCACCGCCAGGCTCGGCCCCCGAGGTTCCCCCGCGCCGAGGTCAGCGCGCCGCGCCGGCGGCACTGCGGCGCCACCTGCCGGCGGAGACTGGCGCAGCACCCGCCGCGGGGCCGGACCTCGGGCTCCTCTCGGGGAGGGGGGGGGAGGCTCCCGGCCGAGCTGCCCCCGCCGAGCTCAGCTCGGCGGGGGCAGCTCGGCCGGGAGCCTCCCCCCCCGGGCTCTCATCCCTTCCCCGAGCAGATAAAGCATCAGATGAGACAGGACATGAGATTTCTGTAGAGGTTTCCTTACGGTTTAAGGGCACCGGGTCAAACTTCTTACTATAGACGAAGCAAAGGATGTAGAAAGAACATCTCCGAAGCAAAGTTGTTCTAGTTCCAGAGGAACGATGTTTCCAAAAATTACTGGGGAGATGTTGGGTTTTTTTAATTATGAAGCTACAAAACCCGCATATTGGACTCCCGCTTTGCTCTGTTAGCTACAGAGTGGTTAAAGCTCTTCCTCTGCGATAAGAAACTTCCCACTGCCTATAGCGGGAGCTGAATCTGCTCCTTTATGATAGTCTGTGCAGGCAGTGTGCACGTTCCAAGGCCAATTAATCCATTTGATCTGTTCCTTATTCTTATCAACCTTCCATGTAAATGGAGGTGTCACATCATTCAGGATGAAAGTCTGCTCGCTCTCTCTGCTGTGCTTTAATTTCCGTTCATTTGTCATGACTTAAAGAAACAATAACAAATTCTGGGTCTGACTGCACTGAAGTAGGTACAGGACTGCTCTATGATGGGGTAAGGGAGAGAGATTTTTCTGTACCATTTTCCCAACTGCCTTTTCGTCCCAGTATATAGTATATAAGAAACCAAAAATGAAGTAATAATACTAAAATCCCCCAGAAAATAAAAGCAAATAGCACTGAAGCTACAGTACTTATCCATGATCCCTTAAGCACTTGTATTCACAGCAGTCTACCAAAATCAACTGTTTGGAAGGTGTAAAACTACCACAGATGGCGGCACCTCTGGCGCAGTTTTCTCAACAAGTCCGTAATACATTTTCACTTGGCCTAGCCTTCTTTACAGTCTCTGTTAGGGAAAAACAATCACAATTCCTGATGATACCTCATGATTCCCGATGATACCATAGACTCCTGGCAACGCATTAGTCTGAACACGGAAAAGGCGATTGGGCTCTGGTAGTGCTATCTGGGATTTCAGATATGAACTACTGTTTGGAGCAATTTTGTGGCTTTTCAGATTTAAGTGTTTTAATGTGGTGGTATTTGGCTGAAGAGACACATGCCTTTTATATGGCAGATATCTAATGGATTTTGCATCAAAAGGAGGAAGAAGCATAAAAGGAAATGGCACTATGACTGTGCCTTTTAAACAACGGTTCTGGAAAGTGCTTATGATTCAGCCTTTGCTGAAGTCCTGGGCTCAGTGAAATCAGTGGGAATTTTAGTTTCAAGCCAGATAGCTAGATTATGTGTTATCGCTATTGCTTCATTAGCATCTGTTCCAGATCAGAATGCATTTCTTGGTACGTAATACGTACTGCATGTCTAAATTCAAGCCTTCTTTTTCACAAAGCATGGGACCAGTGACCTGGAAACCGGCTACACTCAGCAGGATTGCTACACCTAGAGAGAGTACGAGCATCTTCTCATTCAATGATTGGACCAAGTCTGGCAAAAGAAGAACCAGACACCTTTCTCCAAATGTGCAGATAGCTTCACTAAATATCTAAAGTATTATGCATATCTTCTATTTCCTCTTGACTCACCCCCTTTTAGTTGGAAAGTAAAGATGTACTGTTAGAAATAAACTTGGCAGTGGGCTTATTCAGGTAGTTATTCAAAATTGCACATATCAGATATGATACATGCTGGTCATATTGCTGCAGGAACTGATTTCTGGATGTTTTCATTTTTATAGGTTCAAAAATCTCAGCCTGGACAGTAAAATGATTGCCTTGTGTAAATAATACAAGTTATTTGAATTAATTTTTATATAACATGCTTAGGTACTGATATTCCATTTCCAGGGGAATAAACTGAATATGCAGTATGTTTTAGATTCGTATGTGGAAATACATGTAGACAAATAGGAGAAAGGAGCAATAATTGATTTAGATAACAGATGATGTTGAGCAAAGTCAGGTCAAAGGAAGATACGGCAAAAGCTATACTGAAAGACCGTATCATGAGGTGATATGAGAAATGCATTAAAAATAAAATTTACTCTTTTAAATTTGATTTCAGAGAAATTTATATGAAATATCTCAGTGTCACTTACTATCCTGACTTTATTGGTGTAAGTCTACATTTCTAAAAGAAACGGTGTTCTCAGCCTTGAAAATGCTTCAATGCAATGGTGCACCTAACATACTGAGTTAAACATAAGGGGCAGTGTTTGCAGGATTTGGGATTGAAGATAAACTCAGCTTCACCAGAATTATATCATCCTAATTGCATTTTAAGTTGGGCCAAATTATACATTAATTATCAGTGGGAGCAGGATTATTAAGTTCTATGGAACAACTCTCCACAAAAGAAATATTGAAAATTTGACCCTGTCTTTGTGATAAAAGCTCAGTCATTCTGAGAAAAGCACCTTTCGAATAATGCACACAGTAGAACTCAAATCTTACCAATGAGATGAGTGCTGCAAGGTGTAGTGAAACTGCCTTGTGTGTGACTGTTGTGTTAAGAAATGAAACCTGCTAAAGGCAGTAGTCCCAAGAGACATCATCGTCATTTTTTTGAGTCACACATTTACTAAAAGAATTCACCTGTTCAGTTAATACTTCCATAAACTCACACCCAGTGGCCATTGGAATATGTTTACATTTCATTTGATCCCTTTACTAGATGTCATGTGTAAATAACGTCAGCAGTCAGATATATCCTTTATCTTTATGAGTGAGACTGATAACTTATGTGGCACAGCCACTCAATCAGGTGACTTCAAGAGTGAATATAAAATTCTGGCACACAAAACACCACCATAGCAACAAAGACAGCCTGGCAACAGCAGCTGCTGCACAAAAAGAAATTGGAAAGGGAGGGGGAAATCTTGTACAAAAGTCCATTTCCTGTCAAAATAATTTTATTTTTTTTCCCTTCATATCAGCGTCACAAATGTCTTTAAAACACTGGGAGAATAAAGATTAATGCACAATGTTTGAAATTACAACACTGATAGTGTCTTTGTGTATGTGAAATGACCCAGTCTCTGCCGAGTCTCACTCGTTGGGACCATATTTTACTCTGGATAGAATGACTTGATACGCAGCTGGCACCTATGGATCTCCATGCCCCAGGAAACAGCCCACATTCCTCCATACAATGCCCTATATGAGGAAGAACAAACCCCTGATGGTTTGGACAGAAGATACTGCCAAACAGAATTCCTTACCCACTGGCAACTGAGACCTCCAGCATGACTCTCTTCACGTCATGGTAGGATTAATTCATTACTGTGGCAATTAACAGAGATCTGTGCATGTGCTTTACACTGGGGCTGTCAGTCTCTGGCCCAGTGATGTTCCAGGATGCCTGTCTCCATCTCCTCCACAGCCTTTGCCAGCCATGGGCTCAATCCATGGGCTGATGTCCTAGTCTGACCTCAGTCCATCCCCATCCTCATGGTCCTAAAATCCTAGGGCTGTGTCTGACCCTGCTTCCCCTCACTGGGCCCGATCCTGATCCCTACCCACAGGCTGACACCCTGCCCCAGTCCCATGGAGGTGTCTGATGCTCTGGGCTGGGGGCTGCCCCCTCGGCTGCCCTGCTTTTTCACAGGTGGGGTGAGCCCTGGCTGCAAGCTCCTTCCCTGCCACCCCTCCATCCCACAGTACCCCCCTGCGGCCCCCAGCATCCTGGTCCCCAGGGAGCCGCTGGCCCTTGTGGTCCCCTGACACTCCCACCCTAACCTCTATGTTAAAAGAAACTATTACCAGAAGAAAGCTAAATTAATGCAATACTTGCACAGTTAGGATCACAAGTCAAAAAGCCAATAGGGGGGGGTTCCTAGAAAGTGTTAATTCACCCTTTTTTATGTAATATGACCTGTTCTTGCTTCCCTATCAAGTTTATAGCATAATACTTTTTTGCAGATTGATAAAACTGGTCTGTAAAACATACAACACATTAAAGAATGCTGAAGTTAACTGTGAAAGACTTCACTGTCCACTAGATTTGTTAAATCACAGCTGGTGTAAACTGTCAAAGGTCCACTGACTTCAAAGCTGTGCATTTGTTTACATCAGTGCAATGTCTGCACCTTTGCCTTCCTTTTTTTCCTTTTAGCTCTTAACTATTGTCCCAGCTGTATATGCAGATTAGAACAAACTGGAAAGCAGACTGCCTCACCTGCTTTTATTTACATCCAAGTTTAGCTGTAAGTTGAACTAAAAGACAAAAAAATTAAGTGGGTTGCAAAGCAGAAATTGCCTTGAAAAAATCCTCAACTCTTTTGGAAACCAAAAATTATGAGCTCTGGACTCTGTAGCTCCCAAATGTACAGGACCTCTGTGCTTCATGCAAAGGGGAGACTGCACAGTTTATGCTTTTCTTGCAGTGCCTTAAAATCACAGAAATCATCTCATGTATCTTTTGGAAGCATAATAAGAGAGTCAGTGTGCACTTTCTATGGATTCCCCTCCGTAACTTCCACAAAACTATTACATGTATCGCTATGACTGAGCGATATTCTGCTTCCAGGAAAAAGGAAAACAGCCCTCAGCTGTATTTCCCATTACCACAGTGGAGTCGCATCGCATAGAAGCTAATGAATTTAGGCCTAGGTCACAAGCCTGGTATAGTTCTACAAAAATTCATATATTAAAGCTGGAGGCAGGATGGTTTGTCTTTAGACAGAATGTGAGATTATAAGTCTGAAAAAGCGAATTATGTTCTCAGATCTGTCCCAGTCTTCTTTCCTTAAACTCAAATGAATTACTTCATCTTTCAGGTCCCTCTAGACAACTGTTGCCCATTTAGTTCCTAAAGGCAAGAAGCCCAGCGTATACATGCCCTGGATTTCTAGAGATCGTCATAGCACAAGGGCTTGGTTTAAGTAGCTTGAAAATTACAGGTCTGTACACCAGCAGGTGTACTTCACTTCCATTAAACATTTATAGAAAGGGTTTTATAATTCTTTCAGATGATAAAAAGTTAAGGAAAAAATTTGTTGAGTTTGTTGCATTGGCAATTTGACATATTCCCAAACTTTTTTTTAGATTTCCCAGATGTTGTTGTGTCTTTTGATACTCCTCACAAATTAAGTCAAAAAGATTTTGATGGTATACTTTACCTTGAAGTGAAGCAGCTCATTTAAAATTTTATGTCTTGCTAAAATCCACTAACATTTTTCTCTGTTCTCTTTTCAGAAGTATCCTTATCATACACTAATCTGAATCATCACAGACATCTCATTCCCATTCTGGCTATTTTACAGAACTTGCAGTTGTAAAGGGTGAAATTACACAACTGACAAAACATTAGTCACAAAGCAACAGAACCCCATTTACATAGTTGAAAACAGTTGCTCTAAACTATATTTCTAAGGCTTGGAGCAATTGCGTTGTGATGTAATCTTGAGCCACCATATCTCTTAGAATGAATTGTAACTGTTAATGGCAAAAAAACAACTCTCGGTTACATTTCAGAGACGCTGATTCAAATTTAATTCAGTTCTTAAGATTGCTAATCTAAAAAAAAGCTCTGGTCACTAATAACATATCTAATGGAAGAAAGGACCAGTTAGTCTCCTATGATCTACTGGCAGCCTAAGCACAACTTCCAGTCAGACTAAGGACAACAATGTCCTCCATGACCATAAAGCTCAAGCTGAGCCAAATAAGCTGAAAGCTATTTTGGCCTGTCCAAACTCTTATGCTGCCTAATCACTAATAATTTTAGAAGGGATTTTTCAAGATTTAGTGCATTCTCTTGGGAAAAAATAGAGTGCCATTCACCAGGAACTAACAGTAGCTGCTGCAGTAATCTAGGATTTAGGTAAAAGCTATGAAGCTAGAAATACAGGTTCAATAAATGGTTCCGTTGATGTCCTGTACTGTAACTCTGTGGCAAGGAAAAGCACTAACAGGTAAAACACTTGGCTGTCTGGGAGGCAATCTGCTCTAACAGGATGCCTGCTGAGCAATCAGAAACAACATTTACCAACCTCCCAACAAGAAAGCATTGTTAGAAGCATAAAGACATTGCCAGAGAAAGGTAGGAGGTTAAATGGAGAAGTTAAAATGCCTTTTTAAAGAAGGCCACAGGCTACATCTTGGTACTTATGAGCAAAACATAGCTAGCAAGAAGAGCAGAGTTAAAAACAGCCAATGTCTGTCTATTCCATAGCAGTACAAGATCACCAACCCACAGTGCTGGTCACCTCACATTTNTTTTTTTTTTTTTTTTTTATATTAAGCTCCACAATACCCCAAGTCCGCTTGTTCCAGGAAAAGAGAGATGAAGAGGACTAATAGGTCAAACTGAAGGGCCCGATCACATTTCTATTGAAGTCATTCCATCAGCTTTGATGGGAGTTCAAACAGGCCCTTTGAAAGCAAATAACATAAAGTATCTTGCAATTATCTTTTTATGAGATTATGCAACAGTTTTGATGAAATAGCTGATGATTAATTTAGGATTCAACACTCATTTTCCCAGTAGTCTTGTAAATATATAAAAGGTCATGACATATAATTTCAAATAAGGAAGAGCAATTATTGTAAAGAAATCTCAGGTTTCAGAGCAGCCAGCAGATACAGAACTGCGAGCAAAACAAAGGTAAAAGTGAACATCACGGGCTATAATAAAGAATACCTCTTGACTTCTCTAAACACAGAGAGATTTGCAGTAGCCGTAGGGAATATCTGGCACATGCACTGATTTGAATTAATATTCCCACCATCAGTGTTGCCAGTATTTCATAGATCATCTGCAAGCAGACTGTGTGCTTACAAAATTAATCTGAATGTAAATGCCTATTAAAGAAACTATATTTTTTATTAATTCAACAGAACCACCAAGAACAAAAGACATTATTTGCTTTTACAGTGCCAAGAATATGTTAACTTATTTATAATCTTGTAATACACCAAGAATTCAACCATGAGTATAGCCTCATTTTGCACATACACATTGTTAGCTGTTTGGACAAGGGCTGTTTATTACTATCTAAATCAGCGACACAGACAAAGAGAGGAAGTGTGCTCAGAGTGAGTATTATCACTCCCCTAAGAGACCACAATCTTACAAGAAGCCTGAGACAAGCTGAGAACTGAGTCCAGATTTCCAAGAAACCTAATCAAATACAGTTTCTCTGTTCTCCTACATGCCTCACAGCACTGATAAAAAAACACAGATGTTTTAGATATGATGCAATAGCAAGAATTAACAGAGCAGTATAGGGTGGGGGAAAGGATCTTGTGATTAACATTATATAAGCACCGATCGATGGTTAGCATTTAATATTATTTGGTACCAGGTTCGTCAATAAAGTTCTAACCATTGATACTATTCAAAGCTAACATAATAGGAGTTATTCTTGAATAAGTATTTCAATCAAAACATAGCTGACTTGCAGACTAGTTCAGGGAAAGTACATAAAAAAAAAGGAGAAACACAGAAATGTGACTTCACCTTGGCATTTTAAACAGTGACCAAAAATTCGATAATGTGAGCTCATCACCACAAAGTCAGAGCAGTGTCAGTCCTGCTTCAAGAGACCTTCAAATCCAAGTGCCTGATCATACACAGTACTTATCTTCCTTGACATTTCACTAATTTCCATCGAGCTGTAAGTACGGATTTCTTCCTGGCATCAGTTCGCAAAAGGTGATTTTCACAGACAGAAATGGGACTTGGGTACTCAAGAGGCCCTTAGCAAGGGGGCTGCATCTATTTAAAAATCCAGAATTTCACATGCAGATTAATGATGGGCATCTATTTTTGATAGGACATGCAAAATGCTAACATACAACTGAATTTGCACAAAGGTAGGCCCTATATCCTGTGAAGCAGGCATTTCAGAGTCAGATCTCCCTGCTTCTTTCCTTTTTCTACCACTATTAATCAATGAAAACCTCCTCTTATCTCAGATCCAAAAAAATGGACATGGGTATTACCTGATAAACATCTTGCAAGCTGTAACAAGTACTTAATTGCACCACAGAATGTTGCTAAAGAAATGCTAGCTTTATTGTAGAAAAATATAAAGCACAGTAGGCAATAGAAAATGCAATGCAACCTGCAAAGATGACAAACTGTGAATCTCAAAATGGTATTCCGGTGATTGTAGAGGAAAGTTCACTGATAGATTCAGTATTACTTTTTTGTAGTGTATCTTAACAACATGCATCTCAGATTGATGTATAGAAAGGTTAGTTACATTAACAGGTAAGGCAAAACATGATCAGAGTTTGTTAATGCTGTGGCAGAAGGGTAGGGGTTTCATTAAATGGAGGCAATAAAATAATAAAACTCTTGGCATGTGATTAAAATCTGGAAAAAACAGAACAAAGATCTATAGAAACAGTTTCACAGAGCACCCTGAACATTTGTGATTACTGACAGACTAGCAAGTTCAAACCAAACTGCAAAGATACAAGAATGACTGATTTCTATATAGCCCCTAGCAGGATACTCCAAAACTGCTCTAACATACTATCACTTACTGGTAAGAAATGGCTGACTTCTGATACGCCACGGAGGTGCCACTGTCTTCTCGCTTTCTTTCCTGAACTGCTTTGGAAGGTAACAGATCTCCACAGACTTAGACAAAGTTGGAAAGGCTGATGGGCTTTGAAATCTTCGGGTCTTATTTGGTGGGTGAATTGTTGTTCCTCAGTGCTGTATCAGCCTGAGATACTTCTTATTCACATTTCCTGCCAGAGGGGATTTTGTCTCCCTGGGTGGGTAGGTATTGCACTTGAGAAGATTTAGGGAACGACAGTTTGCAGGCAGTGTGTACATCGGCCTGAAAGGGCTGGGCAGCAAATTGCCACTGTGATCCCATGTTCATTTCTGGCAAGACACTGCACACACACACATTCCTACTTATATCAAACTGTAAAAATGTTATGCTTGGAAGATGGCATACAGGTTCTTTATGGGGAACTAGATATCTCGCTGCAATTCTTTTTTCCTTAATTTTCTAAATCAGATTATTTGAAATATAAATTTTCAACAGAAGGAATACATATTTTCCTCTCTGCAACACTTAAATCCTCAAGCCCAATTACAGCTCCTTTTGCCAGCCTCTTAAAGCTCATTTCTGCCCTTAAAGAGCCAGGCTGTTAGACTGCAGCATGGATCAAGAGATAAATCACAGCTGAGCAGTTTATGAGGTTGTTAGTTTAGGAAACCACTAGCCACCACTTCCCAAATGAAACAAAATCCATCAGTTCTTCATTTCCCTCCTGTCTTTAGAAGGCAGCAACTAACCCTTGCCACGGCCACCTATTACCTGTGGCCTGTGCCTATGACCCCTCAGGACCTAGTGGAAAAAAAAGGAATTTATATGTGGCCATGCTCTAGGCATAGCGGGGAGGTGCTGTGGTTAGTTGCCTTCACACAGTGCAATAGTCTGTTGCACTCAGCTCTGTTCTGCTCCACTTCACCTGTTCTTGTGGCTAAAAAAACCAATCGATCTGAAACCATGCATGCGACAGGCTAAGACTATTCATGTATATCAAATATTAGCCTGACGATCTAAGGCACGTCTGGCTGAAGCACATGGCACATCTGCAAGGGACAGAAGATGCATCTTCTTCAGGATTCTGGGTGCTGCTGCTAAACCTTGAATTCGGCCCCAAAATATGAGCGAGGTTTGGTGACAGGAGAAATGCATTGGCCTTGCCTTTTGGTACTTCAAGCTGAGAGATGGAGGACAAGGCTACTCTCAAAGTCACCAGGAGGTAGTGTTTTAATCATACCGATGCACAACTGTTATATTTTCAAAGTTTATGCTGTATTCCCAAATAAAGGTTTTCTTGTTTGACAAATCAAGCTTAAGTTTGAGTGAGAGGATGCCTGTTAAGATAACTGGGGAATGTACTTGGAGATACTTGACATTTTGGCAGAAGGGGAAGATTCATACTTGGGTAGCACATACTACATATAATAGCTATTTGAAGTTGGCCCATGCTGCTTCCAACAGTTTAGCTCCAAGAGGCTTTTCTGCCTTTTTTTAAACATCTCAAAGCTTAAAAAACAGATAGAAGTTAGATTTTTGCTTGAATGTATAAAGTTGTGTACCCTAATGAAGAGTCTTAACCTCTGTGGAAGACTTCCTTCTTTCTAAGAGGTACAGACAGCCACAGCCCACCTCTAATGGTAGCATTTCTATGGTCTGAGAAAAAGCTATTAGGAAGATACTGCCTTACAGTGCTATAAAAATGAGTTAAAAGCCATTTTGCTGCTAGGTATTTTATATCTACAGCTACTCAGAAAGAAACCTGTCGTCTCTGTTATAAATTTGAGGGAGAGAAACACGTACAACACGTCTTTATAGGTAGAAAATGAAAAAGGAAAGGTTGTTTTATGTATAATATATAATACCACTGACAGTTTTCAGTATATGAAAATACTATTAAATATTTAAAGGGATATTATGTGTGTCCCTTAATATGAAATGATGCAAGATCAGCTGTGCATGAAAAATAATGACATTATCAAAATGAACTGTATCTACTGAAGATATTGCGTAACTGTAAATGAGTTGCTGCACTTATGTCTTTGGAGATATTTTCATTCTAACTTCCTGATCTTGGGTGTTTAGTTGTCCGCAATGAACACCTTTGGTGTGATGTTTCTCTGCCTTTCCTGAAGTTAGACTTTCAGAAATGGGCATGGTACATGCATAGAGACTGTTTTGCTCTCTAGTGGATTTGTTATACCGCATCGCTTAATCTGTGAAGGTTCTCTAGGGCTAACTAGGTTTGACACAGTGGCAAACAGGGGTGCTTTGTCTGTGCCATGGCATACAAATTAGTTTCCCCAGATACACTAAGAAATTGCTACAGTGCATTCGTGATCATTTCCCATGGCATTAGTATTCATTCTTGATTAGCTCTGCTTGCTTTACCTGTATCACACATTTGAGTGAAAAATTTGTTTCATATTTGAGGTAAGCAACGTCATGGATAGATAAATATTAGTGAGGTGTCTGCAAAATATACTTACACTCCCCCTCCATTTGTTATTTAAAAGGTAACCATTCTGGCACAGTTATAGCCCACATGGAACGAAAAGAGGCTACCAAGCAAAGTGCATATGGAGTCTCGCCAGAACCTCTAAAGGAAATTGTACAGTAGCTCTACACCTCCATCTCCTTGTCCCCACATCAGTAAGCAAGAGAAAACTTTATGTTCTTCTGTGGCAACCAGTATAACCCACCACAGTACATAGAAACTGGTTTAGATATTCGTAGATAAAGGAGAGCTTGCATTTTGAAGCCCTTACCCTCTTACAAGCTAAGCTTAAACTGCCCCAGAAGCCCTCTAAACCATCCTGGCTGGCTATGACAAAACAGCTCTGGTGCACCCCTAAAATACATCCTGTATCAAAACCTAAAGAAATAGGTCTTAAAGATGCGCCTGATTTAGCAACATAGCCAAATACATTCTGAAGCATGGGAATAGTCACCCAATGAAGACAATTCACAGGCTTACTAGTAAAGTGTTAAATAGCCCAGTGATTAAGGAACATAGTGATCTTCAAATCCTTATGCAATAAAACACCCTAGTATTTGTCTAAATTCAGGAATTTGCTTGTTATAAATGTAGCTGCCATGGTTTGTGATCCGTTAGTGAACTATTTTATACAAAACACCGTAATAGCTTTGTGAATTACACTCACTAACACTTTTTAACAGCCATATTTTGGCAGTGATTTGCTTGTTTTAAGTGTTCAGTAGAGGACAATTTTTTTTCAGTCAGTAATTGCCACATCTCAAATAATTCTAGCCTTTTAGTGTCGATTTTAAGAGAACTTTATGAGGAGTTACATATGAATATTCAAGAAGTATTGTATTACAAATATAACTGGCAGAGTACAATATATCAGATTAAAAAAGAAAGATCCTTACTCATTACGGTATACTTCTAAATACAGCAATAATAATTCCTTTTATATTTCAGAAATAAGGCTCCTAGCACCGGCATTTGGATTGAAATCAAACTTTTTCTCAAACAATCAAAGTCTTTGTAGTGTAATTCCGGCATATATTATTTTTAGCTTGCACTTATAATACGTGTTTGCTTTACTCCAGGTTTAGCCTTGATTATTTTCATAAGTCAGGTAGTCTTCCAGCTGAAAGCTTCCTTAATGACAATAAAATTAGAAGCTAATACAAGTCTTTTACATAAGAGAACTGTGAAGTGTGAAAGAAAAGACAGATAACCAGAGCTTATTTCCATTAACAGAACAAGTTTCTCAACTGTTTAATCAGGCTGTACCCCAAGTTTTGTGGCTTCACATGACAAACTCCTGACAAACGTATTATTTTGAGAAACATGTGAAAAGTGCAAAAATGGTGGTTTTAGAGCCAGAACTTGTGCAAAAGGACCAACTTCAGAATGGTAGCTTCCATAGTTTGCAAGATTATGAGAAGATGGCAAGAGCAAAACCTCAACAGGACACTGAAAGAACTGACTATAAAACTGGATAGTAAAAGCATGTTTAGTCAGGGCCTGCTCATATATGTAAAGAACGTAGAGCCTTCAAAATTTCATACAGGGAAGAAAGCGAGAGATTAGAATACGAGCATTTAGCACGAGTTTTCTCCCAGTAATATTTTAGATCTTTCTCCATTAAAATTAATTTGCCACTTAGAAGTAAACCAAGATCCTCAATTGATATGAACTGGTACAAAGCAACAGAGCAACACTAATTCATAACCCCCAGAGATCCAGAAAAAAATCTAGCTCATTTTAGTCAATAAAAGCTAATATTCTTACAGACAAACTGGTCCAAATGATTACACAAAAACAACTTCTGAGACAAGACAGTTTAAAAAAAGACAGAACCTGAGACTTACCATTTATGGCAATAATTTAGAAAAATGATAAACAATTAGGATCAACATACAAATCATAAATAGAAACACCATCTGTTATTGGGACAAGGACAGTAGAAGGACCACAGTGCTATTATGACGAGTTCTAGCTCATCTTTTGCTCATTTATTACATTTGGAGGAACAACACACACTAAAGTGTATATAATTATCTAAGGGACAATTTGTATGACATCCTAAAGCTATAAACTTACATGTGAACAGAGAGAAAAGAAGATATCTATATTGATAAACAATCTTATTTGGAAGAACATTTGGTAACTGATATTGCTTTTTCAAAGAGATGCCATAAAGGGGGCAAATAAAAAAAGCAGGATATGCCTCTCAAGGATCCATGCTTGCATGGAATATCAAGACATTAGTCAGTGGCTAATCCTATAAAATACTGTTTCTGTTTAATGCCATTTATCAGAACAATATGACCAACTGACAGAGGAACATAAGCATGACTACAGATATTCCTGTTCTACTGTCAACTAAGAAGACTAATTTTATTCCCTACTGTACATGTTTATGCTGATATGAATAAGGAATGCATTCTAATATACCAGTGATTTTACCTTTCTCCTTCTTAAGCAAATAATTTTAAGACATAATTACAAATAAACATTTAAAATGTGTTTAGAGTATAAACAGCATTTAAATGTATAAATAAATGATTAAAAAGTTTAATGTTTCTTTACATTAGATACTTCTGAACTTATCATATTGCAAGAAGTGAAATACAATTCAAATTCCTAATCCATTTTAATGTTATTTAAGGAGACACAGAAAATTTTCCTCTAAAATTTGTTCACATGGCATGGTTTAAGTAAGCACAAAACCTGCTTTAATTACTGTAAAACAGTTAAAAATAATAATCTGCCTGTGTGTAGCTAAGTGGCACTGGACCAGATCTGTATGTGGTCTGTGCCTGTAATTGGACCAAGATTTTCACAAGACCTCTGATACCCAGTTAGGGATTCGCTAAGAGGTCCATGTCTTCACAACACTCAATGCTGAAATGTCCATCGGAAAACATCTCCAGGTATTTAACTACCTAGGACTCTATGGAGAAATTTGGCTCCAATTTGTACGCTGAGCTATTCTTTGAAAATTGAGCTCAATAAACTATTCAACATCTCCGGTTTAACATCCTACCTACCTCAAGGATGGAAGCAAGTAGGTATATTTCGACTTAAGTTTTCTTTAAAGTTCTTTGGGTTGTAGAACGCCTTTCCTGACTTTCACATTCCAGTGGCAGCATTTTCATTAGTAACACAACAGAAAACCACAATACTCACACACATGCCAGCATGCACACAGCCCCCCGAGGTGGGGTCTCCTACTGCTGTGCTCTGTACTGACAGTGCCCTACCTTGATGCAGGCTACTCCTGGTGTCCACCACAGAGGCTGCTCAGCCAGGCCCAGGTGGGGAGGTCTTGATGCCACAGGAAAACGTCTGGCAGTGCCAAACCCAGTTCTGGCAGCTACTGTTTCTGCTTCAAGGTCTCTTCCCCATTGTTGCAAGTTTTTGTGCTTTTTTAAACACTACTTTTCAAGCTGATGTCTTCTTTATTTCAGAAGTTGCTCGATAATTCTGACTGATGGTTGTCTTCCACTCTCATATGAGCTGTTTTGGACAAACGTGCTCACAGCCCTTTTGTGAAGCCCAGTCACACACCCTGTTTACGCTGCTGCTCCTGCCTTGGCAGGTGATGTTATCCAGGCCATTTGCCATGGGTAGGCTGAGCCAGCACACTGCATTCTTTTAGTTTTTGTGGATACAGACATTTACTAATAAACCTGAATTAGTTGAGGTGACTTTTATTACAGACAAGAATGGGGGAAATAATTATGATTGATTAGTTGTTTTTTTTTTTTATAAAAAGCTACAGATTTCGCTCAGTGACCTTTCTGTGTAGCTCAGTGTTTTGAACTTCTAAGTACCACCATACTTAATATCAGGTTTATTACACCACAAAGTTATGATGCCTCCTGCATCCACATGGTGTTTCAGTATTCAAGGATCTCTTATTGGTTCTGACAGCAGAACTGGAGCTTTTCTTTCTTTTCTATAGAACATCTAGTGACCATTTTGAGGTTTGACAGTCTTTTTATTCCACAGGTAGGCAAAGCTGAGAATCCAGGAAACTGTCTTCCCTTGCAGCCATGCTTCAGTTCTTTCCCCTCCTCCCACATTTATTTTATCTACTAAAATGAATGTACGCCTTGTTCTCAGAAGTCTTGCTCCTCACACAAAAGTGCATGAAAAACGATGGGAATGCTAAGTGGCATCTGAGATAATCTTTGAATAAGATTGAGCCTGAAAGCTCTTCAGAAGTTCAGACTTACACTTATAGGAAAAGAATATGAAATAAGTCAACCCCAGCTACTGTGACCACTCATTTATGCTAATGGACTTTGATGGGAACTTCTCTCATCAACAATTTTTAATGCCTCTTCAGAGTGTTTCAGATTCTTAATAGGCCTAATAGTGTGGGGAACTGAAAGACATCCACATGAATTATGCTTTCACAGTAACATTATACTGTCATTCTCTCATTGTTGTAACTTTAAAACAGTACTTAGGGTTAGAGTGACCTCAAATGCACATCACATCCTAAGCCATTTTGAGATCCATTTAGCTTTCATTATAACTTGGTTTATTCTGCAGACACAACTTATTCTAAAACCTAATCTGTAAGGAAACAGGAATTGGACTTTAATGTGAATATGAATAGCTACAGCAATGTTGACTAGAATAAAAAGCATTTATGAAAAGGCATTCATCCTTTACAACAGCCAATGTCCTCCCAGCATGAGGAAGAGACTGCCTCAATAAAATGCTGAAATAGATCCCAATATAGTTTACTTACGCTGCCCTGTACTTTCAGAAGAGGAAAAACTACCCCTTTATAGGATTCTTAAAGTGCGCAAAGCAGCACACAGGTAAAGACAAAGTCAAAGATCTAAAGTGCTCTCTTGCAAGGCCATGCTGGAGCTTGGCCAGAACTTTCAACTTACTCTGGGTCTCTGAGCAAGGGCCAAGCAACAGCTATACAGGGGTGACTACTTCAAGTTACCTAGGACCATACCAGGCCAGAGCAAACAAATTAGCTAGCTGAACAAAGCACAGTTTATCCACTTGGGCTAGTATTTCTGCTTTTCTTTATTGATTTTTT
>RSEF01000003.1:15934410-16038816 GCA_003993805.1 Himantopus leucocephalus
GCTTTTTTTTTTTCCCCTGCAACTTCCTCTGGAGTATCTCCCTGTTGCCTTGTATGGAGTATAAAATGAAAGCATTCCAGTTTTCCAAATAGCCATAGAATTAAAAGCAAAATGGAGACTCTAAGAGACACTTCCTGAAAAGGTCTTTTCACACTCAATTTCATAGATGAAAAAGGAGGAGAAAAGTTCAGAGGAGCAGGCAGAAATGATATCATAACACTTACCAATGTTTACAAATAAGTAAAAACCATGAAAGAAACAGAAAATGACACGCAAAGAATAGATGGGTCCAAGATAGGTGCATATGTGCAAATTTTGAAACATACAAATGCTAAGAGAGGAACCTGTGACAGTTTGTGACACACAAGCAGAACCCTACTAGGTTTGCATTTGGCAACTAATTATTCTAAACACAAAGAGAATCACTACATGTTGATACACAAATGTTACAGATCAATACGTGCTAATGGGGAAAAGGTCTGAATCAAGAACATTCAGGAAAGAGCCCCTTTTAATGCCCAGAGTTGCAAACCATGAAAAAGTAACAACAAAACAGTATGCTTATCTATCATGTACATACTAGCATATTGAAATTCTTCATAAGAAGGATGAAAAACCTAGCATTAAACGGTGTTCCAGTCTGATTAACGGAAGCCACAAAGTAACTCAGGTTGTATGTGCAATGCAGAGAACATAACTAAGGGCTAGATACCACTTAATTTGTGTCTGGTGTTTCTTACTGGTTGGCCTAGTGCTTCACAGCAGCTTAGGAAACACTGGGATTTAGATATGGGTTAGATCAGACAAATCTGTGCCATCAGGTCTAATCACATTCATTCAGTTCTGCCTTACACTGAAAATACACCCTGCAACATTGAAATAGCAAATGAGAATATCAGTTGCAAGTGCAATCAGCCAGTGGAATCACATAGAAAGAGGAAAAAGAAGTCAGAGATTTTTATACCCATGCCAGTTCAGAGCCTACAGCATGGCCAATTTTAAGAAATGCACTGTTTTTAATTAATTAGAGGGTTTTCAAAAAGGACACCCTACCCACTCCCTGAAAAAGGTCTGCTGGTGGCAAGCACGAAGAAAACAGAGCCATCTAGGATGTTCATCTAAAACTGTTCTTTCTCACTTCTCCAAGTGCTACAGGTTTCTTCATTACAACTCTGTTTTTTTTTCCCCAAGAAAGAGAAGAAAAACTGGCTTTATAAGAGGTGCATTCCTACAGTCATAGGTAATTAGCAAACAGAAAACTGTCAGAAGACTTTGGCAAGCCCAGGCAATAATGACTCACAATAACAATTTTTTGAGCCAAGAAACTTTTTCTATACCTCTTCAGTCCCTCCTTTCTGTTACAATCAGTGTGGCTTTCAACTTTTTGCTTGGTCACCTGCAATTGCTTTTCTCATGTGTTTGAGGAGTACAAAAGTCAACTGAGTGGGGTAAATTTATAAGGAACAAATAAAACCCCACTCCTCTGGCAGCTGTGGGTCCTTGCTAAGCAACAGCAGGATGTTCTCAGTGTAACACCTGATGACAGGATGCTTACATTTGATATTTACTTGCTCACCTCTGTCATCAAACTGTAATATCCAGCCCTCAAATAAGCCAGAACACTCTTGGATTCTACTAACCCAGTCCTTGTTTTAGCAACTCTTTATTGGAGATCAAGGAAGTGACATGGCTTATTCAATTGATCACAAGACAAATAGTAAGCAATTTGACGTTTAATTCTGGCTTTGGTGTTAACTTTGCAAAATCACTTAACTTCTTGTAACTGTATTTCACATCTGTGATAACAATTGTGCTCTGTAGACATGCAAGGGTTAATTAGTTATAATTACCCTTGAAGAACGTAAAGTGCTACATAAGTGCTAAATACCATAATTTTTTCCAATAATAAATTGGCATAATTCCTAGACCTGATTACAACTTGTCCAAAACCCATGCATAATGCATATGTACACAAAAAGGTACATCATCTATTATATATGACCTTGAGCAGCCTAGAGAAAGGATATTAACCTAAGTAATCCACTAAGTATTTTGCTTTCTCTAAAATGATCCAGAATTAATAGATTGTAAAATATGCATCTTTATTCTCTCCTATCTTTGCTTGCAGTTAGTATAGTAATAAAAGTAATTTCTTTAATATAGTATGAATTATGAAAGGTTCACATGCAACACAAGTTGGCAATCATTCAGTTAAAAAAATGCGAAAATAGTGGAGTAATAATACTGTTCTGATTATATAAGTTGTACTTAGGTACTATATAGCAATACAGCTTGAGAGCCTTGTAAGAGTAAATGGATTACAACATCCCTAATAAAAGGGTATCATCCCCAAAAGAAAAGGATGAAGTGAATTAAATCAATCACCCAAGATGAAATAAGGGCCAGACTGAGCTAGAAAACTTGGTCAATCTCTTCAGTTGTTGGTTAACTGTCACACCTCCAGCTCTGTCTTATCAAAGGATTTCCTTTCTGATATACCTATTGTTTTATCTTGCTGTTTGCCTGAAAATCTTCAGAATGGTCACATGGAGATACATAACTCTGAAGGAAGTAGCTGCTAGTACTAAAAAAGCAGGCAATGTAGAAGAGAGAGAAAGGAGACAAAACACACCAGACTGAATTTGCAACAGAAACAAAAATGTTTGTGGGAAGAATCCCCTAACAGTAAGCTCCCTGTATTGTCAATACCAATCAAAAAAAAGCAATTTTGGAAGAGAGGAAGCATAGTCTTGGAAGCCCTGATTTTATTTCACTTGCATAATAACACAAGAAAATCTAGTGCCTCAATCATGCACAGTAACTTGTGTGTTTATAATTGAAGACAATAAGGACTCTAACTCTGGGAGGAACTCCTAGTTTCTAAAATGAGACCCTAGACATTTGTGGAGCCACACAGCCAGTATATTTCCTCAGCCAACTTAAATTTCTCTTCTTGGGTAGCTGGCACTGCTAGTAAATTTTGGGGGAGATTTTCCTGACTCAGCTTCAGCTCTGGACTTGATTCAATGAGTGATAATTCTTTAGAACTCTCACCCACGCTACCTGTAACAAAGAGCCCAAGGTGACAGAAGGCTCTTGTCATCTTTGCCACTGCAACTCAACATATTGTGAATTTCAGGGAGCAAGTCATTTCGACTCCCTGAAAAGGAAAAACGGGACATATGAATCCTCCTCCCAACCTTACGCCCTCATACCACCACGCACACTACCTAAGCTTGTAAACATAAAAGAACAGCAAAAAAGCTGTTTGCCCATTTGCTGTCCTGTTAGCAGAAATGGGTTGGAAATGAAACTGCATGCCTCCTACATTTTTCTGCTCATTAGTCCCCACCTCTGAATTTGTTACTGTAATTAACAGCTGCTACATGCTTAGACTGAGGGTGTTAAACCTTAAGAGCAGGAAGTAACTGATTTAGGCATATCTGTCTCAGGCCCCTTCTAAATTACAGCTGGACTGGTGCAACTTGCAAAACTGTCCTCAGTCTGCAGCTCTTAAACCTTTGCCTGACTTGTCAATGCATTTGGCAAAGCAAGCATCACTCCAACCCAACTCCTATGCTCAGAAAAGAACATTCATCCTGTTAGCGTTTTGCCAATTGCCCAGAACACCTTCTGCAGACAGGAACACAACCTTTCCCACCTTCTTCTGGCAATGCATTGCGCCCTGACCTGCACGCAGTTGCTTGCCATGAAGGCAATTAATCCTTCATGACTATTTGGTCCTTGGCCTCTCTGAGAATTCCCAAAAATGTCAGGTAATGCCAACTACACAGCTCTTCCGATATATGCCAATTGCCAGCTAAGAGAATGGACTTTCTCACTATTTGCAGGAAAGACTATCAAGTAATACTTCAATTTGCTTACAGCTTGCATCTCAGTTCAAACCAGAGCTAAGAGAAAGCATTGAAGAACTCTCCTTACCGTGTTAGCAGCTCTGAGTCACTCGGATTGCTCTGAACTCTGTGTCAGAACTACTTATAAAACCCAGCTTTATTAACATGCATCTGGTGAGAACTTGGCAGACAACTTTGCCCAGTGGCAAAAAAAAATAAATATATTTATTTAATCCTTGGAATATTTGCAGTCTCCAGACAGCCAACCAAATGAATACTTAGCTGCTTTTCCTGAATATGCATTTGTTGGCGGTTTCCAAAGGGTTAAGGGCTAGATCTAATTGCTAATAAAGTTGAATAAAATATTCTCAATGGCATTAATGGAAATTGTTTCAGGCTCCAAATCAGTTAAACCAGTTTTTAATTAAACAATATTTAATAAATAACATCTAAAACAACTGAGCTGCTATTTTAAGGCTTACTAAGGAAAAGCTGACTCTTAAATTTTTTTTTTTTTTTTTTTGCAGACTCTCTGGCTGCAACATAGAGGAGGTTGGACTGAGCTTTTGTAGTAGAATAAAGCATTTATCTTACTGAGATCAACTTTGCTGTGATAACTTTGATTTCAATTGAGTTATGCCAGGATTGCAGCAGATTAGAATATTTGAGTATTTTATAGTACTCTGAGCTGATCAAAATGTAACAATGTGAGATGCTCTTCCTTACGTACAGACATTTTCAAATCCAGCATGTTGAGACTTTTAAGCTGTTGGAGCTGGGACTGTCTGTTCCGTGTTTGTGCAGCGCCTAGCAGAGTGCAGTTCCAATACTCAAATAGGGCTGATGGGTATTCCAGTAATACAAACTATAAGTGATTTAGTTACATTTCACATGTCTTCATGTCACAAAACAGATGCTTGTTCTGTCCTGTGCAAAGGGTTGTATGTAATACACTTTGACTAAGCAAGTGTGAAAGGCGTCAAAGACCTACCTGACAAACCATATGGCAGATTTATTTATAAAGTAGTGTACTTGCAGACGTACTGCCTGAGAAAAGGCTTGTCAAACAATCGTGTGGTCTACAAACACACAATAGTCTTAATATGGTGGGAAGAATAGATAAAATGTATCCAGACTCCAGTACCCTTGCTAGCTCCAAGTACCTTACCCCACCACAGTCCCACTGAAATTAGCTATGCAGCATACCCAGTAACTATATCACCAGCCAGTCTTTAAGTGTGCTAATTCCGATATCACAGCATAAGCCATCTTAATCCACTTGCCCTGGTCATACCTACCGGTATCAGTTATGAGTCACTGCCATTCTTAGCTCCACTCTGACTTCCCTAATTATGACAATCCCTCAAGGAAATGGGATTGTTACCTTGGAAGCCAACCTGCTTCCCAGGCCATGTGAGCTGCTGCCAGTGACTGGGACCCACTCAGAGCTCTCAGCAGTGATCAATGTCCTAGTGACAGTATTTCAGTTCAAATTTGTCAGCTAAGGGATATGTCTTTTTAAAAATGTCATGCAAATGGTCTGAAAGGGGTTCTAACAACCACCAAAAGAAATTAGCAAGAGGAGAACTCTATTCACACCACAGAAACAGTGTGAAACTTCCTTTTCACCCATAATGTTTTTCCTTCTAGTAAATGGTTTTAGTACTGTAAAACATCGAAAATTCAATTCGAAAGCTTTATTCAACCATGCTAATTTTTCATTAGTGCAACTAAAACAGTTATTTGTATACATTAAATACTAGCAAAGCAAAATTCTGCAGACCTAGTGCATATATTACTGGACTGATGACTGCTCTGCACAAAGTGCAAGGAGCAAGCATGCAGCAAGTTACAAGCACAGTGGAACCACAGGGATTTTCTTCCTTTTTATTTTCTGCCTATTTCCACAGGCTCTTGATGTCACAGTCTAGAGCGTATCTCTCCCCCATTAGATTTCTGAAGGCCAGTGAGCTGGTAAGCTCTGTGAAGAAAGCTAGAAGCTGCCTTAATAGCTCTGCTAAGATAATCTTGTGGGGGTTGCCCCCTTCCTCCCTTGTAAGCGGAAGCTTTCACCTTTGTCCCCTGCCTGAGCTATATCTCAGCTGTGCCACACAGCCATGCCTATGCCTGGCCATGGATCCTCTTGATCCAGACACTGATCCATGGACTGGCTTCCCGGCTGGCATTGGATGGGCACCCCACAGAGGTGCCTGACATCCTGGGCCAGGGTCTGCCCCCCAGCCTGCCCTGCTCCCTCGCTGGGAGCAGTGGGACAAGCCCTGACTGGCAAGGAATGCCTAGGAATCCCTTGCAGCTCCTGGTTCCCCAGCCAGCTATCAGCCCACACTGCACCCTGATATTCTGCATTTAACAACTGTACGTCAACTTCTTTTAAGTACTGGGAAATGCACATTTCTTAAATCTCTCAAAAAATGAGCTGAAAGCAAGAAAACTAAAAAGCACCCAATACAGACATGCATAGTTTCCTAAGGGGCAGGGGTATGTGTCTTTTTTTAATTGGTATTTTAAACTTCAAGACTGAATTAGTAACCCAATTACAACTCTTAGCAACCTAATACTTTCATCTGAAGAATTCAAAATTATTTCCTGCGATTTATTGTTTCCAGTTGAAACCTATTTTGATTTGCAGTCAAACCATAACTTCCATTCCATCAACCATCCTAACTGTAGGCAGAAGCAGTAATATTCTAGAGGAAAACATCTTTACATCGGCTTTAGTTGTGAGTGGCCAAGACACTCTAAAATAGCATGCTCTTTTTGGTGTGACAGGGTTACAGCAGAGGTTTCATAATGGACAAGACATTAATGGGGCCATTTCTGCTTGCCTTCCTAGCAGAAAAACAGTTACTCAAGGCATGTTCTGCATGAGAAAGAAAAAAAAAAAAAAGTCAAGCAGTCCTTTACCTAATGCCAGCAGTACTTTTTCTCCTGCTCACAGATTTAGGCAGTTCGCTAGCAATCTCCTCAAACGATTTCTACACCTAGAAAGCATAGCAGACATTCAAATCTCTCCTATCACAGACTAGCTGGGAAAGCACAATAAAAAGGAAGGCTCAACAGTGGAGACTATCACAGAAGCTGCAGGCTTTGTCAATAGTGTCTGACTAAAGGACCGCCTATCACTGCTGGAACCCACTTTAATTCACTTTGGAAACCAAAGTGCTTATTCCACATCTAAAAGAGTCAACATCCTCATAGCCCTTCAGAGAACACCGGCTAAATTCCTATTCAAGCATTTGTTCTGTTCACATGTAGGGCAGGGCTAGATGACAACCACCTCACAACAGTCAGTGTAGCAATTTTCTCAAAAGAGATCTGCTTTTTCAAGTCTTTGTGTCCTAATAACATCCACACAATTGATGGCAGAGGCACCCATACCATAGACAGTGGACAAGCTATACGGAAAATGTTCCTTGCAGCCTCTATGCAGGCCTTGTTTGAGTTGATGTTAATGCCGGTCTTTGCCTGTAGGCACTCACATCATGACCCTGGTTATCACTTACCCAGCAGCACGGCCTGATCACTAGCAGCCACACACGTCCAAATGAAACATCTGCAGCCACCCACCGGTGTCTGAATGGTGATGGCTGCTAGGCTGAAGGGAGTTGCTTCTCCATTTAGAGGGGTAACAAGGGCAAATTGCTGCAGCAATTGCATTTTTATCAGTGGCAATCCTGCCAAACTCAGTTTGGCAAGCCCTGTTTTCTAGCACTGATGCTCTTTAAATCACAGAGGATATATCACTAAATCATATACAGGCATCTGAATAGGTAACCTGAACTTCAGTGTAAGTATGAAGTTTGATTCTAATGTAACATCCACTGAAGCTTGTTGAAACTCATGAAGATCTTTCCATAAGTACTGAACCTACACTTCTGTCACCTCCACAATCAGTCTGTTAGAGAGAGATCTGAACAAACACTTATGGGTGAGAGCTGTGCTGTGAAAGTAACCATGAATGCCAGAGCAGGAATTCAAATTCCTTAGTTACTGGGCCTTCATCGCACCATCCACACACAACCCTGGGGATGCCCTGGGTGCAATACCTAAGCACTGGGTAAGGGACAACTAGTGCTGCTAGAAACAGGCCAAGACGACCCTAAGAGATTAACATCAACACTTTGAACTACATCAGGCAGCAATCATGGGTGCACATACCGAAAATTTTCTAAATCTGTGTGTAGAAGACATCACAGCAATTCAATAGTGACATGACAGAGAAATTTTGCCTCAACACAACCAAAGACAGCAATATTTTTCAAGGCACCATTTGCACTAAAGGCTCATTAAAGGGAGAAAAAAATGTTTGTCAGATTTAATAGTAATCTGGAAGCACCTTCAGATTGGATATCTTTGAGAAAAAAACCATTAAAAATATTTGAGACAGTCCTCAAAGCATGCACCAGGAACTATTGAAATAACTCCATTTCAGAATTTGTTAGTTGTTCAATGTGCTACATCTTGAGAATTCTTTTTATTCCAAATGAGTGATGTTCAAATAAAATTTAGATAACCATTAATTCAAATACTCCATAGTAGTCGAATACTCTTATGTTAGGATGGCTACATATACATTTTTCACAGAATATACTTCAAGTTGTTCTAGAACAAGCTTTCTCCCCCTCCCAAAAAGACATATGGAAGATAAGCAATTTTATAGAAAGTCCCTGAAGAGCCATCTTTTTTCTTTTCAAAGAATTTGAGATCTTAAATCAGACGAAAATTAATTGCATGCAAATGTGTGATGCAACTCCAAGATTCAGCCCAGCCTCCTTGTATACAGCTGCAGCTGATTTTTGTCCCTTTCTAGGTAGTCAGGAAATTAGTTTGAAGCCTGCTGCTAATATATCCGTTGGGATTTTAGGATTTGAAGTTAGCAAGTGAATATGTCTTTGAGGCTTGATATAACTGGCAGGAGGCTTGAATCACTGAAGTGATTAACTTTGTCCATCAAAGCAGCCCTAAAACTTCACACTGAGCTTTTAAACTTATGGAATGGAGAATCAAATTAGGATGAAATACTTAACACATAGAAATAACTGGTAATAAACTGACAGCACAAAACTTTGAGTCAACACAACTCTCCCTAATTCACAATAGAAGTTTCTGGCTTTATTAACTAGGTTAGTAAAGTCATGTCCTGAAAGTGAAGACTTAGAGAAACCAAGCCAAAAACATGCTGGTGCCAAGGAACAGGTATGCTAGAAAAGCCAGGCAAAGTGTCCAGTGTGTTGGTTCAGCTGACAGGACCACACATTAGCAATTGCACTGTTGTTCATCAGTTCTGAGCTTCTAAGAGGAAATTCTAAGGGGAGAGGGCCACAAAGAGGATAAGGAGGATTAATTTAAAATGCACATTTTATCTTTTTACTCAGAAAACCAATGTTCAAATAATAACATCTATGCTTAAAAGATAAAGGTAAAGCAGCAAAGAGCCAAAATCCATTAGTACAATGAGTACTTCCAATTTTAGTAGTAGCAAGCAGAGCCCGTTCATACAGAGGTTAGCTAAACAGTTATTTTAAGGACTCACTGTCCTTAGTAGAAAATTAATAGAGCAAGTGTCAAAAGCCTTTCATGATTTTAAAAATTAGAACAGCCTGTCTCCACTGGGTATCTGTCCTGCATAGAGAGCTTTCACCTACTGAAATGTAGAGTGTGAAGTTTATTCAGCTCCTAGAACTTAGCACAGCTATCCTGAAATCATAGTATCTACATATCTCAATCACACATGGCAGTTGATGAGTATACTGGCTACCTAAAGCACCACAATTCCTGTACTCAAGTCATTTATGTCATTCACAGCAGTGAAAAAATTAAAATACAGGCACTTAGAGAATCACAGCGCACTTCAAAAACCTCCCTTTCTGGAGAGTACGGGGTATAAGTAGTTATTAAAGCTGCAGAAGCCAACAGTGCAGGAAGAAGAGGCAACAAAGCATAAACATTAGCCAGACTTGAACTTCAAAGCAAAAATCTGAACCTAAAATTCTGCATTATGTCAGGCCCTGAAAATTTTGCTAATCTTTTTGGGGGAATCACACAGGTGTATTTGAAGGTAGAACTAGGTTTATACATCCATGGCTCAGAGGATGACTTGATGTTTGCTTCTACACATCTCATTTGACTTTTGCAAGAAGCTGAACACGTTTCTCAATCAATCCCCTGACCTTCAATAGCAGTTTTCACTTGCTGTTCAGCCCAGCATACAGAAATGTATCTTTCGACTGCAGCTACCATCAACTCCCACTTGTCTGTGGGTGGTTTGCCCAAGTTACAAACTAACAGTGCCACCTATTGCACACAGGTTCTGATGCAGACATGGAATTTGCCTCTGAGTAGGGCTAGCTCAGGTTCAGCATGATCCTTTAGTCCAGGTGCAGTGTTGTGCAAACCAAGTGCTTTTCTTCCGAAGCTGGCACAGGCTGTGAAGTAGAGTCCCAGTTATGGCCCAAACTTGACTATAGCAGGGTTTGTTTACTCCAGTTTCAACCAATTCCACTGGTCTTGCATGGGTACGGAAGAAGCCACTCAAGTCCCTTTATACTGCTCTCCCCAGCGTGCCCTTTAGTGATAGATTCACCTACAGCATTCTCCCCTTATATCAGGCTACAGAGAAACACACTGCACACTCCTGCCAAGTTTCTGCCACATGGCTTGCTTTTCCAGCAATCTATTAGAGATACAAATTTACAGCTATGAGAGATAAAGGAATGTTGTCAATCTTCTGCAGCATCTTCTGCCACAGGGCTTTGTCCATTATTGCAATGACAGAAAAGAAGGAAAAAGCCCTTTCCTGGGCTGTGGCAGACTAAGAAAGTCCTGCTGTCTCCAGAACTGGCCCCTCACAGCCCCTGGGTCTGTCACACTTACTGGCCGCTCTGTCTCACTAGGCACTGTCAACAGCCCAGGGAGCATAACGCCCCAACCATAACATTATGCACGACAGCCAAACAGCAGACACTAACAGGGCTCTGTTGTTGGAAAGCCAAATTAAAAAAAAAAAAAAAAAGGAAGTTCTCTCCCTTATGTACACAGTCAACCACTTTCTTTTATACTTTCTCTCCTTATACTCTTCTACCAGCTACTGTCACATATTTTCTAGTAGTTCAGTTACTCTGCCCAAAGAGTAAGCCTACTCATAATCACCATTCATTAGCAGTAGCACTAATACAACCATGTGTTTAATTTATGCTGTATATTTTTAAGCACTATACCTACCTTGACCATTCCTACCCTGCACATCCTCATCCCACAATATTACAGGTAGCTTGCATGGAGCTCATCTTATTTCTTCAAGAGACTACAGATATTCTAGTCTATTATCCAGCTGCTCTCAGCTGTACTCCCACATTCCATATTCCACCATTGACAAAACTGCAATAACAACATTTATTTTTCAGGCCTACCCCGGCCATGGCTTTAATCCTCCCTGATCAGTGCGAAAGAAGGCCAGAGCCTGGGTCCCAAGCAGTTTTGTTCCTTTCAGGTCTGAGCTCTGATGCATACGTACATGATGAGAACAGAGGAAAGGAGAAGAAAGGGTGATCTCTTGTGAAACTACTAACCTCAAAGATTGCATATACTATCCA
Source organism: Himantopus leucocephalus (assembly GCA_003993805.1). Classification (NCBI taxonomy): domain Eukaryota; kingdom Metazoa; phylum Chordata; class Aves; order Charadriiformes; family Recurvirostridae; genus Himantopus; species Himantopus leucocephalus. Next base: position 15,945,878 of record RSEF01000003.1, read on the forward strand.
ATATTAAGCAGTTAATTTTAAAACAAACCTAATGGAATTGTATTTTGGCTCTTAGTTAAGCTTCTCTGGCAGAATGAAAGGTATATTGAATCTTTCTCTTGCTTGTCCCTACCCCTCCACTGCTGAGTAGTCAGTATTGACTGGAGAGGAATTGTTCATTTTAGTAAAAATTTGAGCCAATATCTTATTTTGACAAATCAATACTTACCAAAGTTCTTTACAAGAGGTTCCAAATTGCTTTTCAGACTCACATATATATTCAGCTTTAATCAATATTTATAAGGAGAAACAGACAGGAATGTTACATGACAGTACATTCAACTTTGCCCTGGTGAATGTGATTTTATTGGTAATCTGGTTATACAGATCAGCTAACAAGTGCAAGCAGATGAATATGGGTTATCATTAAGTCTTTCTTGTTCCAGCATTCAAAAAAAAAAAGCAGCCCCCTTCTCTTTTGATCTGCTTGAATCAGCACATATCTGTCACCCAGCTTTTGGTAGTAAATAGTGCTTCATTTTAACCCCTGATCAGACATAAGGACAAGACTTTTTAGGCCCGATGTTCCTCAGTGAAGCTTTTATTTATTTTTGTGTGTCATCTCCACAATAACCTTTAAGTTTTGATATTCTAATAGCAAACTAATATTGTTGGCATAACTAATTTAGCTGTAATGTTGTTGGTGAAAGCGTATTTCGCAAGAAAGTAACTTTTCCAATATCATAACTATTTGAATATTCAAGTCCAAATGCCAATATTATGCACACCTGCACTTCAAACCCATTTTGGTTTGGTTACTCAAACAATTTAATCCTAAAACAACAAAACCAGCAAACCCCCTACTTTTTAAGAGTAAGCCTCAAGAATTCTGGTTGAAAGTTAGCCTTGAAAACAATTTTACAATTCATTTGAATTAGATTTCTATTTAGCAGCTAAAACAATTTCCCATAGATGATATTATACCAAATGTGATGTCTACTGCCTTTGTGGTAGCAGAGAACTCATGACTATAAAATAAGTGAGAGAATCATAGGCTGTAGTGTGCTACAAAATGGATCCTGGGGGAAACTAATAACTTACTGAGGAGCTGGAAACTAGAATAGTTTGGTTTTTTTTTTCTTTTCTTCCCTTCTTTTTCCCCCCGTACAACAGCAGTAACTATGAGTCCAGGGGATGCTCTGCACTTGTTACTTCTGAATTAAAAAAAAAAATCACAACAGACTGGATAAGCATGTGATGAAATTGCTCAACACTAAAGAACAGCGCATGCATTCTTTGGGATCTTAAAATAATCTCCCAAGGGAACATTGTGGTTCTTCGAGACTGAAGACTACATGAATGACAAATAAAGTTTCCATGTACTGACTAATCCACCAGCTATCTATCATTCTGCCGGCCTGCTTCCAGTTCTAATTCCCTTTGTCTTTTTCTTGGCCTGACTGAACCACTCATTGTCCTTTGCAGTTGCTACATACACACCAATGACAACAGGTTTTCCTTTTGGGGAATCCCCCATTAAAAGACATTCTTCAGTGGCCCCTCTTCTACCTTTAATGCACACATAACAGCCTGCCCCCAGTATTTTCTATTTGAGCTATTCTAGGCATATAGATCCAGTTCTGTACGGCATTTCTCAGTGTGTGAGGTGTATGAGGCTCTGGAAAAACACTTTCTAATTGTTAATCACACATACGGAATCAAATTTCTGCTATTCTAGGTAAGAGAGTCCTTCAAATATAACTACAACTGCAGTGGCTTAAGTAGTTAAAGAAAACCCACACTGTATCATAAAAACATACGACATTGAATAGTCTCACTATTCAGAAGCAATAGATCTGCTATGACTCATGAGCTGGCAGAAAACTTATCAGAAGGTAGTTTTTCAAGGGAAAGCCAGATCTTTAAATAAAAATCTTTCATGGAGACTCATTTTTGGCAAAAATGTCAGTTTCTGAATAAACACTGAATGCCTGAAACATGGTAAATATTAGCCCAAAATGAAAATACAAGAGAAAATTCCACTACACAGCTTCAATTATATAAACGACCAGGGAGACGTGACTTTGAGGCACTTTGATGACAATTCATAGCTGAAATACGTCATTTAGGGATGAATTGCTTTTACCAAATCTCAACTTCCCTTGTGAAGATAGGCCTAATTTACTGACCTTCAAAGCACTAATTTAAATCATTATAGTTTTGGCCTCTACGTTTTCCATGAAGTAGTTTTTAAACTTTAAAGAGTTCTTCTTCATCTCAGTATGAACCAGAAAAAAACAATGAGAAACTCACTCCCCCAAGCCCCACACAACTTTCTATTAATTGTCAGGATCTGGGTTTTTGTTTTTGGGGGTTTTTTTTAGGTCTAATTGATTACAAGTTCAAAGCTTCAGAGCACAGTCTTAAATGCTAGATTTTAATCATTTCAGAGACTGTGAAAATTTAGGAGAACCATAATCTAAAACACTGGCAGGGCAATAGCCAATTTAACTGTGCTGCAACTGTTGCCTACAGCTTCTGCCAGTGATATCCAAAATATTTGAAAACTTTTCTTATCCTAATGTAGCAATTGCTAAGAATTTAAACTGGTGTTTGTGGACACAAAATCAAAGAAGGCAGGAATAAAAGCAGCCAGAATATATTTCAGTTCTAAAAAATACAATTCTGAACTTTTTAAGTATTATCATGCATACAGTATTTATCCAATATTCAGTCAATGAAATCAATTCCACTGGTTTCAATTGTCTCTGAACTGGATCCCAAGCACCATCAACAGCAATGAATACTAAAAAAACAGGCAGAAGGCAGTAAGGAAAATGCTGCGTTAATCTGATTCTACTGTAGTCACTTGCATTCTGAGCTTGTGACAAAGTACGTGAAACAGCTTGCCAGTTAACATAATTTGGAAATGAAAGACCCAGCTGTCACCCCAGAGCACATTCCCATTCTAGGAATGCAAAATGGGGGGAACTAAGCAGTTTAGGTGGCCGAGTCCAAGGTCATTTCCTTTGCTGATAAAAGCTTCTGTGGAGAAAGCTAGAAATCATAGAATAGTTTGGGTTGGAAGGGACCTTTAAAGGTCATCTAGTCCAACCTCCCTGCAATAAGCAGGGACATCTTCAACTCGATCAGGTTACTCAGAGCCCCATCCAACCTGACCTTGAATGTTTCCAGAGATGGGGCATCTACCACTTCTCTGGGCAACATGATCCAGTGTTTTACCACCCTCATTGTAGAAAAATTCTTCCTTGTATCTAGTCTAAATCTTCTGTCTTTTAATTTAAAACCATTACCCCTTGTCCTATTGCAACAGGCCCTGCTAAAAAGCTTGTCCCCTTGTTTCTTTTAAGCCTCCTTTGAGTACTGAAAGACTGCAATAAGGTCTCCCCAGAGCCTTGTCTTCTCCAGGCTGAACAACCCCAACTCTCTCAGCCTTTCCTCATCAGAGAGGTGCTCCAGCCCTCTGATCATTTCTGTGGCCCTCCTCTGGACCTGCTCCAATGGGTCCATGTTTTTCCCGTGCTAAGGGCTCCAGCAAACGAGGGCCTGCCCCTCCTTTCCTCGGGAAGTGATTTTAAGCAGAGGCTTTACTTCTAGCCCCTGCCTCTGCTCCATCCCAGCTGTGCAACTGTGTCGTCTCACATCTTCATGATTCTGACCAACACCCACTCTGCCTGGATATCTTGGCTTGGCCTCAGACCTGCCTCATCACTGCTGACGGTCACTGGTCTACATCTGACCCTGGTCACTCCTCCCCACCTGCATTATTATCATGGCTCTGCTCCTGGCTCCTCCTTCCCTGCAGAGCAGCCAGATTCTTGCTGCGCCCTCACACCAGCTTGGAATGGGAGGCTTATAACATGCTTAAACATTAACACTGACAAAAGTACAAGCTGTTTGTGATTTTTACACTCCTCCTCTAATTTTCCTATTGGAAGTCTTAGGCCACTCTTAATGCCTACACATTATTAATGTATTCCCAATACACAAGAAATTGAAGACGCCTGCTGCAAAGAGGAAAAAAAGAAATCTAGTTTAAGTAGTTAAGCCTTGAAAGATTAGAGTTGTAAATTTGCCCATGCTAGTGCACTGTAGACTGCTTTAGCTCTCAAGAGTATATTAGTAAAACAAATTTTAAATTAATTCTTGTATTTCTTCCTCTCAAATGCATTTCTCCCACCCAAAACTTCAAAAGTATCCAATATCCAAAGAATTAAAAAAACCTGTATTACGCATGTGCTCAGAGTTTTAACTTTTCCTATACACTTTGAGGCCATTTCTCCTTTTCCTAAAATAAATGGCAGTCTTGCCAGATCAGGGTTGGGATCAGCACACTGTCATTCAGTAAGTGCATTTTTACATTTATCCAAAAAGTTGTTTGCAATTTTCAGAGAAAGCTGTTTTTAAGAAGTGATGAATTTCTATAGGATGCTTTGAGCATTTGTATGTCACTGAAACACAACAGGAATATATAGTTTTCTTAGTATTTAAATCAAGTTACTCTGTAGTGATGCTTTTGAAAATAATTTCTCATTAAGGCATTTCAAGAATGATGAGAGTTAAATTAGGATGCTGTCCACAGACAACCACACTACTTAAAGAACATACTGTGTATCAACCTTGAAATGCCAAGTGACTGTGTCATTGCTAGTTAACTATACTCTTCCCTAAATGAAAAATACAAGATCCAAGTATGACAGCAGTAAAACCTTTGGGAGTATATAATTGTTCTGTTATGTATCTTTTACAGAGAGCTTTTTACCTGCGTTCCTCAGTCCATTTGCAGACAGGGAAGCAAATGCACTGGGAGGTAAGGTGAATTGTTCAGAATGGCAGAGAAGGGACCAGAACACATTCTTCTTCATGCAGCTGGTAGTTTGATCCCCCCGCTACACACTTGAGATGATGCCAGTTCAAAGCAAGCATCTGTTCAAGTAATATCTTAGCAGAAATGGGATAATTTTATCAATTCTCTTCTTTTAAAATACGTACATGTGTTCCATTGTATGATGTGACACTCAAAGCTGACTAAATTATACAGTGATCTTAAGATATTTTTAGTAACAGTTATTTTACAGCTGGAACATGCCTCACAAGTAGCCTGCAGAAGCTTTTCAGCTCAGACCTTACTGTAGTCCCCATTTTTTTTTGGCTCCTTCTTACTGTTTTTGTCCTTGTGTAACATACTCAAAGTCAACAGTGTTTTACTTAAAAAAAATATAAACGATCCAAATTCACACAGGAAAATGCTTCATTTATAATGCTCAGCCTAAGTACCTTTTTAATCCTGGCAAAGAGCCTAATTCTCTTGGGTTTCAATAAGATGCAGGATACAAAGTGCTCAATATTCACTGAGCTTTTTAAAAACACAGATTATACCCATAAGAGCTTCCTGGTTGCTCACCCACTCTTGGGTTAGAGGGTGAGAGAAGAATTTGAAGGTCTGCTATTACTATTATCTCCTCGCTCCTGTCTGGTCACCTCAAAGGAAAAGAAATAGGCAAGTATGCTTCCTACCATGCTTCCAGGCATATAGTGGAAGAAGCTGGTGGCAGAGAGAGAAGGGGGCGTTTTCACTCCTTCCAAGAACATACAATAATTCAAGTCTCAATCTGTCACCATGCCTTGCACAGTTTTTATGTTCCTTTTTTAGCAACTTCTTTCTTTTCCTTCAATTTATTATAATGGAAGTAATGCATTAAGAAGCAATGTTTTGACAGGAAAAAAAAAATCAAGAAAAGACTATGGAACCGTTCCTTTTAAAGTAATTATCAAAGTCCAAATTCATTTTAACAAGGAAATCTGAACTTTAACCTTGTAATTAATGGAGATGATTCCAGAAAGAGGACTCATTTTTTCATATAGTATAATGACAGATCTTGTTTTCCATCAAAAAAGTTGAGAAGGCTTGTGAGCGTTCTGCTAGGTTTCAGCCAACATAGACTGTTTAACACCAAGGACTCCAAGAAGTAATTTTATTTCCTATCTTTATGAGTAGCTGAATTTTCTCCTCTCAGGGCGGAGAATATAGACTGAGTGTCAGAAGCTGGGAGCTGCAAAATCCAGACACAGCACATTTTGCCACATTCAATTTAACCCCTTTATTTTTAAAATAGGAGAAAATTTTGCTAAAGGTGCAAGCAGATAATTTGGTGTGTGTTATCTTATTAGTTTTACTTTTAATTAGGATTGTCATTTATAATGTGTACAAGGGTACAAGGTGAAACAAGTTCATTACTTACGCAGAGGCAGCAAAAGAATTCTCCAAACGTACATTGGAAAAACAGCCATCAAGAGTCCAGTAATGAGCTCACATGTCCCAAGAAGAAAAGAGCAGGTTACTAACACGCTATTTAGTTTTAAGAAGATTTTCTTACGTCCATTCTTATGATTGAAGTCAGTAAAGTTTAACTGCAGCGCAAGACCTACATGGAACTGTCCCCTTCAGTTTCTGCTCTCCAGGTCACATGAGTGGGTGGAAAAAAACCAAGAAAGAGTTTCCCATCTATATACAAATTCAGGTCTAATGTATCTAATGTTACTGACCCCATTGCTTTGTTGCCATTAAAAAATGGGAATGTTAGAAACTAGTCTACTATAATTGGAACCTCTATCAAGGTAAAGCGTCTCTGAACATGAAGTTATCAAGCACTCAGCATGCATGACACAAAGATGATTCAAGTTTATACCTGTCCTGTAGCAATTCTCCCTGGACTGGAGAAGTTCCATTAAAGTAAATTGCAGAAGTGATTTCTGACATAAAGAACTGGGGAAGAGAGGGAGAAGAAGGGCTAAGACATCAGTAAAGTATTCAATAAAGATTTCATTGTGTTGCATACTTCTAAAGTGACTTGAAATGAGGTTCACCACCACATTTCTCTCACAAAAGCAAAGTCAAGACAGAAAATTTCAAAACATTGAAAAGCTCAAGTCAGATCTCTGAATGCTTAGAATGATATTGTATTTTCTGGAATCAATGGGTCTTGCAAGAGATTTAGAGCTGTATTAGGGGTTATTTTATCCCTGAAGGAAAGTACACTAGCACCTGTTCAATATGCTTTCATGTGGCCATACCGGTTCTACACTTCTAATTACTTCATGCTAAGCTTTCTGAGTAAGTCTTAAAACATTTTGAGTCAGAACATACGAACTATTATAAATGAACACTTAGCGTATTTCCCTTCAAAATTCCTTCCAGCCTCTCTTCCCTATACTATTCCCTAACAAATGCAGAATGCAAATTGTACTTAGTAAGCCAGGTAAAGGAGATAAGCAGCATGAATAGTGGGGGTGGGGTGCGGGGGGGTGTAGGGAAATCACACTCCTGCTTCTGCCCTCAGCCATGCAGATTTGTGTGCAAATGCAGAGATGGAAGGATTGATGTGAAAAGGCTCCCTAGGAACCTTGGCCTTGAGAGCCTGCCTGAACTCCAGCAGCATCTCCAAACCAGGATATGGGTTGCAGCGATGCTTAGAGTTAAGGAAGTTCAGCGTTCTGTCTCCAACATATGATCCTTTTTATCAGCGCAGCGTATGAGGACAGTCTCCATGGGCAGCCTTCCAGCTGCCATCCCAATTCCATGCTTGAGAAAGTTTGCCCCCTCCCACCTCTACTCTGGCAACATGGAAGAGACAGAACAGAAAGCCAGTGGTCTCATCTTCAGCCAACATGCTCAATTTATGCTAGTGACCCACAATTTCTAGACAAAGAAAGTTGAGAAAGCTGTCTTTGTACACACAATCAGGTAATCAAGTTCTCACAGGGACTGACTAGCCTCCCTGGAAGCCTGGGAATTTATGCATACCTGGAAAAAGTGAGCATTAAATGCCACTTTTTCAATTCAGTAGTGGTTTTTTTCCCCACTCTGCACTGATGGAAATATTGGCCATAGCATTAGCCCACACAGCTCTCATCACCTTGCACTAAGTGCAGAAATGGAAATTTCAGGAGTGTTTATTACTGTTTATCCTTAAAGCACTCTGTGCATCTATTTGTCTCTTATTATAAGCAAAGGAGACGCATAATCAATTGCCTGGTACCTGTACTGTGCAGAGAATTGAATCTGTAAGTATACACTCTAAAATGCTACAAATAAATAGAAGATGCTAGAACACAGTGTGACCACATGGGACCACAGACTAGAAAAAAACCAAACATCAGCTTAACATCAGAAAGAAGCGAAAGGAAAATGTAAAGAGTCTCTAGATATATGGATATTTCTTAACAGAGATTTGGAAGCAAGCCTTCACAATGGAGGGAGAAACAGCCAGTCATTCTACTTGCAGCTATAGACGTGTCTCAGGTGCATCTTAAAGAGGCAGCTGAACACCTGGGAGTAAAGCCTTGTGGAGACAAGTAAAAGTACCCAAAACCCTACAGTTCTGCTAAAGAGAAAGGACATATGCCATTCATGTATAAGCTTAGACCACAAGATCAAACCTCTCTAGGGATGTGATGGAGTCACCATCACTGGAGGTTTTCAAGATGCAACTGAACAGGGTGCTAGATAATCTCAGCTATGCTCCCTTTTCCATGAAACGCTACACCAGATGATCTTTTGCAATCCTTTCCAACCTGGCCTGTTCTATGATTCCATAATTAAAATAGCACCTTCACCTTCTGTGAAGCAGAGGTTTTTTCTGCAGTCTTAGTGACTTAAGGTTTGATTTGTCACCAAGACATTTCAGGGCCAGTGTTATTTCCTTGTCATTGTGTAGGAAAATTGAGAAAACCTTGTAGAGTCTCAGAAACTGCAACAAAGTTGCTGTTCATATTGAGGCTCTGCACAGCAAGAGGCTAGCAGTACCAATAGGAAACCAAGCTCAGCCTGGAAACAGAATGTCATTACCAAGGTGCCGATATGCTAAGAGAAGCAAAATCTACTTAGCAGGAGGTGCTATCTTAATTTTGCTATCCTGTAATCAGCTGTTGACAAACCGTTAATTGACTGAGCACAGCATCCACCAACACAAGCAAGTGTTGAGGAGGACATGGGTTGTCTAACTGGATGCTTTCCCAATCTGTCATCACATTTTCAAAAGATAAGCACACAACTGGTTCATCAGACAGAAATGGAAATCACACCTGCTCCAAGCTGTCATTAACGTACTACAATGCCAAGTAACTGGGAGAGAGGTAGAAAATGCAAGTTGCATTTGCATCTAGAGCAGGCATTTGCTTTCACTTCATAAATCAGCAGCCCAGATTCCACCACAGTCAGTGGAGCAGCACTTGGTCTACAGAATGCTAAAAAGGAGGGGGAAGGAAACAATTGTTACCTATTTCTTACAGTACTAGATCTAAAAGGCAACTCATTGGTTATGAGGCCATAGGTCTTAAGCAAATAAAGGAACTATTTTGCAATACAAAGCATAATTTGTGGAAGCTACTGCTAAAGGATGCAAGAACAATGAACAGGTTCAGAGAGGGGATAAGCAAATTCACAGAAGTCCATTGCTGACAATTAAAGGTAAATTAAATGCTCCAGAAAACCTTAGTAGTGCCAGGTGTTTCCAAGATAGAAAAGATGGTATGCACAGCCTGAGCTGGTACTCTTTCCCCAGGAATTTGTTGCTACCCAGCATTGAGACAGGACCCTTGGTTTGACAGAAATTTGTCTGATGCAGTCTTGCAATTCTTATATTTAGGTTTAGTCAGATGAGAAAGAGGACCCTGGTCTCAGACACCACAAACAGGTAACTAAGGGAAATTCCACAAATTGCCTTAATCTTAGCAATGTTTTTTCTTGCAACTCCATAGATTCAGGATGACTTGTTATATGATATTTGCTATAATTTCCAATTTGTAAGCAAGTACAGCAATAGTGTTAACATCCCTCATTAGGGCTTATTCTGATACACAAGTGTTTTTAAAGGCACTCACCTGTACAAAATGTTACTGATGTATAAAGTATTAGTGACCAGTAGGAATGAAAGGGAGGTATTGGAAAAAAACCCCTTAGCTCACTTTTAATATCATACAGCTTGTGAAGTACATCTGAACACAGAGGGAGAACACCCTCCAAAAAAGCCAATGTGTTTCAAACCAAACTCCTGTATCTGTCAGGAAAATCCTTCCTGAGGACAAAATAAAAAATAGGCTGCAAAAAATCCTATTAGCAAACACAACAATACAACATTTGTCCTCACATGAAGAATGGCTATTTGGAAATTGAAGAGCAATAGGTATTTGTTTTTTCCAAATAAAGTACTAAGAAGACATGCAGAAAATATGAGTTGTTAGCACATCACAATGAAGGAAGTACATTTAACTCTGTTGTACTCAGATGAGCTTGGTGTCCTTGGGCTCCATCAGTCATTCTCTGTCTGCATCAGTTTCATTAACCTTGGTGAGATACTCAGGATAAAAATATATTTAGGGTGTCCACACAATATTATGTGTAAGAGGGCTCACACAGACATTTTCAAGCCTCTTAAAACCAGAAGCTACAAAGGAGACTGTTTGATTTGCCCCTTTATCTTCATTAACATTAAATCTCTCGCAATGCTACTCTCACCTGGATGCCTCGAGAAACAGACAACTGAACAGAGACTACAAAGCAGCTCAAAGATAGCAAGACATACTGCAAACTGTTACAAAATAGCAAGATGTACTGTAAAATGTGCTGGCAGAGGGAGAGATATTTCTTGCAAGCCAGAGAGGAAGGAAATTTTGATCTGAAGAGACATTTTTACTGGGCAGTCATCCCTAGAAGGTAGAGGAGACTTACACGCTCCCATTGTTTTCTCATGCCTCAGGAAAGCTCAGAAGTCCCAACATCACCTCTAACTTTTTTCCTCCTTCCAGCTTGTATTTTAACAAACAGCATTTCCATTTCTTCAGAACAAAAGTAGGTTGACAGTTAAAGCTGTGAAAGCAGCATGGCAATCTTATTAAGTATGCCAGGTTTGCTATACTACCCTGCAGAAAAATACAGAGTGATACTAATTAGAATCCAACCATAAGTAGCTGGGTGAATCCAATTCAATAAGTACTGAAACTGCAGCACTTTCAAAAGCTTTAACTGCATCTGGCCTAGGTATAGCAGTATATACACATTTCTTATTTCTCCAGGAACCTGCTGCTGGCCATTCATGGAAACTAGATACTCCACAAATGGCTGTTTGACCTGAATATGACACTCACATTCATGCTTTCTGGTCAAGCAAACAAGATATACAAAAAGCTCTGGCTATAGACAGCATTAAACATCTCACTTCTCAGCTCTCTTCTCTTGAGAAACTGTCAGTAATCTCCATTCCTCTCCAGGCTGAAAGTAAGTAGGTTCTTTCAGAAGATTAGTTTAGCATCCAGTAATCTGTTTCTCTAAACAGCCTATTCTGAACTACAGAAGCAAATCTCACTCTCCGTAATCCTTTAGGTTTCTTTGACAGGAGTCTGTGACAAGCATACATCCTATTATAACAAAATACCATGCAGCATTTACTATTTGAGAAATATTAGTTTCTTCCCTTGCTTCTTAGGCCAACTAAACTCTAAAAAAAAAATCTAGTGAGGAAAAGAGTGGATTGCCCATTTCTAGATATTTTCAAACCAAGACTAGATGCTTCTCAGTGCTACTACAGTCTCATAAAACTGTTTAACTCTTAAAAAAAGACACTAACCTTTGCCCTCTGTAGATTCATTTCAGACATAGTCTATCCATCTTCCTACTCAGCACATCAGGTAACAGCAAAAACAGTGCAATCCCACGAGTAGAGCTTGCCAGGACCTGAGGGTGACCCCAGCACAGACCTAACCAAAACACCACCCTGCAGGATCTGAACATGAGACACAGCACCCATTACAGATAACGGGATCCATCAACAGCCCAACAGGTCATTCAGGCAAAAACAACAAGAGGCAAAACTACAACATAAGTACTGAAGACAACCATAAGAAACAATAAGAGACCAACATTCCTACAGCACAGCTCAAACCAGTATATAGTGCCCAAGCTTGAGCTTAAATGGGGCCCAAGGCTTATGGGAAGGGGTGTGGATATGAGTCACAGATGAGGCTGATCAGGGCCAACAGAGCTTATTAGTGCCCTCAGGGCCAGACATAACTGTTTGTAAGAGAAGGACTCTCTGGAGTAGCCAGTCATTGTATAAGCTTGTAAGTACATAGACTAGAAAGGTCCTTTTTACCTGGGGAGACAGGTTTCAGGCACATAGGGAGCAGTTCAGAGTACAGTGAGCTGTAGCTCACAACAGGTTCTTGATGTTTTTTGTTAAAATATAATTGAGGTTAGCTTTTTTTCATAGCTACATTCATTATTGCATCTAGCAAACTTTTATCGATGTCAGTAGCTATGAACTCTTGCCAACAACCTTAGTTCTCACTGTTGGTTGTATGAATGCGTAACTAACTTTATAGCTCTGAGTAGGAAAATGCTATTCTCTAACTGCTATGGTTCTTCATTGTATCTGTTGCAATGGCTTTTAACATTAGGGTTTTTCTAGCTTGTCTGCCTACAACAGTGGTCTCTGCCTTTTTGTGAAGCCTGGAATAGTAGATAATGCTCTGTACATTTTGAGCCTGTACTTCTAAGACTCTCTACCTAGACAAAGAGACTTCAGGAAGCTAAAAGTAGTGGTTGGATTTGTTTGTTCTTAAGCCCTTTCTGTAACATACCTTTTTTTTCTATCTATAGAAGGTTCTGGTGGTTACTTTGCTATTAAGCAAATAGAGCCTAGAACATGAGGACTGGCCCTTTAAAAGCCATCTGTTCTTCTATCAGAGAGTCTTGGAAAGTAAGAACAGAATGTAAAAACAGCAGAAGATTGGTGCTGCAGTAACCTCAAGGGAGGGGCTACACCTTCTCTGCAGTCCCCAAGCATTATTGAGATTTGATATTTTGTTTGATATTTATGTTAAGGGATAGTACCGAGCCCCAGAAGAAATTCTGGGCATAATATACACAATCCTTCTTGGGCAGAAGAAGCAACTAGTACCTGCTAGTAGCCAAAAAGTTGTTCTAGTTGTCTGGCCTTTTGTCCACAGGACAGATTTTACCGGGAAGTAACTGAACCAAAAGTAGCAGCAAATGGTAGGCAGACAGTTAAGAGGACTTATAAAAATGTCTGTTGCATTTCCAAATAGCAGTCTTCTGTTTTATAGAATGACAGTAGAGCTCATTTCTTAGGGTGTGGTGAGACTTCGGTGACTCCCTGCACATTCTTATGGCTTTTTTCTGCCTTCTGCAACAGAAGTCATATGGTTGCATTTAAGAAATTGCTTGGAGGGTTCAATAATTCAAAATAATTTTTACTGTTTTCTAAACTGCAATGAAGTATTTTTTCTTCTACCTCAATGAGGCATGTAATGCAGCTTCCTCAGAAACATGTGTGACATGAGGAACAAGAGTGCTGTTGTGTTAGAAGCTGTGATTTAGCAGGACTTATTCCATGCATATGGATCTGTATTTAGATCAAAATGAAACAAGTAATTTATAGCTATATTCTAACAGTTTGTCAAAAGTACAATTCTCTCTGAAGCCAAATCAGAAAGTAATCTTCCTGTTACTATGGCCAAGGCTCTGTCAGGGTTACAAGTATAAGTGTCTGCTCAGCCATTTAACCTGGCTGTTCCAAGATACCTTTGGATTCAGTTGCCTTCAGGTTTACAGTCTTGGTGGTTTTCTTACATTAATGCATCTCTAAGACAGAAGCAAAATGTTTGCCTGTGGGGATTTTAGATATAACGGAGCAGTCATATTAGAAGGTCATCATTGTCTTCTGCTTTCCCATGTTTACCTACTCATTTATCTTGGAAAAAAATCACAGAAATGGGAGAATAAATGTAAATTACCAGCTTAAAGAATATCCATCACTTGTGCTACAGAAGCACTTGAATCAAAAGCTGTTCTGCTGGGCGAGGCACAGAAATATGAATTCCACCCTTTCTGTGTTTTGAGCAGTGGGACAGCTACATTCCCACTGGGTAAGAAAGTTGCGACATGAGCTATAATTAGAGTCAAGTACGCCAGATGGTATACTTGCTTGAGGGATAGGCTGAAGGAGTGACCAAAGAGTCGCAGGACTGGAATGTAAGACTTGGATCTAGTCTCCATGCCAGAGACAGGAGGGTCTAATGCCAAAGCAGACTTGCTTTGGCTGTTGCTGCTTAGCAGATCTCTGCTTTGCAAACTATCTCTTGCTCTGTGCTTAAGTTTATGCTAACAGCAGTTTATTATAAGGTTAGGTCTGTGTCCCTGAAAATTGCTCTTCAGTAACTTTGATACAATACACTACATGCTATTTGCAAAGCAAGATAACTTGTTTCTTAATCAGCTGATACGGATGGAAAAAAGGTGTTTGAGGATATGTAAAACTTCATAAGCGCACAACATATTTCAGGGTTCCCTCAAGGGGAAAAGGCAACCAGGAAAGTCAGGCTTAAGAGTTTATTGATGAAGCTGAAAGACCAGAAACGCTTTTCATGAAATAGTTGCTACACAGAAAGCTGCACCATGACTAGGAATACTTCAGCAATAAAAATTAATTTCAGTACAGGGCTCTTCTGGAATGAGCCATTTAAGACTACATATTTATATCCTTAAAGCATCCTTTAGATTGTTACCATACCTAATCCACTTACTGATAATATCTCTTTTTCATTGTCCACTTGTGGAGCTGAACAGTACTTAACAGGAAAAGTTTGGCAAATAAGGCTCTGAGCACTTACCAACTTCAACATTCATATTCTGTACAAAACCATGCTATTTCTAGATATCTGCTAATGCATTCTTTGGCAAAAAGGTAGCTCTGAAAGAAAGTTTTAAATAAGCCCTATCATCAGCCCACACTTCAGATAAATGTGCACCCCCTATGGTTTTTCTTCTTTCTTTCAAAAGAAAAATATTGTCTTGACTTTGTGCCTGACACCCTTGTATTCTAGGGCTGGATCACACAAGTGCTCTGCACAGGAACCCCCCCTGAGAAAAATCAATAATTTCCTTTGCACTGTTTATGTTCATTATCAAATCACATGTTTGAAAGTTGCAATAGGCTTAAATATTTGTGGACAATTTGGAAATGCATTTAATCACAGGATGATAACTGGTTGCTGATTGTATATTTGAAGATTTCCCTTTCCCCTTTACATAATGCACAGGGCAGTGGAAAAGGAACACGAGAAACATGCCCAGTATTGTAGGTAATCACTGCTTAAACAGGAGGTCCAGGATCAGGATTTTATACCTGTTTTGTAGTACTGAAGGAGAGAGATGAACATTATTAAAACTTGACAATTATGAGAGAAGACTATCTCCATACAAGCCTCAGAAATGCTGGCATACCCATTAATTGTTCAGATGGGGGCCAGAAATATTATTTTCCACTGCATTTAGATGAAGACATATTTTCTTACTGTGGGAGACAATGACTACAAACTATGAAAAGGTAGTGAAGAGACAGAAACACATTGGAAAATATTTCTTTATTGTGTTATGTTTATCCTGCTGCTTTCATCACAAGTTGCTTATCTCAGCCATAAATTCAGATTATATAAAGATATTCACGAAGGTTGGAATTTGTGGAAGCTTGGCTTGAAAATTACAAGCAATGGCATCTGGATTTATGGCTCTGCCATAATATGTCTTTCAGATGCTTATCCAAAAATTGAATACAAGCAAGAACTTAGCTTACGATATGACAGTTTTCATTTTCTCAAACATGCCATCTTTTCAGGTGAGCTTTTGTTCTTTTTCACAGGAAGTCTTGAAGTATTGTGACCTTTAAAAAATTTTACAGCATACATTTTGTATGTTACAGAGTGCATAGTAGATATGCTGCCATGGAACATCTGTGAGCTTAGCCTGTGTTTACATCTGTGCCTTTGGGCAGTCTGCTTCACTGCTAAGCTCCTGCAGCATTTGGAGCAGGTTTAAAATGAGTATGACATAATGTGAAGAGAGCTGCCTGCTATTAGTGAGACTATCACTCTGCCTGGAACGGAAAAAGCACCTTGCTGTGTTTGCAGCACCCAGTGCAGCTTTCAGATGCCCATTTCTTGTGGAGTCCCTGCTGAATTCAATAGATCTCCATGTCTACCTGACGTCAACACAGTTTGATTCACTTTACACAACACACAGCTGCCAGAAAGGAGCTGAAAAAGGGTTATTTTTGAAGCAAGAAGTCACTGATGGTAAAAAGCCGTGTATAAATAAATATCCGTGCCATATCTAACAAATCTTAGTGTCGTGATAAAGGCCTGAATTTTGGATCCATGTATTGTGTAAGGAAGAATAACTTTTTTGCCCTTAATAGCATTATTTCTGATTTAATTTGGGAGCACAATCAGAATTATTCTATGCCAATGACTGTTTACATTGTAAATCATGTCCTGTGTCCACCTATGCCCTTCTCACAAATGATAGAAGGGAACCAGTATCACAGTAGAGAGGAATACTGACTGCAGTCAAACAGCAACATGTGTGAGAGCAGAATTTGGCCAGAGATGTTTCCACTAGATTTACTGTCTGATGAGCCTAGCCAGCTTGAGCTTGCATCATAATCTAATAAAAACCTAGTAATACCTTTTCATCTAACTCACTCAGCCACATATATCAGGCTTTGAGGTGTCAGGTCTAAAAAGAGAATTGTACTTCTGCCTTGGAGATACTTCTATGGCTGAGGAAAAATATATTGCAAGAAACAGATCCTTACACAGCAGGATAATTCCACTTTGGAAAAATAAAAAAGAAAGAAAAAAGTCAGGCAATATAAATTCACATTTCTTATCAGATCTGTCCTGATCTGATGCACTCAAACTTGAAAGCTTCTTCTACCTCTTGCAACTTCTTTCTTTTAAATTCTGAAGGGGCTTGACAGGCAGAAAATGAACAGATGCACATTAGAGGTGGGAGCTGATCTTGTAGGAGGTCTATGCTTGAGTTATGCAAAGATAAGGATGCGGAGGCACGCCTGCATGATGGAGCGCTGTGTGGGTAGAGGAATTCCCCAGCATGCACTTCTTTACAGGACTGGATATTACATAAGGCTTGCAAGTGACTTCCTGTCCCTCCATTTTGTACCATGGACGATATGTAACAATACCAATAGAGAGATATTTCACTGGAAACAGGGTGCCCTTTGGATTCCAAATCTTATTCTTTCTGTCCCAGTTTCCCTGCTGAGCAGTCATCTTTTCAAAGCCAGCAAGCAAGCTGTTCCTCTAGCTCCCACGCAGGCATCGTTCTTCCTAAACCAGGTTCTCTGGCACCTCTGCTCCCTGGAGGTTATGGATGCCTCTGGCTGCGGGAAGTACACTGAGCACTGTTGAGTTCTGGTGTACTACTGTTCCAGTCTTTGTATGACAAACTTCATCTTGGTAGCCAAGTGTCTTCTGTAGTTGGACATGCAGGCAAGATGAAAAAGCATATTTTTTATATTATTTAATACTACAAGATCAAAAGCAGCCATTCAGGAAGGTAGGGAAGACCTACTAGTGCGCACTAACGTGACTATAGTGATGCACGTTAACTTACCTGTAGAAGAAGCATAAACAACAAATGAGCAGTGAGGTTTTTTGATAATACGATACATTTTTCAGTGCTGGATACCTTTGGTAACTTATCTTCAGATTGGAGTGCTTGACAGGACAACTCCAGTTCTTCACATTTACGCAGGACAGCAAAACTCAAAGTTAGTCAGAGATGTTCTTGAAAACTACATTTAATTAGAAGTAGTATGCATACGGTACCCTCACTGGCTTTCTTTATAAAGGTGCAAAATACGATTTCCTCTTGTCATTATATATCTAGCTTTTGGTGGGTAGTCATTAGATTCACATGAACTTGATTCGTATGAACAAGAAAGCTCTTTATGTATTTTTTTCATATTCCAAATTATTTTATACTGTTATTTATGAAGGATAGATACGAACATTCCTTGTCAAAAGTCAAACTCTTGTATAAAAGTTTGTGTTAATTTTAAATAGATATCAAAGGCAGAGCCATGGTGAGTTTCCAACAGTCAGTTAGTGCTGCGTATTTACTGATCTATCTATTTTAAACTAAACCATTCTCCTTAAATATAAAAAGCATTAAAGTTAACAAATCCATGATAGAACATGCATGGAATACTTATTTCTGACCAGTTTATTCTCTACTACATTATTTGGCTTGAATTACAAACCAAATTGCAAATTCTTTTACCATTCACACAGTGAAAAATATATTGCAACTATTATTTTGTTAGGTTTATGTACAGATCAAATGAAAATTGGAAATATCAAAATTGCTGTTGTCTGTGTGATAACCTCTTATTTTTGAGTTTTACAAACAATTCATCAAAAAGTTTAGGAGGATAGTTCTGGAAATCCCATATAGAACTGAAAAAATTACATAGTTGGTGAAATTAGGCATATTTTAGGAAAATGAGTGTTACAATAACTTATTCTGCTCTAGGCAGTGTCATGAATCTATCATGGCACACAGTGAAAGAAAACACATCAAGAATGGTGGAGTATCTTTCCATGAGATACCTACACAAACTAGTAATAGGACAACATTCAATAAAGTCGAAAATAAACATAACAGAAACAAACTTAGAGAAAAAGTTTTCTAACTATAGCCTCTATACCACACCCCTAAAATCAATGTTTTTAATTCCCTTCTTTTTCTGGTGGAAAGCCACACTATCACTGAGGGCTAAATTTTAATTCAGTGAACACAGAGACTCTGCACAGGGCAAATACTTATGGAACACAAAGCAGTCTTCCTCATGTCCTTCGAGAGAAATACTGAAATTACTGCTAGGGAAGTCTAGGAAACAATGTATTTTGGTGGTGTCCTCGGTGCAGAGCAGGGACTGTCACCAAGGTAAAGAAGAATTCCAGTAGAGAAATATTTGTGACATGAGTGCCTGCAGTATCACAGAACATGAGAAACATACATTGTTGGTATCTCTCCCTTCATTCAGGTCTGCCACACTTAATTGTTCTTTCCATACTATAGTTGAACTTTCCATTTTATAATCACGATTAAAACAAACAGCTACAGAAGTTAAGTCAAATCTTTTTTCCCAAGTTCTGTTCAAAACCTATCTGTGGTTAATGGACACAATTCCATCAACAGTTATTGAAACCTAAACAGACAGCTTGATTGCTAAACCTTTTCTGTAACAGCAGCAGGAAGCATGGAAGTTAGAAAACTGTAACTCTCAAGATCTGTGCAAAGCCAGCAGAGCAGCACACATATATAGAGTATAAGCTGAAGATGTACCGGTCTAACAGAAGCCAAATGAAGCTAAAGGAGTGTAAGTTTTGTAAGGGACAGAGTAATTGAAGTAATCACAAAAGCAATACTGTCTGGCCCAGGCAGTTGTTTTCTCTAACTGGCCCTCCTTGTTTTCTCTTTTTATTCATTTCTCGTTTCATGCTCCTAATCAGGTTCAAATGAGGTGTATCTTCTCCATCTTTGGAAGCCTGACCTACTTCAGAGGGATTAGCAGCACTCTGACATGTCTCCCCTGTTTTAGGAACACTCCGTTCTGTTTTAGGAATGATAGCAACTCTGCCTTGCTCCTGAGCAGACTTTGCCTGAACTGAAAACCTCCTGTGTGTTGAATGTGGTTAGAAAGTACTTATAAATTACATATAAAGTAAGTCTTTTGCTCTTTTCATCCTCAAATCTTTCTTTCCTGGTCTTTTTTAATTCACAGGAACACTCCCGTATATTTGGAGCCATCATTTTACATGTTCCTTCTTAGTTACTTCATAGAGATCTGTTTTGCCACCCCCTTCATTTGCATGTTCTTTAAGGACACAAATATAATTATTTGGCACCTTGTAGTACATAACAAAATGATCCTCAGCCTTCGCTTTTGCCCATCAGTTCTTTGTCACGTAAATTCTCCTAATTTGGCTCCACCAGATCTCAAACCTCTCTTGCTTTGGCCAATAACCCCCTGCCCCCCTCACCGCGAAATAATCTATAGAAAAACTAGCATGTTTCCCTCAGGTCTCCCAAGCTGTTACTGAGCAGTAGAAAAAAGCGCTTTCTGTACTACCTCCTCACAAGGGAACTTCAGCCAATTGTGTGTCTTTTCAAATAATTTCTACCACTGTATTCCTTTCTCTTCACTACGTAGCTCAGGTTTAAACATTGGTAAAATACCACATCCAATTTTCAAACATTCAGGAAGTGCACTGATGAATAAGAGAAAGATTTATTATTTTTTTTTACAAACCACAAGAATAGCTAAAGGATTAGAAAAATGGTAATACAGAGACTTCGAGTTCAGTCTATGTGTATCACATGGGAGATCTTAGAAGATATGTGTTCTGTGAGGCTCTTACTTACTTAATCCTCAGCTGGCATTAATTGTGGTGGCAAGAAGCTTACACCTCAGAAAGGCAGGGACCTCTACAATGCTGCAAGGCTGTCGACAAAAATCTTCTTTGGTAATGGCAGGTACAATTTGAATACCTAGTGAGGAGAGAATATCACTGAGTCATCGGGAGAGGTAACGTACCCTTGAGAAGCAGCAAATGAGGAAAATTGCTGTCACTTTAATTTCTGCATAGTGTGAGTGGTGCTATGGGCAGGCCTGTCTCCCTGCTTGCTTGGTGTTGGAGGAACAGTGGAAGCCCATGGCTGCTTCTAAACTCCTCCTGACTAGGAGCAATCTTTTACTTCTGTCCCCAGATGCTAATGCCGAGTCCACTTCAGTGTGAATAAATAAAGGCCAGACCTATACTCAGGCGTTAAGGAATGGTTTGATCAAAGCCCAGATTCCTATGGAGAAATATGGGAGTAATGTAAAGGAGCCTCATAAGACAAACTGACAAAGTGTGAAAAAATCCAGAGGTGTTTCATCTGCTGGGGTGTGGAGGGGGAGAGTGTAAATGGTTTAACAACAGGGCTTATCAAGTTTTGGGAATTAGAAAACTCTTCATCACAAGTTACTTCCAAGCCAAGATAGTCTCCCGGCAAACTAGAACTAATTTCCACACCAGAGAGGAAGGCAGCTCAGACCGGTACAGTGATCTCTTATTTTTTCTGGTCAATTTACCAGAACTAACTGGCTAATTAAGGAAGTTAACTGTACTAATTACCATTGGGAGTGCGCTCTTTCCACTCAAGGGCAGGGCTGCCGTTCAGCGGGACCTGGGCAAGCCAAAGGCGCGGGGCCGACAGGAACCTCCTTCAAGTCGAGCGAAAACGCGAAGTCCCGTGTCTGGGATGGGCTAAACAATGCACCGGCGCAGACGGCCTGCCGGCCTCGGGCTTGAGACTTCCTCCGGGCCTGCGACGACGCGACCTTTCCCCGTGAGGGGAGGGAGAGCCGCCCGCGGCACAGCTCTCCTCAGGAGGTGCCTAGCGGCTCGCGCTCAACGGCTCCCGCCCAACGGCCGCGCCGCGCGCTCCCCCGCGCAGGCCCCGCCCCCGCGGCGGCCGCTCGCGCCCTCACTTCCTGGGGCGGGCGGGTTGAACATGGCGGCGGGCGGCTGGGGCGGGCGGCGGCTTCTCCGCGCCGCGGCCGCTCTGCTCCTCGCAGCGCTGCTGGGTCCCGCCGCCGCCGCCTCCTCCTCCTTCCCCTCCCGGGCGGGCAGCCCCGGCGAGCCGCGGAGCCGAGTGCAAGTGCTGGGCGGCTCCAACTGGAGCCTGGTGTTGCAGGGCCAGTGGATGTTGGAGTTGTGAGTAACGGCCGCTTTCCCGCCCGCCTCAGAGGCACCGTGCCGGGGACGAGGGGGGGTGGTGGTAGTGGGGGAGTTGCCTGTTAGGACGGCCGGCCTCAACGTCCCCCCCCGGCCCCCGGGGAGCCGGCGTGGCCGGTAAGCGGTGGGGGGAGAGCGGGGCCGGGCGGTGCCGGCCTTCCCGCCCCGCGAAGGGACGCGGGGGAGCAGCCGCGCACCTTCGCCGCCCTTGCAGTGGCTGGCCCGGGGCGGGGGGGACGTCCAGGCAGGGACACTTAACGCCACCGAAGCCCCTCTGCCACCAAGCGTTGTCGGCCCTGAGCCTGCAGGCACAGGCTGACCTCGTTTGAGGTGGTCTGGTAAAGGTAGTTCTCCTTCAGGTTCTGGTCTTGCGCGGGCACGGAGCGCCTTGAGGGCCCCAAGGTTAAACCGGGCACGTCTCGGTAAGCCGTGGTGTCATTGATTACATTTCAGCGGTGTTACTCAAGACAACTGCCTGCTGGGGAGTAGTGCCAGCCACTGCACCTCGCACTGCTTACCCACTGGGGGACTTTCACTGGATCCTGTGCGAGCTAGGAAGGCTGAATTTGGTAGGTAAGATTCAGCAAGAGTAGGTTTCCAAAGTGGCAAGTGTTGCATAATATCCTGGAAAGCCCACACTTCCAGCCGCGTTGCTGGAGAGTTCTCGTTCAAAGGAGATGCATCAGATTTCATTAACTTTTCAGTGCGGCTGTGGCTTTATCCTGATGACAGCTAGAGAGGTTTGCCTGTTGTGGGCTAGGGTTTTAAGTGCTCCTGTTAGTTAGAAGTGGTGTCATGGCTTCACGTGTGGCACGATACTGTTCTTGAAGTGCACGTGACGTTTTGTACTTGGAGGCTAGCTCACCTGCTTGTATTCAGAAGGGGGAGAAGGAACTTGAAGGTTTTTTTAAGACAGCAGTTAAAACCAAAAAAAAAGTAGTTTAAGTAGGCTGTATGCTCACATGATATCAGTGTGCTGCCCAGCTACAAAACAGGATTTTGTTGTGGTGTGTGTGCGACTCCTCTATGGGAGTGTTTGAGTTTGAACAGTTTGAAACAGACTGGGTAGCCTGTGAAACTGACCAGGTTGCCCATCGACATCTGAACTCATGCTCCCTCATAAATAGCTACCCACCTGCTTTAATTTTTGTTTTAGTATTGAATTTGAGTTATGTGCAGTCTCTTATTAGGGGGAGGGGCTATCATTTTCTCTACGGCTTTAATGCTAAGGATCCTACTGGACACCTGGTATTAATTAGGGAATAGATAGCAACAATCCTGAAATATCTGATTGAGATACCCAGGGATGCCCACTGTTGTGGCTAAGGCTTTGGGTTTGATTTTGGTCTCTTTTTTCCCATTATCATTTATTGTGTTCTAAAAGGTGGGAGAAGAGATGATCTTGGAGTAGGAGAAAATAAATTTATTTTTTAAGTTGAATTTTTTTCACTTCTGACATCCTAGTCCTATGTGGAAGCTATTGTATGAAAGTTACTGATTCATACACGAGTTGGTGAATCTTAAGGAGGAAAAAGGTCATTTGTGGTGACTCAGAGTTTTTTACTTCTGAGATAGAATGTTTAAATGCTTAGTGGTGCATGCCCCTGAGGAACAAAGAAGAGAGGAACTGTCTTGAAATCAGAAGTGGTTAGGATAGCGAACGGTTAAAATCCTTTGTGAGTCTTTACTCCACTTGAAATGTTGCACTCCACTTGAAATGTTGCACTCCACTTGAAATGTTGCACTCCACTTGAAATGTTGCACTCCACTTGAAATGTTGCACTCCGGTTTGGAGTGACAGGTAGCTGACAATTGCAATGGTGGCAAAGTTAGCTTTAGTGCTAGCTGAATACGGTACATGTTGCTACAGTGCTTAAATTAGACTTTATTTTATGTATAGTGTTTGTGTGAAAGATCCTTGGTTCTCCGTGCTGCTTTCTGTGGTACATTCTAGTGCTTTCTGCTTTTCTCTTAAGTGAGAAAGAACCTTTGTCTGTCTTGTGAACTCAATGCTGCTGTTCTTGAATTAGTGAGAGTTTGATATTCCCAATTGTGGCTAAACAGGAGTTTGAGATCTAGTATAGATTTCTTATGATTCCTGCAGTTGTTTTCATGCTAATAGATTTTGGCTTCTACTGATTTTTATCTGGTTTAGAGCTGGTGATCTGGACAGGACTCCTGCATTGTCAGTTTGTTGATTCTTTCCATGCTGTGTGATAGGTCTGTTGGAAAGACTGCAATATAGTTCATCAAAACCTTATTTGTGGAAGAACCTTCTGTTTGTTTGTAAGACCTTGGTTTTCTGAGCAGTATTTTTTTTTTAATGTAAATGTTGTTATAGGATCTCTGGAAAAAAATATTTATTTTGATCAACTGCTCTAGATTACTGGTTTGAAGCCTCCTGCCCTGGTAGGAAACAGTACTACTATTTCTGTTTAATGTCAGTTTTTCTGTTTGTGAAAGTAGTGTAGGTGAATTACTGTATGCTACCGCTTTTTTGTTGTTCTCAGGTGCACAAATAGAGAAACTTGAGTCAGAAATTATTTGTGTGTGGGATTTGTAGTGGAAATAGGGTTTTTCTTCCTTCATCCCTCCTAGCTAAAGTGTGTGCACTTGGCTGTCTTTTTGTAAATATTCACTTTTTCATAGCTGGCAAAATTGCAGGCAGTGGAAGCACTGCTGCATTTCATTGATAAAAAATGTTCTGGGTAACTTTGTGTCTCTGAAAGATGTTGCAACACTTTTTGCTTACTGTTACTATCTCTGCACACAGATCCTTGCTGAAGTGCTATGAGTGTGATGCTGGAATGAACTGTTATAAAAGGTTTCCTTATTGACTTATTTCTAGTCTGTAGCTGCAAGATAATGATCCATTAATATGAGGAATTTTCTTTTTGTCCTTATTTTTGATATTGTGTCTATTAGGAATAGAAAAAAAAATCTGGTCTGTTTATTTAGAAGTGCATTTTGCATTTGTAAACATAGCTTGTTCCAGGCTTGATTGATCTTAATTTAACATCCTCTTCTTTTTGAAGTAGATTAAAACAAACACATACGAAAAAAAAACCCAGACCACCCCACAATAATAAACTTGTTGTCTTTATGCATCTGGTTACAAATGAAGCTATTTAATATGCCTCTGTTGCACCTGCAGTGCTTTAGGTACTTGCCTATTGGGAAAAATCTCTATTTTAGTTCCCACACAGGGTGTTAAATGTTCTGGTTCCCATTTCTTTGAACACAGACTTAGTGCTGCATGTACCTAAAAAAGAATGTCTTAGTTTTCTATTTTAATTCTAGCCAGGTGAAAATTGGGAGGGTAGTGTAAGTAATAGTCATGTTTTCAAGGCTAGCTTATTATTCCTATAGCATAGGCCCATACTTTATTTTCTTATTATCATTTATTGTTAAACATTGGCCTGCTATCTAGTAGGCCATGTTATCACAAGGGTTCAGTCCTCCCACTAGCACTGTAGTTGTGTGTAGTTTCAAAGGAAGTGTGCAAAAAACCTAGCTGAATGTTTTGGTGTTTACATGGTTTAATGCTTCTAAACAGTCGGCTTGAAACACTCTGAAGAATTCCATAAATTATTTAACAATGATTGTAACAGATTTAATGTTCAATAAAATTGGGAATTTTCTGTCACTTATGGGAGTATAGTCTTTTACTTCCTCTTCATTTGTTAGTATCCAGGCTTTTCTTTGTCTTATTGTTAAAAAAAAAAACCCCAAACAAACAACCAGAAAACCCACCCCAAAAAGCAGGGGGGAATGAAAATCTAGTTACCAAAAATCTTGTGGTTCTGAAGCTTCTGCAGCCCTGCTGACTGAGTTCAGAGGAAGTGACCAAATTACCTATGGACTCTTATTAAATAACTGAACATGTGGCTGGTTACTCTGCCGTGCATTGGCTCAACAGAAACTGATAAAATGTGAAACTGAAATATCCTTGGCAACAGATGCTTTACTATTATAGAAGGGGACAACAATATTTAGAATGGTGGAAGTTAATCTGCTCTAGTTCTAGAAGATTTCACATAATTTTTAAGTGATTGATTGGCTTTACATTTCAAAAATCAGTTCTCCGTCTTAAAAAAAACAACAAATTGCCTGTGAATGGAAAGTTGTTGGGGTCCTTTTTTTTTTTTTTGTAATTGCAGATAGCACTCTTATCCTTTTCTTGTTTTTCAAAATAGAGAGCTAAATAATTCCTATATACCCTGCTTTGCTTCTCATCTTGTTCTTGGAAGTTTGAAATGCATTTCCTTACTGAGCTGTAGAACAAGTGGAAAGTAGCATTTGAAATGTTACCCGAGAGAATACAATTTGCTTGGCTTCTAATGCATTGCAATGGTATGCGTTACTTTTCCCTTTTATTTGGGTATTATTGGAAAAGACATGAGTGTCAGGTTACTGAAGTAGATACAGCGGAATGGGAATTCATAAGGTTAAGCTTGCATGCTGAAACAACTGGCCCAGAACAGTGCCTTGGTTTATTGTGACTTCAACAAGCCCATCTGTGATTTAAGGTATTTGAGTGAAGATCAGGAGAAGAATCCAGGGAAGAAACCTCCTTTGTTTTCTCTTTGAGATAGCTAGGACTTCAGCAGTTTGTGGGGAAAAAAACAACCAACCAAACAAACTTATTTAACACTTATTTAACTGTTGTGGAGCAAACAAGTTTTTTTGGGGTTGGGAGGTCTTGTCTGTTTTGGAGGGGTTTTGGCACAGTGGAGGAAACTTCTTGTCAGCTTCCAGAGCCTGTATTATTGTGATACAGTTATTGGTAGATTACAGGGACTAACTTTTGAAAAAGTGGACTAAAACAGTATAGTTGACTTTCTGAAGCTTATCATTTGTTGAAATTGCGACAATGCATATTCTTCCTCAAGAGCTATACATATTTAGGAACAAGAACAAATCAAGTGATAGTCCTTAAGATAACACCCAAAGACATCAGCCACTTTCTCTTTTTTTTTGTTGTATGTTTATGAAGTCTGTAGCAATAAGGCAAAACTACTTTAAAAAATGAGTTCATTCCAATGCTGTTTTTACCGCTGTATTAGGTACTGTCTCAACATTTGCACACCTAATTTTAATATTACCCCCAATCTGAAATCCAGCAAATAGCTTGGTTTACTCTAAGTGGTACCTCTTATAAAAGCTGCATGTCTTGAATCGAGGAAAAACTGGACTAAACAGGGAAAACTTCTCACCTATTTTGCTGTTTTCAGCAAATCCTCTCATGCGTATATATGTAAGCTGTTTTTCTTTTGTTCCTAGATTGTTATAACTTTGTGAAATTACCATCGGAGCAAAATGTAGAATGGGATTTGAGGTTACATCTGTTCAATGCTGATAGTTAATGGTAGTGAAAAAGCAGACGAGTCAGTTACATTTATTTGAAAATGAGTGAATTGGTCAATTCCTTAGCCAAGCAGTTATAGGAAGAGAGATTAGTGGCTTGGAGTTGGAAACTGTGTGTCAGTAAATCTTATTAAAATCATTCTGTGTTTACTGATCAACTCTGTAGTGATATGACTGAATGGCATGTTTGTTCAAACTGGTTTTAACTGAAGGGGGTTTTGTGTGGTGGTTTTATTATTATTTTTATTTATTGCAGCCATCAGTGAAGTTACTGGTATTTGAAAGCCAAAGCTTGGTCTTTTATGCTTTAGATCAGAGATAGGCATAGACTTTTCTTTTGACTTTTTAATTTGACTAGCTTAAAATTTTGCTTTTGGATTGCTATCTTTATGCCCTCTGAAAAAGCTTTGGGTATTGTAATGGATTGGAATAGGAACTGGAGAACCCCTGGCTACTTTGAAATAGTGATTTTAATCCACTGAAGTCAATTGTTCTTGCAATGGACCTGACCAGCAGGTAGATGTTAGTTGCCCCATTTATGGATGGTAGACAGTGCATGAGGATAGTTCAGTTGTAAAACTTTGTGCTATGTAAGAAGTCTGGTAATGCCACAAATTATGTGGTGTATGTTGAGAGATGTGCGATACCTGCTTGCACTGAGGAACTTGGCAACGTGTAATTACTAAGTATGTGGTGTTTTCAATCTGATTTCTAAGTGGTGGAGATCAGTAAATTGTTTTTTAATGTGTAACAGGCTACTAAAACCTTTCTTTCCTTAACCAAGTGCCCAGGTCTTGATTTAAATTCCTGTGGACTTTGATTATAAATTGGAAAGACCTGAGCGCTGTTTTCTCGGCACACTTGTAGGGCACGGAGCACAGTGCAAACAACAAGTTAACAGCTAAAGGTACCGCCTTCTGCAAAGGGAGAAGCTAGACAAGTAACAGCCCTAAATTTGGTGGTGTTGACGGGGTGCTATTTATATCCTGCTCTGTCTGTGGAGTATGGCAGCAGAAATTTGGTTACATCTGCTTTTGTAAGTGACCTGGTCATGCATCTTGTGACTTGATGAGGAGTAATGGAGGTTGGTTTCACAGCACACACATGTTTTCCTGCTCCTACACATTTTTTATTTTTTTTTTTTTCTGGGGAAGAAAGGTAGTTGAACTGTGACTCTTGCAGGAATACGAAGCGGCCACGGTTCTAAAGGATTCGTTAGAAGCCTACATTGAAATAAAGTACCTCCTTAAGCTTGGTTCCTCTGATAGAGGTGACCGAGGTGTGAACTATTTTACTCTTCTGTATCTTACTGAAAGAGAAAGTGTAAGGGGAGGTATTTTAAGACTGAGAGGGAGACACAATAAAGCTTTGGCCGTAGAATTTTTTGTTTATCCAGGAGGGGCTTCTGAATTCTTAGTGCTTCAAGTGCTGCATAACAAATGTCGACATTAAAGCTTCAGCAGTGAGGATGTTGAAGTAAACAGCAGTGATAACTCTGCAAAAATCTGATGTCTGTTGCAAGTTCTCTCTTGTATATGTAGGGACAGGGTGTTTCCTGGCTGGCAAAACATTGAACATGTAATTTCAGGAATGAAAAGCAAATATTTTAAGCCTGATTGTCTGTGCCAATGTTCAGCTGGAGTGGCTGGATCTTGTAACATTGTATGTCACTGTTGCCATCCCACATCCAAAATTGGTAATAAAAACTAGGAAGCCGACAACTAAGGCTTTTTGTGACGTTCATTTTTATGTTCTGTCACTACCAAACTCTGATATGGGTGGATTTTAATACTGCTTTGAGCTAAAGAAAATATTTGTAATCATATGAATATTAGCCATTTGTATTGAATATTCCACTTAATTTCATTTAGGAGAAATGCTTATGAATGTCAAATGTAAACATAAATGCTGATAGGGCCCAAATTTCTGTTTCAAGATCAGATAGTACCTTAAACAGGCTAAAGGGTGTATTAATCTTGAAAATCTCATGGCATGAGTTTGGTGTATCTAGAGAAGCTGGATTTTGAAAACATTTCAGCTTCTGTCTTTAATTTTAGAGAAACATGAGCAGCATTATCTGATGGATGTAGGCAGTTTCTTACTTATCAGTCAAGCTACTGTAATAAAATAATACTGTTTGTAAAGTACAGTATCTGTCAAACTATTATTAAAAGTCCTCCGTAGGCCAGCAGCACAATGGAAAACAGTTCTGCATGTGAGACTTGTTTTTAGCATATTTTTTAAAAGATACTGAGGAGCTGTTTCTTGGCAGGATAAGTTTTATGTACATTTTTCAGATGCTCTCACACAGAATTATGTTGATTCCAAAAAACAAGGTATTGACTTTCATACTTAGAATCATAAATTTCTAATAGAGTTAAATACAACACATATTTTTAAATTGTACCCGTTTAACTTCCAAATGATAAGATTTTCTTTTTTAAATACTTATGTTTTGCCATAAGCACTCAGAATGAATTTGAGTCTACCTCTTCTGTGAGAAATTACCTGGTTTAGGTTCAGTCTTATTAACATGAAACATTTGTGAGTGACTGGGAAGATCTCTATCTGCAGCCACTAAGAAAGTGAGCATTCCTGATGAGAGGACGGCCAGACACTAGGAATTGCCACCCTTTAAGTCAGATAGTAGTACTGGCAGACAAACGGGAGGAGTAAGGGAGTTCCTTGTAGTGGCTATGTGGGCCGTTAAGGATATCGGACTCTGCCCAACATTCTGTTGTTGACAATGGATGAGGAGCACGGTAGCATTATCTGGAGGAGTGTGCCTCTAGACCCACCACTTTTGCTCCCTTTCATCTTAAAATACCAGAAATCTGCATATATATGTTTCTACTTCCACTCCCTCACCCCACCCCCCCAATAAATCAAGTTAAACCGTGTAAAGATGTTTTTTTCATTTGTAAAAGTTTACATCTGTGTATGGGTAATTGCCGTGACTCAGTTACATGCTATAGTTCGCTGTTCTGTGTTACCTTAGATATGTATATGGCAGACCATTGCAAGCTGCACAAGTTGACACAGGCTTTGTGAACCAAGTTAGGGTAAAATACATAAAGATGGCAAACAGGGTTTTACCAGCATTTAAGCGTTATCTGATATTATTCTTTTATATTAGCTGTTCTGTCTCCATGTTAGTATTATCAATAGCAACAGCAGATTTGGTTTGATTATTCCAATTGGTAGTATAGAAAACTCAGCTCTTGAAACTGGCTTTCTTATTTTTTTGAAATTAACTCTGAGAAAAAACAGGACTTGAGAAAGGGCAGTATGAGCAGTAGGAATTTGATGTGCACTCTTTTTAAATCTCTAAAAAGTGCTATCCAAAAGGGCATGCTTTGATATATTGAGTAGAAGACTAAGGCAAATGTAATTTCTAGAAGTTCTGAGGTGTGGGAAATCAATACAAAATGTTATGTTGAAGGCTACTGCTTCAGAGGACAGCCTGACTTCAATAATTCTGATAGCTGCCGTGGAAATGGATTTATTGCATATGTAAATAGAATAAATCACAAGTGGTGAGGGGTTTGGATATGAATTTCTCAAATCTGTGGAGATCTGGTTTTGTTTTAAGAAGACAAGGAGGAACATAGGGGTTGATACAAAACTACTTGATTATCATAGAATCATATAATACTAGGTTGGAAGGGACCCCAGGGATCATCTGGTCCAACCTTTCTTGGCAAAAGCACGGTCTAGACAAGATGGCCCAGCGCCCTGGCCAGCTGAATCTTAAGTGTCCTATGTTGGGGAAAACGGTAGACCTGCTTAAGAAAAACTGTAGGGTTTTTTTTTTTCTGTGTGATTGATGCATTTGTATTTTCTCTGTACAGTAAATCAATTTGAATGTCTGTAAGTGTAAGACTATTAAAATATTTAACCTGTCTTCCCCCTTTAGCTATGCTCCTTGGTGTGCAGCTTGTCAACAGATTGAATTGACATGGGAGAGTTTTGCAAAGGAAAGCGAACATCTGGGTATCACCGTGGGAAAGGTGGATGTCACTCAAGAACCAGGTATGATGTGAAATAGATTGTTTTAATACAAGGGATTGTTCAATATAAGTACCACTTAGTATCTGGGAGTGTGCTTTATTTTACTGGAGTACCTGGGATACCAGCCAAGTCAGAAAAGAGGTTTCTAAATCAAAATAACATTACCCACATTTTGCTTCTCCATATAGTTCGTATCTGTGAGCCTAAGTTTATAAACTCAATTTGAAGGATTAAAGAATTGGGGAGTGATCTGGCTTAATACTGTATTAAAAGGGACTTATTCTCTATTTTAATCTGCTTCACTGAGAGCTCTTGCCTGTCTCATTCCTCTCTCCTCCAAACTGTCTGCAGAAGAATCCAGTTCTGTAGCCTCCAGTTACTGAGAGGGTGTGGTAACATTACCGCAGTGTGAGCTTGCTTTAATAACTTCTTAACTGTTTCCATGATGGTGCTGGTTTATTGTCTTGTTTAATTGTAGTAGTGCTTTAAAGTACAGACATTACTGTTGTTTTCTGTTGGTGATGCACATATGCAAGTGTGTTTACAAAAAGAGTTTCCTAACTATCCACAGAAGTGTGAACACGATCTTATTTGTTATTTTAGTGACTCCCTTCAAAGTTTTGAAAGTGTGTTTGTGTAAGCAGTACCAATATTGTTTAAACCTCTGCATCTCTTGGGAATGCTTCGTGCTTGTTTTGGTTTTGAGGGGATAAAAGATTTTATCAACAGTATCAAAAGACTGACAGAGTTAGGAAGAGATGTTATTAGAATAGAAAGGCTAAGATTCACTAATATTTTTTTATTATATTTTTAATGCCTTATAAAGTGTGTGGAAAATATGTCCATTTTATTATTTGAAAACATGCCAAACAAGTTAGCTTTATCAAGTTAGCAGAAGGGAAATAACTTAAACTCTGGTCTCAGAGCAATTTAAGTTCACAAGAAAATGCCAGCTATCCTAGATGTTGTGTTTTGTTAGAAGTGTACAAAAACTCTGATGCCAAAAAGCTGTTGATGTGGGGCTCTCTAGCGCATATACTAATCATTAACAGTTTATTAAACAGACGAACTTGAATATTACAAATTTTTGCATAGATAAAAATTTAGTCAGCTTCTCTGCGCATTAACAAAGTAGTGGTTACTCTGGAGTTCAAGCTGCAAATGGGGTTTCATTATAATCCTGACTAGTTATTTTCTCCCAATTAGGCATTCTTTTGTTTATGCAGTATTCATATAGAAGGATTTCAGTTTTGATTGTGGCATTTGGAAAAAATGCACTCTCAGAAGTGGTGCTGTAAAAATAAAATACTTGATCTCGAAGGAATTACTCTTCCTGGTAAAAAAACTTTAATGGCAGTGTTGGGACCTGAAGGGATCAGGTACTTGATACTTTCTTTTGGTCTAAATTTTTCTGACTGCTGGGTGATGCCAGATTCTTAAGACCTTAGATGTGACTTTTAACCAGAGGTTCCTTGAATATTTGAATTTCTAATGTTGCTGAGAGTCTTGACCTCTGAGGATGTCTGACCTTCTGCAAGTCAAAGGACTGACCATAAATGATGAATTTGTACCTAGGCATGCGTAATGTATCTACAATATCCAGTTCAGCACGAAGCATGAAAACTGTAGCCACTTCTAAAACTAATGAATACCTAAACTGGAAAACAAAGATTTATTCCATATTTGGCCTTCGGTGCTGATGTAATTTTGAAGGTATAGGAGTTCCTTTGGAAGCTTTCCCAAGTTATTAAGGTATTTTTACTATAGGCTTACGCTTCAGCCTTTTGGTTGGTGTGCTTAAGCAGTCTATCTCTTGTTCTTCCTTGCACAATGGTACCTTAATTAGCTTTGGTTATGTAACCCCTTCATCAAATTGGAAGTGGTCAAAATGCGTTAAATTAGGGGAAAACCACTAGATGAGTGCAGAGTTGCGTAAAATTGCACTTCCAAAACCTGCAGGAGAAAGTAGCCATTCATGGTACTTAATTACAGCAGATGCCCAAAGAATAAATCCACCAGAGCCTTAATGGATTTACAGCATATTTCAGTCACTTGATGTACCAGTCGTAAGCGCTTATTCTTTCCTCATCTTTTCTATTGAAACAGTCAGTATTTCAAGAGCAAGTAATGCAGATGCTTCCTGATCTCGAAGTTCTGTGTATTTGTGGTGGCTTTCTTAAGCTCCCAATCACAACATTTACCTTTGATTTAAAACAAGACTTCTTGGACCTTTTGTAATCTTCTTTGAGTAGTCCTTTGATGAAAGCAGCTGTATTTTTAGATGGCATCTATATTCTCTGTGTATTTTGGGGGGATTGTGGGTGGTAGGAAAAAACCTTCAGTATTTGCACGTTCTTGATTAGCTCTTGACTTTATAATGGGTGTATGCCTGTTTTTAATTTGCAAACAAAGACAGATGCTTAACTGTATTTCAAGTTAAACTATTAAGCAGTTCAAGTTTGTATTATACATGCACCAAAACAATTTACTGTCTGTTCTTAGCTCTTTCTGGCTGGCTCACATCTGCTTTTATTGTTCTAAGGAGGTGCCTTAGATAAGCAACAAACCTCCAGCTAAAGTTTTGGGGATGCTTAGATGCATTTTGGCAACACATTTTATATTTTATAATTTACAGATTTCATTGTTCATTCTGAGACCATTGGTACTTGCTCTAAGATAGGCTACTGGTGAGAGAGATTTCAGCTAGCTATTTTGTTTTCTGTTTGCCTGACTAGCATTTGTAATAAGCTTCACAGCAGAGAAAGTCACAGAACACTGAAAGATTCTCTGAAGTTCTTATGTTCTTATGGCTCTCCACCTAGTTTTTCTTGTGCAGCTGTGCTTTCTGCTTGATGAATTCTACTGTTACACTTGTGTTTTTGTTTACTTTGTATCTGCCTGTGCTGGCACAGCTTTTTGGCTGTTTTATGAAGTTTTGCACAACCCTGCCTCTCTGCAATAAAGGCAGAAAGCTGAAAAGTTGGAATGAAGACGACTTCCTTTTTGGAACTTTAAAGATGCTTGCGTTTGGTTTGATTTAAACATCTTCCAAAAAGAAAAAAAAAAACAAACAAACCCCAAACAACGAAAAGCCTCACAACCCTTTTTTTGCCTATTCCATAGGGGAATTTGCAGTAGAAAAAACATTATTACTGAAACTTTTAAAAATACCTGGCTTAGTTCAGTCTGGCTCATCTCTGTCTCTAAAGGCAGAAACTCTCTTGCTACAATACTTTTCCATGCCTAACTTCCTGCTGCCATAAGATGTTTGCTTTATTGGAAGCCAAATAAGGACTTAGTTTCCCAAAAGATTTTTCACAGAACTTTATAAAAGGAAAAGTTAAGTAACTGATTTGTACTCTTTACGTTGGTACTTTATATGAATGGCAATTGCTCGCTAGAGGAATTCAGCCCTTACTAATGGAATTAGGCTGCATGTCTAGGGGTTGATAATCTCTGAAGTCTGCTGTATTTTTTTTTTCCAAAACAGACTTCAATAGCAGCACATTTTTAATTTCTGCTGTCTTTACGTTGGATGTGTTGAATAGTAAATAATAATACTAACCACTAAGGTGAGTTCTTCCTCTCACTTGCAGGTTTTGTAATTGTCAGGAGGTGTTAGTGTCAAGTAGCCCTGACTTTCCTCAGGCTTAGAAGCAGAGGAGAGAATGATGTCTTCACCTGACAACTTAGGTAGTTGAGTTGTACAGAAAGCCTGCTCATGAGATGTTTGGGAGCTTTCTGCTTCACAGCTGACTGTCTGTACACTGGGAAATCTTCCTTGGTGTACCTAATGCAGCAGTGAAGCTGGAAGCACTTGAACCTATTACTCTGTAGCAGTACTGAGTGCAAGACCAGAGAACTTCAAACACCTTCTGCCCCACAAGCTGCTTTTTGATGATGTGGTGCTAGTTTCTCTGTCCTATGAGTAGCATTGTCTAGGGAGATACTTGTAAAAAGATTATTATCTGTTTGCCAGTCAATGAAACACCCACTTTCAGTATGGAGATCAGTTCCAGTCAGCCTCTTGAAGCCCTACTTCAACCTTTTTTTTGTCCTTTCCGCTGTCTTGTGTCTGCTGCTCAAAATGCTGACGTGACCAACCCTTCTGGATGGTGTGAAAAATGATTTAAACGATTCTCATGGCTTAAATGTGCAGTATTTTACAGAACAGAATGCTGAGGCATCCCAAGCTTTATTACCAATCTGTTGGAATACCAGTTGTATTTACGTAGAGAGGAATGATATATGGGAAGGGAAGGACAAGAACCTAGAAACATCCAAAACATTGTCTTGCCACAGTCATGTTTATGAGAGACTAAGCGTTCCTACAGGATATAAAAACAGACTGGTTGTGCGGTGTATGTAGATTATTTGAAAGAGGCAAACAAGCAAATACAAAGGTTAATTTATTTAATAACTTCAGGTACCTGAAATCTGAAATGTGTGGCTCTTAAATAATTTGAAATCAGCTAGCGGATGAATTAAATCAGGGGCCAGAGTTTGTAAACCATTGTTGTCATTGCTATTGTTAGTGGCCCAACTTTCTAGATGAAACAAATGTCATCTGGATAAGACTATGCACAGACACAAGCACGCAGCATCCTGGAATATGGGTGCATTTGTGTGGCTCTTCTGTCTCTTGATTGGAGGGGCACACTGCTGGTCTGGTCAAAAACTTCAGCTGTGCGCAAATATTGGTTAGAGAAACCCATGAAGAAAAATTACCTTGCAGTAAACATTCTTCAAGGTCAGCGTTTTTCCTTTGTTCGTCAGCAGTATTTAGTATGTGTTGCTGTTTGTAGCATTTCTGAAGACAAACTGTTAACCTGTATTTACAAAACAGTGGTTAAAGCTATGCAGTCTCCTGCTTTCTAGTCTACAAATACAGATCTGTAGATAATTATAGATAAGTCAGAATGCTGAGAAATGTCAGTTTTACTTAACCGTTTGATGTGGCTTTTTCTTCCCTTTCTAGGTTTGAGTGGTCGTTTCTTTGTCACAACACTTCCTACGATTTACCAGTAAGTGTGTCATACTAGAAAGAGGTGTCTGTTCCAGTACGTATTCTTTTTTCCTGTCCTATTTGAACAGTGGCATGGGAGATGTAATGGACAACTGGCTTATTTTACTTTTGTCTCTAAAACATTTCTCAGGAGCTGAATGCACTAAATGAACGTAAAGTATGTGTGGAAAGTTCCCCTACAAACAGTTTTATACCTAGATAAAAGTGATGTTGTTTTTCAGTCTGGAAAAAACATTTAATGGCATTTGTAAAAGTTGGTGCAAGTTTTGCAGTATTGGCTTCTAGAAACCTGACCATATGTGAGCAGACATACTTGACCTTTTGTAAGTGTCACTAGAATTTCTCGTTTGAATAATTGACCGCATAGGTTGAATGTAAAACAGTACATAAATTTTCCACTGTTTGTTGTACTGCTGCTCTTACTGCTAGAATTCATCATCTGTTGACTGTCACCAATATGTAGCTGTTGACTCCTACTTGTCACTTGTTTTAAACTGTAACTCTGAAATGCAGGTAAAAACGAAGGAATACTGACTTGATTTCAGTCCAGGTTATTGTTTAGAACTTTGATAGTATTGATAGAGTCCTCATCTGAGGCTTTTCTTTAGTTTAAATGACTTTACTAAGTTCCCCTATTATCAATACTGTTAAAAATAGATCAGGAAAGACATTTGCTGTATCTTTTCTCCAATAAAAAGATGTCATCCTTTAAATATTGAACCCTTTATTAAGTCATGGTATTGTGAGTCATGCATATATATATGTACATACACGTATTCATAAGCACACTTTTAATTCTGAGTTGTGTCTAAAAATGGTTTGGTTGTTAACCTCGTGTGCTTTGTATTTGCTGCGGTGTGAGTAAGTATTTAACAAAAATAGCCATTTTAATAAATGGCAAAAGCTCATGCTGTTTTAAAACTGAGACCTTCCTTCATGGATTACAGTTTTGAAACATTGAAAATGCTTAGCTGTTCAACTTTCTGAGCAAGTCAAATCTATAATGTTTATGGATTTTTTGGTGTTTTGTTTTATGGTGTTTTTTACCATAGATACAGTTTAAGGCCTATCTGTGTTAATGCCTATTCCTGTTTTTTTTTAGTGCAAATGATGGAGTATTTCGCAGATACCGAGGCTCACGGACGTTGGAAGATCTTCAAGGTTATGTTTTGGAGAGAAAATGGAAAGCTGTGGAGCCTGTAGCAGGATGGAGGTCTCCATCTTCTATAATGTAACACTTTGTTTTTATTAACACAAACATTTTTTATAGCTCATTATTCATTAAGGGTGCTATGTTGACAGCTTAAAGACAAAAAGGCCTTTATTCCCTACACGTCTAAGCTTTGCAGAAGCAATCTGCATTGACAGCCTGCTTTCCAGTTTCTCACCTTTAAAAGCAGTTTATTTTCTGCATTCACTTTTGCTTGTGCCTGCTAAGGCTTGCTTATATCATCTTTGAAAATATATAAAGAAAAAAAGTACAGCCACTGAGCATTATGTAAGTGTCAGTTTCAGTATCTGCTGAGTATTGGAATCAAATGCATGTTTATGTAGATTATTACTCTGTGACTTGTGGCTACTTGAGGCAGGCAGCCTTTAGCCTTAAGGATTTCGTGTTTATTTGTTTACAAGGAAGTCTGGTGTCCTCCCTTGGAATAGAAAACAGTGTAGTGCTTATACAGTATATCAGAATTTGTTTTCAGAGCACTGAACTTGCTTTGGAATAGTGTAAAATGCTTGCATGATGTAAAGGATGAACCAAAGATGTGAATGGCCTGCACTTCACTCTGGCTAAAGCTATTATGTGTAAATTCTTGCAAAGATCCAGTGGGTGTCCTTATCTTTCATATGAGAATGTGGGAGAGATATAGAATATTTAGTAATGGGGAGAGGAGCTACAGGGCTGCATGCTGCTGTGAGCTAAGGAAAAGACAGTTGCATCTGCATCAGATTTAAGCTGTGGAATTACTTTTTCTTGATTATGCTCAAATGTCATCTTTCAAGTCACTGTTTCAATGCTTTGCATTGAGCTGGCTTAAGCGAACGTAATACAGAGCAAATGTATTTATTTGCGGTAGCCTCCTTCTGACAATTACTAGAGGCTGAATGGCATTGACAGTCTATAGGTAGAATCTTTTTCTGGTTTCTGGGCAGTTTGCTATGTATCTCAGCTCTTAGAACCTGTTCCTTCCTTATCTTTGTTTTCTAGGATGCATGGTATGGCAGGGTTATTTCACCTCTCTGGATGGATCAGGGTAAGTAACTGTGGTAGTATTTTCCATTCCCCTCTTCATGCTTAGAATAATATTCTGTTTAGAAGTCAAAACCTAACTGAATATTTTTATTATCCTTTTATGAGAGTTACATTTTCCTTACGTTTCCTGTACATTGGATATATGGTATCTTTGCACCATAAATTTTGTAGTACTAATAGTCTATGCCAAAAATGGCAGTTTGATTGTAAAGATTATCATCACGGAAAATACTTAACTGTTCTTATTATCTTGGTATGGTTGAAATGTTCTGTCAAAGTGTGCTAACATGATAAAGTAGGGGTTTTTTTTGAGAGCTGCTGCAAAAATTGTTGTAAACATCAGGAATTCATTTAGCATCTACTAGGTTCTCCCACTTAATACTATTCTTAAAGATTATATCCAGGTTCATTTTCAGACTTGTAAATCATGCTCTTCTGCAGTTCATTTGCATCTAGTGTATTGTACAGGAGAAGAAAGGGTAATGGTTTTATTCTTTAGTAAGAATTTCTGCATCTGGATTTCAAACTGTAAACACCATTCACAAAGGAACACAACAAATTTGGACAGTAATTGTCAGAAGTAAAGGAGAAATACTTAGCATACACTAAAGTATACTTTGAGCTTAAAAGTATTTCAAGACACTTTCATTTGGGAGCTATCAAAGTTTTTCCTGTAGCATGCAGATGCTGAGAATTTTCAGACCTTTCCAATTTTCGTTGGGAAACAGACTCTTTCTTCAAATCTTCAGGCATAGCCCGGATTGAGAGACTGTATTTGACTGTTACAAAAGGTCTTAATATTGTAACACGTGCTACAAAAATAGATATGAACAGAGTTCGTATCACTTCCAGTAAGCATCTAACTAGCCCAGAATCAAACAAAACTTTCAGTTATTAGGTTTCCTGTGCAAGCTATCTTTCATTCTTTATTACACTGGATAGTATTAAGTTTTTATAGCCTTCTGGCATTTCTCTTCCATGGTTGCTGTGTAATGATGTTGTCTCTGTCTAGTTTCCTTCCTGAAAGATTAAATGCTCTGGGAAGAAACCTTCTCTAATTTGCTCTCCCCTTTGATGAATATTTTAGCTGTACATTTCCTCGCTCTTTTTGCTGTGCTGTCCTTACATATACTTTAATAAATGTGGGAAGCTGTTCTGACAAAAAAAAAAAAAGACCCTGGAATTTCAATATTTAAACTTTTGTAAATGTTGATTGTGGTTTATTTTCTAATGGATATACTCTTGGAAGAGATCTAATGTCATGATTTACTTCCTACCAGACTATCTGACTCGATGCAATGCTTGGTTCAGTCAACTGAATTTGTAGGTTTGAATAACAGACTTCAGTTTCAAAGGAATCTTAATATTGTATTTGGATTATTCTCTTCAAATTTCTAAGCGAAATCACTTAGTGTCTACATAGAATGGGTGGCTCCTTTTGAGAACTAAAGAGCTTGAGTAAGAACTAAATGACTTAATTTTTAGTTAATGAATTCCCAAATTTAGGTATGTATTTTGATCTTGTGCAACTTTTAAGTATCTACCACTCTGCTTTCCAGATGTAATTATGGGGATAAAGCTCTGCATGAGGTTTCATTTTTTTTCACTTGGTGGTGTGCCTGTGACGTGGCTATAAAAGGACACTTGCTTTTTTGGTTCTAAATTACCTTTTCAAAATAATCAGCTTCACAGATTTCTGTTGGTGCTGTGATTGTCGCTATTGGGGATGCTTACTGTGTGGTCTCCTTCCTACAACAGAGGCCATAAGAACAAATGTACAGGTTCATGCCGTGGGTTCATCTGTCCCAGTAGCCTGTCTCTGACAGTTGCCACCTTCTTACAGAATATAAGGATCAAGAATGTTGTGATATTTTCCTGTATGCCCTGAGCTTTCCTCATACGTTTATCCGCCGTAAGATTACATATGGCATCTTTAATGCCGACTGCCTTAGGAAGAAGTAATTGTGCATCCTTTGCTTAAAAAGCTTTTTAATATGAACAACTTGGCAAAGAAGAACAAGATTTAACGGTATCAAAAGAAATACAGTATAACATTTAAGGATGACTAGGGCTTGAGACAGAAGACTTCAGTATAAATACTGTTAAATGAAAGGTCTTAATTAGATATCAATTTATGTAATGGTGACAGCAGTATAAATCATAAGTGGTGTTAGGTATGAAGTTATTTAGTACCTTCTTCTCATTTACAGCAAATTCATAGCTACCTCACTGGCACTCTTGGAATTCACGTTTGGATTTCTTATGCAATCTTCTTCTTGGCTACCTTATTGATTGGCCTGTTCCTGGGTTTGGTAAGAAAGCACATTACTCTTTCTTTTTTCTTTTTTTTTTCTCTCCTCAGTTACCTAGAACTTTGCATTAACTTGTGAAAAAAAAGAATAAACTTCACTGATAAGATATACTGAAGTGCTTTATTTTAATGATGTATCTCTTGTCCCTCATATCCAGTGATAGGACGCATAGGAATGGTTCAGAGCTGCACCAGGGAAGGTTTGTACTGGACATCAGGAAGCATTTCTTTACTGAGAGGGTAGTCAGACACTGGAATAGGCTGCCTAGAGAGGTGATCGATGCCCCAAGCCTGTTGGTGTTTAAGAGGCGTTTGGACAATGCCCTTAAAGTGCTTTAACTTGTGGTCAGCCCTGAATTGGTCAGGCAGTTGGACTAGATGATCGTTGTACGTCCCTTCCAACTGAAATAGTCTATTCTATTGAAATTCATAAGTATTCAGTACTGCAGATGCCTTCTCTAGTGTTGTTACCTACTTCTGGTAAAGGTCAGGCCTGGTTCACTCTAAGTTAACCTTTTTATGAAATTTATGCTTCAATTTAGATTTGTTTAGTTCATCCACTAAACAAGTGATTTTTATATTGGCCTTTTCTGTCTAAGACTTTTGTACATAGGGATTGAATGCGTGTGGTCAGAATTGTATAAAATTTCTAAAAACACGGGCTTTGTGGAGAGATTTTTATTGGCTGGAGTGGGATTGTATTTGTGGGAGTTAGCAATGTAAGTATGCTGCCGCACTGTTACTCAGAATGAAAGGATGCAAATATTTTTTGAAAGGCTTTGAAGATTTGGGGGTTTAATTGATTTACTCTATTCCAGGGCATAGCTCTGTAGTTATAGCTTGGTTTTAATAAAATCTTACTTCACTTCTTTCTCCCCCATGATCTTTTGGTTTGAGTTCTCTTTAGTAATTGAAAAACCTGACCTCTTTTTTTACTAACCAGAACTGGTGCATTCATATATCGATCTCCAAGACATCAGGAAGGTTATTCAAACAAACGTGTTAGCTATGTATGCAAATGTTAAGGACCATATCCTGAGCCCTAAGTTGTTTTGCCAGTGGAAACAGTTCAAAGTTGCTTTACCTGTGGAGCTGGGATTATTTCCTCAGAATATTTGAATTACGTGGCTCTGTGACCTCTCTAATATCAACATTAAATGAGAAACTGAGCTGGAAAAGGACGTATAGATGGGAATAGAAGTTGTTACAAACTAGTTGTTTGGTCCACAAACACGTTCTACAACTGCAAAGACAGTTTAAAACAGTTATGCTGATAACTGATTTAACTAACTGCTGAATCTCTGTTCCATGTAGGAAGTGTAAAGGTTGTTTCTGGCACTTGGTGCTCTGCCCTTCAGCCCAAATATTAGTGTGAGTGAAATAAAGGAAAATTGCCTGAGTTTGTTTCTCAGTAGTACAGGGAAGTGATTTCAAAGCAGTGTGTGTGTATTTAGGCAAAACCACATTTTTATACATAATATGTGTAGAGAATTGGTATAGAGGAGCAAATGTCTTTCATGACACAATTTAAACAGCTGCATTTTTCTAGCTGGTAGATTTTCATCACCAAATGAGTGCAAATCAAGTTAGTGCAACTAGGAGCAAATGAATATGATGATTTAAAAAAAAATTCCTTCTTGCTCCTTCACTAAAAAAAAAAAAACCAAACCTGAAAAAATGTAAAGTTAATCTCTCAGCTTTTTCTAGAAAGCTTTTCAGTGATTGAAATGTATTTCTTGAACATGGTATCATCTGTATCTTTTCTTTCCTTTGCATTATTCTGAGCACATGACAATGAGACACAAATATCTTCCCTGCATTTTGATTGTGTGCATTCTACACCAGGTTGCTTTTAAATAACAACAAAAAAAACCCCATAAAAGACAAAATCAAGCACAAAAGGTAGAAGTACATATTGTATATTGGGGAGTCAGGGGTAGGAACTGAATAAGATCCCAAAATATAGAAAATCTTGACCAAGAAGGTTTCATAAGTTTTAAATAATGATTCCTCAACTGTGTTCTGGGCCTGTCTTCTTAAGATGCAAGCCGTTTCAATACTGAATAAATTTAGGGAAGTAGGAGGCAGAAAATTTGGAGGAGAAAGCAGAGAATGTTAGTTGGTGTACACCAAGAAAACACTTCTTTTCAGTGCTTTTATTTAGCTCCTTAGGACAGCTCTTATCTCCAAGCAAGATAATATAATTTTCTAAATTTTATTATATGGCTACCTAAAAAGGATGAGTAGGAAAATACTTAATAGCACAGGGGCTGCTGGGATGGTTTGCTAATAAATGCCTTTTTTTCCTTTACACAGATACTGGTTTTGATTTCAGACTGCCTTTGCCCATCCAAGTCAAGATACAGAGCTGAAACATCTGGTAAGAATTCTTACGTGGGTGAGGCACTGTAGGTTTAAATGTGCACTTGTAGGAGGGAGAACTTAGTTGTGAACCAATGTCAAGAAGTTCTTGGATGTCAAGAAGTTAGATGTGAACCAATAATCCAGGTATTCATTTAGTTACACTGGCAAGGATTGATACGTTGGGCTCTACAATATCAATGTCAAAGCATCCACCTGGAGGACAGCAAAGCAGACAAAAAAACCCAACCCAACAGTAATCTGTTGTAGCTTCCACAACTGTGAAGAGGCTAAATGCATTCAAAATGAGGAAGTCTTGAATAAAGGTACTGGGGTTTGTGTATTTTATGCAAGTGCATATTCACTAGACCTGTTGCTTAAATATAGAAAGGAATTTGCTTTGGCAGGACAGTTCCAAATCCTAATATACACTCTGCATTAGGAGATACAACATTCTGAACCAGAAAAATTCTCTATGTAATTTGTGGTTGGGGAAAGGAGGAGATAGAGGGAATCAAGTGAATCTAGAGACTGCAGGTGTGGGCAC
The DNA here is from genome assembly GCA_003993805.1 of Himantopus leucocephalus. Classification (NCBI taxonomy): domain Eukaryota; kingdom Metazoa; phylum Chordata; class Aves; order Charadriiformes; family Recurvirostridae; genus Himantopus; species Himantopus leucocephalus. Next base: position 15,989,421 of record RSEF01000003.1, read on the forward strand.
AGGGGAAGGTGTTGCATCTCCTTCCAATAAAAGAAGAAAACGTTCATCTCTCTGATCCTTGGTGAGAGGGCTTCTGAATAGTATTCTGCTCCCTATGAGTTATGGGAGGCAAAAACTTGCACATGAAATAAAGTCTCTTGTGAGCACCAGATGTCTGTTAAGCTCCAGAACACCGTTTGGTATGTTTGTGCTATTAAATGGAGTCAAAACTTAACTGTAATAAAACATTTACTTTTTAATTGTGTACATTTGTGTGTATTGGTTTGCTGTTGAAGATGAAGATGCATCTGTGACACCTGCCAATAAGACTTCAGCCAAATCTAGAATTTGTAAGTGTGCAAAATTACAATCTTCAAAATCTTAGATGGTAATCACCATCAAAAGAAAAATGGACCTCTGCATGCTTGTGCAGTATGCTATCCAGTTGGCTGATCATCTCAACAGCAGATGTTACCTGACAGAGCTTACCAGTATCTTATCACTTTCCCACTGATTTGTTTGATAATTAAACCTCTTCAAGGAGGCAAGTAAAATTGATCTGTCTTTAGTTTGTAACTTGGTGGAACAAAATGAAAGCTATCTATGCCCGAGATGCAAGAAGAACAAATGAAAATGGAAAAGAAATACTACTGAAGATTTAATTGAAATAATTGAAAAAATAAGGAAAATGTAGTCCCGTACAAGTTTTCAGTAATAATGTTTGTGAATTTTTCAGAATACATACACAGTGATGTAACTGTAAAAGCCATTGTTGTGAGATTCAGTCTAACTTCAGTATTTTAAACTCTTCTTTTGTTTAGAAGAAGCAATTACAAAGGATAATGTGGAGAATGCAGCATTAGAAGAACCGGAGGAGGCTGCAGAGCTTTCCGCAGATGAGGCGGAAGAGACTGCAGATGTAAAAGATCTCTCAGACGGAGAAGATGCAGCAAATTCAAGTGCTGATGACTCAGAGGAGGATTTAGCGCTTGGAAAAGAATCAGGGGAAGAAGAAATGGAAGACTTAAGTGAACAGCCTTTAGCTGATTCAGAGACTGAAAGCTCAGTAAGACAGCGTAAAAGTCAGGTGGCTGATAATGGACTATAGCTGTTTTGGTGGTGTATTTTGTACACTTGGACCAAAGAAGTATCAGACCCTGCGTCTGAAGCTGAATCTTACACTTGATTTGTCATTTGTGTTTACGCAAAACCTCTGCTCTGTCAGCAGGCTTCTCTTTTTTTAAGCTAGTACTTGCTCATTGGGTTTGTTTTATAAGCACATATGCTGTGTATTGTATAACTTTAGCCATGACAATCAAAATAAGTATATCTTATCTGTTTGAAGTCTTCTAAGAGAAAAGAGGTGTTACAGAGTCTCAGTTCACAAGCTATGCCTGTGTTCCTTTGTAAGTATTGACCTAAGCAAGATCAGGACTTTTAACTCCTTAGTCATTTGGCAGGACTGTGATTTTTCTGTCTGAATGTCTATTGTTTTCAAATGCCACGGAAGTACCAGATAAGCGATACAGTAGTGAAAGAAGGCACCTTACTAGTCTTCTATTAAAAATGTTGTGTATGATGGGTTTATTTTTATCACTTTCAACTGAAGCACCTTTCTCTTTTTATCAATGTTTGTTTTGAAAGTTTATGATACAGTATGCTGTGTGCCCCCAGATTTTTCAGGTTTTGGTAATTTGGAGGCATGTTGCACAGCTCAAGCTTGTCAGCTGAGGTTTTTTTTTTTTGACCCGAAGAGTTTGAGTAATTGAAAACCTCAGGCTGAGAAAGAGTGGCAGCTAAATGTTTAAAATATGTTTGAACTTTTAAAAGATTTAAAGGAAATTATTTTGGTCAGGGGGAATTCTCACCAAAGCATGATTTTTATTTTTTTTTTTTTCCCCTTCAAGAGATTGTAGCAGGAAGTACTCATTTTGCAGTAAGCTGTATATTTCTTGCCAACACAAGCTTGTCATATGCAGTGCAGTTCTGCCATTTGCAACTCGGAATGCTTTTGGTGGAACTCAAACTGCTTTAGTAATATTAACTGAAGAGGCACTTCTTAAGGTTTTACCTCTGATTGCTTTTCTACTTTTTGTCACTGGAATCAGCACATTAGGAAAAGAGGGGGGCAGGGGTGGGTAGTAGGGAGAAGCTTTTGGGTTTGCTACTTTTATCGAGATAAATGTGTACCTATTGAACTGTGTAATGTGAAAATGGCTTGCTAGGTAGACAGCATTAGGTGTGGTTAGAAGACTTAAGTCATTAAAGATATCAGTATTTCCCTCCATTGACTTGGTTAATATATAAGGCTTTTTTTGGTAAGGAATACCTACAGTGAGACCCCGTATGTTCCTATTTTGTTGATGTGTGTTCATGTGCGTAAGATGTGTTTTAATCTTTATTTTTTTTTAATGTATATATTGCATAAACCTTGCTAAAATGCATGAATTTCATCTTGTTCTTCAAGAATAAAGAGTAATCAGAGATGAAATCATCTCATTAGAAGAGACAAGTTGCAAGTGCAAAATGCTGGTTTCCTTTGAGACTGAGATTAATAGGGCCAATTTGTGTTGAAAGTTGGTTTTTTTCTTTTTTTTTTTTAAAATGCTCATAAAGAGCATATTTACTAAGAAAGCTTCACTTTTCCTGTCTGTGTCCTGTTGCATATTGCATCTTGGAACCACATGGTAGAAATTTTGCATTTGTCTATTACAGCTGTGTAAAGAACAAAATTACACTGCATATATTGAATATGGATTTTTTTTTTTTAAGGAACCTTCTCAATCTGGAGCTTGAATTTCATGTAGTGGATACATGTAAATATGCTTTCACATATGTGAAAACATAACAGTTGAGAATATATATACATTGCACTATAATGACAACAGTTTGTCTTGTGTTATTTGGGCATTGTCCCATGTAACTGAGGAATTGTAGAAGCTTACAGACAGTGGAACTCAGTAGCAGTTGAGGTACATAGCAGCTTTTTTTAAAAAACAAACAAAAACCCCCAACCAAACTCAAGCTAAGTTTTTATTTGCAAAAATTAAGAAAACTTTGTGGCTGCTGTAGTCTGGAGGGAAGAACTGTGCACCTAAAAGCTCAGACTACAGATTTGTTGTTTCCATGATGTATTTCTGTTTTTCGTTATCTGTGCATCAGGACCTCATAAAAGTCTAAAATGAAAACAAGACTTTAACAGTGTTTCATGAGACAAGCAGGAGTCAGTGTGTATATTCAGTTACGTGAACTTGCGTAAGATAAGAATAGACTTTCCCCCCATCAGTCATGGATCCAAAACTACCAGACACTAAAAATATGTGGGACTGTATCCAGCACAGCTTGAGGGCGATGATGACTTTGGTTGTGTACCAAAGAGAATATTTTATACTGCATAGGGTCTTGTGATACTCAGTGTGTAGGAGGGAGAATGTCAATATTAAATTTTGATTCAGTTTCTCTTCACTTTTGTAATAACATGGAGCCGGTCTTCTAAAATCACGTTTAGCTGTTTAAAGAGCTTTTAACTTTAAAAGATACAGAACATACTTATACCTCACAGTGGCTTTGATTGTACACCATTGGGAATATGAGGTATTAAAAAGAAAAGTATTAAAAAGTCAAGTTATCTCTTTCCAGTGCTCAAGGTGAGATATTTGGGCTTTTTGAATGTTTAGATAAATAAGATGTTCTCATAAGAGCTAGATTTCATTAAGGTGTCTCTGAACTTAAAAAAAAAAACCCCAAACTCAAAAAACCCTACCAACAACAAACAATAAGGCAAACCACAAGTGAGACTTAATCCTACAAGATACAGGGTTTGTGAGATGCTGTGAGAAAGCTCCTGTGTGTGGTGATTCTCTGAAGCCTCTGCTCACATTTCCTCTGTTTCTGTGTGTCACTGTTAAGTTTGGATTATTTAAAATGATATGAAATATTTTCCATCGTAATAGACCTAACTGTAAGATAACTCTCTGAGCAAGGATTAAGTAAGCAGGCAGCAAGTGACAGTGGTTCATCCCTTCATACATATGTCTTGTGAATCTGGAAATGAGCTATACCAGGCTACTAAGGTTTCTTGAACATATTACGTATGTTATTGCTCCTGTGCTTTGATTAAAAAGTAGGGAATATTAATGCTAACTTGGGTTTGACTGTGTTTGTGTATTGGAGTATCTTATTACAGAGATCCCTAAAAAATTGTGATTAAGAGTTTAGAAAAACAGGTGCTATGCAACCATTGATATCTCCAACTTAGTTTTACATTTGTAGGAAAAATATTGTACCATGATACTCTAATTTTGGCTAACATTTATCTGGCAAACAACAAGTAGCAAACACTGTGAAGGCTAAATTTGTATTTAACAGAAAGGCCACTAGCTATGAAGTAAAAGTCTAATGTTAATATACCTTCCGGAATCAGTTTTTTTCCACTAAAACACATTCTAATTGAATCATGCAAGGATAGTACTAATTAGACTATTACAGTAGTATTAAACTTGGCGTGTTTCTGTAAAAAAAGTCAGTATCAAACTTTTGTTCAATCCGAGTGTTCTGTTGTCTCTGTCCTGTGTTATGATTAATTTTAAAAAATGGAACTTGTTCTTGCAGTCTCAGTATAGCCAAAATGTCTTTGGAGAAGCTGCTGCTAACACTGTTCAAAATGTTTTGATTAAGGATGGGGCTGTAAGGCTCATAAACTAGAGCTGTATGTCAAAAATGACTTAAGATTTTTGAGAACCAATTTAAATTTTAAGCGGGATGTGTGCTGCTCCGAAAACCAGTCCCTGATGGGTCTGAATGTGAAGTCTTAAAAGCAAGTAATTTTAAAAAAATAATAATCCAGTGGGATAGTTTTTAAAGAGGCTAGAAATACATACAAACAGCCTTTCAGAGCTCCTGTCCTCGAGATCTGTGTGACACTTGTATGCAAGTCTTGGAATACTCTGTACATGCTGCACCCATGCTGGGCAACGGTTGTGATGTGGGCTTCCTTCGTGGAAATGTTATGCACGATTGTCTTTTATATGAAAGTTTACAAATTTATACTATGGGCATTTTTACTGAAATTCCATATAAATTTTGTATTTATGATCTTCTTGTAGTTAGTTTTCATTTTCTCAGTCTGTAGATGGCTCATCTGTGTAATTAACAGAAGACTTTTTTTATACCGGTCTTCCAATTGATAATACAGGTTGTGACTGGTGAAGATTCCTTAAACTCTTTAAAACAAAGCTATACACTGATGAATTGCTTCCTTGCTACATGAGTGAAAAAATGCTTGGAAGCACACCTACACTGAGGTTTTCATTGTCGTAACTGTGGGCGGAGCGGTATGCTCTCGAAGGTACAAACTGCAGCTGGGACTGAAATGGAGGCTGCTGGGCAAAATGGTGTAAGTCTGAACCTCTGTGTTAGGTCAGTTTTTCCCCCCACTTGAGAAATCCACTGTCCAACTCTGCAAATGGTGTGCTAACTCGCTGGGATTTGGAGGACAGCAGTCCATTTCTCCCTACCGACGTGGTCGGGAAGTGTGCAGACGTAAATGGCACATCTTCTGAGTGTAGTTCACCACACGCTGTCGATGCTGATGAAACCGGCCTTAGGGCCAGGCGCGCTGGAGGGACAAGTGACTGCCAGGAACCATCACTGCAATGTATTTGGAAGATGTGAACGACTACTGGATCCAGTGCACAGATTCATTCTCTTCAGGTGAGTTTCCTGACCTGCCTTTCTTGGAACAGAACTGCTGCATGGGTTGGGTGATTTGCCATTCGCTTTGGTTTTCTTCTTTTCCATTGGGTTGATTTCCTGATGTAAAGTTGAAGGGGGAATGCTATCAAATGAAGCCCTCATGAGCATTTTGTTGTTTGACTGTTTAATCGGCTGCTTCTTGTTCTGTCTCATGATGTGAGAATATGAAATTTTCCCCATGAAAACGGGCGGGCAGAGTACTACGGGCAAAATCCAGTCGGGTTTGGGAAGTTACTTTGTTTAAGCAATCAGACAAACATAAGCTCTATTTTTATAGAGGAAACACGAAGAGAACTCTCTGATGGCTGTACTGGAGCAGTAGAAAAGCTTGAGTTTCTGCCTTGGAATTTTGAGCTGGACCAGTGGTAACTCCCAGCTCTGGCAACAGGGCTGCCGAGTAGTGTGTGCTGCCTCCTCGGGGCTGATCACACACTGAAAATGAAAAGCAGCATGGCTGCTGCGGGCATGTTTGCAGGAGGTCTTTTGGCTGCAGTATGGTAGTGGGGGGGAAATGAGTCCCCTCCTTTTCCCTTTTCTGAATATTACCCCCCCACTCCCACGCACACACAGAAAACATCGGGATGCTTGGCTGCGAAGGGCTGCCCGGGAGGAAATGGTGCATTGTCCCTTGCGATGCTTTTGCAACTCTTCCCAGGAGCTGTCTGCCTTTTCTCCAATTTTCTGCTTATCCTTCCGCTCCTGAACTGTCACGCACCAGCGGTTCACTGGTAAACTGGCTTGCCGGTGAGCCAAGCCTGCTCATACCTTGCTTTCATTCCCTTCCCTACAGGGGAACAAAAAGTGTTGTGTTTTACTTTAATGAAGACTGTAGTGACGGCTTCTTTTAACCAAACATCTTTATTTCTTTCCCAGTAGAAAAACTCTTTAAAAACTCTGTGGGCTTTACTTTCACTTTGGGAACAAACGGGGATTTAGTAATCAAATATTGTCATTTGAATTTCCATTTTATGTGGAAAAGCCATTTTTCTTGGCTCATTAGAATTTTGCAGAGCCTGCTTAGTACTTTATACTTTTACATCTGTTAATCTGAATTCCAGCGGGGTGTGAGAGCTGAACGTAGACACTGCTGATTGTCTCGGCACAGGCTGTGCCGGTAGCTCTCAGGCTTGCAGAGGATGCAGAAATGATGGTGGTCATTCAAAGTGTTTGACCTTCAGTCCCATATCAAGGATATGAAAGATCATGCTTGATAAGGGCATTGGGTTTTTTTTTGGTCTGGTTACCGCTGTGCAGTTGGGGGGCTAAAAATGGTCCTGAGAACCTGTTTGTAGTTGTCCCGTGGATCGTTTTCATTCTACTCAAAGCCATCCAGGTCCTCCCAGGAGAGCTGGTCCTCTGTTCGATGCTCAGGTCTCCTTCCACCCCAGCAGTACCTGGACTTCCCAACTGACTTGACAAAACAGACACTCCTCGGGGCTTTTTAGGGCCACGCGCTCACTGTCTACGCTGAATGGCCAAGAAACTGTCCTCATTCCTGCAACAGGTCCATTGTTTTTGACTCACTCTCATGCTGAAGTCACAGATATTTTCTGCTGATTCCTCTGACTTGGAGGGGCTGAAGTAAATTGGCTCAGCTGTGACTGATGTGAGCTACTCACTGAAAACACTTCACCTTATAGTGTTCGCAGTCTGTAAAACAGGTATTTTCTGACTTTATTTGGAGAAATTCACAAATGCTCCCAGGGAACTTGGAAGTCAAAACAGCCACTTACGTAAGGAAAGGTACTTGATAAAACAGCTTTGCACAACAGTCTTGAGAAATAGGTAATCGCTGGGACACTGAAATATTTTAATTGTATACTGCAGTTAACTTTTCCAGTTAATCTTCACTGCAGTTAACTGAAGTGAGAAAAAATCCCAACTGACTTGTCCTTCACCTATGGAGGTTTTTGCATGTTGACAGGAGACCATCAGCATTGTCTGTCCGATCCTGCAGTAGGACACAGCGGTTCGGATTAAAATGCTATGTAGCGAACTCCCTCTCCGTCAAATAAATTTCTTAGACCACACTTTTGGCTTGTTATTGGAGTGTTTCCTAAATCAGAAGTTGTATCTCTGTCTTTTATAGCCCTCTGTGGGATTTTTCTTCCGGAATCTGCGATACCCCGTTTTGAACTAAAGTGTAAAGTTTCCTTTGCAGAGCCTGGTTCAGCCGAGCTCCAGTTATGTGACGCCGTTCTCTGTTGGTAATTCTCCGGTGCCCTGCCAAAGGAACAAGTGAGAAGCAGTAGATATGGGAGAGGATGNTGGGGGTGGAGGGGGGCGGGAGTTGCTTTGGGTTTTGTTGTTTTTTTTTTTTTTTTTTTCCCTCTGCCCTAATCGCATCTGAACGTTTCAATTGAATCTTGCATTGACTTTTACCAGCGAGGTTTGCTGGGGCTGCTTGGGCAAACTCTTTGCTGTTGAGTCAGATGCTGTTCTTTTGCTTCAAGGTTAAAGTTCAGACAGCTGATGTTTCATTAAGCGGCTGGAGGAAACCTCTTATCCTGAGAGATTCGTTAAAATGAGGAGCCAATTACTTGGAGGGAAGCCATGTCAGAGCCGGTCTGTGTGTCGGTGTCAGATGCGCTGGGGAGATGTTTGCTGCGCTCTCCTAGGGCTTACACCTGTAAAAGGTCAAGTAGTCCCAGTTCAGCAGCAGATTAAACTTCTTGTTTTGCTTCCTTTGTGCTGATATTGGCACCTTCCACCACACTCCAGCTCATAAACTGGCCAGCAGTGGTGTGGGGATGTACTGCTGCAGTAGAGGAGTCCCCAGCTCCTGGTGGACTCCTGAGGTCCGTGGAGCTCCCATGGGTACGTGGGCTGGGTGGCAGCAAGAAGGCAGTGACCCCAGTTGGGCTTTGGTGTGTGGCTGGCGCGTCGGGAGGGATCTGCAAGGGGTGGTGTGGGAGCAACTCTGTGATAGGGGGGGGAAGAGGAACTTCAGCCTGAGGGGCGCGTTTTTGTAAGTGAATATAGACATAAAAGTGTGGGGGGAGATCGGTAATGAAACAGGATTGTTACCTTCAGCAATTTTTCTGCAACTTTCCAACACTGAAAGCTTTTGAATTCATTAAGGTTGAATTCAGCTGCACAAATTAAAATGTTTAGCTATGGTGCAATGCTTACTGTCTGGTGCTCTAGGATAAATACCTGTTTTTAGCACAGGCAACGCGAACTTTAAATGAATGAAAGCAGATGTGTCCCTGGTTTTGTGCTGGGAGCGTAGAGAAATGTCAGTGTTAAGCCAGTTTGCATTTAAATTGTATCTGACTGATGTGTGATAAATGCCTCATGGTGTAATTGTATGTATATTGATATTCATTGCCAGTAATTCCTCCCAGGAATATTCTGACCCCCTACACACCCCGTACAACTTGATCTGAGATGCCCTCATCTGGGAAAGCAACTGGAGAAATAGCTGCAAATCTTAGTGCCATCGTTCTCTTTAAACGGTGCCTGAGCGTACAGCTGGCACCGTCCTTCCCGCCTCAGCCCCTGAGATATTCATCCAAAGATGTTTGACAATCTCCGTTGAATCTTAAGCGGTTTTTCTCGCTTTTTGCAGAATATTGTGTTCCTAGTTGCTATCCATTAAACCAGCAGCAAGGAGGACGGCTGTGGTTTTCACAGATATATATGTATATTTAACTTGGTGTTATCCAGATTCTTCACCCTTGCTGAAGAATGAAAAAAACAAATCACTTAAAGCCCAAAATTACCGGAGGGAGTGAGGCGCAGCCATATGTCTATTGCGTTGTATTTCTTCCTCTCGGTGCGCTACAAATAACAAACAGTGAGCAAAACGGGGTCTCCCTGGTTTGCTCGCACCAGAGAGGTGCGCGGTGAGCGCGGCGCACGCCGCTTTGCTGCCGTGCGTGCCGCAGTCTGCTGCGCCTTGCACTATTTGTTTCCACTTAAGGTATTGATTTCTCCCTTCTTCCCCAAATCTGGTTTTAATAAAATGGCATTAATGATTGAAATGTGCACGGCCAGAAAACTGAATTATATACCCACATGATATACTTGTAAGTTTTCCCTGTCAAATACTGTATTCCTGTTGCAAATAATTTGTATTGGTTAATTTTTAGATCAAGATTCAATCAAGAAACCTTAACTGAGTCTGGTATGCTTTGGATGAGCATCATGTCTTTGATAAGCTAATTTAATTTCCAACTGGTGATTGCATCTGACTTTGTAACACGTTAAGAATAACTAGCTTGCTGTGGGTTGTGGAGGTGGTATTATCTTAAAAAGCAGGAGCCGTTTGCCTCGGGATGTATTAGATGCCCGAGTGGCCTGGCAGCTGGGTCACTGCAACTTGAATCAGTATCCAGGATTTTAATGGAAACAACTGGAAACCCGCTTGCGTTCGGTACTGTCCTAAATGCCAGTCCAGGCTGGGACCCGCTTTTATAAATCATCTCAATCGGGATTTTGGTTTTGGGGTATAAACAGTATCTTTCTTGTTTCAGTCTTCTGGATGGTTTGGAGGATAAAGGCATAGAGGGGGGAGAGTACGTTCCTGTTATTGCAGGTTTAAGCCATGCGTGCTGCACCGATCTATTTCTTTCCTTGCTGATTAATTTCCTTTTTTTTTTTTGCCATGTTTTATTCCATTATGTTCTAGGCTGGCCTTGACCACATACAATAAAATGTGGTGCTGAAGTCCAGTGTGACACAAGAAGTTGGTGTATTTTTTTTGGTATGTAGGTAAGTCGAATCCTGATGAGGTCCTGTATTAATGATTTACAGAAAAAAAATACAGAGCTTAAAAGAGAGGGAAGTAGGAATAAACTAACCCTGTGAGATCTGCAAACATGTCTGGAAAACTGGTTTGCCTTGCTGATTTTGAAGAATATGCTAAAAAATTTCTCCCCAAATCAGTGTATGATTATTACCGATCCGGAGCAGATGATCAGGAAACACTAGCAGATAACGTAGCAGCATTTTCAAGGTAGGAGGATGATTTAAGGCTGGAGCGGGAGGTGGGGGGTGTAAATTCTGCTTTATTAGTAAATGTGGTGCAATATTAGATTTCTCTGTGTGAACAAAACTTTTTTTTTCTGAAACTTTTTTGGTTCTTCATCAAAATGACTCTCAAATAATTTATTTTCAGAACAACTGTCTCCCCTTTCACTCCTCCACCTGACACTTTTTTTGACAGAAAGCAGTCCCTAAAATCCATTAGCATCGTTTTAGCTTCACCTGCATTTTCTTTCTTTTGTTCACATAAATTCTCTAAGGAGTCCTTCGGCTCCAATATTTAGTCAGCTGGTGAAACTAATTCCTACATGGTGGGCTATAACACAGGCAAGGGATTCTTGTGGTGGGGTTGTGCCTTTTAGCTCCTGAGTCAGTTTTGCCTTTTGCCTGTTCCTCCTAAACTTGAATGAGTTACGCAGCCTGCCCTGGTAAGCTCTTGTGCAGCATCGCTAGATCAGAGCTGCGTAGCCGAGCAAAAAGGAGTTGCGTACCCCCGTGTGAGCGAGCCGTGAAAGCCAAGCTGTGCTTGAGGGGTCTCCAGCAGAAGTTCGGCACTTCCCTGGGAAATACTGTAAACTATAGGAACTACTATGAGCCAGTTTTGACTTTGGCTGGCTCCCTGAATTGTTGTCCAAACCTGAAATCGGGACACCCTGAAGTACAAGGTCAACACAATGTAAGTCAGCGTTTGCTGTCAGATTCACTGGAAGAGTGTCAAAACTTACGTCAAATCAGTTGGTTCCTCATCCGCTGAATCTCCGCTGCCACTCTGCCCCCAGAGCGTCAGCCCAAGGCTGATCGCCTCAGCCTGGCTGAGCCCGGTGGAACTGCTCAAACAGCTGCTCGCTTCTTTTCCCTTCGGGTGCTGTGTTGGTGCGGACATTTAACCCCCCTCCACTTGTCTTTGCTAATCTCTAAAGGCTCTGTCTTAAATCCCTCTCAGTCTAACAAACCAAACCAAGATTTTTTTCTGATGTCTTTAGCCTTTCTCCCTCCCCGCTTCACTTTTCTGCTGTAGAGCAGCAACCCTACTTACTGCTCCAGTTGCCTTTCCGTAGGCTATGAGCAACTCAGCTGGAAATCCCTTGCAGCTTTAGCAAGGCTCTAGGAAACTCAGTAGTAATTAATTTAATGGGATCTCAGTGGCCAGATCTCAGCAATCAGGTCAGAACCCCAAGTTTAGGGACACAGGTAGGAAAGCTTTATGATGTCAGGAGAAGAAGAAAACTAACCTCCACTGTGACCACTTATTCCAGACCTCTTAGTTCTATGCGGCATCCCACATCGCAGACTGGAAATCCCTTTGGACTTTGTGTTGTTCAAACACAAGCCAAAGGACTGCTCCAGCTCCAAGCAGTACATCGGAGCAGTAGGGGATGGAGTAGCGCTCACCCCCCCTTTTTTTTTGGTAATGCTTCCAGATGCTATGATGTTATTTGCCCTCATAAAACCAAAATGAGATGTTAAGGAAAGAAGGAAAGGACACTCAAAGGAAGCGCTCGGAGGCAATGAACTGTAGAAGTAGTGAACTCTTTACTACTAACCACTAGAGCTAATCGTGATTAAACAAAGTTTGGCTCTAATCTGCCCAGAGACCGGCAGACAAAAAGCTGGGCATGCCTCCTTGCTGTTTTGGTATTAGCGGAGCTAGATGTGAGTGGTGAGATAAGAGCAGCTCTGCTCTGCAGTTGTGTCCCACCGCAGGGGCGGATTCTTCTGATAAGAAGACACATCGGAATGGTCATCTGGGGGGCTTCGGGCTCACCTCTTCTTTCCTGGCATCTTCTGTCACCTCTTCAATAAGAGCCTCCGGTTTCAGGCATTCAAACTGCAGAGCTTGCAGGCAGCCTGGAACTGAAGGAGACGTTAATTAGCAGTGCCTTGAGCAGCCTGAGATATTTTAAATTAAAAAAAAAAAAAAAAAGGAAATGAAATTTGCCAGGCCCTGGTGTGGCTAAAAGGCCCTTGATGCTGAGTTCCTGCTCCTCAGCAGTGAAGGTATGAAGGGGATGGAAGCTGTGTTTCTCTTTGCTCCCTCTCCCTTTTTATATTTGTCTTAAAGAAAACGATCTAATTTCCGCAGTACCTTTAGGCCATTTAAACGTCTCCAAAAAGGCAGTAAATGAAGTCTAAAAGACCTGACAAATGGAGTTTATTAAATCATCAAACAAAAAAAGAACTTGACAGCCAGAGAAGGGAGGTCACGGGGCAGAAATGCTGAAGTCAAAGCTTTGCTTGTTACGTTTCCATCACTCTGCATCTAAGTCTCTTTCTGGGTGACCACCAAAGCACTGAAAAGTGCCGTGATGTGCTGACGGTCACCCAGCAGATCAGCGGGAGAGCTGGGGTCGGAGCTTAAAACCCTCTTCCCCTGCTGAGACATGTGGTCCCCTCCTTTCTGGTCACTGCAGTGCCGGCACAGCTCTTCCTGCAAGGATGGACGTCACAGCTGATGCCGTCTGCTGGGGTTTACCACCTTTACCTGTATGAAGGGGAAAGGATGCAAGGCTGGAGCATGGATGTGGACAAATGTGCTCTTTTACCTGTCCATAACGAGAGGCAGATAATAGTAAAGGTGGTCAGAGTTAAAAATAGCCCTTATGTAGCACTGAAAACCCAAAGTTAAATCATTCTCAACGTTTCCAGTGCCTTCCTGTACCTGTCTATTTGCAAACTGGAATATTTCCGTTAAGCAGTGCGCACTCGCTGCCTGCAGCCAGATGGACCTTCCTCTCCGCAAAGGTGACCCCCTTTAATGGGCCGTTGAAGGTTTGGGGGGGCACACTGAGCACAGGGCTCCATCTCCATAGCTACAGTGGGTCCCGCTTGTTGCTGCTGAGGGACAACACGTGGTGGTGGATTCTTGTTTTCTTGGCACATGGGATGGTGCCATTAGCAGTTCGTTAGGCTGCGTTTGCAATGGCTTCCTGGCAACGCGTCTAGAAAAAGGTACAAAGGCTTCACAGTATTTTGGTTTATAAGATCTGTTTGGCATGAGCGACTTTAAAAAAAAAAAAAAAATCTTTCTTATTTTTTTTCTTTGCTGCTGTTGGGAGAAGGATGGCCTAATTGCGAAGGGCGCAGGACGGCTCCTCGCTCTCACGCACTCCTCGTGTTTCTCTGAGCGTGTTAGTGGTTTTTATCCCTGTTCCTAAGCGCAGCTTGTGGGTAAATATAAAGTAAGATGGACTTTACACCCCCGAGCCACAAAGATCACAAAGTCGCATGACTTTGTGAAAGAAACGAGCGCGTTCAGCCTCATTTCCCACAGCCGGAGAACTCCCATCGGGTTCTGCTGTCCAAAGCTTCGCTGTGTGCCGTTTCGGGACACAGGATTCAGCTTGATTAAAAACCTTTATAGTTCACTTAAATATATTTATAGATATATGTATAAATGTTTACGTTTAAATGGGAATGAAGAAAGCATGAAACTGAACCAGAAGCATGAATTGTGAGCCCATACCTTTGTGGTGCAAGGTTATTGGGGTGAGGGAGACTGCTAGGATGGTTTGTATTTGGAGAAAAATCCAAATTTTGGATTTTGGGCTTGTCTGTGAGCTCTTTATTTTTTTTTTTTGGCAACCGAATGGTCGCATTTATGGAGAAATAAATAGATTATTATTTAGAACTGACCAAGCAAATGGATGGTACTTTTGATAGATGCTGGAATACCTTTGGAATGAGCCGTGCAATTTTTGGAGCAGTGCAATCCATACCCATTAGATCATAAACTGAATGTTTCTGTGCCTTTTGATGGCACAGAAGCTTGAATAAGATACCAGAATATAGAATGTCTCCAAAAGGCCAGTGTTTAAGATGAGGTTAACACCAGGTGCATACAGTAAGTCTCTTCTAGTTTCCAGTTCTTCTGGGATTGAGGGAAGAACCGGAGCTCGCCTCTCAACATCAGTGTGTTCCTGCTAAGGCCAGATAATGATATTTTTTATTTATAGTTTTCAAATGGTGTGGAGATGGCACTGGTGTAAGTGAGGCATTAAGGCCAGAAAAGATGATTTGGGACGTCAGAGCATACATTACTCCCTGTGGCGTCTGACTGCATTCACCTTGCATTTGCTCCGCATCCCGAAACCCCGTGTGTCCTTCCAGCACCGGGCCGTCTCCCGATTAAATTCACTCTCCAGTTGTGAGGGAACCAAGGGGCCTGAATGGAGAATAGATTTTATGACAAGGTCGGGACGCTTTTAGCTTGATGGCATTCAAGAAATCAATCTGAAATCTCCCCTTTTGGCATTTTAATGAAATAGGACGTCTGTGTGTGTAGGAACACGTTTGTGCTAATCCGCGGTGACACATTCTGCCACTGACTCCCCGGCGGCTTCTGGAGAAGATGCGTTTTGTTTTGTCATGTACGAGGAACAGCAGTTGCTTGTTTATCAGTGATAGCATCGATGCATATTTTTCTGCAGATGTATCGTTGTCTTGTAGCTAGGTGTTAAGGGTGTTAAAATGACCGGGCACATAAATAATTTAAATATTGGTTCAAAAAAAGCAAGGCTGAGAATGTGATTGGGGTCAAACAAGAATGTGAAGTTGTAGGAGGCAGAAAAGGAAAGGAATGTTTGCAATAATAAGTTGGTTACGTTTCTGCGAAGTCTTTCACCTCGGATTAGCAGAGTGCTGTGAAAAGTCGCTGTGTGGATGTCAAGACACCCTGGGAGAGAAAATTAATTTTCCTCAAGCGAAAGCAGCTGCTGCTTAGCCTCGCGCAGCGCCAGCACCTGCCCCTTGGGATGGGAAGTGGAGCTGTAGGGGAGCTTAAGGCAACAAAGTGGGTTGGAGTTGGGATGGAGACTGCCTGAACGGTGTGTCCTTGCCCAAGCACGCTGCTTGCGACGCAGCACAGGGGGTTTATTTAGCACGAACTTGGAAGGGAAACAAGATGGGCTGCTTCAAAATGTGTCGCAGTTTGAAAACTTCAGCGTTTCTCACAGCTGAAAATGAGTGGGGAAAGCAGCGAGTGCTTCCCTCCTACCCAACTGCAGGATAAGTGACATTCTGAAATTTTCGAACATAGAGGGAAAAGGGAAAAAAACCCCCACTAATCCCCCTCCTTTCCTTTCATCTTTCTTTCAAAACAGCATTTAGCTGAAGATGCCTAAATCGGGAGTGCTCGCTGCCTGCCCCGCTGCGGCATCTCCCCGCTTCCAGCTGGGCAGAAAGATGCACTCACTTGCAATTGCTGATTGCAGCATGCGAGTGTGGACTCGGCTGGAAAAAAATGGAGAAGATGAATGAAAAAAAAAAATTACAAGGTTTTCACAAAATATCCAGGAAATCTTTTCACTCAAAGACTTGGAGGAAGCAGGTGGTGTGTGGCAGCCTAAAGAACGCACGTTCTGGTTAGAGGGAAATCTGCTCTTGGGTTTTGCTTGTTGTTGTTACGGGTATTTGTATGGCTTGTCCAGAAAATGCCTCGCTTCAAGCGTCCGGCAAACTCACAGCTGAAATCACCCATGTTTCCAAATCGGGATAAGGTTTTATTTAGAGAGTACAATAATAAGGTATGATCCCTTCTGGTGGTTTTTTGGGACCCAGTAAATACTCAGTTATGAGTATTGACTTGATCTTAGTCTGGAGGATGCAACCTGGTAAGGTGTGAGGGGAAGAGAAGCCACAGAAGACACTGGAAGAGACATTTACATTTCAAGTCTGGGGCTAATGAGCCTGAGGACCCCAAAAAGGTCATAGATGGAGTAATTTGATGGTACGTAAAGGTGAGCGGGAAGAAGGATGTTTATCGCTGCTTGAAACAGCATCTTTTTTTCTTCCACACGCTGTTGGGAGGATTTTTGCTCTTTCTGTTTCTTTTCCCAGCTAAAAGCATTACAGAAATGTTGGTACTTCTGGACTGACCCTCCCGCGTGTGCTTTGCGATGGCAGTGGTTTGCACCAGGTAAAAATCCGACAGGTCCGGGACAGCAGAGAAACTGGTAGGCTGGGAAAGAGGGAGATACTTACGCTTTTGAGTTTGACTGTAAAAATGAACAAGGTTATTAGAGGATTTTTGTTTTCTTTATATTTGTTGGGAAAAGATGTCTCAGAGCTTGGGAGAAAGCCTTCGGAATGAGGATTAGGAAGAAAGGGGGAGGAAAAAAGTCATGTTTTCTTTGTCCCACCCTCAGCCCATCCTCCCCTGAAAAATAACAAACCAATACAATAGCCTGAAAACAAGTCTGAGGAGACATACTTGCAGTGTGTGTCTTGGCATCGAATAATACAGCTGAATCCCACAACTACATGTCTCTTTCCAAGCATCATAACCATCTTTCTCCTCCCTGGGGAGCGCTTCCTGGAGAGCTGGCACAGCCCCATGCTCCCGGGCTTCGGAAATTTGGGTCTTATCCTGGCTCTGTCCCAGGCTTCTTATGGAAATGTCTCTTGATCTTTCTATAAGATGAAGAGACTGTGTCTTCTCTTTTTTTTTTTTTTTTTCTAACTTGTCAGCTTAATATGCGAGCTCAAGCTGACCACGACTCGCTGTTAGAGCATAGTGTGAGCGTAACAGTGGCCCTGGTTGCCATCTCCTTGCCAGTAATAATCGTATTGGTCTCAGGCTTTCTAGTGCTGAGCGGGTAGTCAGGTTCAGCAGTACTACAGCTTAAGCTTTTAATGATTTCCTGTAATCAAAATTCAATAGCCATGGTTTAAAAGTGCAGAGTCCTTTCAGAGGGAGGGGTGCCTTAGTGAGAGGCGGGTGCGTAACCTTGTTACGGTCCGGCTCGGCGCACATCTGTGTGGAGAGGCAGCCCCTGCTATTGCACACCCTCTTGTGGCTTGTCCTAACAGTGGCTGCGCTGCAACATCCCCTGGATGGTGAGAAAAAGTCCAATTTCACAGGTACCCCCAGGCATGCAACCCTATTAAGATAAGTTTGGATACTGCGGCGTTGTCTAGTTGACCCCATCATAAAGAGGGATTGCGATACCGTTGCACTGCTGTTGTGTGTGGGGGAAAAAAGATAAATTTCTATTTGTGCAAGCATGTGATGTTCAGCCTGACTGCAATAAATTGTAATTTCAGATTAAGCGTGTTCTAGTTTGCTCTGTTTTGGAGCCAGCTTCCATTTGTACCTAAGCTGAAGGTTCCGGTGGAGAATAAAGCCCGGCTCTGGGCTGATGTGGTTTTTGGCTGACATGTTTAAGGCAAAGCAAAGCCAGGAACGGTTGAACAGATGCTGGGCCACATCATTCAAGGACTAGATTGTAATTTGCCCTATTGGGAAAGCAGTTGTGCTACTCGGTCTTTTCCTGCACCAAATTACAGTGGCTGCGTTTGGTCTTTTCCTGGAAGTCTGGGGCCCCTGCGGTGCGACGGGCTGCCTACGTGTTGCACAGCAGCCGGTGACTGCCGGGGATGGGACCTCTCCAAGCAAAGCGACTCAGTCTCTGCGCCAGCAGAGATGCAGTGCAGTGGATTTCTGCTATTCCTGAGCTGAGGAAAGCCCGGACGGCCATCCTGCCCACCCACTTCCCACGGGAAGAAGTGTGGCAGCTCGTTCCTGTGCAGTCTCATTTCGGAGATCTATAGTGCAGGGACTGGGAGGGCCAAGCACGTTGGTCAGGCTAGTTTTATCCTCTTTGGCTCCCTAGTCCATAGGAGAAATAACCAAGGGGGGCGGGGGCTGATGGTTTCTCTTGTTCCTACACACCCTCTCTCATCCAATTCTGCCCCAATGCTTTTGGGGAGGCTGAGACTCACCATGAACCTTATTATTTTGCAGTTCCTGTGTTCTCTTTCAAATGACGCCAGCCAATAATGTTCAAAGGCTCTTTGCCTCTTTCACCGTCCATGGACTTTGGTCCTTCCTTGCCTGCTCCCTCCTGGCTCTGTGCATTTCGTGGGTCCTGCTGCAGCTCTGGGTCACGTGATGAGGTTCTGCTACAGCCCCAACACAGCTTTCAGCATGTTTCTCTTGACAGCAGCAAAACATGCTCTCGCCCCTTAGGAACTGTAAATAACCCCAATGATGCAGGCTTTTTATTCTCTTTATTTGTCTGTGTGTCAGATGGAAGCTGTACCCCCGGGTGCTCAGGGACGTGTCAGTAATGGACCTGTCAACTTCAGTCTTGGGGCAGAAAATCAGCATGCCGGTCTGCGTTGGAGCGACCGCTATGCAGCGCATGGCTCATGCCGACGGAGAGACGGCTACTGCTAAAGGTAAACCGTACAAAGTCCCCCCCTGCAGTGAGTTGGAGAGGAACAGAGTGATACTCTGCCCGCTGGTTGTGAAGCCCGGCTTGGTGTCTTGCTCCAGGTGCTGTGGCCGGGACGGGTTTGAGTTGCCGCTCAGAGTAATCGGTTTTATTCTTTGGTTTTGTTTTTTTACTGGTTTCCTTTGCCTGTTTTGTATGGGGGTTCTCCCTTGCCATGAAACAGGGAGGAGAAATGTGGTATGTGAGAGGGGAATCATTTGTAACAAATGCAAAATTGAAAACTACGTCTATCTATACATCTTTCTATACGCTCTATAAATATAACTATATATATATTGTCATGGCAACATTCTTCCTGTTACAGAACTGTTTCTAGAAATTCAGGAGCTTTTGCTTGTCAGGGAAAAATACTCGCTTTGAAGAGAGCTCTTCGAGAGCATCCCAGGGAGCCAGCGAGATAAGGGCCCCTCTGGGATAAATGCTGCACAAAGACGTTGCCAGCATGGAGGCTGCAGCCTAAAATGCTGCAAGAAATGAGACGTTAGCCAGAATTCAGATGTGAAATGGTTTCTTACTCCTTTAACCGAGACACAAAATCAGAGAAAGGGATCACACGCTGTGCCTGTTGCATACAAACAGCATTGTGCTGTGTGGTTTAGTGCTTTAGCGCTAAATGAAAAAGGGCACAAAACCTAAATAGACAATATTTAAAGGAAAAAAAAAAGATCCTGTGCATGATTGAGCTATTCATCTAACGGTGTTTCCATGACCAAGGCAGCAAATGCTGGTGTGAAGTGAGTCTAATTATTTGCCCTGCAGTGGGAGCTGGTCGCAAGTCTCGTTAAAAAGCCATGTCAGTGCGATGTGCACCGTGATGGGCTGCAGCACAACTCCAGCAGCAATCTCTGTAAAAGCAGCTTTCTCCGCTTTTATAGTACGTTTAGGGATACTTTTTTCTCCTTCCCAACAGATTCATTAGGAAGCCAAAGATTTTATGCCTATTGTATGTGCCGACGCGTTCCACACGATGGAGCTCAAATACCTCGAATTGGTTTGCAAAGAGACGTCCGGCGAGATGCCTTGGTGCGGTCCTGTCCCTTGGCAGCTCTTGAGGATTATTTCTGGCCCAGGTTATGCTGGGAGGAAACTCTGGAGCATTATGCTGCTAAGTTCAAATATATTAATGCAATGCTAAGAAACACGCAAAATTCAGGATGTTTCTTCACAAAAATTCCCACCGATACTATGGCCTGGCATGTTTTACGGCATAAATCTCTAACGGCATGTAGAGATGAGTGGTACAATGAGGCTGACTACCAGGGCTGAGTTATGGTTGTGGTAGATAACTTTTAATTTTGGAATTTCCTGACTTTTTTTGCACTTACACTTTCAAACTTTAACATACGGTTATTGCATTTGATGTTCTTAGGTTTTCAGGCTAGGACAGCTGGGTGTACTGGTGGCAGTTTCAACGGGCGGTCAAATAAACATATCCGTGGGAGTTGGTGAATTTTTCATCACTTTCAAAGGAGAGCATAATTAAAATCACACCCTCTGTATTGCACTAGTGTTTCTTGCAGCAAAAAATACGGCTTCGGTTTTGTGCTCTGTTAGAGGTGGAGTGGGGCGTTCAGTGCCAAGCTTTTCCTTTGACCTTATAAGATGGCAGGGATTAGCTGTAAAGTACACCTTTGGCTTAAAGGTTCCCTTAAACTTGGGACGTGCGGCATCAGGGATTTTGCTACATCCTGCTTCTTCTTAAATTCCGCAGTATCTCTGAAATACAAAAGAACAGATCGTTGGTTGCTTTAAATCAGCTTTTGCTTCAGCCGCACCGGTTTACGTGAGCCAAGAAAGTCTGATCCATAGTTTTGTGGCTTTTCCAAAGCCCGGCATACTTCGTAAGCTTGACTTTTCGCTCAGGTGTGTAGAAAGCGCTGTACGTGGTGGTGTCTCGCTGTTGTGACAGCCTTTGAAAAGCATGGCGTGGTCTGAATCTTGCCCCTTCACAGCCAGGGAAGCTGGTGTTGTGTGCCCCGGCTCGTGTCGGGGGCCACGGCAGCTGCCCAAGGGAGCAGCCACAGCGCATGTGCACTTGTGCCCGGGCACCGCTCAGCAGGTGCCACAAGCAACGCGTCTGCCTCATTGGGATTAAACCCTGAGAGACAATCTTGGGTCCGCACCATCCTTCCCTGCAGAGCAGCAGGGTGGTGCAGGCAGCAATAACCGCTCCTTCCTCTGCCTCTTTGTATTTCGAGAACGATGCCCGATCCTCCCAGGGAGTTCCCTTATGTGACAGCGTTTTGCTTTGAACTGCTCCACTCTTCCAGCGGGTTTGCCCACAGGTTGCAGTGTAGATGTCCTCTCTAGGTATGAGGGCATGTCATGGTGTGTCTAGTTAGGTAAAACTCCCTGCTCTCACAACCCCTCGCTTTGGGGCTTGTCGGGGTTTTGGGAACTGCTGTTCCTCGAGGGATGGATGCTCTCCCGCAGTGACCAAGCTGGTGGAGAGGAGCGTGCATCTTGCCCAAGGTAGGGTGAAGTCTGGCAGCTTCGTTGACAATTCTGTTTCATTAGTAAAGGATCTTTTTAGGGAAGAACATTCAGTTGTGATTTTAAAAGTTCCTGGTGATGGGCAATCCAACACAAGTTATTCCAAAGGTTAACTAATTCCACTCCGAGCAGTATAAACTGTGATCATGGTCAAAATTTGCGCAGCTTCAAATCCAGATGTTGCATTTTGCTATACTTCTATTAGCTAAGCTTTCAAAAAAAAAAAAAAAGGAACAAAAAAAGATATTGTCCATGTAGGCTGTAAAAAGGTTGCTCCTCAGTTTTCTTTGACACGTCTAAATAGACCTGGAGTCCTTCCTACTAGAGAATGCTCTCTTGTCCTTGAAACAATTTCAGGCAGTTGTTCCAGTTTTTCCAGGTCTGTCTTCAAGTATATTCCCTAGCATTTTAGTTGTAGTTCATCAGTGTATGTGGCAGTTTTCCAAATAATGGATTTTCTGTTCAGTAGAAACTGAAAAATTGGGAGGAAAATTGTTTTGGAGTAACTGAAATGTTTAATTTGATCCAAACCACAATGTTTTATTTCATTTTCCTACTAGCTAATGCTTTTAGCCATAGGTCTGTTTTGAAACAAAAGTGTTAGCTCAGAAAAAAACGTTTCCATTTTGAAAATATCAACACATGACATTTTGACTTCGGTGAATTTGTCTTGTCCTTCCCACTCCAATTTCAACCTCTTTAAAAAATATTTGCCAAATTTGATGAATAATCTTAGCCACCATTAAAGAGCAAAGGGCTATTTTCAAAACACTTGTCAACAGAATTTTTCTGATTCTACATGATGTTTTTTTACTTGTCCATCAGAAGATTCACTGTTCCTCTATACAAAGACATTCGTTTGTCATCCTGACTTCATGCTGTGCTTGCAAACCAATGTGATCCCAGTATCGTCTCCCTGAAAGTGTCGGAGTACTCATGCTCCTGTAAATAGAACCCACCTTCAAGCACACCAAAACAAAATCTTGTGCACCATCCAGCTGCTGAGCATGAAATAGCAGGGTTTTTTTTGAAACCTTGATTGATTGTAAACAGATACGTAGCGTTATTTTATTGACATTTTTATTCTGTTTAGATTGCTGCTAATTACATAATGCTCTCTTACTGACCTTATACTCCCGTGTTTTAGCCCAGAAAGGGGTATTGCGATACCTGACTTCTCTCAGGCTTGCTGAAAATCAGGCTGTGAACAGCCTGACCATTTTCTTGGCCAGATCTCGAGAACTTTGAATGCTAGTTGCTCAGGTCCGATGATTTTATGTTTACCCTCTGCAATTGCTCTCAAACAACTTTCTGAGTTACTGCTGACGCAAGAAGGGTTTCACCACCACCTGCGATGTGACTGCACCATTTGCTTTGCCAAATAGAGAATAGGAATATTGACTGAAAATCTACCCACCCACCCCACTCTTTTTAGTTGAGTTGCTGGCAGCTCTGTCATTTCCACTAGAGAGGGAGCAACACCTTTGTTCCTTCAGCTCTTCAGACTTCTACCGTGCTTTTTGTCTGCTTTGATGCTGCTGAGCATCACGTTCCTTGTGCTTATCGGACATGCCCGTGACTCTGAAGGAGATATTTTGCAATTTTTGTGCTCAGCCAAGTGAAAATAGCAGGACTTTCTACCCATCTTTCACCTATTTCCTGTGTGGTGTTCCCAAAAAAAAGTTAATTTTGATGTATGGCTGCTCCGCCGTCATTGAGGGGACAATATTCACATGGGACAACATGTCCTGGACTGACCTGGCCCGGCCCTGACTCCCCCCAGAGACCAGCATGGCCAGGGGACTTTCTGGTACAAGTGCGCACAGGCAGTCTGGCATGACAGCCCTCCTAGACCAGCTAGATCCATTTTGGCCACGCGTATTTTTCTCTGCTGCCTCCAGCCTTCCTGCACAGCTGATAAAATGTGTTGTGTCAACAAAATGATCGTAGGCACAACTCGCACGCAGTGTTTTGTAAGGAGTAAGTGAGGTAAGGCTGAGCAGGGGATTTCTCAGCCAAGTGTGTTTCGTCAAGAGAGTAATGTTAAGTACTTTAAACAACTCGGTTTCTTAGGAGATGCAGCTCCAAGAAACGCAGCTACTTCTCTTGAGAAATACCACCGTGACAAAAGGACGTCACGTTGATCCCAAGTAGTGTCCTCTGTCCCCCTAACTTGGGGACAGTGGATTCACTGGCGGATTCAGGGAAGAATGATCACGGTGGGGCAGTTTGGCTGCCATGCTTCGGAGATGCCCCTAAAAGGGAAACGATGGGAATTTGCACAGCTAGAGGAAAACAGCAAGTTCCCGTTCCCTTACAAGGTAGCCCTGACAAAATGTGCAAGCTTAAACTGGGCTCTTCTCCAGTGTCCTCCCCTGAAGTATGTTGCTCTGGGTTGCCCATTGGGACAAACTCCATACCCTTCCCAACCCACTTAACGAAGTGATGTCCCATCAGAGGCGGGAAGGAAACTCTCAGGTTTCTGGTTGAAAAAAGAGCTAAAAAATGTTTTCGGTCTGTTCTCCTGTGGACTTCCCAAGCGGGTCCTGTTCCATGGTC
Organism: Himantopus leucocephalus; assembly: GCA_003993805.1. Taxonomy (NCBI): domain Eukaryota; kingdom Metazoa; phylum Chordata; class Aves; order Charadriiformes; family Recurvirostridae; genus Himantopus; species Himantopus leucocephalus. Next base: position 16,013,429 of record RSEF01000003.1, read on the forward strand.
AGCCTTTATTTGTTGCTATGTGGAATACTTCAGTTGAGTTCCCCGAGAATGAGGAAAGCCCCGTTTTATCGAGGTGTTTGTTCCTTGGTGAGAAGGTATGTCTTTGCTCGTGGCTCCCCTGGGCTCAGTACAGGCAGGGAGCAGCGGGGCTGCGACACCTGCGCCCGCTTAAGGCAGCCATGGAGCAAAGGCTGTGAAGCTCCCCTTGTCCAAGCACCCCACCAATTCTAGCTGCATTTGGCCCTGAAACAAGGTGGAGCACAAATAACTCAAAGCTTTATTGTCCTGATATCGAAAACTTCTCCAGCCTCCCGTGTGTGGCTAACGCCGTGCTCTCTGCGGTGCCATTGAGCTCAATGGGATCCTGCAGTGTGTACAAAGGTATGCGTCGGGCAGTGCTTGGGATTAAAAGAAGACCAGGGGGTGAGGAGGGGGAAGCCTAAAAGCAATCTGAAATGGCACGAGGAAAAGCTGGTTTACAAAAATCTGATGTTTAAACTCTGGCAAATGTCACATATTGCTGCAAGAGCATCCCGTGGGAGTATGGATCTAGTAGTACTGATTTGTAATAATAAATAGAGGTAGTTGCAGCACCCCAAAATTGAAGTGTAAAACACAGTTGTTGGAGGAAAAGAATTGCTTCTGTTTTCTTCAACTGCAGCTAAATGTGCAAGAAGGGGGAGTATATTTTTAGCAAAACCTGATTTGAGGTACTAAAAAAAGAATTAAAAAAAAGAACATGGCAACACTTCAGGACTATGTATCATGTTTTTGAAAGTCTAGAAAATTGTCAAAATAAGCTTTAAAATGATCAAGATAAAGCAGAGATCAACCGAAACTGGAACTAGGAATCTCTAAAACGTTGAAAAAATTTGTGTGTGTGAACTTTGAATTTGACTGTGCAGATCTAAAATACGCGTGTTGAGCTGGTACTTTACCAGAGAGTCGTTAACTTTACAGGACAGACAAGAGGAATTTTGTGAGTACGCTTTCATGAAATTGTCGTAACCCCATTTGACGTAGTAGAAGCCTGATTGAACCACACTGCTTAAATCTAATCCTAAATAAGATGAAAGTGTTATTTTTTCTATTGCTACATATGCACATAAATTGAAAGGATATTGTGGTATTTTGTGTTTCAAACCTTCTATTCACCAAATATACTTTATCGTACAATTTCTATTTTAATTATTGCTTTTGCAACTACTCTTGTGTCTGTAGGGCTCTAGAGGTAGGCTTGAGAATAAAAGTAAGAATGGAAACAAATGGATACCTAAAGGCAGATTGAACCATAACGTTTACATTTTTCCCTTATCTGATCTGAGGGTTTTGCAGTTGCTGGGTTAGCAACCCACCCCCTCATTCATAAACTCGGATTTGACAGAGCAACAGGAACGCGGATCCCTTGTTTCTCAGCATCACTTAAGGGACTTGGTTTGGCAAATCACTTAGTGTGGGATTTGTGATAACCCACCACAGCTGAGTCTAACAAGACTTTAGGCTTTCAGTATGCATGGGTTCTTCAGAAGAAACTCATTTCTAGGTACTTAATCTGCAAGAAGGAACTATTGTCTGTAATTTTAAGGGGAGGAATGAAGTCGCTACGATGTAGAGAGTTTGGGGTCATTGCTACTGCATTTCCAGTGACTGAAAGCTGCCTGGTGGCCCTGGAAAGATGTAACCAATTTGTTTGAATAAGCTGTTCGTAAGTTTCCACTCTGAGACTTGTAATCCTGATTTAATAAAATGTTGTCATAAAGGCCAATTTTTAATTCCTCTATGGGCAGGAGATGACGTTTTGAAACAGAGGTGCATTTAGATTAAAAATATGCATACTGCAGGAGACCCAAGAAAAATAAGGCTTTATATAATATTTTTGAGTTTCACAGTGTGTTTTCTTTTCTTTTGCATTAAGTGACAGATTACTCCTAAAAGAATAAGTGATAGACTTATAAAAATATAATTGTATGAGGTTAGGTGGTTTGCAGTGCAGCCTGGGTTGGAAATTGCCCTGGGGAGGCAGCCAGCCCAAAGCCTCCAGCTGCTTCACCCTGTCTGGGATTGTTCGATGACATTTAACCTCAGGGCTGCCCACACCTCGGGAGTGATTTCACTCCACAGCTTTTTGAAGGTAAAGGAGGAGAGGCCAAAACACATTGGGCATGAGCACCCATGCTTTTGGCCTCAGCGAAGACTTCGGAGACCGCTTGTCTGTTGTACTGGCTCACCTTTGACAGCGACCCTAAGGAGAAGGACTTGGGGGTGTTGGTGGATGAGAAGCTCAACATGAGCCGCCAATGAGCGCTTGCAGCCCAGAAAGCCAACCGCAGTCTGGCTGCATCAAAAGAAGGGTGGCCAGCAGGTCGAGGGAGGTGATTCTGCCCCTCTACTCCGCTCTGGTGAGGCCCCACCTGGCGTACTGCATCCAGCTCTGGGGCCCCCAACATAAGGACATGGACCTATTGGACCGAGTCCAGAGGAGGGCCACAAAGATGATCAGGGGGCTGGAGCACCTCTCCTATGAAGACAGGCTGAGGGAGTTGGGGTGGTTCAGCCTGGAGAAGCAGAGGGTCTGAGAAGACCTTATAATGATCTTTCAGTGACTAAAGAGGGCCTACAAGAAAGATGGGGAGGGACTCTTTGTAGGGAGTGTAGCGATAGGATGAGGGGTAACGGTTTTAAATTAAGAGAAGATTTAGATTAGCTATTAAGAACAAATCCTTTACTGTGAGGGTGGTGAGACACTGGAACAGGTTGCCCAGAGAAGTTGTGGATGCCCATCCCTGGAGGTGTTCAAGGCCAGGCTGGATGGTGCTTTGAGCAACCTGGTCTAGTGGGAGGTGTCCCTGCCCATGGCAGGGGGGTTGGAACTCAATGATCTTTAAAGTCCCTTCCAACTCTAACCATTCTGTGGTTCTACGATCTCTGTATTTTCTTTTGGGGTATTCTGGATGTGGGACTGCTGCTTGGGATGTGCTTCTCCCACTCTCAGTGAGATCAGAACTACTTTTTATTGGCAGAAGTGTCAAGCTTTATGTGTGGAATCACACAATGGATGTGGGGCTCCTCTCCTTCAGGCCACAAGACAGGCAGCAAAAGTGTTGAAGCAAAGAACAGCGGAGCTTCCCCCTTGAGTCTTTAAATGAGATCTGCTGGACTGTTTACTCATGTTTTATTATGCCCCTAAATACTGTGTCAGGATGACAACAGGCGTTTGCAAGAAGAGCACTTCAAGAAACAGGTTTAATGCTAGTGAATATTTTGAGGGTGGGAGAAAGGCAAAATGCCACGACTGAAACGCTCAAGGGAGGGCATGTGGCAGTGGTGAGGAGGACTGATGAGCAGTGGTGAGAATGACAGACCCAAAGCACCAATCTGCAGCAATGTGGCAGTGTACAAAAAGTAGGAAGCCTTAAATGCTTTTTTTTTTTTTATCATTTAAAACTGTGCACGGATGTATGTCCTTAAACGTATATGCCAAAATTTCTGACAAGTGGTAGCCAGGGAATAAGCCAGAGAGCTCTCACAGCAGCCCACCGCTGTTAGTAACTGCTAACTATTCACGTAGCGTTCCTTGGAAGGCTGAAAATGTGTTAATGCTGAGGAAAGGCAGTGTGGAATCATGTGCACCGACACTCTCTCGTGAGCTAAGTGCTCCTGTTTTGAGGACCCTCTGTGTTTTGGATAGTCTTGAACATAACTTTGTGTTTCTCCAGCCTGCCATGCAATGGGGACAGGGATGATGCTGAGCTCCTGGGCCACTTCTTCCATTGAAGAGGTGGCTGAAGCTGCTCCAGCTGGCCTTCACTGGCTGCAGCTTTATGTGTACAAGGACCGGGAGGTTACCAAATCCCTCGTGAGGCGTGCGGAGAGAGCAGGCTACAAAGGAATCTTCGTGACCGTGGACACACCGTTCCTTGGCAGGCGCATTGATGATGTGCGCAACAAGTTCCAGCTTCCTCCCCACCTCAGGTAGGTGCCCACTGGTGGGATGTGGGATGGGCGCATGGCAGTGCCATGGTCACCATGAGCTGCTGTGGGGAAAACTTGTCCCTGGCACAAGGAATTTCTTCCAGGTGCCACCTGCCGCACTGGGCAAAAAGACCAGGGAACTGAAATCATATCTCTCGCTGTGCTTGGGCTATGATCTGCTTGGGGTCAAAACGAAGCTTGTGGTTTGCAGGCTGTAAAAGACACTGTGTGCCAGGCAACACGAGGCTGCAGACTGATGAAATTAGAGTGATGGGGCCCTTCTTTGTGCATCTGTCAATACATTCTTGGATGTCTTCAAAACTCAGCTGGACACAGCCCTACACAACCTGCTCTGACTTTGAACTTGTATCCAGATGCAGAGCTGGCTGTGCTCTGAATGGAGCCTGGACTAAAGGTGTCTTCCAACCGATGTTATGGTCCCTTCTAACTTATGTTATCCTATGATGCTGTACTGGGTCCAGGGCCATGTTGCTACTGACTCCAAAACCCCTTTCCAAGCAACTTCAATTCTTCTTTTAGTTAAATACAGAAACACGTGGGGATCAGCCTTTCTAAATTCTCCATGAGGGCAATTTCCTCCCCCATGTGTGTTTTGGGACTTTTCCTGTATCTCGGAAGAATTTGTGGCCTCATGATTGACTTCAGCACTAATTCTAGTTCCTCTCTCCTGCAGGGTCTATACAGCGTTTAATTTTAACAGAGTTATCCAGCGGTGTTGTAAGGGCACTGATCTCATTAGCCTTTTGTAAATATAAATTAGCAGACTGTAGACACCACCCCGATAAACATATGCTGAAGTGCTGGCACAGCGTTAGCAACGTATTTAGTGGATGGGATATTCGGGACATGGGTTTGCAAAATGGAGCTAAAAATCTTGTGAGAAACTTGCAAGTAGGTCTTGGTAGTGACCGCAGTCTGCCACAGCGTGTATTAAGACTACTGTGTTTGCTCTTATTGAGAGCCCGCAAATGAACACAAAAATGGAAAGAAAAAAAACTTAAGGCTAGCTGAATGTATTTAGAAGCAGATTAACTTTGATTTGAGTTCTGGGTGAAAGCTAGTTTGGAATATTGTCAATGGGTATGAAGCGTTCTTCCGACGTCTCCTAAGGCTGTTGTGTTATGCTGTGCTATGTACATACTATTTGTAACTTGTACATAGCAAGAAATATAATATCGCACCCTAAGGTCTGTCATCTTTTCCATAACATTCAAATTGAAGGTAAGCCATGGGACTCTGGGAATCTGATTCTTCATCTCGCAGATTAAAAAAAAACCTGCAGAGCTTGGTGTGTTGGATCTCCCCCATACGCTTGTACTTGAAGCCAAGAGATGATATGATGAAGGTTGACAGAGCAACCTTAACTCTGCCTATGATTCCTGTATTAAAGTACAATCTTATGAGGAAAGCACCAGCAAACAAAAAATTCCTAACAAATCTAACATTACAATATGCCCTATATAGTAATCCTGCTACAAATTTGCGATTGACAAAACATTAATGATACACACAGTCGTTTTACCATAAAAAAATGTAAATNGGGGGGGGGGGGGGGGGGGGGCAAGGATCAATGTCATTTTAAGGCCCAGGCTTAAAGAGTTTTTGAATGTGAGTCGAATACCCCCAAAATAGTTGAGGAAAGCAATAGAGTGTTTCTGAAACACTTTGACCCCACCTGACTGAACCGTAACAAGGTTTTGTTTGAGTGAACCATGTGAAGTAATATGAAGTTGGAGTAATCTTTAAAGGTTCAAATTAATCACTTCAGATTTCAGAATGACCCTCGGATAGTGTTTTGTTGCAGAGTCGGCGGTGCAACTCCCCTAGCGCAGGGCTCTGCTCAGTTATGGGATAACTTTTTCTTGGCTTCAGTTTTTCAACAAAGTTTCAAAGCAACAACAAGGTGCCATTGTGCTCAGAAACGTATGTAAGGCAACATTCATTCAAGTGTTGATCTGCAATTCACAGGCCAAGAAAAACAACAGTTATTTATATAATCTTATCCATGGTTCTGTTTTTCTCTGGGTCCCCACCCTCCACAAACCAACAGCTGGAAAGCTGGATCTTGCTGAGAGCCCGCTCCTTTCTCATTTTCTTCAGGGCCTGGAGCTCAATAGAAGAGCCATGTGAAATGCTACTTGTTGCAGGCATGAAATCAGCGGTGAAACTAGCCAGTTTTCATAGAAAAACACTGTGCGTTTCCCAAAATGTGGAAGATGAGTATAAAATAGTGCAAGTTTCCGAAGAATAGAGCAATCAGTCTCATGTGGGACATGGGTGTCCTTGCTGGTACTGGTGTTGCCGATGGTGGTTTAATGTTTGTGAGTGCTCAGGGGTTCCTTCAGCTTTTGAATAGAAGCACAGCCTGAATTTCTCTATTTGTCCTCCTTTCCCCTTCTCCTGCTTTGTCTAGTAAGGCTGGGAACTCTTTGGTGCAGGAGCTGTCATTTATCATTCAGTTTCTCCAACTGGTGAGATAGATTTGGTGCTAATGAGCAAATAATAGCTGATGTTTTCATATGAAATTGATTCCCCCCTTCCCCCCCCAACAATTTACAAGGAAACATACAAAAAAGACACAAGGTGAACTGGCTGGATGTTGGTCTTATTGGACAGATGAAAATTCTTAATTCAGGCTGAATGCTGCAAGTCTTCATGCAGATCCACCTAACTCATGGACTTCAACAAAATTTCCCTTCCTCATTCTCCTCTCCCACCTACCCAATGCCCTATTCCCTCCAGTAGCTGAATTCCCTGGATTTGGGAAAAAAAAACCAAACCCAAAACCAAAACAAAACATAACCCACACCCCAAAAACTAAAACCAAATTTGCTGTGTGAAAGCTAAGGAGCTTTTTTTTGCTGGTAAGTAGAGGTGTACCTCTTGACTTCAGTGTGTCCTGGGTTATGTCAAGCAAGATTGATGTTCTTTTCTCACATCCAGCCTGTACCACTCTAGGGTCTTAACATCCCACAGCCTCTGATGCATTGATTCTCACAGTGCTCCTGGCAGATGCTGCTGTTCCTATTTTATGGTGGGAAACTGAGGCAAAAGGAGTGGCTAAATGTCATACCCAAAGTCATGTGGGAGGTCAATAGGAGGACGGATGCTGGAGCCCAAATTAGTGCTCTCACTGCTGGGTTCTCCCGATTGTGGATTTGATGCTGAACCTTTAGATTTTGGACTTTTATCCTATTCCTTTTGAAAGCACTAGGACTGTTGCCTTGGGCTGGAGGAACTTGCACCAATGTTATCAAATGCTTTGCCAGCCAAAGGGTTTGGCTTGCTAAGGACTGTGATCTGACATGCTGGGATAGGCTTTTTTCACTCCTGCTCTGCAGTACAGCAAAGATTTAACACAGGTATATTGAATGCAGGCATTAGGGACTGATTCGTGCCTACAGTGAATCTTTCTCAGACTATTTTTCTATGTCTTTTGTTGTTTTAGATTAAAAAACTTTTCAAGCAACGACCTGGCGTTCTCCTCGGGGAAAGACTTTGGAGAAAACAGTGGACTGGCTGTGTACGTAGCTGAGGCGATTGATGCGAGCGTCAATTGGGAGGATATCAAATGGCTTCGAGGGCTGACCTCGCTGCCCATCGTCGCGAAAGGAATCCTCAGGGGTGTGTAGCTCTGTCGCTTCCCATGGGGGAGGCGAAGCATCCCTTCTCACAGAGGCACCAGGGAAGGAAAAGTGCTCATGCCGGGAGAAATGTCTATAGAATTGCATTCCTTTTTAACAGCGAGCATCTGCTCTATTGACACGGAATATGGTGGGATGCACATTTGTACTTCTGTGCCAAAACAGAGCCAAAAACAATCAAAGGGGAAAAATCCCTCTCTTCCTTGTGCATGGTTGGGAACCCAGCGACCAAGACACTCACAGAAGCAGCTGCTTAAATAAGTACTTGGAGCTGTCAGATGGTTTGTGTGTCTGGGCTACAGGGTTTACCTTGATGCTCAGGAGGTAGGGACTGGAGGCGCCGGTCACTAAACTAGTCAGCTGGTCGGCTGGCATGGCATCAGTCATACCTGAAATCACATGCGGCCAGGAAGATTGAACTTGTTCTGTATATTGCACCTGTAAACTCTAACTCTGATCCAAGTTGTACGCTATGTAAAGGAAAGTTGGATTTTCATTCTGTCAAAAGAGCACTGAGTACAGTGAAGTGGTTTCATTAAGTATAGGTTATTACTATAATGTTGACAATTTTGGCTTGGATAAAATAATTTAGCAAAATAATTTCTTAGTGATGAGTTGTGGGACATAGAGAAAATAAAGGCTAGCAACCAAAGTGGCCGCTAATCCAAAGGGGTAAAATGTTCTGCTCCAACATTTCAAATTACTTTTCTGGTCTTCCTGCTTAAAGATAAGTGTTTTCTGTGTTGAGATGTTGTTTTGGCAGGATGAAGCCCTAAGGTGGCTTTGCATTAACTGGCAATGTTTTTTCAGTGATTCCAAGATTTCTCTCATCACGGTGTCAGTAAGCTCCTAGTTAAGGAAGGGCATATCTTATTTGTTCGGGTTTTTTTCTAGCTGATGATGCTAAAGAAGCTGTAAGGATTGGGGTAAATGGTATCCTGGTGTCAAATCATGGAGCTCGACAGCTTGATGGGGTCCCTGCAACTGTAAGTACTGGTGCCATTGTGCAGCCGTAGTATCTGGTTCTCTCCACCTTTTGGCTTCTTGTTTGCTTTCTCAGAACACACAGCAGCTGGAGGAAAAACATGTAAATATGTTTGTTATATGCCTTAACCCACGAGCAGTAATCTCTTTCCACTTTTCTATATATGTCACATCATGCTCTGAGTTAGACACGGCTTCCCCTTGGTCAGATCAAACAGAAAAAAAAAAACCACAGGAGGGTTTACATGTGGTTGTTTCTTCCAGCTGCCTGGGCACCCTGTCCTTGGCTGCAGCACTCTGCATGGAAATCCAGAAGAGATTTCAGATAGGGTAGTATTGTCAGTTAAATTTTTAGAAATTGGAAAGTCTTTAAGAAACTTTTTCCAGTCTCCTCTTTTACTTCTCCTTTCTCATCCTTTTTTGAAACTCCCCTGTTGCCTTTTGCAGTTCACTGAAGGTTTTACTAGAGTTATTTTTCCCTTTTAATATTCTTCAGAGAATTCTGAAAAATTACAGACTTACAGAACAGCTAAAGGCAGAATGAAACTCCCTCTTTCTCTTTTCAAAGATTTTCACCTTTGGAAAAGGTACAGAGCAGTTAAATAACAGGTTTTTTTTCCTTTTTCCTTTTCCTTGCCGTGCTACCCAGTGCCTTTTCCAAAGGTGAAAAGGGACCTGGGAAATTCTTAACTGGCAAAAAAGAAAGAAGTAAAGGAAAATGAAAAAGTATGTGTTCAGGCTGAAGGAAAACCCCCAAAATTCCAGCCATCACTCATCTTGCTTCATTTGGTGTGGGAAAGCTGCGCAAGTAAAAAGAGAATGAAAGGGAGGAGAATCAAAGCCCAGTTGTGACTGTTTCAATAATTCTAATGTGTCCTTGATGAAAAACCTCCTGTTTTCCATGATGACTTTCTGAAGGGAGAGGGGGACAGGTAAGCCCTTTTTCACTGTGGACTGTTTTGCATGTGAAGTCATATCTGCTCGGCTGTCCTGCTGGCATGTCCCCCCTCCCCTGGAGTGCTTCTGCTCTCTGCTTCTCCTCAGGGGCAGCTGAGGATTTCCCCAGCTGATTTCCTTCACCTGCTGATTTTCAAAAGTATTCACGTGGACCCATCGATCTCCTTGTTGTGTTGGCTGGTTCTTTGCCAGCCAAAACTGCATTGGGGAGCCAAATGCCAGCACAAATGGTTTTCTAAACAGTTAATGAAGTTGGGGCATTGTCCTCTGAGATGCTCTTGCCTGTCCGCAGGTACTCATTTTGATAAATGAGAAAGCTGAAGAAATAGGAATTATTTTTTTGCCAACTGCAGTAGAACAGAAATTAAACTTGCACGCTTCTTGTGATGAGTTATTCCTTTGCAACACCACAGTGCAGAGGAGAGGCACTATTAAAGCTGATGCGTTCACTGGATTTCATTGTACAAAGAATGTATTTCATGATGCAGTTTTCATAATGTAAATATCCGTATCAGATCATGCTAAATCTTTCTGTTTTAGAAACATAATAATTTGCTTTTATTTCATGGGTTTTCAGAACGTGAGCTGAACCGAGGCTGGTTAATATTTCTAGTGTCTAGTTACACATTGAGGAAATCTATGTTTTAATTATGGTTTGCATCATACTTTAGTTATTATAGCACTTTAGTGTTGGTACAGTTTCTCAGGATGTAGAAAGCGGTCTCTGTGTATGGAAAAAGATCCAAAATATGTTTGGCAAGAGAGCAAAACCAAAGGGAGGGGAAAAAATCACAGCAAGTGCCTAACTTCAAGAAAATTTTAATCCAAATCTAAAAACAAACTGCACTTTCAAGTTTTTTCCCCTCCATCTCCTAGTCATTTTTTATCCATTAGAAAGGAAATTAATTACATCCGTATTTGAAAGACATGAATTTGTGTGTCTTTTGTCTTACTACCACACACTGTTTCCAGTCTCCTCAGTACTTGGCTCCTAGTTTTGTGTCTTTCCTGATTTTCATGAATAGGAACTATTTAGGCATTATAGGAATGGTTGCCGTGTAATTAATGCTTGAGGCTTGAATTCAGGAGGCTCATCCCTTCATTGGGACCTCTTGTGTGGTGTGGACATGTTACTTAACTCCCTGTTTACTTACTTGTTACTTGGGAACAGTAAAAATCCTTTTCCCCCTTATCTTTATTGCTGGCGTAGGGGATAAGTAGAGCTTAGTGAAAGTAACGTACACGTACATTAAAGGAAAGCATTTCCCACCCTGCTCAAAGCTCAGAGGAAAGCTAATTTTTTTTCATGTGGAGAAGCTTACAATTATTTCTGTAATCAAGATGTATTTTCAAAAAGGAAAATATATTCATTAAAATTTTTCAGCCAACTCTGTTCCTCGGGGCACATCTTTCTCTTACTCCATGTCTATAAGTACAATGTCTGCCTCTGGGCTCCTGGATTCTAGCTGGCCCTTAGTGTAAATGGATAATAAATTTAAACAAGAAAGTGAAGGTGATTATTTAAAAAGTGACAGTGATTCAGTTTCATCCCCAATCTAGTGAGCACTGGAAAATCACTTGATCACTAGTGATCAAGGAAAGGCCTCCTCTGTGCTTGCCGTTTCTTATATTCTTCCAAAGTATCTGACACTGGCTTGTGTCGGATACATGTCGTGGGACCAGAAGGCCATTTTGTGTGACCCCGCTGATTCTCATTCTATTTATGTGACTCTCCAAATAAATTTGACCTTTGTATATATCTGCTAACATGCTAAGTCACTGCTGTTTTTCAATACAAAGCTGTGTTATTTGTGCCTACAGTTAGGCATGCAATCGCTCATTTAGCGTCTTTAAAGCTTGGATCCTGTATATAAGAAATCATTCAAAAAATAAATAGGGTTACGGAAGCGGACAAGCTGTATTCCTGGTTTCACTCTTTTAGATTGATGTCTTGCCTGAAATCGTTGAGGCTGTGGAGGGGAAGGTGGAGGTGTTCCTAGACGGTGGTGTAAGAAAAGGCACAGATGTTCTCAAAGCACTAGCTCTTGGTGCCAAAGCCGTATTCATCGGAAGACCTCTCATCTGGGGCTTGGTTTATCAAGTAAGTTAGAAAAAGCTCAACTTTATGCTTTTATATACCTAGACTCACTGTTTAGGCTTAATGTATGCGTGTGTGTATATGTGTGCACATAGTGGTGCGTGTGTGATGGTGTCTGTGTGCATCCAGACCATCTAATCTAAAATTTGCTATGACAGGTACCTCGGGAGTTATGGTTGTGCATAAAACTTTGTTGGCACACGTATACATGTCTGCATCTACATATATGAGCTATATGTAGACGTAACAGTACATATTTTCTTCTAATCTCTGAGGGTGAAGAAGGAGCAAAAGAAGTTCTCCAGATGCTGAAGGAAGAGTTCCGTCTAGCAATGGCACTGACAGGTGAGACATCAACGTTTCCTCTCAGTGACAACCACCTCTGTCTCACATTTCCTCGTAGCAGTCATTTGCCCTGGGCAAGATGCTGTAGGAACCTACAGAAGGGAGATGAAAATTTTTGCAATATAAACAGATTGGGCTATGGAGAGATGGGAAAAGGACTTGTCATTATTCCTGTCTTATAGATGAGGAAATGAGTAGAATAAGTGAAACTAAGTAAAAATGCTTTTCATGAGGAGAGCAATAAATCCATAGAAAAATAGTGGCTAATCCTGGGTCACTAAGGGGTGGGTTTCATCTGACAGCGTGTAAATTTCTATGGGATAGAAAAAGAAAAGGCTTAGAGTGGGATGGAAAAGCTGGGCTTTCAACTGATACGTAACTTCTCCTCCAGGGTGCCAGAGAGTAGAAGAAATTGGCAGGACACTGATACGAAGACATCAAGTATTGTTTTCCAAGATTTAGGTCTGAAGACTATTGCCTTGATGTGTTGTCCGTTGTACAGAAAGTGTACTACCAGACAAAAAGCAACTGCATTCCCTCTTGGGGCCTCATCCTGCAATCCTGACTGAGAAGGGGTGGTCTGTAGGAGATGACTTGTTGAAGAAAGTACTTGAAGCAAATTTTACAGGTGTTTCTGTATTCTCCTGGGCTCTTAAGGAAAGCTGCTGTACAGGGAGATGCGATTTAAGACGGGCCTTTATACAAGACCAGCATAGAAACTTCAAGGTGTTTTGCAACAAACGCAAATATTAATTTACATGCGTGGAAGTAACTTAGCTGTTAAAATGAAACCATAAACAGAAATGTTTTGATAGCAAACAGCTATTAAAATGCAGAAATTTAAAATGTAAAAGATACTTCTTGCTCGCTGTTTAGAGAAACTACACTGTAGATCGTAGAGATTAAATCTTGCTTTCTTATGAACGTAGCGTCATTTCTCTAGCCACTATGTGCTATTACTTTATAAGCATTTGGGCTTGTAGCATGCAGGCTGTAGGCGCTCAGAGGACTCTTAGTCGCAAAGAACTGAACAGCAAAGCGAAATGGGGGAAATTCTGCTGTTTAAGCGACACAAACCCCCTTGCAATCAGACAACCGTTACGTATGTGCGTCACGTACAGGTCAGATCCTTGGCTGGTGCAAATCCTCGTAGGCCTATTGCCTTCACCAAACTGTGCCGACTGCACCCAGCTGGAGCCCTGAGTCACATTTTTCACCTGGATTCTTTTGCTGTGGCAAGCGGCAAGCGAAGGCTGATGCTACCTGGGAGAGTTTTGTAGGATTTGCAGCCATGTGCAAAAAAGAAACTTGAATAAATGAAGTATTAACCCATGACTTGGGAAGATCCTAGTGGCTCTACTCAGTTTCCATGAACACCCTTCAGACAGATAAATCCCAGTGTTATTCACTCTGCTTATGATGAGGATGCAGAGACATACAAGATCTGCTCCTCTATTCTCTAAACAATCCAAATACACACTGAATTCAGGAGAATTTTGCAACTGTAAAGAACATAGGAATAGCTTTGTACTGCCAAGTGACCTTTCCCAAAGTGAGCAGGCAGAGGAGGTAAGACTACCCATCTCATCTTGGCTAAAACTAAGGGTGGTTTTTCATCTATCTCACTTCTGTTGCAGGTACAGCTATGTTACTGGGAGCAGGGAGAGGCCACTGCAGAAAGCTTTTGAAAATCTTGTTGTGGAAACTTTGTAGTGTTCATTTTAAAGGAGGATTAATTTTAAAAATAATAATAAAAAAAAGCCTTGATTTCACTGTTCCACTGTCACTGACATCACTGGCTCCACCACTTGTTTCCCATCAGTGTCAGGAGGACTTATGCATTCTGACTCTCCCTTTTTGCTCTATTTGAAATATCCCTTATTGAGTTTTAGAGGCAGCTTTGTAATAAAATGATGGAATACTTCAATGTGAACTAAAGCTGGGGCTGGAACTCAAAATGGGGAGAAAACCCAAAAGGCCACATGCTTGCCCTTCGGTTGTAAAATTTGTACTCTTATTTACTGCAGAATGTAGTGTGTTGTGTGAGGGTTGCATAGCAACAAAATAAAGTTTATCTGTGTAAGGAAATATGAATGTTTCTCAGAGCATAGAGAAGCATAATTTCTGCTGTTTACTGCACTTATCATATCTGTTGCAATGTGGACTGTGTCAGATGTCAATTACAGACTAACTTCAGAAAGACTGTTTATTTTAGATAATATAAATGTTACTTAAAAGATAGGGGCATAATATCTTATGTTTACATGTTTAAGATCTATTTCTAAAGTTTAGAAGATGCAGTTTCCTGTCTTTGCCCCAACCAGATTCAAGGAAAGTTCTGTAACTCTGTGGTCCAGGATAAATTCTGACGGTGAGGAAACTGGTTTTGTTACTTGTGTGTAATTAACTATTTCTAGTTCCTCTGGGATAATGGGTTTACATTGGTTTTTCCCGCTTGTTATCTGAGAATTGTCTGACAGCTTTCCAGTTCAACCCTAGTAAGAATACACATGCATTAAAAACCAAAATTAGAGCCAAATACCGACAGGCTGTGAGACAGCATTAACAGAAACGAAATTAATTTGCCTAGTAGACTTCTGTTTATTAAATATTCCACAGTGAAGATAATTTCCCTTGATTTTGAGACAACCAAACACAACTGCTTCTGGAAATTATTTAAAAAAAAAAATGTAGGAATTCTGTTTGGGTTTTGGTTAGAAGGGAGGTAGACTGAGTGCCCTTGACCATTTTAAAAGCTGAACAATGTTCAGCTAAAAAAAAAAATCTACCTCACAGTTGCTTCACCTGGAGAAGCTGAGAAGAAAACATAGCATGTGTAACAGGTGGTGGTCTTTTTGAGATATGTTAAGTAGAAAAATACAATATTTGCCTCTACAATAACAAGTGAACCCAACAAGCTCTTAGGAACAATTAGTCACAGAACTCAGATCAAGGCATAGAAGCAGCGGGGAACAGAAAGTATATTTTACATTTGTGATGCTTTAGTAGATCTGCCTATCTGTATGTCAAAGAACAATCACACTGTCTTGATCTTTTTATTGTAAAATTATTTTCTGACTTTGCCTTGCCTCCATATTAAGCCACAGATATCAAGAAGAAACTTCTACATAGAGAAAGTTCTGGTAAGGGAGGAAGAGTGAGTGATATTTATGTACCCAGAAAGACAGCGTTCAACTGGTGTGCTGGCTGCCTAGTACAAAACAACCTGTTTGGGAGGCTGGTAACTGAACAGTAACTGAATGGGTTCCCTAATCGCCTCTGAGGTAGACCAGGAGCATCCCCTGGAAAAGGAGATGGCAACTCTTAATGAGAGAATACTTATAAGCCCCTTTTTGGAGAGAGGAGAGACCAAAAGCAAAACCTGAGAGTATGAAAGAGTACTGCAGTTCTCCTGTACTTCTTAGAAGAAAGTGGTATCTCTCAAGAGGCTAAGATGTGAGGCAGGCTTCTACATACTGATGTTTCATATTCAGCCTACAATGTTGATTTCTCTGGTGCTGTCAGTTTGGAAGATCCCATTTTTGGAAGAATCCCCACAAAGTTGTCTCCTTGGCCTCAGTGAGCCCATAAAGGATTAAAACCACTGAAGAGAATATGGAAGAATGTGGCACTCTACAGAGGGTGTGTAGAAACCACTCGGGAGATGTGGAGAGGCTTCAGCCCTGGCTTGGAATCTTAAGAAGTAGACTCGAGAGCCCCATTTCTAGGAAGAACTAAAGAAGACAGTCTGTTTTGAAGTGACAAGGTCAGCGAAGGGACCTGTGATGTTGTCTGGACATCTGATAGAGCACATCAAGGCTAGACATGCAAGGAGCAGGGTCCCCCTAAGGAAAAACAATATGCTTCTGCAAAAGACCACTTTGAGCTGCAACACATTGGCGGTCTGGGCCTGGAGGATAGGTTCAGGTTTGGCTGCATCGGGAACGTATTTGCCATGAGACCCTGGCAGTTAAATACGTCAGAGGAGAGTGCCGAAGCGTGGAGGTGGAGGACTGCAGGCATGGCAGTCTGGCGAGCAGAGGATGGCAGAAGTCAACCGAGGGTTGTGAGACCATCTGCCCTTTCCGATAAAAAGCGGAGGAGGAGACTGGTGTAGCTTCGGGACAGATTTTACTCTTGCTTAGCTTGTCAGTTCTTTGAAGCAGAGACCTGCTGCTTTTTGAATGCTTGGAGCCTGCGCACAGGGTGGGGAATCCAGTAAATAAATAATAGGAGTCATAATTCAGTGCACTGGAGCTGAAGAGCTGTGAAAGACATGATCTGTTTTCTTGTGACCTCCACCTCTTGCTGTGACTCTGGGACACGTTATTGTGTTTTGTTTTTACTAGTGGCCAAGTCAAACAAATAGCTATGGAACGGGTAAGAACTCCACCTCCATCCCCAATTTTTCAGGTTAAGCATGAAACTTGTCTGTCTTACTGGGAATTTCTGAACATAAATAAACAGACACTTAGAGTAACTCGCTTTGATAAATGGGCAGTGTAGGTCGGGGCCTGTTGGATATGCAGGCGACTCAAAAATGAAGCAGAGCTGGGGAAGTAGGCAGGAATGGCTCTGCTTTTCTTGGCTTCCCAAATGGTTTTCAGGCTGAAATCAAATACTGAGAGCACGAGGAAAGCTGGCTTCTGAAGTCATGATTTTGCACTGAACCTCACTGTAAGGATATCTCTTATAAAGCTACTTTTGATGTGGAAATTTGGCTCCAAACCACACTGAAAGCCATTATAAATAACCACTTCATCACAGGACACACAGAAGTTGGCTTCCTTGAACACTCCTAGAAAGCGAGTCTGACCTTATTGAGCCATAACCTCAGCTAGTGTAAAATCAGAGAAGCTCCATTGACTTCATTAGTTTATGCTGATTTACACCAGCTGTGACTGTGGCCCACAATACAGCAAGCTATGTCAGCTTTTAAATTCTGTCACTGAGTGTTGAACAAAACTGTTTTTAAAACAAGATTGGCAATCCCAAATTTAGATACTAATGAGACACAGCACTGTAATTGTTTCACGATGCCTATATGTTCCATTTTGTTTTCATTTTGCCTTGCTTCTGTTTTTCTTATCTCCTGCCAAACAGAGAGTACCACATATGTTACATTCATAACAAAGATGTTTTGCTGCTTTGAGAACGTGTCCTCCAGATGCAAAATGTCTTTGTGTTGTAGTTCAGCTTCTTCCTTTGCATAGGTACGCTGGTTATGCGCCAATATAAGAACGCCCTTGAGGGCCAGCTCCATATTTCTGCAGGCCCTGGAGTTCTCAAAGGGGCACCCAGAGGCTCTCCCAGCTGAACTTCAAAGATCTGATTCCCCCTTAGGGCTTTCCAGCTCCTAAGGCGTCATACCACATGGGCAGGATGAATTGTGTTCAGGAGCACCCTGATAGCAATGCCCCGAGACCACCAATACCTCTCTTCTGTCACTATCTACAGAGTGCTTGTGTATTTAACATACCGAGTAATCAATTGCGCTGGTGGCACCTTCATGGTATGGAAAGCTGGTAGGTACATAGAGATGGTTTGATCAGGCAAGCAAAAGACATTCATATAACTAGACTGACAGTGCCTGGTATTGATGATTATTTTATGACAACAGCAGCTGTAAGTTCCAGTCAAGGTCAAGACAGCATTGTGCACTGCAAAGATGCTTTTCTGTAAGCAGTAGTCTCTACCCAACAGAGTCTGAAGTACAAATTGACAGGCACAGGAAGAGAAAGTGTCTCTCTCTAAAATGAGGACAGAAACAAACAGATTTTCCCAGTTAAGTGGAATTTCTGTTCCACTGCCTTAATTATGAATTATGCTGTTCTCTCTGAGGTAGATGCCACATGGCACAAATACTCAACAACTGTGGGGAAGGTCTGCAGGTGAACTACAGAGCAAAGGTGGAGCTGGGCCACAGCTGAGCCTTTAACCTGTGTA
Source organism: Himantopus leucocephalus (assembly GCA_003993805.1). Taxonomy (NCBI): domain Eukaryota; kingdom Metazoa; phylum Chordata; class Aves; order Charadriiformes; family Recurvirostridae; genus Himantopus; species Himantopus leucocephalus. The sequence goes on from RSEF01000003.1 coordinate 16,031,396, forward strand.
TTTTTCCTTGCAGAAGGTGGAGCTCCTTACACAACTGGGACTATATCTTATGCTCTGCCAGTTTGCCAAGCAAAATCTGATCCTGTTGGCTTTGCAGTACAGGAATGGAAGACCTCTTATTTCTTGCTGGTTGTCTATAATTCAGTAGCATAGCATGATTTTACTTGGGTTCTCCCCAAGCCCCTCAGTATACTAACCCCTTTAATTCTGTATACTGTATTTTATTAGATTTTCTTCTTAGGAGGGCTGGAAGTAGTGGATTTAAAACACTTGGTTGTCATTAAAAAGGTTCCTGCTAATCAGGTGCTTATGGTTAAGTTCATTTTACATGCGGTTTGTCTGATTTTCAAGAGTGATCACAAAGACTTCAAAGGAAGGTGCAAAAATCCTACAATAAGGCAACACGGTGTAAATTTAGCTCTTATATGAATTCATGGTGTGTATTGCACACATTTACACTTGGTATTGCTACGGGACCCAGAAATCTAGCATGGATGCGAGATAAACAATATTCATAACAGATGAGACCTGAATGCTGATCAGAGACGGGAATTTGAAAAGCAGAATCGTCTCACCTACCTAAGCTCTTCTCTGAGTCTGTATGCATGCTCTATCAAAGATAAGCTAGCCTGGTGTATTGAAGAGTGTAGGTGGGATCTCTGTTATAATTTTAATACAAACTGTCGCTGATTCTGGAGCCTACACGTCTGCAGCCTTCCCATCAGGTAGTTAAGAGCAGCAAAAAATACATAATCTGATATAAGCAAATTCCCTTTGACAAGCTTACTTCTTTACACAGGAACCTAGAAAAACTAAAAAAGCGCCCCTCATACAAGAAACTCCAGTGGCAAGCTCTTTGAAAGACTTACAAACAGAGAAATTAGGAAATTAGAAATTAGGAAAAAGAGAACTTGGTCACAGTCTTAGGAAATCACAACAACAGAATATATCTGCAAATAAAGAATAAGAGCTGGCAATAATCCACCTCATTTCCTTACTGCCTATTGGTGAGTTTGTTCCACAGCTCCTAATCCATGGCTGCAGGTCCAGGGGTGCCAGCATCCCTCTCTGCTTTGTTGTGGCATTGCGTCTCGTTGCATCCTGCCCTTTGCTGCCCTGTCTGCACCAGCCTTAGCTGCAAAGTCCTTGGTTTTCATCTCGCAGGGAAGCTGTAAAAAAAAGAGATGCATGGGACCTTCGGGTAGAGTCTTTGCTTTCTGGAAATACTTTGAAATGAAATGTGGACAGGTGTGGATGTCGGTGAAAGGCTTTGGGCCAGAAGGTAAGATCTCTTTTTCAAGAGTCCCCTACCCAGCATTGAAGTTGAAGTCTAGTTATAGGTGTTTGCCAGATGGGACAAGGGAATCTGCATAGGTCGGAGTTTGGTGTAAGCCACAGGTGGCCCGTGGGGCTTCAGCAGCGATTTGCGTCAGTAGAGAAAGCACCGAGTGCCTCCTCAAGGCAGAGGATCCCAGTCCCTGGTTCCCAGGCTATGCACTGCCTATAGCCATGGTAAAGTAGTTAAAAAGGAGGCTAGCAAAGACCTTAAAGTGTTCTTGCCTACGCTGTGTTACTTGCTCAGTAATGTCGTCCTGGGGCCAGGGAGGTTAGGGCTTGCCGGTCCAGAACTTCTCCTGTAAGGATCATGCATTTGAGTAAATAAAGGAGCCCACCACCATTACAACATTCTTTCCACTTCATCTGTTTAGATGCTGATACGATCTCTGTCTAAAAAGTTTAGGGCCAAATCGTGAGCGAGCATAGCTCTGTTGCAATCTGTGGAGTTGTACCGATGTATGTCAGCTGAGAATCTGGATCTACAGGCTCCTCTCTCCCTGTCCTCCCAAGAGGCACCAAAGCTTTCATTGGTTTCACTGGAAGTTTTGCGTGCATCCCATCAGGCCCATAGTATTTGAATTTGTGGGACTTGCAGCTGTCACGAGGTGCGTGATTGTCACTTTTGTCAGGAATTTTGAGACAACAGCTGGAGGGAAAGCAGCAAGTTCTGCGCCGAGGCCAAGATGGTTCTTCCGAGTTAGGCAAGGCCTGTACAGTTACCTTCTCAGTGCTGCTGGTATTTCCCAACCATAGCTGTCCTGTTACAGAGTTGATACTGAACATCAGACCATCTTGTGTGAATGGAAAAATGAACAGCGCTGGTGCATGACACACACACTTCAATGTATAAATAAACAAGTAACTTACGACTTCCGTACTTTGCTCATCACGTTATCTAGCCATAAACTATACCTTACCCGGATTCAGTCTTGCAACCTTTGCTTTTTTATGTGCTCACTGTTAACCTGGAAAACTGCCACAGCTGTACAGCAGGCCTGAAAGATGTCTCTGATAGTTCTAGTGCCGCATTATTTTCTGGTTATTCGGTGGTGCCAGAGAAACTCTGAAGACCCTGTGATGCATCATTAACAGTGTCTTCTCATGTTTGTCTATGGATAGCCACTTGCAAGCAGTTATGTGTATGTTCATAACTGCTGCATAACAGACTACAAAACCACACATGACCTAAATAATTTGCTGGCATGCTAATGAATAGTAAACCCAGACAGCTCAACCATCTGCATGCTCTGCTTTTTATCAGTTTTAAGTGTGTTGGGTTTGGGTGTATGTGTGTCCCCACCAACATAAAAACATACTTTTGATCTATCACAGAAAGGCCCTTTTACCATAAAGATAAAAAGATAAAAAAGTATTCCTTTTGATTCCTTTTTCCATTATTGCTCTGATGGGAGTTGTATTGTCAGTTATTATAGAGGATGTAGAGTGCATTCAAAGAACAAGGAACTGTAGAGTACATCCAGCCCACAAGCTCGTTTATTAATTTGTGTTGCTGTTTACAGATGTGTTTGAAAATCTTCAGTGCTATATGGTGCACAAAGATGTTGGCTGCAACGTAAAGCATCTCTAAGCCAACACTGTGCGCTGCTGCCATGGTCTCTAGAGCTGTGATTGCAGCAGTCGTGGAGAAAGTTTCCATTCTGACTGAACCTTCCCTGCAATGCACTGGATAATTTACCTTGGAGGATTTTTATTGCATCTATCAGAAGCTTTTTGGTTATTAATACAGGAGAAGTATTATGTCTATTACTACAGACATTAATACACGGGAACCTAGGAGAGAATATCCTGAGCTTTGTTGCTTTTGATGGTTAGAAAAGTGCGCTGACTGACTGACATTCTCCAAAGAGTTTGAAATCTTTGTAGAAGCAAAGTGTCTGCGTGCCATATAACATGACGTATCAAGGTGAAGGTGTCTTCGTACAGGAGACAGCCCTGTTAAGTAATACTTCTTTCTCCATAACTAGCCTTTTTGAGTCTCACCTTCCCACTCTTTGAGAAAATGGCCAGGGAGAAATTCCTCAAAGTTTCTCTTTCCTTTTCTACTTGGAATTGGTGCACTGTCCTTTCCCCACTGCCTCATTGGCTGTGGGAAGGTGTTGGCTGTGATTAATTTTTTTTTTTTCCTTGTTTTTGCTTCTAGTGCTGGCAATAGTAAGACCATCCGGTGGTGCAGCATCATCACGGTAAATGCCAGAACAGCTCATCTCAATATTATTATGTTCAGTGAAGTGTGTCAATTAATTACTGTTCACTTATGCTGTCACAAAGACACTTCCATTGCCCCAACAAGATGCTTTTAAGCAGCATGATGGTATGTAAACAGCTGATAAAAATGGGGTCATCAACCTAGTAAGAACTTTGGATTTTGGGGTGTAGTGTAACTTGCTGCAAGAAAACAGTCAGCGTGTAACTTTATGAGGTGCTTAGCGTTAAAAGCAGCAATTCCTGATACATTATTTTCTCTTTGGGGATTAAATCTTCCAAGTTAAGTGATCTCAAGTCTATTCCAGGAGGTGATTTAGGTCTGCAAAACAAAACTTCATAAATGTGTCTGGCTAAGGGGCTGTATTTTGATCTTACATCAATAAATACATCCCAGAAGTGCACACGCAAAGTGGTTACTTGTATGTGGAAGCAGAGGAGCAGTGCTAAGGTATATATCTAACATCAGCCCTGTAAGTTTTCCTGCCCTGGTCATGACTTTTTAGAATCCAATTGTATCTATAGCTGAGTGGCTCTAAAGAATGAAGCTCTGGCCAATGTGCAGCTTCCTGAGCTTACTGGTTTTACCGTTCTTGAGATACATTAGCTAAAGGCTGCCTGAAGTCCCCACTGAACCTGCTCGTGAACTTGGGTCTGATTTCACAGAGATGAAGCCTGCTTATGGCCTATAGGTGGGAGCCATGCAGGACCTTTGCAGGCTTTGTGTCAGTGCAAGTATACTTAGAAGTATACATAGCTGATTATTAAGAAGGTGGAGAGAGTGCCTGACCTTGGTTTGGAGGTACCATCGAGAAGATTTTGGGGCTCTGTCACCTCAAAACAAGACATAACAGGATCCAGTGGCTGGAAGCTGAAGGTATTAAAAACAAAGTGTGGGGTGTTTTTTTTAGCAGCAGGAGTTATTAGTGTGGGAACGTTCCCAAGGGATGTGGGAAAATGTCCTTTGTAGTATTTAAATGAAAAATAGATGGTTTCTGAGAAGACATCCTCTATTTTGGCCACAAAATATTGGAGACTTGTTGGGTGAAGCGTTCTGGGTTTTTCATGGTGAAAATCAAATTAGACAATTGCAAGATCCCTGAACTTGCTAAGCCTATCACTTTCCTTTTGACATTTTTGGTGTTTGTTTTTTTATTTGTGGCTGAACCTATGTGTATCAGGCAAGACAGGATATTTGTATATATAGTTTGTATGATTGATTTGTGCAACCCAAGCTATGAAGACATGTGCCTGTTCCCTGATTCTGAATGGTGCTGAGCCTCTTTATCAGAACTTCCTTCATTTAGGACTTTTAAGACTGTAAGATCCAGTGACACATTGGCTTAAGGTCTCCATCTGTGTCAATCAGTACAGCTATTTTGGCTGGATTGGTACCTTGTTGAATTAGACTCATTAAGGCTCTGGGCTGTCATCTTGTCTCTCTGACATCTCTTCTTTTGACTTTGCTGGTGTGGATACGTCAGATGTTTTGCCATCTTGCTGGCCCACGGTAGGTTTGAGAGCATAATTCCAGGCTTTGTGAGAAGGGAACATTTGTAAAGCAGCAGCCCCTCACTAATCTGCAGAGGGAAAGCACGTATAACAGGCAATGGGGATTCCATTTTTCAGGATTCAGAGTTTAAGACAGGATTAAACGAGTCTTATTAAAAGTGTTTTCCAGTGCATGTGGCTCCTTCTGACAGCAACCAGGTGGTTAAGAAACCAGCATTAAGAATAAAAGCTGTTTCTTTTTTCTGCACAACAAATGGTTCAAGTGTCTGGTATTCGATTCAGAAAGGAAACCTGCAGCAGTCATGTCCCCCGAAATAAACCAACCAACATTTTGAGCTGCCAACACTTCTGTCTATTACGTCAAGGCATCGCGAAGTTTAAAGCGCAGCAAAGTAATATATTATTTTTTTTTTCAGTAATCCCAGGGTAAATATTAGGTAGACAGCATTTCTGCTTTGCGCATTAAAAACCCGACTGAATTTGAAAAGCCTGCAAGTGCACTTTGGGGATTTCGGAAAGTGTCGTTTGGCCATGAGCTAAGACCAGAAGCTGCCATTTTGCAGATGGGGCAGGAGGGAAAGGCGTTTGGCCTCATTCATAACTTCACAGCTACTGCAAATATCAGCTGATGAATATTTATGTTATGTCTGGCAGAGGCCCAAAAGGCAAAGGAGGGGGGAGGAACAGAGGGGGAAGCTTAAGTTAGGAAAATGGTTGTCTGAACTCTGTGGGATTTCTTTACCAACACTTTCCATGCTTGAACAGTAGCTGCTGAATGAAATCATTATGTACTGAGCCCCTGTGCAGGAAAACAAGGTTTGTCAAGACTCTGTTCGTTAGCACCTTGTACTGTGTTTGAACCTTGGACGTTTGCTGGGCCCTGTAAAGGGGAATATTTTTTTTCTTCAATTCAAACACGCTATAAAACTAGCCAGTTTTCTTTTGTTTAGTCATTGCTGCGATGGCACTAATTGTAAAACAGGGTCTCATCGTTAGGAAAATAGAGCCCCAGACAGGAATGTGAAGTGCTACAGGGTGGCGCGGGTACCGAGGAGGTGCTGCTGCAAGGCAGGCTAAGATATAAGATACGGAAAGAGTTAAATTAGAGGTGTCACTATTGAACAGACCTGCAGCGCCTGACTGTGCCCAGCTGCATTGGTGTCTGTAGGCTCATCCCCTGTGCCAGGAACACACTTGAAACCAGACCTCTGTCCTGCAAGGTGCTGCACAGCTATTGATAAGCAGAGGAGATGAGGGGAAAAGCAAATTGAATTACCTGGGCACAGAGCTATGAGAGACTAAAAGCCAGCTACGCTTTCCTCTTTGCACAAATCCCCAGCACAAACACTGTGTTGCATTTAACTGCTGCAGGCAATAAATACTTTGTTAAAATGAAAGTTATGTTGTTTTTTGCAAGACAATAGTTCCCCAGTAATTCTTGCTTGTATCAGCAGTCTCCAGTGTTACTGGTTTAGATAGTATTGCACTTGAATTTTAAGGAAGAAAAAGAGGCGAGTGTCCTTCCTCTATATAACATAATTCCAAAGTAACGTATTTCTTCGTATTTGTATTATCTCAAGTCACTCACTGAGAGAGGGAAAAAAAAATCCAAATCTCTTCCTTTCACCTTCACCAGGCTGTAAATTAACAGCAAGGAGCCACTTTAAATAAAGTTCACCAACGTAAACTTCACTGTTTGGGATGAACGAAGCCCAGGAAGGAAACCGGCCGAAATAAGTAACCGCTGCAGGTCGGCCGGGGCTTGCTGAAGTGAGGGTGGGCTGCGGGTGGCCGGGCTGAGCCCCCCTCGCAGGGCCGCAGGGGCAGAAAGCGGCAGCTCGGGACTTCAGGAAAGGCAAGTGCCTCGAAAGGCAGGCAGCCTGGCTTAGGAAAAACAGAGGTGCCCAGAACCAGGCGGTCGCTTGGGAAAATCATTCCCCAAGGGCTCTGCGAAATTGAGCAGGCTCTGCTCTAGAGGCGCAGGGGAAAAGCCTAGGTTTTGCCTGTCGCGGTTCTTCAGTGAAATCCCTAAACTCGGCACCAGTTTGTCTGTGGTTTCTCCAGGAGGCGGCTTTTCTCGGGCTGCTTATTTAGAGGTACGTTAATTCCTTTACAAGGAGGAAAGCCTTCTGGAAACGCCCGTGTGCAAGAAACCGCGGGGACCTTGCACCCCGCGGCAGCCACTGGCAAAGCCCTTCTGCTTCTTCCCGCCCATGCGGGCAGATGCCCTTGTGTACCATTTACAGGAACCAGCAGATGGCGCTGCAATACATCAAGTATTTATTTCTCCGGACGGGGAAAACTTGGGACAGATGTACCAGCGGCTGCCTCTGACCACCCCCGGCCCC
>RSEF01000003.1:16038847-16079090 GCA_003993805.1 Himantopus leucocephalus
CCCCCCCCCCCCCCCCCGCCGGCAGCCGGTGTGCGCTTGCAAAGGCAGACTCTGGTGCAGCTCTGTCTCCCTCCCTGGACATCCCGCTCTTTGCTCTGCGCAAACCTGCGAAGCAGTTTCTGGTGCCGAAAGGGCGTCTTTCGGATGGATCTTTCCTCCCGCAGCAGCAGCAAGATGGGGCGGCCACGAGGGCGCCGGGGGCAGCTGGGTGAGGGGAAGGTGCGTTGCCTCTCCTCAGGGGCGGTTGGTGAGGGGTGTGGGGACGGCGGGGTGGCCCAGCAGGTTCCCTGGCGCGTTGCCCAGCAGGGCTTTCCTCACGGTGAGGGGTCTGCCCGGTGGCACAGGTCTCCATTTGGCGGGCGCCCCTCAGGGAGGGCGGCCATGCCTGGCTCCCTCCCCGGCGCTTTCGGTGGTGCCGGCTTTGTGCCCGCAGCTTGGAGTGGAGGTGGTTGGGGCATAGGGAAGGGCCTGTTTTCCCTCAAAAATTGTAAAAAACCCACCCTAAGAAACAAGGGTGAATTTGTACCCAGCAGTGCGGCCCTGCTGCCAGGCCAGCCCAGAGCCCCGGAACCTTCTGGCGCTTCCCCTCCTCAGGGCTGTGGGGGCCTCTGAGCTGCTGCCTCCAAGGCCCACCTGCAGCCGGCGCGGTGAAAATAGTGAGGAAAAATCCCCCCAAAAAAGCAGCAGCAGAACAGGGGGAGTTCAGCACGAGGCGCAGAAACAGGTGGGATGCACCATGAGCAAGCAGGGGGGTGTGTGTGTGTGCAGGGTGGGCTCTGCAAAGCATGGCGGTGTAAACCAGGGCCGGCGGGGATGCGAGGCGTTGGTTTTTTTCCCTCCCCCTGTGGAAAAAAAGGAAAGTCCTCAAAATGTTTGCCGTTTATTCGTGAGATTGTCCTTGCCTGCCAGCCAGCACCTGGTGCCCGGCGAGCCGACGACGTGCCACGAGGAGAAGTGGCCGAGGAGCTGCTAACCGGCAGGCAGCAGCAGCGAGGACAGGCAGAAATATGCTCGGGGAGGGACCCGACAACGCTGCACAGCTGTTTTTGTTATACCACCGAGCTGTAAAGTTGAAAAATGATTTGAAAAGCAAGGGATGTGCCGGGAGTACTGGCGTGTCCTGCTTATGGGCGCTTGGGGCATTCTGTGTAAATTGAACTTCCCACCCTCTGTTTTTTTGGATGGCTTAATATCGCAGCAGTGGAAGGGAAGAGCAACAACACGCTTGGAGTGCAGAGCTTCTTCCCTGATCCCTCTGGCACCGAACTACACCAGAGTGAGCTGAGGACAGAGGCAAAGCCCGGCTGCTCCCTGTCTTTTCATTGCTGTAATCCAAAACGCGGAGGTTATTTCAGTGCGGAGGTTGCACGTGAGAAGGCCCTCAGTTTCTTTTATTTAAAAAAAAAAATTAAAAAAAAAAATCAGCCGGGACAAGAAGGATAACTTGTGCATGATTTACCAGACAGCAGGGGAGCGAGTGGAAGGACTTGGCATGGAGCGGAGGGGCCTTGCTGGAGATGGAGTGATTTGTGGCAGGGGAACGTCTGGCCCATCGGCTGTACCCAGCGGTTTGTACGCTGATGCTCTGCAGACTGGGGTCACAGCCCCCAGGAGCGAGACCACCTGCATCCCTTTGACAAGTAAATAGCAATATGCAACTTTTCTTTTTGCTGCAGGATTATTTGATAATTGTGAGTCAGGGGTGCGTGTGGAGGTTTCTGGGCTTTTTTGGTCTGCTCGGGGAGCCTGTTTGGAAGGTGACCCATTTGTTTCCGACCAAAAGCACCTAGGAAAACCTGCCCCTAAGAGGAGTTATTCATCTCAGTGAGGGAAAAGGCATGGAAAGACAATTACTGCGTCTTGTGACTAACCCTATATGTGACTCAAAACGTTAAGCAAGAGTGCTGACGTGATAGCCTCCTCCCCACAACTTGAATTCAGTGTGAGAGGCTTCAGGTTGAAATATGAAGTAGTTCCTCTGAAGCCAGGTTGTTCTGGCTTTGCGTCCAAAGCCGCTGGAGCTGGAAGTTAGTCCATATCCTAGAGAAAATGGAACTGTTTAAGAGGCTTATTCCTATTACATACACAAAATTTAGAGGTCTCTGCTGTAGTCTTTGTGTTTTGATTTAGCAGATAGAAGATGGATTTCATGCAAAAAAGCAAGAGGGTGCTGCGGAGGTGAAGCAGCCTCATGGTGTCAGGGCCTGCAACCTTACTTTGAGGCTGCTCCTATGGCTCAGGCAAAACCTGGGAAGTAATCTCATCTTTTCCTCATCTCCAGACTCTCCTCTGTCACTCATGGATTTGTTGTATGACGCAGATTTGGATTTCACCTCGGTGTGGGAATGGGTACTGGTGTTCGTTGTGCAGGATAAGATGGCTGTCAGGTGGTTTTTTCTGCCCTTTTCTGATGTGCCTGTCCATGTCTCTACTCCAAGAGGTTTGAAGAGCTAGGAATCAGACTGTGAAAGGATGGTTCCTTGCAGGGGCTTCTCACATGTAGGGCCTGGAGAAGCTGAGCTCTGTGCAACAGACAAATAATTTGTTTAACTTGGCATTTTTAGATTTCAGAATATGGCTTTAGGCTGAGCCTGAGTGACAATGGAAGTAATTATTCTATGAGAAAATTGGACAGTTATGGGAAATTCAGTAACTATCCTAGAAAACTGAAGTTTGACAAAATGAAAAAAAAAAAAAAGGAGGGGGTGTTGGGCTCTTTTACCTTTGTGTTGAAATTATTTTAAAAAAAAGAAAGAAACAAAATAAACAAACAAAAAGTTACTATGATGACTTAATCTTTGATGCATTTTCCTATGGGAATTATCAATGTAGAGAATTTTTATGCTATTGAGAATCTTATCTTCCTATTCTGCACATAAGCAAAGTCTTGATTAAGCTGACTTGTTCCGTTAGGGTATTCTGCCCGTGGTATTTCTCCTGGAGAGCAATTGCTTGCTGTGGTTTGCTGGGCACTTCTTGAAAAACGTGATGCTGTAGTCCCGCTGAGGCAGGGGCTTATTACTACTTAAGTATAATGCTATCAATTGGAAAAGGATGTGCATTAAGAAAAGAAAATGCACTAATGCTGTTATTAGTGTCTCAAGTCCGTATTCTTGTTCAGGAGTGGTTTCCCTTGTTCTGGTCACTACTGGGACGTCTCACTGAAGCATTATTAACAATTTCATTGGTGGTATGTACTGAGGTGTTCTTGCTCTTGGAACTGTCTGCATGCACTTGGTTTCTCTCCCTTGTGAGGAATGATGCACTAATCTGGGGTGATGCTCCTGGTACTTTATATGTAAAAAGTGGAGCTGTTGCAAATACTTCCTGCAACACATACGGTTTTTCAAAATTACATGTTACAAACATTAGTTTAAAAGAGGTAAGAAATTCAGACTTAAAAGTGGTGCGAATTACAGAAATGTCCGTCCTTGTCATTGCTCTAGCTTACCTCTTCCTCCCTTCAAACCATGCGTTTATGGTTTTGGTCTCTGAGCTTGAGCACAGAATTGTTTCATTTCCTCAGGTAGCAGATACAGAAAGAAGTGAAGCTTTAGGTAGATGATAAACATTCATTTTGTTGTGGAAACTGCCTTGTGGCAGCATGTTGCAGAAAGTGCCTTCGAGGGGTGTTGGCTAGATCATCCTGCCTCTGGGAGAGCTGCCAAGAGGCTGAGCTCCTCAGCACGGGGGTTAAAGGGATTGCGATCTGACTCAGGACAAACCAAAGGTGAGTGAGCCCATCTGTGAGCTGATGTCCCACAGAAAAGACTGTGCTTCCTCCTGCCCCCAAAATGTTTTGTGGCTGTTTTCACGCTTACTTCAGAGCCAGTCACAGGATGTAGCACATTCATGTGACTTCTGTTGCGTTGTACTGCCCTAGACGATGTTTTCTTTAATGAAAAATCATTTCCCAAAATACGTTGTACTGTGTTTTGAAATAGGGTGGCAAATACTGCTTTGTTTGTCAACTATGGGATGTACTGTGGATGGCAAACTGTTCATGGCCTAATAGGCAAAAGTTTAATTTGTAAGAAGTGTCTGTAGTTTGGCTTTAAGACAGTCGTATTTTTTGCACAGAAGTCTTGTGAGAATTATAAGGATTTGATGAACTTTCACAAAGGTAGTTAGGTAAGTGGGAGATTAGGCATCTAAAACCTTGGCAGATTTGGCCATAATTTTGTCCAGTTACTTTTTTTTTTTTTTTTAAATGTAGCTGTGATTTTATTTCTGACTTCAAGAAAACTGAATTTTTATTTTGCTTTGGGATGTGACATGCACAGTTGTTATCCCTGAAATTGAACAAAAGCAAAGGAGATGGGTCTACTTTGGAAAGGATTTCGGTTTTCTTCTGGAAGTCCTTGAACTTTAGCAGATCACAATATACCTCCCACCCAGAAAAGTGTTGTGTTGTTTGAGGTTTTATTATAGACTTTTTCTACAGCTCCACTCAGGGTGGACTCATGCTTAAATGGAAGCCCAGCAAGGCAAAAGCCAGGTGTTTAGGATGTGGCATTGGTGACTCAGTAGGTGGTACACTTCCTTCTCCGTCAACATTAAACAAGTGCCCTTGTGTGGTAACAGGGATGGGTTATTTCTTGGCTGACATGAAAAAAACCAAGATCACTACTAAGACTTCGGGACTTGTACAGGAAGGTCTTCTGTTCTCTGTAGTGAATGGGAAATTAGCCTCAGGATCACTTCAACTGAAAAAACAACATGCTTTAAAAATGAGAGCTGTAAGTGTTGTATTGCAAACAGAAGCGAGAAACCCCAGTTGATGTCAGGGTCCCATCGTGCCTCATGTAAAAATAAGGATGGGTAAATGGGGAATGCTCCCTGCTCATGTTTAGCCAGTAACACGGTTGAGTGAGCACGAGAGTTACCAGAAAGGGCACGGGTGAACTTGGAGCTGGGATCTCAGTGGGGTGCATTAGTAGACCTTTACCTTTCCTGTCCCTGAGCAGGTATGTAAACACTATGGTCCATGCAGTTACTCATGACTTACATGCTTGGACTTGAATTCATCAGCTTTGCTGCTGCCCCTGCAACTTGCTATTTGCTACTGATTTGGGAACTGATTTGAGAAGGACAGATTATTCTGGCTGTTCAGTTGTGACATGGCTGGGCTTTGCGTCTCTCGGAAGTGAGAATTGGATTTAATTGTACCTCTTAGCTGCACCTTTGGTCTGAAAAGGAGCAGTCTTGATAGTGCTGCCATTCGAAGTCCCCTGGTGCTCCAGTGCTTGGACCCTGTAGAGAGGCACAGGAGAGGTCCCTTCAGGTCTCAGAGGTCTCCCTGCAGCAAGCCTGCAGATGCAGGAATAAAACTGTATATCCCACAGTTTTGAATCTCTCTGAAACCTGCCAGGGCTCACAAATGACCAAAGCATGCATGGGTCTTTTTCTGCTTTAAAAAAAAAAGCAAAAATATAAAAATCACATGTTGGAGCAGTAAAAATGTTTTTTTTTTTCACCTTAAAGATTGTTATTTCAACGAATATTTTCTTAGTGACTGAAAAAGGAACTGGAAATCCTGTATTATTTCTCCTTCGCTCCCTCAGCCAGGTCCTTTCTGTGCCCAGAATTTTATCTTCTGTGAGCAAAAGGCTCCCTGGATAGATTGTGAGATGTCTGAAGACAGAGCATTTAGGTGGTGCTTGCCACCTGGCCCCAGTGTAGCTGGATGGCTGCTGAGATGGCATATCCATTGCAGATGGCACAATTAGGGGTTTTATTTTCCAAATTCTGCTTTAAGGGATGGGGAGGAGGGGAGGAATCTTACAGATTTTAATTGTAAAATGGAGAGAACGGTGCTTCTGAAGTAAGCACATCAGATACAGAAAAATAGAGAGATAGCTCACTGCTCTGTGGCTGTTCCCACAGACAGTAAGATACACTGTTGTTTCTCTTTGGCTACAACTGGACCTAGAACATGGAATTAAACAGCAACATTTGGCATCCTGACAAAATGAAAAATTTTTCTGAGCTCAGTTCACATTTAAAATCTGAGTTCACATTTAAAATCTGCTTTATTGTAGCCACAGAAACTAAAAAACATTATCATAAACTCCAATTCTACGGCACAGTTTTACAGCAATTAGCACCTTTTGTGTCTCCAGAGTTACAACTTACATGGGCTCTTATCTTTGTTAGAAAGATCACAGTACACCTTTTCATTGTAAAGGTTTGAGCACTGTTGCCTGTCAAGATTACAGTAGGTACATGTTTCTTCTTCCTGTGGAAATGGCATCTACATTATTTTTTTTTAATACATTAAATCATTACATGGGATTATGTAGCGTTACATTAAGCAGTTTCAGGAAAATGTATGTGTCTTTCTGAATGCTTTCATGGCCTCACTGGTGTTTCAGTGGAAATCTAGGTGTCCTAAATGTTTGTGTTATCAAAGGGAGTTAGATCCTTAACCTCTGTAGGGACCTTTGAAAACCCTATTAAGTGCCTATCTGTGCTTAAACAGTTTTGAAAAGTTGATCCTTAATCTCTCTCCACTTCATTTGCATTTCTGTGTAGTGACATAAAGAAATACCCAGGCTAATATTGTTCTGTTCTTTCTTAGTTAGCCATCTTCTTTGCTTCCTTGAAATTGCCCACAGAGAAATATTCCACTGATTAGTGGAAATAAACCTGGTACCTTCCCCCCTGTATTACATAAACAAAATGCAGTATTTGTGCAGCATGAAAATATTTAGAACAATACATGAAATGTTTTTTTTTTTCTACTTTCAGACAACCAGATAAGAAGCAATAGTATCAGTGAAACATTGCAGGTGAGTATCATGTAGCTTGCTTTTAAGAAAGCGGAGTGGTAAATTACTAATCTTGGGAGTTGCCATCCCAGGTGGTAGGGTTTAAAAGGGGATACTGATTTACTGGGGCATAAAACCTGTGTTATGGTGCACAGAGAAGTGAGGCTTGTTTGAAAGGCAGACCAGGAAAGCAGAGCATGAAAGAAGGTAATACAGAATTAGGAAATACTCGTTGTGATGATACTTTTGTCAGTTGTTGGTTCATAGCTGAATGCAGCTCTTCTGTAAGCACTAAATAATCAGTGCTATTAAGCTGTTACATTCAGGATGGATAGGAGGAAAGGAGCATGTGTGTCTTTACTGGTAAGGGCAGTTGCTGGAGTAATGTTTCCACTATAATGTAACTGTCTGTACTGCCTATGTTTTAAAAAGAGAGGGTAGGAAAAGTACCTTGAGTTATATCCTGATTAGTCATGTACAAAGGAACAAATGCTGAGGAAAGTTTTCACTGAACTATAATGCTTACTCATGGTGGGTGTTATGTTATGATTTCTTAGCTGGAGGCTCAGCTGGGGATTAGTGCTACAGAGAGACACCCAGGGAATGACTACAGAGAGAAACAGTGGCCCAATTAGTCCTGGGCTTCCAGGCAATTTGTACCTGTTGCTGATGTTGGAAATATTTTTCTAGGGAACTTTTGTCTTCTTGAAAAGCTGAAAATCTTTTTGCTGGGTGGATTTTAGCTCTTCTGGTGGAAAATTGCAGTTTTTTGTGGAAGGCTCAGCCTCCCTTTGAAGGGAACTGTTCTGATGGACATACAGATGGCTTTAGATGGAAAAACTTCCTACCAGCTCCACAAAGAAACTATTTCTGAATGAGCTTCCCTAGTGACAGTGAAGCTATTCCAGTAAGTCTCACACAGGCAGAATGTCCCGGGATTGGCATATGGCTATGTTCATTGCAAGCTGTCCAACTTCAAGTTATTTCTAGGACAAGTAATTTTCACTCCAAGACTCTTTCCTTTGTGCAAGAACAGCCACAAACCACCTTGTTTTCAGTAATAAATTTACTGTTATCTATAATAACTCCTGTAAAGTGAGGCATTATATTGAGCTATGTGATCTAACAGCTATGATTGCGAGGACCTGCAGTAAGAAAAGTGCTAGTGTTTTTTTGCAGAGAATGAAACTGATTCATAGCAAAGTTATATGAGTTTCTGCATGCTCTACTGGTGATGATTTGAAGGTAGTTTGTGGGCTTTCACTCTCACTCAAATGTAAATGGTTCCCAAATTTCCTGCAGAATTATTTTTTACATTTGAATACTGATAAAGACATAGCTCTTTAATCATAGAACAGTTAGAGTTGGAAGGGACCTTAAAGTTCTGATCCCCCTGCCTTGGGCAGGGACGCCTCCTGCTAGACCAGGTTCCCATCCAACCTGGCCTTCAACACCTCCAGGGATGGGGCATCATCAGTTTCTCTGGGCAACCTGTTCCAGTGTCTCACCACCCTCAGAGTAAAGAATTTCGTCCTAATATCTAATCTAAATCTACCCCCTTTCAGTTTAAAACCATTACCTTTACCAAACCATTACCCTATCACTACACTCTTTGATAAAGGGTCCCTCTCCACCTTTTCTGTAGGCCCCCTTTAGGTACTGGAAGGCTGCTATAAGTTCTCCCTGGAGTCTTCTCTTCTCCAGGCTGAACAACCCCAACTGTCACAGCCTGTCCTCATAAAAGAGGTGCTCCAGCCCCCTGATCATCTTAATGGCCCTCCTCTGGACCTTAAAGCTGACAGGAGCTGAATAGTTTGAGCGGCAGCTGAACCTCCCTTCAGCAGATAAAGAGGAAGGTGAACTCTAGTGGATGTGAGAGTAATGCGAGTAAGATACTAACAAGCAGTACATGGCAGGAAAGTCTTCTCTCAGGTTGATCTGGCTGTCTGGGGAAGTGTGGGAGTACAAATGATGAAAGATGTGAAGATCTTAAAAGATTTGGATCTGCAGGAAAAGAAGGTTGGAAGGTAAGGGGCAGGGAAGAAGCCAGTCTGTCAGGGAAGCCTGACTGCCATAATCATGGCTGTTTTCTCCTTATGCTCTTTCCTTGCCATCACTCAAAGCAGATATGTCTTTTTCTCCTGGCCTACTTGCTTTTCTCCTGAAGCTGCTAGGGTCACAGCTAAAGTGCTCTTCCAGGCACGGCTGTTACTCAGGATGTGCTATCTGTACTGGGCTCCAATCCCAGTCCCTACTGACGACAAAGGGCCTCGTGGCAATCGCTGTTATATTACCATCAACAGAGAGAGCAGAGGTCAAATGAATGCCTGGATTAACCCAAAAGGATCTCACAGGGAAGCAGCAAGAGTGGTGTCCTGGCGTGTTGTGAACTGGGATTTACCCTTAAATTTGCCAGTCCTGCATGAGCTTAGTATTGAGGCAGTGCTTGCCTTACAGTGCAGAGTGAGTCCATCCAGTGGAGGTGAGGAGCCCTGGGGGGAGAAGGAATGGGAGCCGGTAGCTGACAGACCCTGTGCAACTGCAGGTTTTCATATCTTTGTCTCAGTCATCTATTTGTGGCATTGGTGATTCCCATGACCTTGGTATTTTGCTGTGAAAGGAAAGTTTTAAAAATTACCATCATTTATTTATAATTATAAATAGTAATAAAAACAGAGACAGTTTCTGGGCTCAGTAAATTCCTCGCGGCAGGATTCCCCCTTGACACCGATCTCTGTTCCAGGCTGCCCTCCACTCCCTTTCTACACTAAACTTTCCCTCTTCCGAACAGTAACCCTGTGTTGCTCCCAGTAGCTCAGTTGCACCATAGTGCACCATGGTGTCGGTCCCACTGTCTCTCCCACCCCAAGGCTGCCTGCACTATTGCTGTGCTCTAATGGGGAAGGATTTTAAGCAAGAACAAGTCCAGAATATTTAAATTAATCTATAAATTAACTTCAGAGAAGTGATACCCAGGTATGCTATTTTTGCACGTTTCCAAACAAACCGTGTATTTTCTCAGAGATTCTAAAGCAAGCTTTGTAGGCTGAGTGTGGCAAAAATCGTTGGAAACAGCAAATGCTGACCTTTATGATATATCAGAGTATTAGGTTTAGTAATTGTGGCCCAGGTCGGGTGATCTAGATTTGGGAGGAAAATAAAGTTAATTTGCCTCTTAAAGTGATCTGATATTTCTTAACAACTGATATGTAGGAATAAATGTCATGTCATAAACCCACAAAATTACAACCAGGAAAATAGCATGGAGGCTTTAAAATAAAAAAAGGGTTTTTTTTTTCTTTTTTTCACTTGGGCCAAATTCTTGTGATGTTTTTAAAATGAAAATATTATTATTGTAAGTATGTGGTAATATGGATCTAATAACTACCTGGAATAAGGAATCAGATCTCAAATGCCTTGTACTTGTGTTATTTTAAAAGCATGCAGTCAGTACATATGTTTGAGCTATACTGATTCACACCAGAAGAGAATCTGGCCATTTGGTGGTTTGGGGTTTTTGGCTGAGTATTGTTACGAGTGTGAAAGTTAAATAGTAATATTGACTCAGTCAAGATGTTGTGTAAGCCTCTTTCGCCTTTCCCTGGTCCCTAGATTTGTTAATATGTGTTAGTCTGGACTTTCTGGGAGTGACTGAAATGTCTCTTTGACACTCATCTGGATTTAGATAGGACTAGATTCTTTGAATTCAAGTAACTCATTTCTACCTTAGAGAGAGTGGACCTGGGATTCTTACATCATTGTCATGAGAGGCCCTACCAGTGAAAGCCTACCAGCAATCAGAGCAGGTTTGGCCAAAATAGAAAGGGTGGGGAGGACTCTCCTCCCTGAAATGAATGTATCCTGAGTTTTATCAGATTTCATTTTTAATATTTGTTCTTTAAGCTGAACACCCTCAATATTAATTGAAATTAACATCCTTTTAAACATCAGGCAGCTCTGTCAGCCGGCACAATAGTCTCCCTCTAGATGGATTTTGGCCTCAAGCACGTCATCGAGTTGCCAGTCATCAGCTGAGCTGTAGCAACTGATCACACATGTTTTCTTAGGCAAATGCTTACAATTAATATGAACGGGAACTGCATGTACAGCTTCCCTAGTGAGATTTGGACTTTTTGTCCAATTTTAAGATATTTTTTATTTTGTTCATTTTACTCTAGAGACATCTGTTTGCTTTTATTCCAATGGAAATTAAAGAGCTAACCTCGGTCAAAGTTTAAATTTGTTATTAGTGTTACATTGTATTTTCAGAAATTTAATCAAGCCTAAGTTCACTCAAGGAAATCAGCTCCTCTTATTAGCTTAGGCTCCTTTTACTCTAAGTTCTTCATTGACAAGTTGTGTTGCGTTTTAGTGGGCAGAATTAACATTAACCTCCTACTCACCTGAATCCAAGACAATACTGCAACACAACCTCATGCAGTCTTAGAATGGGCTTTGGAAATGTAAATTTCTAAGCCATTTCATTTATTGCCCCTCAATATCTGTCAGCGATAGAAGCATATGCTTATGTGTCATGTTCCAACCTTAAGGCCCCTCCTGAAGAATGGGGAAATGTTGGATTGGATTGATTTTAATTCTCCTGAAATGCTTTGCCTTTTTTTTTTTTTTTTANCTTTTTTTTTTTTTTTTAAATTGTCATCATCTGGGTATGTCTGGAATTGTCACTGGTGGAAAGAGAAGTTCTTTCTATGGCTGCACAGGAAGAGTGATTTTGACAGAGGACTGAACTGAATTAATTACTTAAGTATTGTACATCCGGGGCCTTTCAGAAAGTCCATTAAATTGTCTGGGCATATAGACGAGCTAAGCATTAAAACAACTTTCATGGAATAATAAATACTGCTTTTTGAAATTAAGGAAGTCAGTCAGTCGATGGAGCCCATGAATGGAAGGGGAAGTCACTCTGTATAGCTGTGTAAACACAGATCCTGCTGCACATAACTCAAAATAAGACTTTGCAGCTTAACATGTGCACTTCTGAATTCTTACATCATACATCTTCAGTGTTTCCTCTATAAAAGGCTCAGAAACTTCTGTTAGAGCTGTTTGCTTTGAAATAAGTTATTCAGTACTGCGTCCATCTAATCCAAATCTTTTCCATCAACACTAGACTGAAAGTTTCCTGTTCTTTGGTTTTCTGTGGTCTACCTTCTTACTCACCATAACCTCTTGACTGCCAGGTCATACATGACTTGTAAGTTCAGACTTGTGTCTGATTATAATATGAGCTCCTAAACCCCTTAATTTGGTTACTAATTCCATTGGGAAACACTGAAATATGAGTTTGAAAACAAAATGTTATCTGTTAAAAAGCCTGCTTTACTAGTATGTAAAAAATGTCCAGTTCCATCTAAAACCAGCTTTTTTTGTCTAACACTCTGGTGACATCAGAGACACAATTACTATATTATTTTTGGCCCATTCACAATGGCTTTAACTGTCTGTCTTGTCTCAGCCAAAATTGTGTCAAAAGGGGTCAAAAAGGAGGATATAGTAGCCACACTAAGGAGGTCATTTTTGCTTAATATGTTGGGTGTGCTCACTTAAACCCTGGGGCTTAGTATCTAAAGAACATTTGATTAGCTTGGATCAAGTACAAGTGCTTCTATACTGGAAAATAATCCTGATAGATTTTACAGGATGTTTCAAGTTACTAAAACACAAAACTCTGGATGATGGCAAGTTAGAGGGAAGGAGGACCCCGCTGGGCTTGCCTCTGGAAGAAACGTCAGATGCATAACGACTCATTTACTTTAAAGAGGATGAGTGAGAGGGCGTTGGGACACTGACTAAGGCTGACAGACCCTTGATGGCTGGGGAGATGGGAGTTACACACCATTTCCATTATGTTAATGTCAACTTAAAAACATAAATGTCAATCTTCGTAACTCTCTCTGCTCCACATAGCCCTCTAGCAGCTAAATAGAAATAACAGCCTGACTGTCGTGTTCCACCTCCCCAAACTCTGTGTGGCATTTTGCTTTTAGTTATGTCTTTTAAGGTGAGTCCACACCACTGGATGGTAGTGAACATTATGGGCACGTATTCTTCATGCAAAATGATATGAAATCTTGGCAGACGCTTTCCTCTGACTCTTACTGAGAGTTCTTGAAACTGGAAGTGATTGCTGCAGGGAAGAGGTTAGGGAAAATGTGATAGACAAGGGAGAATCTTGGGGTTTATGAGAGGGGAAGGAGAACTGGCTGAAGTAGATGGTGTGAGAAAGAGATGTGTAGACCAGGAGCCCACTGTCAAGGTGCTTCTTGAGCTGTATTTTCTTCACATGGCTCTTTTTTGGGAACCTGCATGTGCTTCTCTACCTCTGGGGAGTTGAGCAGGCAGGAAAATGCAGCTGTGCGCCTGAAAGTCCATGCTTCTTGATGCAAAATCAGTGGGTGGCAAAGATATCCCTTCTGGTTTTAAATATGATCAGTGGTGATGTCCTGATATAAATAACCTATCGAATAATCCACTTCAGCCTTGTTTTAGAGCTACTTTAAAATCTTTGAAAATTTGATGTTCACTGCTATATTTCCACTGAAGTTTTTCCTTGGTCCTAACCTTTTTTTGCTACAGTATTTTCCCTATGTGTATATTGAAGAAATTATGTAATAATTTCTTATGTATATAAGTATATAATGTATATACATATGTATATAAGAAATTCTGTAATAATAAGGTTAGGACTCTTAACTATCAAAATTTGCTAGAGTTTGAATTATGCTAGAAAAGGATGAACAATATGTTTCATTTTACAAGCTGCCTAGTATTTGCTTGTTCATCATCCTGGACTGTATTTAGGTAAAATTTGGAATTAAGCTATAATGCACAAAAAGACCACCAAAATGTTTTGTTAGTTGTTTAACGTGTCATAATATTCCTGATTATATAGGAAAAAAATTATTTGCAGGAAGATATTTTGCATGTAAAACTAACCTGTTAAACACAAAAGTAAAGAAATTAAAAGGTCAGCTTCTGGTTATCATGTTCCTCAGCATTTTAGAATTACTAGGCATCATCCTCTCATAATTATCTTTTATTTATAGCTAAAAGGAAACCAAGCTTTCCTGTTCATGTATGGATTATTAGAGGAAAAGAGACTTTTCTTCATTTTCAAATCCCAGTCTCTTTACCAATTCTGAACGAAGTAGTCATTTTAGAGAACTGATTAAATGGACTAGGACAGTATTTCTGTTTTTTTTATAGAAGAGGTCCTGCTATCAGAAGTTAGCTGTCCGTTCAACTGACAATAAATATCTGTATCTCTTAATACTATTTTTAAAATGTAATTTAAATTTTTTTAATAGATTTTGGGTTTAGACTTTAGCATGGATTTGTCATTATTGGGTAAATATTTCTTTTTAAGCAGGAAAAATATCTCACTGACATTTAAAATGTCCAAATTTCTCTTATTCTATTTTTGAATGGCTTTCGAGTCCTAAAGGCAGAATCTAAACTAGACTTGGTGTTGATGTAGCCCACTTTATCATACTGGGGGGTCAGAGCTAAACTTGCAGGCTTTTCCTGCCAGTGTGAATGTCGAATGTAGCAGCCTGCAGTGATTCTGATGTTTGTGCAATGCTCTTCTCACCAGGGTTCCTCTGAATCTGCTGCAACATTCATGGCTGTTGTCTTAAGCCTCAAGAGTCTTCCAATCTGTGTGTACTTTCGTGTGAGAGTGGAAGCTTGGGATGTTGTGGACTGACCTCTCGAAGTAGAAATTCAGATCAGTTTTTGGATGGCCCACCTATGCAAGTAGGTAGGTTTTTGAAAAATTTGAGAAATGTATTCTTGTCTGCTTAGCTTTTGTTATCAGTAAGGGGTGGTTTCAACACCATTTCAGTAATTTCATGAGCTCTCGTGTTACTGATGCTCTGTTTTCCAAATGGTCAGTTTTAGGTGCCATTTTATTTGTAATAATTCACCATTAGAAATAACTTCGCTCATGGTCTCCAGATAGTGAACTAAATGCTTATTCAGAGACTTTTCTGCAAAGGTCCTTCTGCTCCTGCTCTTTCTGTGCTGATGCCTCAGCTGAACAGATAGAAGCAGCATGATGTTTTAAAATTATTTATATTTCTGTTAGTCCTAGATCTGAAAAGAACAAAAATCTATAAGATCTTTAATTTGTGAAGTGGGAGTCAATGAAACTGAAATCCTGTGTAAAAGCTGATGTTCATATTGTAGGCTTGGAAAAACCTTAACAACCTCCTCCCCTGAAAATGCTGATATGATTTCTGTTGTCTTTTTGCATTGAAACAGTTATGTCTAAGACCTTATATTGAATTCATTCAAGTTGGTTGCAAGTCATGCACTGATCTTAGTTGAAGAATCAGGCCATAGTGAAATTAACAGCATAGACAATGTCTCTAGGAATAAATGCCAAGGAAACAGGAAATGTGGCCTAAATTTCTATGTCTTTGGCTTGGGTCAGGAAGAAAGAAAGCAACAGGGACAGCGTTCTTTCCGCAGAGAAATGGTCAGGAAGCACAAAGTGTGAAATAAGTCAATTATGTATTTCCACTGCTGTTTATTGGAAAGCAGTGAGAACTTTTTTCCTGCCTACTGCCACCATGAGGAAGGAAAGGCTGAACTAAAAAAATCTTAGTTTCAACTTCTAGCTTTTCTACTAACATTTTATGTGACCGTGAGCAAGTGACTGATCATTTATTTTTTTTTGCTTTATTTGTTCTCATTTGCAAAATGAGCATAGGAAGTCTTTTTTTGTTCGCCTTAAACATGGGATTTTTCTTGTCTAGCACTAATCATCACTAAAAACCTAAAGAAGTTAATCTTTTGTTTAAGTTACTCTCTTTCTAGAAAACAAAGAGAGGTGAGCACCTACAGAGCCATCCCATCCCATCCCATGGATGGAGTGAGTTGTCACCTGAATGTGCCTGTCTCCTTTGACTGTATGAGGAGACTTCATGACCGTTTTTAAACAGAGGGCTGTAAGCATGGACTTTCTTTGTACAACATCTAGCATGTGTGGGGTCCCACTCTATTTGTTTTTATTTGTACTAAGAAATATGAACTGGAAGCAATGATATCATGGGAGGGGTAGAAGACACTATTTGGGTAGCTCCTAAGACTCACAACTTCCTGCGATCAGTAAAACAGGATCACTTGTATGATACCCTCATTAGAAAATGAATTAAAATATTCACCCACAGGATTTGCAGACACTTGGGTTAGGGTTAGAGGGTTAGTAAAAATGCATTGCTGGAAACAGACTTGTTCTCAAAACATTTTTTAAGGCCAGTTTTACCCAGCACCATTCTGCAGGTAATTTGCACCTCTGTGTGCATGTGCGGTGTGACATGTTTCCACTAAGCCCAGACCCACTTCCATCTCTGTGCAGAAATCATGTCAAACACATGGTTTGGCACAAGTCAAACTGAAAGCATGAAGTGGGTAACCAACTGGCATTTGTACGTTGTAGGTTTATTCAACTGGAGATGAATAGGCTTGCTGTTTTCCGAAGACTGCTTTTCTGAAGAGAGCACTTGTATAAGAGTTGTAATGGAAGAGAAAAAAAGTTTCAGCCCTCAGCCTTGCTTGAAATAATAGGAATTAGACCATAGAGTCACCACCAGCAGCTTTATTGACCAGGGACGCTGGGTGACACAGTGGGCCTGCAGAGGTCCAAATACCCTGTTTTTAGCAGCCCGGGATTTCAACCACCTCAGACTGCATAGCTGCAATATTGAATCAGCTTTTGTTGTCCTGAGAATGATTGTGAGAGCAGAAACCTTAAAAACAAAACAAAACAAAAAACCCCAAAACCCAAGCTGAGATTTTATTCTCTGTGTGTATGTGTATTATTTCTGGCTACCATGGCATTTTTCCTATGAAATTTGGCTTTATTCAGTTGATAGTATCACTTTGGTCAAACCAACTACATTTCCAGACCTGGGCTGCACAGACCATTACTGAGGTGAACAGAGGGTTTTTTAACGAATAAGCTCATTAAGCTGTTATGCTTTTCGTTCAGAAAGAAAATGTTCAATATGCAGTGTCACAGTTCTCTGGGCTCGTCAAACGAAGTGGAATTTGCTCACCTTTTCATGAGGTGCTTTTTTTCTCTTGTCACATGTTCTGTGCTGTTTACCACACGTGAGTTACAGATGGTAATTTTAATTTAAAACCCCAAATGTAATAAATTCAGCAGATTAGTATTTGGCCAGGATTGAGTGCTGAGATTGTTCAGTTGACTATTATGGAAAACACATCAGCCAACCTCATCCCTGACCAGAGAGCAGTGGTTCCATCCCCTTACAAACAAAGCCTTTGTTATGTCTTCCTAGCACTGTGACTCTAGTCTCTACTGTGCGTTTGTTTCCAAAGCAAAACAAAGAATTCATAATCCTTGGCAGTTGGAATATTTCAACTTGGATTTTCCCGTTATACAATTTACCTACTAGCTGATTAAATATAAGAGATGACCTCACTGCTGAGGAACAGTATGTTTTCAGATGCCTTCAGCCCTATTTGTTTCTAGTGCAGCTTTAACCAAGAGTGAACTGTAAAGCAGAGTCTAGGGATCAGGGTACTAGTGCTGCTACCCCACAGTCTACGCTATAGAAGGACTCAAGCCTGCTCATTTGGATATAGTTTTCAATAGATCCCAGAGTCTGGCACTTTGGTTAAGGTTTGGGTTATACCATTGTTACATATTCAAGAAAACAAGGGCTTCTTTTTTCATGATAGTTTTTTCATGATACTAGTTATTCTTATTTGGAGTTTCCAAACATTAGTAGGATAATATATATACTCACAAATATATATTACTAGATACTAGTCTGTATTATTTAATTACATTTTACATACATGAACAAACACAAATGCATTATTTATATTCACTGTGATGAAATTATAGAGGGATATGGATAATCAACGTGTATCATACAGCTTTTGACTGTTTTACCTGTATTCTGCCTATTGCTTTCCTCCTGGTTATTTATAACACATCTAGAGTTCTATCAGATTTAATGAAAAAAATTATAAATGGCAACAAAGACTTCATTTTTCCTCCCAATGTGCACTAAGGTGACACTGGCTTGGAATGCAGGATGTACATCTTCCTACAGTGTAGACAGTCCCTGGAGGTATTTAAAAGACAGGTAGACATGGTGCTTAGAGACATGGTTTAGTAGTGGGTTTGGCAGTGTTACACTGATGGTTGGACTCGATGATCGTAAAGGTCCCTTCCAACCTAGACAATTCTATGATTATATGAAGTCCTATCATGTTGCAGGGTATGTAATAAGGACAGATTTGAGCTTTACAGTGTAACCCTTACGAAACTTAATTTTCCAGTGAGTCATGAGGTATTACTTCCATATTATTTTGGCCATTCTGCTGAGACAGGTTTTAAGCGTTTCAATTTTTTATTCCCATGTATTGAAAACAAGATCCAAAGAAGCCTAACAGAAGAAAGTAGGAGAATAACACATAAAAGGCTATAAGGTATTGGGCTGCTCCCCCTGCCCCCTCCACCCGCCCTTTGTGCTTTATCAGTGTAAACTGCATGATCTGTTAGCCATTGGTCATGATGGGGTCTTCAAAAAAGCAGCTATTAATTTAGAAAATGGATAGACTACCTGAGTAAAGACTGCACGAGTATTAGGCCTGAAAGATGAGCAATTAATGACTCTTACTTTTTGGATGAGTATTTGTAGGATTAAGATATAAAGTTGAAAGTTGAAAGAGAGAGAGGAAGTGAAAATGGAAAGAATGACACTTCTGTACAGGCTCCTCTGCCAACCATTTTCTTCCTCTGAGAATGCATTTTTTGACATTTAGTAACAATTATTTGGTTTATTTTAGTATTTGAGGATGTCGAAGCCGTGACCAAGACTGGGGATTTGTTACGCATTACACCCTGCACATGTAGGAACAGCTCTGCTCATAGGACTTGCAAAGTGTAGGAACAAAAATAAAGACACACAAAGACGCTATTTGTTTCCATGGGGTGACGGAAAAGGTCAAACTGCAGGTCACTGGAACAGCCGAGAGTAAAGCCCAAGTGTGCTGACTCCTGGTCTTGTCGCTTACTAAGCTTTGCCTCCTTTAGTAGGAAAATGGCAGCCAAAATGCCGCAATGGTCTGGGGTGGGAACAGGAGTGGGAAAGATGCAGAGAAAAAAACATGTTCAGCTTTTTATGAAGCTCACGTAATCATGATTTGTCACTAGCAGCAGCAGCAAAACTACCTGTACAGTTTTTGTTTGAGTTCTGCTCTTCACCCGAATTTGTTAGTGGGTCTTGACTTCTCATACTCCTTCTATGGCAACATTTCTCTCAGCATAGTGACTACACAGTCTGCTACTTCATTTGATTGTTTTATAACTTTCCAGTGATGAATAGTGTATATACCCAATAGCAATACATGAAATTAGGCATCTTTAAGTGGTGAAGTGATGGAAATTTAAAGCCTGGCAAATCATCTTTTCAGGAGCAGTTGGACAAACGTTCTGTCCGTTCTCCTGAAGCCTTTACACATTGGCACATGTACAGTGGTTGCCATAATCTTTTGTTAGAACTGGTTTTCCATTTCTGACAGTGAACAATACCGTGATATCTGCAGCATTCATTGTACTCGCTGTAGGAAATGGATAAAGCATACTATGTATACGGTAATAAAGCTAAGTGCCTGCCAGCTCCAAAGACGTATCTGGTAAGTACTGTATGGGTAAGAATTAACATGCTCAGAGTGTGATAGGAGTGTTGGGCTAGGAGTCATTATCCTGAACAGTGAGTTGATTTAACTTTTACCATTTACCACTGAGACCTAGATTTATGTGTTTATAGTCATTTCTATGTCAATACGTCAGTGCTTAGTGCACATCAGTTCCCTCTGAAGTAGACAGGAATGATCAGATTTCCTCTCTACTGATGGGTGAACTGGAGCCACAGAAAGACTTCATGATTTGTTCATGCAGCCAGCCAAGACGAAACAAGGGATTCCCAATTCCCAGTTTGTTGTTCTAGTGATTGGTGGAGTCTGTTTCCATTCCCAAGAAGTAATGTCTGTCCTAAACCCATTAAGAACACTCCTTCCTATTCTATATTCCAAACTAGAACAAACTGTACTGAACTGACCCCAGTTGTGAAGCTATAAATTTAATTTACAAGGTCATTTATATGGGAGGAGAAGTAGTGTCAAAATACAAGAATCTATGCAAGGAGAAAACAGAGGAGGCATAGATAACATAACCCCTATAAAATGTCTCCACTTGTGATTTGTGTGGAAACAGTTGCTCTGAGATCAGAAGGAAATCTGTTGCTCTTGGCAAAACTGGTAATTCTACAGCTCAGTAGTTATTAGGGCCTCTGTGTGATACTTTCTGAGCTATCGACTTAAAGACTTCCTGTTTTGTAGCTTTCAGTCCTGCCAAGGTGTATGCCTTAACGTGATTCAGTTCTGTTGTTATAATGATATCAATATTTACAATGAACTGGTAAAAGATTAAAAGATAGTGTGACAGCAAGCATAAAGATGAACGTAGTCTGGAATGGAAAGTAGAAGAGAACAGAAGAAAATTTCAGACCGGATGATGATTGAGCAGTATTTTAGGGACTCCATGTTTTCTATAACTCCATCAATCCTGTCCTCACTATAACACTCATTAGCACTAAAATCCCTTTTCTTCCCCTGTCAGCTGTTGTAATGCAGCATGGTCTAAAACAATTGCAGAAGGAGATGGAAATTACCAAATTAAATTTATCAGATTTGAAAAATGTTAATGGTGTCATTACAGAAGTAACTAGAGGATATAATATCTAAAGTTCTTCTGTGCTAGGTGCTGATACAGTTAAGTATGCACACAGAGGTGGTGTATTCATTGGTAGCTGTTCTAAGTGATGTTAATCATAATAGGGAACAACCATCACTGTTTTAAGTTGTGGACCCACGAGGCTCATTTTGAAGCTAATAAAGACAATTATAGCCACATTCCTGTGGAACTGTGGAGAGAGAGCTGAAAAATAAACTATTATTTGGCAAAAGAATCTAACCATGCAAGTTCTTCCAAAGGCAGTAAAGGGCCTGACCATCAGCGGGAAACACTACAAAATCTTCCTCTTTGAAAAACTTGTGAAGGTAATACCATACTGACAGTGTCCTATGCCAAGACTCTCCAACTCTGCCAAAATCCAGTCTACCTCATGCTAAATAACAACAAAAACCCATGAAATCCATCGATCTTAAAATCACAAGTCAATGCACTTGGGAAAACATTATGTTAAAGCAAAGTTCTTAACTCCCAAAGACAGGGCGGATAGAAGCCAATCTTCTATGGACACTGCGTGCTCTCAATTTTGGTCAATTTTATGCATCAGGGTCCTCAGGTGCTACCAAAATGTGGTACCATAAAAGAGAGAGATCAAGTAAATAGCATTAACAAGCACAGCAGAACCAGGTATTTTACCAGCAGTGCTTGAGGTGTTGGACAGCACTTTGTCTACAGGTTCAGCTTTCTTTCCTGAGTGATGTAGCATGCATCTCAAGGAAATAGATCCACGCATGAATAGAATTCTCATCTGAGGTTTATCCACACTCAAAAGAAAATATTAGCAAGCTAGAGAGAGCATGGGCAATGCCCGTTGATCTGCAAGGCAAACCAGGAAGGACATGTCACGCTTGTATAAGCTCTGTGGTAGAACTAATAGAAATGTTAAAACGTGACATTGTTTCTGGTGAAATGCACACAGAACAGAGCACTCAAAGAAAGAACACTGGAAAAGATCTGTCCTTCCATACAGAATCATGTGATGCAGCACAGCTCTAGTACTGACCTATGCATCATGTGGGAAGCTATTTTCCCCAAAGCCACAAGTGATGACTAGAGTAGTTGATCTAAATTCATGATTTACTGTTCCTTGTTAGGCTACAGCTTCCAGACTGCTTGGCAATGTTTTTGGTAAAGGAGGCAGTCTCCAAAATTAAGGCTTCTAATGCTTCTAAGTGACAAGAGTTATGCTGTCTTACCTGTCTGTAGAAAGAAAAAAGCCCCAGACAATGCGGAACTGCTGCTTTTCTAGGCTTCCTTTTATTAGGTAGGACACATGAGGAGGGAAACCTTGATTCTCATGAAATTAGTGGGAATTTTGCTTTTGTCTTCCAAGGGGCCAAGATTTTACCCAGCTCTGAACAGCAGGCAAGCCTGAAAGAGAAGGTCAAGTGCCTCTTGTTCAAACGGTGTAGGCAAACAGTGGGCTAAGATGGGTAATCTGGGCATACTTCATTATTTCTTCTCCAGCCACTGGAAAGATGAGAGAGCTTCAGGCTGTTTTGGAAAGCGGAGTTCCAACTCAAATGTCAGAAATGAAAAATAAAGAAGTGTGAACAGATGAATGAATGGAATGAAATGATGGACTAGCTCATAAACTTACAGTTACTCACCTGGTCTCCTCCACAGTGTAAAGTCACCTTCCTCCTTTCAGTGGCAGGTTTTATTGTCACATATAGTTAATAGTCTAATTAAATAAACAGAGATTTGACATGAAATTTATGCTGGCCTCTCTCTCACATTCATGGAATAAGTGAAGAGATACCTGTCTGACCTGGCCCGATGACACATGGGACCAATCAGTCAAAGGGTTTGCTTTATAGAATAGTTGTTTAGATAGCAGTTCACAAGATTTACAGAGGAGATAAATTAGACTGTACTCCAAACCACACTGTCTCCCTTGCTTGTCTTAAGGTCAAAAGGGGAAAAAAACATTTACTAACGGATGGAGGACTGGATGGGAGCTGAGCTCTCACTCCCACTCTGCCACAGAAGTCCTTGTATGTATAGCTGTTTTAGGCTGCATTTATATATAGAAATTGGAGACTTCTGACTGTGCTGCTGAATTTGATGCAAGCATGAGCACTCAGAAAGGTGCTGATTTAATAACTCTTGAAGTCTGTAGAGGTTCTTCAAGGGATGTTGAAGCAGCTTTGGAAAAAAAACAGTTCTCTTGGTTTTGGGAGAGGAGAGCTTCAGTGGCAGCAAATGTTCTGTAATAGATTGGAAATTTTGTATTGTGTTTAAAAAAAAAAGACAAAACTCTCTGTTTTGAGCTGTTATTAATTGTCACTGTGCAATTGAAAGGTCAAACCTGATGTTGTTCTTGCTCAGGCAAAACCCTTCTCAAAGCCAATGGAGTTTTGCCTGAGAAAATACTGGATAGAAGCATGCACAAATGTCAGCATTGGGACTGGTTTTGAACTGTATTCAGGCACTACTTAAGAGAGTTCCAGAATAAGCTCTAAATGTAGAAAGAATGCTGTCTTTAAAGGGTACTTCTACATAAGAAGTACAGGGTGATATCCTCAATTTACGAACTCTGAGGAAGGAGAACAAGTGGCTGTAATTCATGGCTCTATTCCCTTGGTCCTAGAGGTGCCAGTTGTCAAAGTGTTATTAAAGAAGTCTAAGGTCAGTCTAAATGCTACTCCAAAAAGTGCCAGCTGGCCGTCCACATCCTGACCCCATTCTCCACTCCTGAGCAGGTGGTATGAGGCTGAATTTAAATCCAGGCCTGTGTGCAATGCCTTTGCATCCATTCTTCCTGCATGTGCATGAAGCAGCAAGAGTATTTACAGGGTAATTAACTATATGTGATGCAGCAATCAGGAAGGTGCTGGAAGAAGCAGGATTTGATTTATTTAGCAGCTGTGTATGCAGCTCTACTGCTTGTCTCTTTTCATCCTGAACTTAAGGTCCCACACCAAAACATGTGCCTCCTGCTGTCTGATCTCTTCTTCTGTGATACTTATTCTGTAATGTTCACGAGACCATTTTATGTGTGACTGCTCAAGCACTGGCTGAAACATTTCCTATTTCTGTGTAAAGTTCCTAACTTGACCTTTGCAAATCTAGTTTAAGTAACCAATCATGGCACAGAAAAAGTAATGACTAATTTTTGTAAACAACTTACACAATGCGGTGTACTAAATTAAATAACGAAATGTTAACAGCAAACTTCTCGTAGGTTATTTTGGGAGGGAAATGGCAAAGTTCACAAGTCCTTTCAAGTAAATCTGAGAATATCTCAAGCTACTCACAAACAAAAGAAAAGAGTTGGAGATTTTCCAAGAAATTTATTTTCCTGCTCAGCTCTATTCTTGCCCAAAAGGTTGGGAAAATGAACAGTCACTTCTTGCTTTCGCAATTTTGATTTCTAAACAGGATGGGTTACAGAGTATTGAGTAGATTGGGGGTATTCCTGCATTGAATGATATCTCCTGGAAGTAGGAACAAATGTTTGCAAGTCTCATATCATTCTGATATCTCTCAGAGAGACCTTCATTCTGACTGTTCATATTGGCATTTTATCTACTTTAGTTATGTTGGAAGGCATGATGGATGGAGGTGAAGGCATATGGAAGAATTCTTGACTCATAAAATAATATTAACAGTAATGACAATATTAAAAGTTGGAAAGACTAAACCAGATATCAGCTATCCTTGTGGTAAAACATGACATAGTCTATCTATAGAGATTATTTCCATACACTAATTATTCAAAGAGCAAGATAAACTAGCGTAAATAAATAACAGTCCTTTGCATCAAAAGATGAAAGAAGTTCAGGTTCTTCTCAATAAAGTGAAGTGTCATGTTCACAGTGTACAATTTTCTAAGGGTCCAAAGATTGTAATCGTAGAGTTTTCTCTACACTGACAGACGAAGGTATAAAAAGAGCCAACAAATAGAAGAAGGAGGATCCATTCAAAGTAGGAGTAAGGCTGCATTTTTAACAATGAGGTTATTTAACAAGTCTGGAAAAAATTATCCAGGAACATAGTGGATCTCCATCACTGAAAGTCTTTAAATCAAGAAGGGATGTCTTTCTGATGATCGTGCTTGTTGCTGTAGCAGGAGTTATAGGCTTTGGAATTCCGTGGCTTGTGTCATCCAGGAAGCCAGTGTAGATGGTTGTGTTTGGTCTCTAGTGGCCTTCCAGTCCTCGCAAAACATTCAGCTGGATTACTACTTGCAGCATGTGTGGAAGAGGAAAAGTAACATTTCTCATATCTGGACAATAGATGACAAGTGGTTTCCACTGGAGTTACAGATGAGGTTTCCTTTAATTTTCCAAGCAGTGCACTAGTTTTTCAGGGAACAGGGAAACTGCCAAAGGACCTTTTGATTATTTTAAATTTCATTATAGCAGCCTTTCCACTCCTTCCACTTGTCCTCCCCTCCAAACTCAGTGTAGAGGTAAACAATGCATAGTAGTGGTATGCTGATCCAAATATGGAAACACTGGCACTGAATAACTGTGTTTGCATTGGGCATCCTTTAAATGACATTAATAAAAAGTTGACTGAATTTCTCTAAGTACTCTGAAATGAGTTTTGAAAGAAAACAGCTTTCAGCAATTTGAAAAAAAAATATTTCATTTGCAAATGGCATATATTGACTGACGTTGGCCATAATATTTATGAATAACCATAGAAACATAACAAATGGGATCTACACAGTTACTTCCATACTTCACTGCCAGAATCAGTATATTCATATAACACTCCTAATCTGATATGCCAGGTAATAGCAAATATTGCGTACACAAAAGACAAGAAACAAACAGAGGCATTCCTTAGTGGTAGTGTTCTGCAAATAGACCAACATTATGCACACACTTTGAGCAGACCATAGCCAATTAATTAAACCACAGAATATCTGCAAATATTTACTTGGTGGCTGTGGTTTGAAAAAGCTATAACAGTACATAAAATAAATTTGCTTTACATTTCAACAGACTTGTTGGCGAGTGGAAATGACAGAAAAAAAGAGAGGAAAAAACTAAAGTGAAAACAAATAGATTATGTTTCCAAAATCCTACCAAATATGCGATCCACTGAAATTATCAGACTGTTAACTGCTTGTAAATCTGCCTAGACCGGGGTTGTGAAATTATTTTTAGTATGACAGCAGAAACCTTTCTAATGCTACCATTGTGGCACCATGTCAGCTGAGTAAAAGGCAGCAAGAATGGCACAGGAGTCAACTGGGCAACCTGAGAACAAGGCAGTTTAGCAATAGAAAAGTTTCTTTCCAAATAGAGGAAGAAGTATACTGATGTCATTGTATTTATAGCCTGTGAACTTCTGAAATCCTAGGGAGAGTACATCTGAGGACAATGCCGTGGCCTTACATAGTCCAACTAGCAGCTATGTAATTTTTGAAGAAGAGCATCAAGAACTCATGCTTAATAGAGTGTGTTAGAGTTCTGCTGTCCTTAGTGGAAGTGGTACCTTCCCAGCACAACAGTTTTGCATCCATTTTTGCCACCCTCAAGATCCTACCCTAGTTGTATCTTATGCTTCCATAAATTGTAAACTTGGTTTAAAATGAAAGAGCTTCAAATAAGTGTCTTTCAGTTATTTTTATTTCCTGTCCGGTTTGAGAGTTTGGTATTGGTAGGGAATAAGGTTTTTGTGGTCTCCGAGGCATACTTGCTCCTGTAGGACCTTTTGTGTAGCCCATGCATCAGGCTGGGATGTGGTGGCAGCAAGGAGGAGGACATCTCTTTGGAAGAGGAAGAAAGCAGCAGAAAATGCTGTTGTGGAGGTGTTCTGGAGATTAGGAGAGCTCTACTGTTCTCAGCTGCCTTTTGTGTTTTCGGTTCCCATTGTGCTATAAATTGTATGAACTACTCTGCTGTTTCCAATTAGTTGTACAGACAGATACTGGGTAGATATTAGGACTAAAGTTGTAAAGGTGTGTATCTTATGGCACCGAGGAAAAAAATGGTAGACTGCAGGAGTTCAGCTGAGCATTTCTGCTGACATCCTTTGCTGTAGAAGAGTTAACAATGTTGACACAGACTGTCATCTTCTGGTTTCAGATTTACTCCACTAGGAGGGGAGACAGGAGTTTACATCCCTCAGACATATTGTTTCAAGCTATCTACAAACTAGAGAAGATAACAGTGTATCAGCTTACATTTCTATGGTTTTGCTTGTAATCACAGAAAAGGAAGATTGAAATTTTGAGTGTTGATTTCAGTGGGAGCAGAAATGCAGAGGCACTTTTGCAAATCTTGTCTGCAATTTATTTTAAAAATGAAACTCTAGGTTTTTATTCTCTGTTCTGTGAAAAATGTCAAAGATGAAAAAAAGTATTAGGCCCTGCATTTGTGCAGAAATAGATATGACAGTTCTACCTGATTAATTCTGAAGAAAACCAGCATAGTTTGATGCAAATGAAATTGCTCAGAAGTATATGAAGGCCTGAAAAATTAAACTAAGGGAGGGGAAAACTGGCTTTTGAACATCAAACCAAAAAGAACTTCTTACTTAACTTTGTAAATCATAACAATTCCGTTTCTCCAGGCTACTCAAACAAATTTAGCTTTGTCTTCCAGGCTAATGGAAATATATTATACAGTGCTATTGCAAAGTAAAATGGCTTCAGTGACTTTATGGAAAGGGGAAACGTTCCCAGGCTTTCTTTTCCC
Source organism: Himantopus leucocephalus (assembly GCA_003993805.1). NCBI lineage: Eukaryota > Metazoa > Chordata > Aves > Charadriiformes > Recurvirostridae > Himantopus > Himantopus leucocephalus. Next base: position 16,066,093 of record RSEF01000003.1, read on the forward strand.
AATCCAGGTTAATTTCAAGTCTCATGCTCAGTTTCACTTTCAGAGTGCCCTAAAAGAAAATGTAATTTAGACTAGAGCTGCATTCATAAGTTAATGACACTGACTGTAATCCTTCAAAATGATGGATACTAGAATTTTCCCCCCTTTACAGGAGCAATCGCATTTTTCAATGTCACATAAGGCAAAGAAACAAACATGCAGAAACAGCAACTGGCCCTCAAATCTTTGAAGATACATTTGTATTTCCAAAGCTGAAGTAATTTTCCTGACAGAAATCATTCTGACCTAAAGTTAGAACTCCTGTATCTGTGCCCTTTGTACTGTGTTGACCTTGTTAAAGATACAATTCTATGCATTATAGAAAAAAAATGGGAATTGTGGGGGAAGCAGAGAGATCAGCAGCAGGCTAGGGTTTGTCTCTTGAGCTAAAGGAAAAGCTTAGACGCAAAGCCTGGCTTCTGTTGTCTGTCTTTTATGTTCTACATGCTGCGAGCAATCAGCAAATGTTTGAACACAAGTATTTTTTTTTGTTTTGGCTGGTTTTGCAGTATTGTATCTGCTTTTGCTTTATTTTACATGGGTTGATTTACTCCTGTTGCTTTGCTACACATTCACACCTGTGCTACGCACACAAGGAGGTCCTTGCTGACAGGCAATATCCTCAAAACGTTCTTCAAGAACCTTTGAGAGTAAGAAATTTATGCTTTTGCCTGAAATGGGTGAAAGTATGATGCAGAGCCATGCTGATCTCTTCCTCCAGTAGCACAAACACTAGTTGCAAGAAAGGAGGCCTAAGAGGGATCTACTTTTCACAGACAATACAGAGAAGGTTATTTCACTTAGACTAATCAAACTATAGACCCAAACTCTGCATCTCTGCAAAACTATCCGTGTCCTCTATTGGAGCTAGATGGGGAAGATAATTCTATCACTTTGAGACTATCGGATGGGTACAGTCCTCACACCTCAAGCTCAGCACGCTCAAACACAACAAAGGTCAGAAACCCTAAAAATGTTCAAAACAACAGTGAGTAGAACAGCAGCATGTCTCTCCTGGCTAATAAAAGCAGGTGAAAACAGCTGTGTGTGCTGCTAGTAGGACTACTCAGTGCCTCCTTCAAAGAACACGCACATCAAATTCATGGATAAGTATAAGGGTTTAGCCACTCAGACAGTCAGCACTCAACCCTGAGGGACTAAGAATCGTAAAGTCTTTGCAACACAAGGCATAACTCAGCATTGCCTGAATGTATGTTGTACTCAGAATAAGCTGTTAGAGTCTTCACCGGGTTATTTCTCTTCCAGATGACAGTTACCCGTTCGGCATTAATGGAAGCAGTACGCACAGAGATGGTTTTATGTAATTATACAGTGTCTTAGTGCCACAGACAGAGCCGAAACCTCCATGCTTATGTTGCTGGACTTCGCTGCAGCTTCGTCAGAGAGAAATACAAGGTATTACTGTTATGATATAGTAGGGGCAATATCCCCAAGAATCTGGACAAGAATATTAACTTGAATAACGTTAGTAGCTTTTCATGCCCCTTTAGTGCTGGTTTATCTAGTCTGAGGCATATTCCATTATACTAAGGTATTCCAGTGTTGGATGCAGGTCTGGTGCTGTCCATTATTTCCCTTATATGTGACTGCCATGATGTTGTGGGAACAGAAGGGGTGAAATAATCAGGTGATTTTGCTGGGCGGTAGCGGGCATTGGGTCTTGTTGTTATTTGTGTTCACTGCTCTTCTCAGGTCCCCCCCTCCAGAAATCCTTTCTTACCACTAGGTTTGTTTCCTTTAAACAGACAGGGAATAATACCAAGAAAAAACATAATAAAAGGAACGCTACATCTTTGTTGGTGTTTCGGGGAACAATTTTTTGCAAAGACTTTTAACGTTTGTTTTTGCAAAGAGATATTTACCTTAAAACACATACAATTGACGAACAAGCTGGAGTAGATTACTGGATTGTATCAAGACTGTTTGGTGATGCATTGACATTTGGTGTCATGACTCCATTAATCAAAAATACTTTGGAGGAAATTCTTCCTGGTTCATTCATCCACAAATAATTTACACTGGAAGCAGTAGGTCTAAACCTCTTTGGCAGACTGAAATCGAGGAACATGATGAACAGCTAGCCTGGCTCCTGAGTGACCAGACACCCACTGCTTACCAAGGGTCTCATTTTTTTCCAGGCATGCAGTTAGTCTGTTGTGCCTGGAGGGAGCTCACAGTAGATATTTGTGAATGATAAAATAAAAAGGGGCTGAGGGCCCAGGGACTCAACAGACGATCTTAGGTGAAAGAAAGTGCAGTTGTTAACCTTCTTGTGCCTGATATGTGGTTTGTCAATTAGGCAGCAGAAGATGAGCTGGTTGTATATTGACCTACAAGCATTAAACAACTGGCTAGGAGCCATATCCTGTGAAGACTGTACTGTCCTGTTGATTTGAAAAGCAGCACCACAGTTGTGGTTCCATTTAGGGTTTTTGAAACACAGGCTTTAATAAAACAAGAAGACAAAGAAAAGTATCTTACACCAGGTGCACTTTGACTATTTATTTGGAAAAAATAAAAAGGATTTTGCACAGAAGTATCCATAGTTTTCCAAGGGTTATTAACATGCATAGCCATGCCTGGCTTGACCGTGCAGTATGCTCCTAGACAGAATGACAAAGCTGGAAAAATGAAGTCAAGGAAATATGAGCTGATTTATTTTTTATGTGTAACAAGCTAAACCTTGATCCAGTGCATCTGTGGAGCAAAAGAATATTTATTCAGTTCCACCATCAAAAACACTAAGAAACACATGAGGTGAGTGTGAATTGTCTCAGCTGAACTCATGTATTCTCCAGACATAATTAAACACTGGCCCAATTTTTAACGTGGGCTACTTAATTGGATGTCAGAAATTCCACATTTGGAGGTTCAGTTTGACCTTTAGTTACATAAAAGAAGCATTTAAGAGTCTCCAGTGAGTGTCAGTGTCTGAATGCAGATGCCTTATTTGAAAACTTTGTGCTCCTTTACAATGATGCATTCCAGGAGGAGAAAGCCCTGATCCTGCAAACAGTTTGAAGCAGGCTTCAGCTTGCTGCCACTGACACCAGCTTGCTGGAATCCACTCATTCCAGGGAATGGTACGCTAGTAAAGACAAGCACTCGTGGAAGAAGTTGCAGGGTTCAGGTCTAAATTAGCATGAGATTTTTCTTCCATCTAAATACACTATAAATTTGAGAATATACTTTAATTTCAAGGTGGGGATTCAATAATGAAAGAGAAAGTGCTCAGACAACCATCTTTCTCAACTGCCAGAGGATTTGTAGAGAAAAAACCAAATCCATTACAGTGTGACTTTCAGTAAGTGGTAGAGCTTGTTAAAGCTGCTGTGACCAGGTGAAAAATGGGACTTGGATATACACACAGGGTAATTTTTAGTCTAGCCAGGGTGCAAGACATAAATATCACTGAAACGTGGCAAGATTAACTGTAGCTCACAGCATCCACCTAGGAAAGAAGCAGGGGATCTAGACAGGTATTCTTGCTCACATCTATTGGAGAAGTGATTAATCACTAGTGAAGTGTCCTGAAGGAACACTTCTGGAACAAGGAAGTCTGAAAGCGACTGAAGCTGTTTGCTCAAGGAAGCTTTATCTATGCCCCAAGGCCTGGAGAGACTTTTGCGGGTCCTGCCATCTCAAGCTTGACTCTTGTCAGTACATTGCACAGCAAGGTTAAAGCAAAGTGAAGCAGATAATCTGCACACTGCAAACTGCTCCAGTAGATAAGCACATACAGGCTGTGGCTCACATCAGCTACCTCTGCACACAGCCTCTGATTCTCCTTCTGTAGTTTAAGAAGTCATATTACAACACCAGGAAATTAACTCATAAAGGGAAATGGTTTACTGACTAGTTTTTAAATACTGTGAGCTGCTTACAAGATTGAGGAATGATGTGAGAACCTCCAGACTTAGCTTTGGCTTCTAATATTGCTTGGATCTGTATGCATAGGTCCCCATTTACTATGATGTTATGCTGAAACATGCAAACTGGTGTTCTTGTTCTCATATTGATTTGTTTGGTCAATTAACTTAATGTAAAAATGTAGCTTTATGGGTAAAAATGTCATCAGTAAAAGGCATTGCTCACTGAAGTGTGTTCCTCACTTGCCAGCTACTACTTGGCAGGAATGAGCAGGCAAGGTCATTAGTTTGGTACTTTCTGGAGAAGGATGCAATTTGCTTCATACAAACTGCAAAATCCAGGAGGATGCCAGACTACAAGCGCAGAGTCATTTTGTTTGCTGAGCCACAGGGGAAGTTAAAAATATGTAGATAATTTCTCTACTTTAAACAAATGTTCTTACTGTGTATGGCTTGCAATTCACACAGGGCAGATGCCCAGGAGAAAATAAAACTAGACGAAAACTGTACTGTCAGTCAATCAGCACTGAGTCTGCTTCTCTAACTTGAATTACATCCACAGTACTTGCTAGTGCAACTGTATATATGTAAGACAGTTTGAATTGGCTGATCAAAGTGTATAAAGTACTCGAGCAAACAGGGAATTCCGCAGGAGAGTTATGTTTGTCTTTAGAAGTAATTCTTTTTCTCATTGTATCTGTTTAAAAAAAAAAATAATTCACAGATAAAGAAACGGAAGTTCTTTCCAGGCAGAAAAAAATATTGCATAATAAATAATAGGTGGATTGGATAATTCTAGTAATTTGATCGTAACCTATGGACTATGCAGGGGAGCGATCTACAATCTTGTTATTTCTAGCCTTTTTTAAATCACAAGTTGATCCTTGCAATATTATGACCAAGGCTTCAAAAGTAAAGACAGTTATAGAATAAAATATTTTCAAGCAAAAATAACTTGGGGTTCATGCTTCCAGGATTTTTTCTGTAATTCTGTGGACTAGAAGCTAAAAGAAAAGTAACACTGAAATTCTCAAGATTCCAGGGGCTGGGGCTTTCTTTTGATTGTTTGGGTTTTTTTTTCTTTTTAGAAAAAGCCCACCCAGTATCAGAGTAAGTAGCAAAAATCATGAATGTGGCAATCTTCTTGTCACACTGAATTTCCTGCACTTTTTTTTTTAAACAGATGATGGCCCTGGTGAGTGGGTGAGACTGTGTACAAATGTTTGTGGTTTAGAGCCCAGTTTTCCAAAGCGAAGTCCAGAATACACAATACGTCACCTGTTTGTACTCCAGCTCCATGAGGCAACTAAGACAGAATTATACAGCGTTTCCAGATCAGCTCTCCCATGGGGCTTTAAAGTGAGTTTTGGTCTCCGCAACACACAAAAATGTTTCCCCAGATGAATTAAAATATTACTTCTTGGCTGTACAGCATGCTACAGGCTTTATCCACTGGTGTTACACTTTTCTACGGTTTTAACCATTCCCAAACTAAGGTGGGGAGCACGGGTTTGCCAGCATAGTATTAGTCTGCCTTTGGCTAAGGAAGTATTTGCATTTCTTGTGATTACTGCTAAGCAGATTATTCACTGTTTATGTGAAGAAAATTTATAATGTCTTGCAAGGTTATAATACACCTAACAAGAGACAGATGAAATTTTGCCAAGTGGGGTTCCTCTACCTCCAATTTGATCCATTTTTATGACTGATTTTGGGAGCAGCAGAAATCAGACCCAATGTGGATTTTTTAATTTGATGTTATGTGAGTTTAGAGCCCAAGTGAATACCTGGGCATGGCAAAAGAAGGATTGCTATTGTCTTCAGTAGCATTGGAGGATATCCAGTGAAAAGCACCAACAAAGACTTTACTAAAATTAAGACTGATGCTGGCATGTAGCTCTTCCTCTGTGCCTTTCTCCTAGAACTTACTTCTGGTCTGTGAAGGGAAAACTTATCCTGTGAGAATGAACAGTTTTATGACGGTACACAGATTATCTGTGCCGACAGTCACCAGAGAGTCAGCCAGTGTCAGACGTCCCAGTGGGCATGTTTATTCTGCCCCATGGTCATCCATATTGGGGCATCAGTTGGCTCCTTTCCCACTTGTGCTCCCTTGGCTCTGCTCTGAAGACATACATGACATGTAGGCTGTGTGCTGGTTGCCAAGACATGGAGTAAGTCCAATGAAGGTAGGCTTGAGCAATCCTCCTGTGTCAGATTTCTGAATACAAACACAGAAGGAGCACAGAGCACGACCATTGCACATAGAAATGAAGCTGGCAATAGATAGCTCATTTTTTTTTTTTATTGCAGTCTTTACACACTTACATATCATGTAGTTGCAGTGATTATTTTTACATTTTTAGTTTTTACAACTATTTCTATTTCTTTAGTTGTAAAAGCTCTTTGGCCAGGTGGCTTTCAGCTCTCAAGTGGTATTTATATGAGAGACAAACTGTGGTCATATTTTCAGATACATTGTGGTCATATTTTCAGTCAGGAATTAGGGCAAGAATAAGACCATTCTTTTCCCCTCTCTAGTTAGAAATGTTGGACAGAGGCGTCTTTCTGGTGTCGTTTCATGTTTGTTCATTTTGGTGTGGACAATGGACAGTGTCAATCATGCTGCCGTGTCAGTAGAGCAGAAAGACTAGACAAGGAGGGGAATTGATGAGCATGCTTAGACTAAAGGGAGTATATACAGTGCAAATAAACGGAGAAGGCAGGCTACTCGGAGCCACTGAGTGTTGCCTTTGTACATCAGATTGTGATTTTTGGCTTTTGAAGGCAAGTAGGTGGGCAAACTTGAGCAAGGGGGAGAGATTTTTTGCTAGCCAGCTCCAAGCTTGCCTTTGCCAAGAAGATAACTTTAAATGCAAACAGAAATGCAATCATATACAACTGTGTGTTGAATTTCAAGGGCTGAAAATGTTGTATGAGAGTCAGAGTCCATGTTTGCTTTCTTGGTGTGTTATTTCCCCTGCTCTCTTGAAGAGGAAGATGCAATTTAGAGTGGGGAAGAGAGGGAAAAGAAAGAGCTGGCAGAACTGATAAAGCGAAATGTATATTGACACCACCTGACAATAATATGCATTTAACTGCTAACGAAGGGAATGCTAAATAAATATGGAGCTCTTACCAAGTACTGCTGGCTAGATTTATTTTGGTTTTGCATTTTTTTACTGCCCCCAGTGTTTTGGCTAATTACAAGCTGCAGCACCAAGAATATTTAATTTTGTTGAAAGGATGTGTGGTTTTCTGGGTGGTGGGAGTGAAGTAGCCAAGCTTACTACAGAGGTGAAGTGTCCTAAAGTAAAGGTTTTGAAGCATTCCCTGTTCATCTAAGCAAGCACCTTGTGGTGTTGGGATGTTATATATAGCTTTACCACCAAGGCCACCTTTAGGGTTTTCTTTGCACATACCCTTATAGTTTATAATTCCGTAGTTCAGCAAGGTGGATTCAGTTATGCCACGATAAATGTCCTTATTCCAATTTTATTTGTTTTGCTAATATAACTTTACTGATTTGAAAACCTAAATGCAGAATGCTGTTATAAAAAAAACTAGTGACCCTTGTACAAAGCTGGGGAGTCTGGACCTGCGTGAGTATGTGTGTTGAATATCCTTGTTCCTGTTGTTCTTCACTGTGGTCACATCTATCTGCTTCTGGAGGCATCTGCTGTAACCTAGAGGAGTTTACTGGTGTAAATGGGGACCATCAACTTTTCTGTCAGGCTCTTTGGAAATTTCAAGTATGTGGCAGAGCAGAAAGTGAAGGAGAAAGCTGGGACACTACTGAGTTTTCAGCAGATGTTTAAGCCATGTGAAGCCGTAGGCAGCTGATCTGCTTTCACATCTTTTATACAATTTTCAAGGCTGAGACTGACACTGGATGCTCTGGGAACCTGAACTGGCCCTTTTTCTCCCTACCTCCACCTGGGATACCAGCTGGAAGTCTTTCTGAAAGGATTGCCCACAGCAAAATAAGTCAAAATTAATTCACTTGGCTCATTCCACTGCAGCCAGTTGAATCACTGTGAAAAAACAACTTGAAACTAGTTACATGGGTACAGACTTCTTGTAAAGTGCTGAGAAACAAGGCCCGGAATCTTATACCCTTTCTTTTGTTCCCTGGAAACCCCGCTGAAGACTCAATTTCAAAGACAAACTCTTATTCTATCAAGGTGTTTTAAAAAATAAAATCTATTTATGATTCCTTAGGGCATGCACAGAGCTTATCTATTGGCAGGAACCAAGGCAAAGTTTTCAATCTGATTATTTAAGTCATGTTTTATTTGCGGGGAGGTGACTGCAAGGAAGTAATGCTGCTTCTCCAGTGAAGATATATGCTTTGGCATTGCCTTCAGGTGTCCCATTAGTTGCTCAAATGAAAGGTTCTGGTCTGTTACTAGGAACAGTGGTTCTTATTAAACTCATTCATTCAAGATACAAACGAATAAGCCTTTAATCTCATCTGTTGATCAGTGACAAGTCAGCAAGTTCATTGAAGGTATTACCAGCTGAGGAAATGTGTGTTTGCTGCTGCTAACCAAGTCAAAACAAAATGGAGAGTTTTTCTTTATTGCCTTGCAAATATTCTCCAAACTGTGAAGTGGCTCCTGTCCCCGACTCATTTAGTGTCTCATCTGCCATATATGAGAAGAAAATGTTATAGGTCACGGGTAGCAATTGTTATGGTTTATCAATAACCTGTGCTAGTTTCAGCTGGATTTTGGGGGACAGGAGTTAGTCATATTAGTTCAAGGGAGGCTTCATGGCATGTAGGGATCACAGTAGTCTGAGTGCCAGAAGTGCTGATACAAGGCTTATTTTTTTTAACTCCTTCTATGGACTTGCCATGTAATTCTTGCAGGCTTCAGTACCACAAAAGCTGCAGAGCAATTCTGACAGAGAAACTCCCGCTGAAATACTTGCTGGCAGGGAATGTTAATATTGTAGAACTAATTAAGTGTCTGTTATAACTGTGTATGTAGAGACAATGATCTGCTGATGGTGAGTGGCAATCTATGGTTATAAAGCTAACTGAACCAGCTGAGCCATGATCCTTGCAGTCCAAGAATTCTTCTGTGGTCACAGAGACTGGTATCTCCAGAGAATAGATGTTGTCTGTCTTCCTGCTGACTACAAAGGGATAGGATGCTCCAAACTTAACATCTCCTTTAAACTTCTAACTGTAGATAGTATGAACCTGGAACTAGGGATTTCTTTTTTCTCTCTCCTTTTTTCCCCTTTTTAATGTAAAAAAGGTTTAAAAAAATTAGAAAGTATTTTTACAAATAGCAGCCAAATTATAATAGCATTTTCTTCTTTCTCCTGCTACTGTGAAGAATAACACAATTTCTTTTTCTTTGTACGATGGACATGAAGCTGAAACAAACATTAAGTTTAGAGTAACCTTGGCTGGAACATGTAAGAACCAAAGTCATGTTGGCCTTTGGGATTCAGGTTTGGAAGGAAAAAGTGATGAGACGCTAGTGACAGCCTTAGTGTTTCAGACTCAGAGCTGTGATCTTTTAGGGTCATATCTGCTCAAATGGTCTTCAACTAGCATGTTAACAGCAGTGGTATTTGTATTTTCCAGGTTGATTCTACCTTTGATGGTCTGTTTCTCGCTACCTGTACACTCAGGAAAACAGCCCTGCATCACTTCAGATTTGGTAAGTTTTCTTTGGGACGGGAAAAACCAAAAGCCTTAAGCTGAAAGCTCAAACCTAGCATGAATCTATACCAAACCGAATAAATGCCCTGAGACAAGTGTCCATCTGTATCCTGATATCTCTGAAGAATGGCAAAAGTGTGGAATATGTTAGATACAGGAGTCCGGTGAGTCTGTTGTATCTAGCTAGGTTTTTATATGATGGGCCAGCTTCATGGTGTCTTAGTGCCTTTTCAGTTCCCACAGATCTGCTTAAAGTTAAGGCTGGAGTTTTAAAAAAAAAAAAAAGGCAGATCTGTTGACACACAGTACAGTGTGTATTCTGCCAGTGTTTTTGTTCATGTCAACATAAAGGCCCTCAAAACTGTAGGCCTGGAAATAGACGTTTCTTTGCTCTTAGCAGCGGCTGGGGGGTCTGACTCCTGAACATTTATTACCCATTATTGAAGACCACTGTATAAAGGTGAATGTACACAAAAATGAAGTACTGGAGCTTACAGTTCCTTATATAAAAGTACATGCATTTATACAATTTTTAGCTTCCCTACATAGTTAATAGTCGTTCCCCTATGTAATGTTTAATGGTCTGAGGTGCTGGAAGTCCACTGAAAGCTAGTCAAGTTCAAAGTTAAAGGGCTAAAGCAGAGCTGGTGTGTTGTTGTTGTTAATATTATTGGTATGTCAGCACTAAAGAAAGCTATCACTTTTATAGATGAAAACTACACTTTGCGTGGTTACAAAGACAGCACACGTGGCTGGTCAAAGAAATGGGAGGATACTTTTGAGAAGCACTTTAAAATTCCAGAAGTGGAGTAGTGGTGCTTTTTTCAGGGTTTTAAATGAAACTGTTCTCTTGCTATTCCTGCCGCACACATCCGCCCTGCCTCCCCAAACGAGGTACCTAGTGGAATTTGGATATTGAACCAATTTATAGTTTTTAAAACTTTGGTAATCATGAAAAATGGGAAGTGTTAGATAGGATTTTGTCAAATACATGAGTTTGTACTGAAAAATCCTGACAATTTTATATTTATGTACATAGATAAATACATATAATGTGTTTGCATTGATGTCGATGCATACAGGCACTTTTGGGACCTTCTTTGTTATCTTAGTAATGGGTATAGCAGACCAACTTCTGAGAGTCAAGTATGAAAATATAATTGTAATGGCAGAATCAGAGCTTAGTATCACTGTTCTCTGCAGCATTGAGACATAGTGGAAGAAGCATTATGCATGAGTATAGACTGTGTATGTTATACAGAAACATAATCTTGCCAAAGCTGAATCATCTAAAGCATTGGTTGTGATCTGAAGTAGGAATGAGTAGGGGTATGCTTTCCAAAAAAGTCTACTGAAGATTTTCTCACATCAATTGTCATGACAATAGGTGGCACCCTTATGCCAATAAATATCATCTTGTTTTACTTAACTTGGGTTTCTTGGACTTATCTACTGGATTCCTTTAACCAAAATTGTTGGAATTAAAAGCAAAAACAAGTCATCAAAGCAGAATATTCATTTGGGAAATGGGGGAAACACCTGTAAAACAAAAATGTTAACTCCACTCTGACTGTTGAGTTTAACACATAACTTAACTACCAGTACTGCTCTGTTGAATTTGAGAATTTTGAGTATGGGCATCTATTGAGTGATGTACACAAACTGCGTAAATGTATGGTTTATAACTGAGGATTTTGACTCCTCTGGGGTTACTTCAGCATGCAAAAGAAGCAAGATGTGTCCTGTTTTATTTGCTGTTACACAAACACCTGGGTGAATGGGACACCCAAACGATCTGAAACTCACACCTGTGCAAAATCTGAAAGGGAATCTTGTAAGAATGGACTCCTCTCAGTAGAATTTTTCTCACTGTTACTTCCAGTGTGAATCAAAACCTGGAAAAAAATGTTAACCAAACTTTGTCAAGCCTTTGTCAAGCATTTTGGCTTGCAGTTTGGATAATTGTTGAGGTCACTTCTTACTGTACCCTGAACAGACTTTATTCATTGCTCCTCTGCTGAGATTGAAAGGAGATTAGGAAGAAGCAGAAGAGAGAACATTAAAAACGCCTAAATGCGTCATAGAACGATGAAAGGACATGACATATTAGGAAGTGTGAAAGGACATCTGCTTTTATTGTATATTGATTTTGCTGATATAATTGGGTATAAGAAGAGAAGTTTTGCTAAGCATAAATTTTACGGATTTTTTTTATTTTCATGAAAATAGATTTTAAAGGTCTGATGTAATTCTGAGGACATAAATTGTCTTAGGCCTGCAGATGGCCCATAAAATTTGCAAAGCCTCAACCATTTATAAGCTGGAATTGGATCAGAAAAAGTTTCAGGATTCATTGAACTTTGCTAGTCTTGGCAATGTCTCTGTTATGCTTTTGCTGGCATTTTGTTTCATCCTTACATTGCAAAAGTAACATCTTATGGTGGAAATGCAAAACTGAAGGGGAAAAAGAATTTTGAAAGTATTGATGGAGCTAATGAGGCTCCATTCTAATTTATGAGACTTACTTAACACAGCTGTTCTTTTAGCTAAAATTTTGCTGAAGTAGCTCTGGTGTTGTAGCGAAAATTAAAATTCCCAGTGTTTCATGAAATGTTATTTATTTGGACCTCTCTTCATTTACCTTTCATCATCTCATGCTGATTTTTGCGAAGTTTTTTGCAAAGCAGTGTAATACCTGGACAAATTGTATTCATTAGGATGAATTCTGTCTCCAGGCTTTGGTGCCAAAGTGGAATTGTTGATTTCCGCTTGGCGTTTGCTTCTCGGCAGCAATGGATCTGGTTTTAGACAGGTGATTACAGAGCCAATAAGACCAAGAGACTATTGCAAGTTGGTTAAGTCTTTCACGTTGCACTTAAATGATATTAAATGAAGATGCTTTACCAAACACTTTTATATGCTCATCTTGGACTGACAAGTATCCTGTTGCCACTGTTAAGTGTTCTATTCTTTGAATTTCACAAATGGGAAAACTCATAGGTATTCCTATGAAAATACAAATCCTAAGCCTGATTGTACATTGGTTTATGTTTAAAAAAGTCTTTTTTTTTGCATCTGCAGATTCCATTTGTTATAGCATAAACTTAAGGATCTGTACCCCTCTCCAACCTTTTATGATTGAGTGCTCATTCTGCAGAAAAGATGCAGGTTTTTGGGTAGAAATACTTGTAATATGGTTCTGGGCTTTTGGTATTATGCTGTTTAAATAATCTTTTCTGTGTCACTGAGAAAGAAGGTAGAACTCCTAGATGGAAGGTCTATGTCAAAGTTGCTGATAGCACTCTAACCTGTTTTGACACCTGTGCCAGCAGTAAAGAAAAAAATCACAGAATCACAGAATGATATGGGTTGGAAGGGACCTCTGGAGA
>RSEF01000003.1:16079190-16181579 GCA_003993805.1 Himantopus leucocephalus
TTTTTTTTTTTTTTTTTTTTTTACAGTGCTGTAAGGGTAGGCAGAAACCATTTCATGTCAACATGTATCTTGTTGGGGGGGAAGAGGGGGAGGGAAAGGCTTGCCAATCCAAAACTCTTCTGTCTGAGGCTGTCATTTGGTAAAAGTCTGTTCTGCTTTTTTATGGGAAAACAATTGAAATTGAAAAATGCCATTATCTTTTCATTTTTCATGAAGTAAGTTTTGATTATTTTTTGAGAGCATAAACATTATTCATCCACAGTTTCTGAAACAAAAAAGGAGAAAAAGTACTCTATATTTTGAGGGAATAGTGCAATGGGACTGTATGGAAAACTCCTTCGCTATTGCATTCTGCTTTCACAACTAGAGTTCTGTTTAACTGGCTATGATTATTTCCCTTGGTATTTTGCATATAAAAATCACTCCTATCTAACATAAGCTGTTAGACTCCTGAAGAGCAGTGGAAAAAACTAAGCACTGACTTTGTGCCAAAAGGTACCATTTCTCTTTAAATAACACTTTTCCTGAAGAAACTGTCTCTTCATACTGATGCGTGACAAAGTGCTGCAATCATGCACTTGTTCTAAATTTCCTGTAATTTCTTGGTTGTAGAAGGACTGCCAAAATGGTGGTGACAAAGTCATCCACATGTGGAATACTTTTTCATCTTGGTAAATCACTTACTGTGTGGTCCAGGAACTTGTCCTATTTCCACTGGAAAAATTAGCTTCTACTGGCAGCAGATGCCAATTGAAAGGCAGGGTAATTTCTGGTCTACTAGGTGTTGATAATGAGGTGTAGGTTTAATTTTAGACCTCTGTGGTCCTTAGTGAGTGGACAGTGGAGTCTGACTTTGGTTTATTCATTTGAAGAGGTCCCTGAGGCTGTTAATGAGACATAGCTAATCTGTCTTGGGAATGGTCTGATGGATGTACGGTAGCATCCTTCTGGGAACTGAAGTATATTTTGGCTTGCTTAGCTCCCAAACATTATTGGTATAGCTTGTTTACATGCTGTGTCTAAAGTTAAATAACAATATATTTAAAATACAGGTTCTATCTTGTGTTTCATGCCTCCTAATCCTATGTTGAGTTCCTAAGGGTGCAGTCACTGTTTTGAAAAATCGAAACAAGTTGGACCTTTTTTGTCTAACATCAAAGTATGAGGTTGTGACAGTGAATGAAGTCCTTTAGAGCAGCAGGATCATACTTTGTTGCCTCACTAGGAGTGAGGATGAGTATTCTGGTTCACCATGTGCTTTCTCTATCCTGGAGTGGAAACGGATTGTGCAAAAAGTGTTATCAAAACGCCACCAACCTACCCTTCCTGCAAGCAGCGGGCCTCCAAAGGGAATCAGTAACTGTAGAGGAACACATTTGATTCTTATAGGGTAGAGAGAACACTGTCTCATTCCTATTCCTGGTGTCCCCTTGTGTAAAGACCAAGTTGTATGGTGAAATTCTGTGCTCCCTAAGTGTGTTTCACTGCGAGCTCTAAGCAAAATACTCTCTGGTAGCAATATTATTGGGAAACTCATCTCATGTAATAAAAGAATCAAGCAATCACCTGTTCAGTATATCACAGAGAACAAAAAGGGCGTGTTTGTGTGTCTGTCTTTCTCTTGTCACTTGCAGTAGCCTAAAGGGGTAGAAAACCCTTTTGATTTAATCTAGTTGTCAATTGATGAAGCAGAATTCTTCTTCCATTTCTTCACTTAATCTTTTACAAACATGTAAGTGCATCATCAACTGTGGATACTATTAATACATCCTATTATTTGCACTTTACCTTAACCTGGCTTTAATTAATGAGTGATTTCAAGATTACTCAATACTGAGGTGATCCTTGCCACAGGGATGGCAAATCTGTACACAACTGATTGTTCCTTGTTTCATCTTAAAAAGGCCCGACTTCCTAGCACATTTGCCAGAGTATCCAAAGGGTAACAGAGATTACTTGTGCACTCTTGAGTATGTTATTAAATATGTGCTATATATGATATATGAAAATTGTATGATAACTTTGTATCTACATAATTATATCCCAGGGAATGATTCCCTGAGGGCCAGGCTGAATATTGTAAGATGACCTGTGGGCACATTGCTCTGGGCTAAGTGCATATACAGCTGACTTGCCATGTTCATATCACACAGCGCTTAGTCCTGGGCTTCATATTGTCTCTCCATGGACCAAGATGTTGCAATTACTTGTTGGTATTTTTATAGCTCAAAATGTCTTAAATACTGTATGTAGGGGCTGTGCTGCAGCCCACCACAGTGAGGTTCTTAAGGTGTGAAATTGTCACAGGTCCTGGTGCATGTGGTGTTGTCCAACGATAGAAATCTTGCTGCAAAAATGGAGCCCTACATAGGGAGGATGGAGATAAAGATGAAGCAGTCTTATTCCTTATGTTTCTTGAGAACATTCCATGAAGTGAACTGTAGCCAGAGTTGCACCTGGGTTTTGTTTCAGAAGAAATTAATCAGTTGACTCCAAGAGACAGCCTGGAAGGAAACTGATGTTTATATAATTTGTGTGATTGGGGAACAGGCCTTGAGGCTGAACTTGGAATTCTTGATTTTAAAGTGTACATGTACCCAGTCTATGCTGAAGATAAGCTCCATGAAGCAATGGAGCACTGGTATTGCAAAGGACAGGAGAAAGGAAGAAATGTCTTCCTATTGCAAGTGGTAAGAAAGGAAATAGTTTGCCTTAAGCAAGATATTGTTAAACTATGGATTGAGGTCAGGAAGGGTAGAAGGACAAAAGCTCTTAAGATCTGAACTTTTTACATGGCTACAGAAGCACTCTTTGCAATCCTTCTGATGTTAAATTTTTAACTGGAGGCCACTAAGAGTTGAGTCCAGAAATACATGATTGTTTATTCACAGGTATAAGTGAGGTATCGCTTATCAGATGTAGATAAATACACTATTTTATACAGACTTGGAAAAGTCAACTGGTTTTGAGGGACCTTGCTTTCTAATGATTCAGGTATGGGACAAATAGGTGGATTCTTTCTTTCTGTGTAGCAGCTTCTCTAAAGCGTTTTTCCTGATCTCCCAAAATACATCAGTATCAGAACAGTATGTTGGGGATAATTTGCGTAATCATTATTTCATAAATATTTTAGAATTTCAAAAATCAAAATCTTGCCTGATCTAGTGGATTAAGTATTAGAATTATAAACGCTGATGGTTCTGAAAACTGTTTCTCACTTTGCTCTTGACAAGACAGGACTTAGGATGTCTAGAGCATACTGCACCCTGGCATTGGTGCCGGCACTGTCCTCTATCATTTTTGTAGTTTTCCTTCAAGATACGTTATTTAGATTTTTCACAATGCAGTCACTTTTTGTGATTTTTTTTTCATATCTGAACATAGAATAAGTAATTTCACATTAATTTTTACTGATTCATATAAGAAGATTGTTTTAACTTACAAAGTCCAAAGTTTAGGATTCAAAGATATTTACAGAAGTACATGCTGTGGTTTATCAAGCACTTGAAGGAGCCTTCTTCGTAAGAAACAAAGGGCCTATTTGCAACTCATCTTTAAATACACAATGTATGAAGTATTCTGGCTCGTTGATCATGTGGTCAAATTTTATATTATAAAAACCAAACAGATTGTGTGGTTTGCAGGGAGTTGCAAAACTAAATGAAGTGTATTCAAAATACATTTCTGGTATGATTCCATTTTTCAAATTCACGGATTAAACATGAATATAATAGCCCAGGTTTCAAAACCAACAATGTTCTTAGAACTCAGCATTTCAGTTTCACTCAGTTTCCAGAGTGTTAGGAGTTTCCATGAGTTACACTGTACTCATAGCACACAGAGATGGGTGTGGGTAGTAGGACACTGGCCTTCATGGAGCAGTGTGAGAGGTCAAGAAATTTTGAGCAGTATGAAGGTTAGAGGTAACATCCACATTTGCAAGTTCATTATGAGTTTCTCAAGGTTTGAGTTTCTCATCTAGGGGCTCAGTTTTAAATTCCAGACTTCAAGTATGAAAAAACTTCACTAGAAATAGGTCTTAATGTCTCTGTGATTCAGCTGACTGTTTTCTGCTTGTGGGCTGTGCCCCTTTGCCTGTTGAGACAGTAAGTTCTTTGGGGCACAGTCATCCCTTGTGGATATGTACAGATCCCTGTGTGAGGGTCTCTGAGCTCCTGGGGACAGGACCTCCAATCTTTTCTTAGTGAACATCTCTCTCTGGTAGGAGAATTGAGATGTAAGTCAACTGAGTGTGGTCCAGTTCTTAGGCTAGTATAACCTGCTCAGGCCTGGAAGCATTACAATGATAAGAATAAATAGTTGCAGGAGATCCCTAATTGCCCAGTGAAGTAGCTGCAGGAGTGAGGTATGCTTAGCATTTTGTAAGAGTGTACAGCTTCTGACGTGCTTAGACAAACTTTTGGCTTTCCCTTATTTTGTTTCCAGCAGTACAGCAGAGATGCTATGTGCTTTGTCGCTGCCACGGAACAGGTCATCTCTTAGTATTACCCCTTTCTGCTACCTCCAAGTTTACCAGCAAATGGTTAAATAAGGCATGATAGCCTTGCTAATCTACAGACAATCCAAATGCCTTTATGCATCAGACATTTGCACAGGACCTGCGGGGACACAACAGTAGGACTGACCACTAAAATGTGCTATTTTATTGGACATGGGCGAACAAATAAGGTTTTGGTCAAAGTGGTTAACAAACACCAAACTGGCATGCTACTCACTCATTTTTCTGAAAGTTTGTGTGTACTAGGGAGCTTTGGGCTTAGCTGGAAACCTTGGATGTTGTTAGTGAGCCACTGTGCTTTACTTACGAGCCTTCAGTGTAAGGTTGAAAGGTGAAAGAAAGAAATCCCAGACCTGCGCACCATGCTGCAGAATACACATATTTACCATGCACAGATCTCTGGAGAAGTCCCCCACCAAGCTGACACTAACACTGACAGCCAGATGTGCAACTCGGATCAGAGAAACAACAAAAATAGACTGTGGTTTACAACTGCTTGCAACAATAAACAAAGCATATCAAAGGATCCCCCAAAACATACTTTCTCTGTAGAAACCTACATGGTTTTATTATTCCAGCCTCTGACTTTAAAGCATTTTTGTCATTCTTGTAGAAGAAGAATTAAATAGTTGCAGATTCCTACCAGGGACAATTGTAAGGGACTGGACTGGGCTTACTGGTCAACCACATCCATCCTAAAGAGACTGTGTGCATAGTCAGCAAAAACTTCCTTAAAGAAGATGTTACTTGCCAAAATCTACTGTCTTAAATTTGTGATGCATTTTTACAGGGGCATTACTTATATAAGGCTCTTCCCACTGCCCCATCCAAATTGTTACCAATGTCATTTTATGTAGCTTCAGTTGGACTGTGTGATATTCAGTCCTTCGCTTAACTGATGCTAAGTTCTTCTGTTTGGTTAACAGGATAAAACAAGAGTGTCCATCCCCTCCAAGCAGATGTTAATTGTTTTTTACAGGTAGACACAAATCACAATATGGCATGACAAAATGCCATAAGAAGCCTTTGAAACACATTTCAATATGTAAGCATTTAAAATGCATAAGGGGTAATTGGAAGTGTTGCCCTGCAGAAAAATTAATGCAGCTTTGCAAACTGATCTGGAAGAAGTAACCTGTGAATGGCAAAGTGCAAAAGCAGCTTTAATATGAAAACAAGTAAAGCCTCTGTTTCAGCTTGCTTTTTTCCTGAATCTATTTTAAATCTTTAGCATTCTTTTAGCCTCCAGATTCCTATAAATTTGAAAGATGCCTTGTTCTCCAAGGCTCATATCACCTTACTAGGAAAGCCATGGAGGAGACTCATAATGTCTTCTATTATACAGCTATATCTTTACTTAATGTTGACATGAAATTCTTTGCTAAAGTTCTGGCAATAAAGTTGGAGCAACTTATTCCCTAAATTGTTTCAGCTGATCAAGCAAAATTTGGAATTCTCTCTATGTCCTGAAACTTCAGAAAGTTAATAGTTTGTGTTATCCTGACTCAGTCAAACTCTTGTCACTTTCCTGGAATCATTGTAGGCTGAAATACTTGGGTATTATTATTTTTGCAGACATCTGCACTCTGCCGTGGAATTAAATGTGAGAAAATTTTAGTTGGATTTTATTACTTCAGAATACTTCCCTGTAAGGTACTCTAGGTGGAAAAGAAGAGACAAAATAATTGTTCTTGGATTAATTTCTTCTATTCTAGCCCTCCGCTTTTTACCTTAGTGTATTACTTCTGCAAGGTTACAGATTTTCATGAATTAAGCTAGGAATAACCATCAGGCAACAAAATGGAAAGGTGATAATTTCACCGATACATGCTAGCTCTTCAGATTTCAACTGAACATGCACAATGTCATAATTTCCTTGCTTCTCAGAGGTCTCAATTTAGGAAGCCAGTTTTTAAGGAAGGATATCAGAAATGGAATGCCTGCAAAGAAATCTGTGAGTTCACTGAATTACAGGAGAACAAAGGGAGGTTTTGAGCACGTTGCTGAGAAGCTAAATGATACTCCTTGCAGCAGCCGTTATCTCAGATGGATGTTACCCCATGATAGCTAATCAGAACCTGCTCTTCTCTAACACTGAAGATGAAGTGCTCTAAAAAGCTGAGGTGCAGGAAAAAAGTTATAAAAACAATCAAAACAGATCTGCCTCTCAAAGTTGGTGGCTATGAAATTCTGGGTGTGGAAAATTGTGACCTCTTGAGTTTTAAGATGAGATTAAAATGTTCAGAAAGTAGAGACAAGGACTGTGCCCTCCTCTCCAGGCTATACAGACTGTTTTGCTCGCTGTCCTGAAGACCCAGAGAGCTTGACACCCTTCATTGCAGAGTGGCATGGCTACAGAAAGGAGGAGAATTAGTCCTGGCTGCAAAGCGGGAATACAAGCTTAAACATGAGACTGAAGAAGACCTAGAACCTGTGCCCCCCACTTTCTGGGCATATATTGTTCCTGGTGTCACCTGTGAGAAGGGCAGATAATATTTGCTGTGAGTCTTCATCATCATCTGCAAATTTATCATTACTGCTGTAGGTAAACGAGTATCTGTCCCACTGTGTGCCTCTTTTCTCAGTATTCCTGATAGACTGCGGACTTGTAAATGAGTGGAAGTGGGGTGAAAGCTGGAGTGCTTTCCTAACTCACTGGATAGTCTTTAGATGCTGCAACAGACAAGCTCTTGTGGTCATGGGATTAAAATATTACAAGCTTTGTTTTGAAACAATGACACAAGGAATTTTTGCAGTGAGTCCTTGTGCAGTGGTTTGTGATTTAGCTTATGTCTGGAAACCACAGTTTCTAGATTGCAGGACAGCTCATAGCCTGGGAATTTCCAAAGCGACTATTAACTGGAATGTCAGTTTATATAACTGTGTCTGTGTGAGTTCAAGTTTTGTCCTCTTACAGGTGGCAGTGGTGCTGGGCAGGGGAAGGGAGAACAGGAGAAAACTTACTACTATTCATTTTGCATGGATGCGGTGGAAATGCAAACTTTGACTATCACCCACAATGTCTGGAATTAATCTATCTGGCAAACTGAGTACAATCGTGGCAAGAAATGGTATTTGCTACACTGAAGCCTTTACTATGGGGGCCGATCCAGCTTCTTATGAGGTCAATGGAAAAGCCTTCGTAGGCTTCAGTGGGAGTCAGAACCACTCTAAGTAGGCTCTGTAGGTTCTTCAAGTCTTAAATGGATGCAAGCGCCTTTGTTCCATTCTGAAGTTCGTGCCAAACTAGACACTGCAAAAGGGATAGGATCAGAAAGCACATAGGAAGGTGATTGAGACCCTTTGCTAAGAATGAGAAATAGCATCTCTGTTGTGTCTTGATCATATTTTTTTATTCAGTGATTACCTAACATGAAACAGTTAGAGAGTCCTTGCAGAATACTGTGAACTAAATACATAACAGCAAGAAATTACACCAGTCTGACCCTCTAGTCCTATAGTGGAGCTGTACTGCCCCTGTACATTAAGTACCTAACCTCAGGCATGAGGCCTGGTTTCAGACACACCTTGCCAATTAACCACTTCGCACAGTGATTGTTAGAAGTCTCAGGTTAAGACCTCTGATTTTTTTTTCTTTTTTTTACTTTGCCTTCATTGTGCATGAAACAAAGGTGCAAATTCAGCAGCATAAATGCCAACCTGCATAGTGGTGCCCACCTCTGCTGGTTTCCTTACTGAATACCTGGTGAAGCAAAACCACACAACTTCAGTTCTGCAGAACAGGAGAGCTTCTTAGCATGAGACCACATAAGCTCAAAGATTGAGAATGTGAGGCTGTTATTTGCTGGAGACAGCATGAGCTGCAAGAAAATGGGTACACTCCCCAAAACTCTCGTCCAAATTCAGAGCGTGTTTGAGCTGACTGTCTGGACACTAAGGAGTGAGAAAAAACATTGTGAAGGAATGAGAGGTAATATTATGAAATAGAAAACCATAATATTACCAATGAATTATTTTTATTTGCCTTCTCATCTCTTTCACTTGAAGGTGGCTAATTATGTGTTGTTTTAACCCTTTTGGAACTGAATGCTCTTAGACTCCCACCTTATAAGAGGACCGCCTAACTTTCTCCAGTGCCTAATTAGTGCCTTTTTCTTTAGTCACCAATGATTCTTTGAATTTTTCCTTGTATCTGCCATGACTAGAAATCTATGCTTTTAAGGTGAAAGGTCTGATTGAAGTTTAGTCTTTGACTGGCAGAGCCAAATCTTTTCAACAACAACAACAAATATTGAAGGATTCCTAACACAGCGGTGAGAAATGTTAACCTTACAGACATGTTTACTGAAAAGTGGTGTAAGTGTAGTAAAAATGGGTGGTGAAAGCTAATGAACCGTGCTGTGGAAAATTAAAAGCTGTGTTTGTAACTGAGACCCTCATGTCAGGAAATGTGGTGACATGCTTTCTTCGTAACCACGAGTTAGCAGAGTTTACACCAACCTACTTCTGAACCTGGCATAGATATTTTCTAGAGATAAACTGCTGCCTAGACTCTGTGAATCTGAAGATTATTGGACAAAGAAGGACAGGAATCCTTTCTTCTGAATAGATCTTGGATTATTTTGTAAAATGCAGAATTGTGATAATACCTTAAATGTAAGAAAACAAAATGAATGAAAGGATTTTAAGATGGATTTTATCTCGACAAGTGAGTGATGTATTTTAATGAACCATAAACATGTAACACTCACCTCTTCTGCATTACAAGGTAACATACTGTTTTGTTTTCGGTTTACCTCCCACCCTCTAACTGTTGTTCTGTTTTCCATTACTGCAACTTGCAGTGTAACAACAGAATTGTTGAATCATATGAGAAGGGTCCAGAAAATCTTATTTGTTCCACCAAAATTCCTTCCATGTGTCAAAGCTTCCTTTTTTATTTTGCTAATTTTTGTCATGTGCTTAATTTTAGTCATTTCTCCCACACATTGGAGGCCAGCATCCTTCCCTCACCACTGACAGGTTTTGAGGCCTTACAAGAAGTAACCAAAGCCTGTTGGACTTACCACATCCTTGGAAGAATGTGATCACTGTGCATAAGTAAAAGCTGCTCTCAAGAAGAGGGGAGAGGAGAAGAGCAAAACAGAATAGCAGAAAAAGGACTTGGACTGGAGAATGTAATTGGCGATTCAAATTAGAGATTCTAAAGGGTATGAGAAAAAATCTAGACAAGAGCTAGACCTCTCACTAGTATTGGACGAGCATATGACTTCAAAATGGCTGACAATACATAAAAACAATTAGCTGAATTCAAATGAGGGAAAATGTTGCATCTCCAAGATAAACCGAGCAAACTCTTATGGGTGAGTGAAAGGCAGCGTGGGATTTTGAGCATGTTTCTGTTGTAGGCCCTTTGAAGTTTGTCGGCTAGAGCTCAGAATCATACGGGATTTCGTCAGGGACTACTGTGCACTTCATTTGCTCAACAGTGCATTTTGTACATATATGTTTGGGGGCAGGTTTCCAAACATTTAATGCCTCTTTCTTTCCTTTGGGAAGGGATAATTTGGGTCATTGGTCTCTAAAGAACTTTTTCCAACAACCGTTTCGATTTGCTCAAGGAAAGTGGATGGGAATTCTATTCGAAGCAAATGCATAGCAGAGACATCTACTACTGCCCTTTAACTGCTGGAGACTTTGCTCTTGTGTGTTTTATTCACCTCATAAAAAAAGCTTAGAACCTTGTAAAAAATATATATCACAGAAAAGATGTGAGACTTAGCACAAATATATACCACACACATAGGCTGGTCTTTTCTTTATGTGTATCCAATAAACTTTCTTTTTTTTCGTGTTGTTTTTGCCAACTTCCCATTGTTTCCTCATATATGAATTTGCTTTGGCTTGGGCCATGCTACCTCCGTTGTTGTCATAGGCTTTTTCTTTCTCTACAAATTTATAGCTACCCAATAAAAAAAAAAGAAAGCGAAGATACACTTGGTTAGCAGAGACAAAGTATGTAAATGTCTATAACAAGTGATGCTTACATTAATCTTAAGTAAACTGTAAGAACGTATAAAACTTAAATGCTTAATACTCTCTGGACACTACATTTTGGTACAGGATTAGAACTTTTGCTAGCCAAGATGTTAAGGATTAGAGAACTGGAGCTGAGATCTAGCACTGTCCCATGTAAGTTTTGAATATGGAAGGTTTTTAAAACAGTATTTGAAAAAGTATCTGAAAATATTTGGGTCATATTCATAGCTAGACCCTAGAGGGATCTTTGCTTTCTTCCATTGGGTCAAAGGCCTGTATTTAGAGAGGTGGAGGACTCAATGTGCTTCCTTATGGCCAGTCATCCATCAGTAGAACTACTGTGGTAGTTGCCTCTGCAGTTGCTGTTCCTCATTCACATTCTCACTGGAGAAGCCAAAGACTCTGGAATGTGGATGCTGAAGTATGGTCTAAATTATCTGTCTTTTGCAAGGCAGAAGTTTGCTTTTCAGCACAGTCTTTAATTGCACAGAAGAAGTTAGGCAGAGTATTTGCACCAGTATGCTACTTATAATCAACATGGTTTTCATTTGAGAACTTTTTTTTTTAATCTATTTGAGAGTACTCTCCTTTTTTAAGATATTAGACTTTATTTTCTTTTTCTTAGGATCACTTCAAGTTTCCTATAGAGGAATAATTTATCCATGACCCTCCTCTATCTATTCTGTTGTTCTATTTCTCATATGAGATTAATTTGTAGTGCTGCCTTTTAGTATAGACGAAAGCTTCCAAGGGTCAGAGAAGCCCATGAAAATCACTATTTTGACCTAGTGGGTATTACTGTTTTTTTAAACTCACACCTGTAACCCCTTCTGGGCCCAATAGCTGCAGCTAGGCTAAAACATTCCAGAGAAAATGATAGTTTGACCAATAAGCCTACATTAACATTCTTGTGAAGCACTGCAGCAGCCTAAATTGATTTTTCTTTTTTATCTTTTTCTTTTTTTTCTGAAAAGGAATTTTTTATTAGGAGAAAACACTTCAGATAAAAGTTATTACTTTTTCAGTTTTGTTGCAGTTTTCTGTGTGTGTATGGGGAAACGCTATTTGGCCAATCCAGTGAAAAGCTGTTTGCACAGCCGAGGTCTGAAGAAATAGAGTGTTTTCTGAATGAAGGTTTCAGCAGTTTCTGTTTCATATCAGGGCATTTGGAATTCTGCTTCTACATGTGGAAATGGGTACATAAAGTGCATTTCTTCCTTCTCTCTCACCTGTGTGAGAATGACTGTGTATTTCACTAAAATATAAATCAATCCCAGTGAGTTTTTGAAAGAAGTTGGTAAACTGTGATTTTTCAAAAGTATTTATTGTGTTTACTTCTGAAGTCATCATTTCAATAGAACGTTCATGGGCATTTTGAACACATTGCTGATGATGTCAGGAGATCTGAAAAAAACCCAAAGAGCTTAATAAGCTTTAATGATGCACTGGTTCAATACGAAGTGAGCTGAAACAGGCCATAAAGCGGGCTGTAATATGGAGGTTGAATACTTAATATGAACAGCATAAACCACTGGGTGTGAAGCACTGCTTTCCTAGTGGCCACTGCTCTGTAAAGCCAGCTGGGAAGTAGCCTGCTTCCACGGAATTCCTCCTCGTGGGGCTGTAGTGGGTAAGTGTAGTGGCTGTGCTTTCAGGAGGTATTTCTTATTTGTCACAGCAATGACATTTCCACCTCATGACAACTTGCAGGTGTCTGATTCTCTTTATTCTGCCTTGGAATGCAGATAAGTCCACCCAAACCAATGGCTCTTTCACATGCTTTTACAAGAAGCAATGACTTGTGTTTCAAATTGAAAACCTGGAGTTTTTGACCAAACTCTCTCTTTTTTCTGAAAGTGACTAAAAGGCCTTGCAACATGTTAGGAACATTACTGTCAAAATCTCTTTCCACGGAACACTTTAACGGAACTGTATTCTTTTATGAAGAAAAGCTCTGTCACAAATATTCTGACCATCTCCTATAAATGTTTTGCAAACATTTTTTAGCCGTCTTATTTGGATTTACATTTTCTTCTGGCAGGGTTATGTGTCTGAAATGTATTGTTATTCCTTTGGACAGTTACTGTTTCTATATTGAGACTGAAATGATACTATCTGAATCTCTTTTGTGCCTCTTCTAACCTCCTTCAATCTAAGCCTTTCTGTTTTGCCACAAGAAAATGCCCCCAGTGAAACCTGTGTATCTCTATCCATCACAACTCATTTTCTATGAGATCTGTACTCCTGCATCCAATTCAATTGAAATCAGCCAGTGGGTTCAGAAGTTCCTGGTTGGGGGTCGAACACACCCACGCCCACAAACACAACATGCTCACATCAGCCTCATTTCCTTCGGAAACCAGCTGAAAACCACAGAAGTGTAAATTACTGCAGGTGGTGAAAGGCCTTGGCAAAAGAGGCCTCGTGGTCCAGTCTGTGCTCTGAATCACATTAGCATCAATGCAGATGAGCTGTAGAGACATCAGGGAGGCCAAGTCCAGGTCTCACAGACTCAGCAGTAAAGCTGTGGCCTTGGGAGTTAAGGTTATGACAAAGGTTATGAGGACTCCTGGACAAGCATTTCATACATCTTTGTCCCTGTGGGCGTTTTACGCTAGTCTCAGTGCAATGTTTGTGAAGAGTTAGTGAGAATGATCCTTGCTGACTGCAGAAACACTGTTTACACTTAAACAACATACTGACCATTCCTTACTGGGCTCTTTTCTCAATGTTGCTGTCTGTCCTAAATGGAACCAAGGAAAAGCTGGTTTTACTGAAGCTGAACTTTGAAATCTGCATTACTTAAGTAGGTTTGATATTGGTTTACAGTCAGACAAAAAAAAAGTTCACAAATGTCCACTAATAATATTTCCTTTTCACTCTCCTCAAGCTGTAGTTGTGTCTCTTTTACAGCCTGTTTCTCTTTGGTGGTCTTAAACCCAGAAGACTCTTTCCAGAGCTCTGCTGCTCATGCCAGATGCCTGCAGTGAAATTCAAGGGTGGTAGGAATGGGCTCCAGCCATTATACAACCACAAAAATCTCCTGATGATTCAGAAATTTCATTTAAACAATAAAAAGCAGGGTACAGATAACAGACAAAAGAAGAAAAAAATAAGATGCAAGTGTGTCTCTCCTTTACATTTCATAGCCTACATCTGTTGTAGCTAAAGATTTCATTAGTGCAGCTGTTGTCTAGTACTGTCTGCTTTATACTTAGTTCTTCCTATGAAAATGTAATACACGAAATCTGGGATGACTGTATTAGATGCCCTGTTCTTAAGATACTTGGGAGACTAGGGGGTGATTCTATCACTTTATAGATCAGGCTATTATCTGTGTAGAGCTTTATAGGATATCTAGCAAAACGGGGGTGATGGTGGAAGGAAGTTACTTGAGTCAGCAGCTGTGGGAAAAAAGGAATAAAATATTGGAACATTTCTTTTTATATGCTTGGCAATAAAATTGAGACCAAAGGCCAAACTAGCAGCTGCTCATTCTCATTGAGATGTAGATATTTCTTGGGGGGGATCCTGAGCTACATTTTCCCCCTGTGACAGGCACGCTAATCCACTGATTTCAATGGAGAAGGCGTCTGACCTTGTGACTTTTCCTTGGTGATGATATGGCCACAGAACTACAAGAATTGCTCCTCTAGAGCAGGTATTGTCCCCTGAGTGTTTCTGATGTGCACGGCTTTGTTGCTAATCTCTGTGATACTAACTCTGTCATTTTTAAATCAGTCATAATAGAAATGAGAGACTTAGCGTGAATCAGATCCAGAGCTGCTGTAAGCAAGCAGATGATCTATTTGAAGGTGTAGGTTTGCTGCACAAACTAGTGGACTGAAGGGAACCAGCTCAAAGTTTTCTCTCTATCCAGATTTTTTTGTGCACATCTGTTGACATGAAAGAAAGTCTTTATGGTGGGAAAGGGAAATGGTAGAAACTTTAAGGCAGTAATTGCCTGATGCTGGACAATACTTTATTTCACAGATAGTCTTAGCGAAGGAGGCAGGTCTGATGATATGATAATCAGCTTATTCTAAGTTAGGAGAATAACTTTGGTCTTTCTAGTCTTCTGCCAACTGTACCCCTTTCTTTGATATTCCTGTTTCAGGTGTGGCTATTAGAGCCACTCTCGTTGCATTTTACAAGAAATAACTCAGCTCAGTATGTGTCCCGGTCAGTTGTTAGTAAGACATCTTGCAAGTCATTGTCATGACCGTTCACAGTTGGCAACAAATATTTAGACATACAGAGAAGCTGGTAACAGAGCTTTATAAACCTGCAGAATTAGCTGTCATCTGACCATGAATTTTGACCTGAAATTTAGGTCAAATATAAGTTAATTGCATACATGCGTTTTCTGATTCTAGCCTTGGTCTCCCTGTTCCAATTGAATTTGTTGTTTGTGCTCCTTTGAAAAACCAAGCTGATGACTGTTAAAAGGCCTGGAAATGTTTTGCCTATGCAGGCAAAAAATACTCTGAATCCTAACTTTGAACTTTGTGTACTGTGATCAAGAATGTTATCACATAATAATTCAGGGAAATTATCTCCACTCAAGGCATCTTCAAGTGACCACAGATATGTTCTATCACATTCTTTGGTACATCTTTAATGTGTTAGTGGACTTTTATATCCCATTCCATTTGTGTCTTTCCCATTGGCCTGTCACAAGACTTTTTTATTTCATCTTATTCTTCAGCTAGCAAACAAGGTTATAAGAACAAGATTTTTAAAACTATTTGCTGTTGGGAAGTAAGTTTTAATCAATCAAATGCCTTACATGTATAACAACCATTTTAAAACAAAAATTTATGGGGAAAATCTCAACACAAATAAAGCTGGGCTTTAGTTTATGTTCCTTATTCAATTGAAAATACCATTGAAGTCATCAGATTTTTGCTGAAGTGAGAACAGAGAATATCAAACTTTGATTCTTTTGAATATGGATTTTTACTACATTGACAGGACCATGTCTTACTTTGATGTTTAGGTTCTGATGAAATAGTATCAACTGGCAGCAATGTAATTAAGGAAAAGAATGAGTGAAATTCTCTACAGGCTTACCACAGCCTTTGGAGAAGGCTTATTTTTCTCAGGCACAGTAGCAACAAAAGCTTCTCCACTCAGCTACATCAATATAAAGCACGATGCATGTCTACTGCTGTAAATGAAGTTCATTCACATCTACTCTGTGCATTGCATAAGGTTCAAATGTCCTTGAAGAACGTACCAATCAGACTCCTTTACTATCTCAATATAATTTTGGCAAAAGCAACTTAAAATTTACCACTTAAAGTGAACCTGATTTTTCAGGCAGATAGCCTTCTAATGGCAGTATCTTCAGAGGGCTCTAGGGTGACAAAGGAGAGAGGGGTCATGTTTCTTTTCCTTGTCCTTAGAACCTCCGTGCTAATAAAAAATTAGCTGAAAAAACCCTAATCAATTAAGAAGAGGACAAGGCAGGAATTTTTGAGGGAAATATAATTTGGAAATGCTGGTTTTTGGTTTGTTTTTTTTTGCAAAACAGAGCAACTTCCAGTATAAATGACAGTTTCAATCATTTTTTTATTTTCACACTCAATTTTGAGCAAAACCAGCAAGAAGTTAAATGAAAATGAAATGAAAAATGTTGTTCTCCAGAACTAAATGACTATTTGAGGCACAAACTCCTGTTAAAACATAAAGTCAAAAGGTCAATATTGAAATAGAATGTATTCTAAAGAAGTCATTTGAATGAAAATTGTGGAGAACCTTCACATTCATTCAGATCTAGACAGCAGCAAATAGAGAAATTGAAGTGTTATATATCAATACATAGCAAAAAGTTGTATCTTTCTGCCATAATGATTTCCATTTTACAGATGGGAAGATTGAGGCAAAAGAGGAGAAATTGGTTTTTTTTTCATGCTGCCTAAAGCAGGTAGGAATCAAAAAGTATGTCAGTAGGTTCATGCTCTTTGTATTGTATCCTGACCACAGGAAAAGCAGTTCTGCATAACTGCTAAGAGGGAGGGTATGTTTGCTGGGCACAGCTCTAAGAGCACAGGCAGATTAGTTTGCATCTATTTATCTGAGTGTAGGTAGAAGTATCCTGTAGAAGCTGTGCTGTGACCCACGGGGTTAAAAAGATGTTGTCTTTTCCAGCCTGGCACTTATATTTGGACTGTTGATAACTCTAGAATGGGTGTATTTGCTTGGAAGCAAAAATAGGGATGAGAGTTGCAACTTAACCTCTGTTTGTCTAGACCACAGAATAATGTTGACTGCAGGGGGAATTCTGCAAGTCATCTGGTCTAACCTCTTGCTCAAAGCAGGCCAGCTTCATAGTGGGATCCACTTCAGAGTTAGATTAGGTTGCTCAGGGGCCAGACAGCAATTCACAGGGTTCGAATGATGTTTTGAGCAGATTTGTACTCCAGCTCTGTGCCATGGGACAGGAGCCATCTTACAACTGATTTGGATAATTTGGGCAGCAGAGTTTCAGTGATAAAGAGTAAAAGTGTCACAAACTTTGGCTTTTGAACCGCTGAGAATGGAAGTCGTCATCATTCAGGCCAATGTATAATATCTATGCAAGCAGTCAACCGACAGAACAGCACCAAATGCCACAATAAATGGCTGCCCGATAGCAACAGCTGGTTTGCCGGGAGGAGAAGCAACACGGACAACATTGGCAGATGGTTCAACAAGCGGTGGCCTTGATGTAACACGTGGCAATGCTGCCAGCAGCCTAGCACCAGTGTTAGCAACAACTGCATTAGCGAGTCTTCTAAAGATGGGGGCTACCAGGAGTATACTTTCTGCAATAGGTGACATTAGCTAAGCGACCCTCTGGTGAGCTGGCCAGTCTATTCTTCCATTACTCGTGTGGGACCCAGCCAGGAGCAGGCACAGCCCTGACCACAAAGCTGTGATATGATGCTGGAGCGTGGCACCATGCCAAGTGGTCGTGAGTGGGACCAACCACTCCCTAGAGCATCTCCTCATCTTTTCTCTAGTCCACGTGAAATTGTGCCCTCCTGTTGAGTCTGGCCATACTGAACTGGTGTGACCTAACCAAAGAGGTGCTCTGACAATGATTCCAGGAAAGAGACGGATCCCAGGGGAAGCTGGTTGTATATAATGGTTTGTGACCTCTGGCTGTGGTTGAAGCTGAAATGTCGTAGTGGGGCGTGGGTTGCAGAGCTCATGCTTGTGGAACAATCTGCTCATGCAGTGTTGGCACGGGATGGGGATTTAGCACTGAAGCACCATGTTGAGACGATAAGTGGCTCATGGGGAACTATGCAACGGCTGTGGCAGCATCTCGATAGCCTCTACGGGGCCTGGCAGGCTTGTGCCTTCTGTGCTAATGGCAGCAGTAGCCTTGTGGCTACCTGACCAGCTGCCCCTCCTGCCGGCCTCCCACTTGCTGGAGTGGGGCAGGGAAGGCCAGCAGGAACTAGCAAGGAGCAGATGCAGCCCAGAGATGGATCTAGGAATGGGAAGGCTATGAGGTAGCAATCCACCAGTCCAGGATCTGGGTTTTTTGTGTTGGTGTAGAGGGGGCATCTACTGCAAATAACCTCTGCAATGAATGCTGCTCTGGACGTTGGGCCATGCCCCAATGACTGTGGTGGAGCTAAAAAAGATGAGCTGAATATTTTTCTTTTAGAAATGTCCTGGAGGGACAGTGTAGTTTGTGGTGTTAATAATGTAAGAATTCAGAGACAATTGCTGGCAGAAGGGGAAGTGGATGTGGCCCAAAGCATTAGGAATTTCTCCTTGAGGAGAAAACTTACACTTTAGTGATCTTGAGGCTGAAATAAAATCTGCTAGGCAGTAAGGGATTGCAGGTACTAAACGCAAATAGGATAATTATCTGTAGCCTCTGAAAAAGACCAATAGGACAAACTCTCAGGTATTAGAAATAGGTTTGCAATTTTAGATAGTATAATTGTTAGGATACTATTAATAGTAATCTGAAGTACCTGATCAAAGGGGCTGGTTGCTTTCCTTCTCAGAGAGGAAGGCAGGGATTGATTTAGATGGGTAGGAAAGGGTAGCATCATTGTGTTAAATTGGAAAACTCTTTGCATCTTGTGGAAAATGCAAAGCCATAGCAAGCCGTGTCTAGCAAGAACCATGATCTGCTGATAAAGCATTTGCTCTACTGATAAGTAAGTACTGATACCAGTACGTTGATATATTTCAGGAGTGCCAAAAGATGGAACCAAAGGAGAACTGAAAGAAATTTAATGTTATAGTCACTCACAAATACTTATATGAGTTTAATAAGTTGTTGCAGGAATTGTGAACATTTTCCAGTGATTCACAGTAAATGTGTCACAGGATAACCTGTACTGAGGAGTGAAAGCACTGGCAGAAATAATGCTGAAAACCTATCAGTATTAGAGAAGGAGATGTAAAGAGAGAAAGCAAAGGAATTCATGTTCCACCAAATAATTTTTTGTTTCCTGGAGATGAGAAATAGTGTGTCTGGGCTACTGCATAGGAAGGGAAGATGGAATCATGGCAACTGAATACAATGAAGCCTTGCAATACGATAGAACTGTGAGCGTATTTGTTGTATACGATAATGTCACATGTTTCTTTCAGAACTTCAGCCTTATTAGAGGCCTCATGTCAGCTTATGAGAAAGGAGACAGGAAATGTCTAAAAATCTGTTTGAATAGTTTAAATTCCCTGGTGGCTCTCTGCCCTAGCCAAGGGTTTAATCTGTCATGTGTTGCATTGCCTGGAGGGCAGGGGTAGTGGTATCACACCGTTTGAGCGATTTCAGAGACTGACAAGCTAGATATGCATCCAGATACTGGCTAAAGCTGAATGGGACAATTTCCAGAGAGAAAGAGAGCATTTGGGAAAAAAATACACCCTACAACCTCCCGTCTCTGCCCCTCTTCACCCCTGAACACTGTCTGCATGGCAGACCTTCTAGTAAAATGACAGAGATCAAAACAGCTGTGAACTTCCCACCAGCCCTAGCATCTTCCTAAATTTAGAGCTGAACTTCTGTCTTACTCAAGAGGGCCCATAGCACGGAACATGGGATGCCAGCCTTGATGCCATCGGCTGTATTTGTACAACAGGTAAGAGGGAAAATAAACTCATGAAATGCTGAATGCTAAAGGCTTCCCTGAAAAGAAATGCTAAAATTCTCTCCTTTCTTGAATCTGGCAGCACCTGCTACAAGGATGGCAAAACCTAGTAATGGTGAGGCATTTTGTGAAGAATGAGATACTGTTCTTTGGTGGGATGGGATCATATTTTCGTGGGGTTATGTGAAGTATATCCTGCAGTTTTCAAGTGAAATCTTTGGCTTGGAGATATTTAGGTCACCAGGAAGATCTAGAAAACATATTGAAATGTAATCAGTGTCACTAGTTATGCCAGCTACGACGTGTGTTCCGCGGAAATGGCCTGGACATCTGTGATTGAAAGATAAACACTCAGTAGCCTTCTGCCTGGGAAAATGGCTGCTTTTAATCAGCATGTATGCACACTTGAAATAAGTAAAAGTGTATGTAACAACTTTCACTTTGGAAAAACTCACCCATGGGCAGGACACTTGCTGAGCAAAAAATGAAATCAAATTTATCCAAAAATTCCATGTCATCCAGATTCAAATTACCAGGGAAGGATAATCTTTAGAGTGGAGATGAAAAAGAAATGATTAATGGGCGCTTGGAAATGATTTATTTGGAAGGCTATGAGCCCAGTCCAGATTTTGACAGGAAGGAAAGTTAGGTTCTCAGCATGCAAGTGGGTGTGTAAAGGAAATAGTCCTTTGAAAAATAGTCCAAGGACTTATACCAGAGACCAAAAGTTATTTCTGAAGCTGGGTGAGTCACTAGTAGTAACTCAGTTTCCAGGCTGGATACTGAAATGGCCCAGATTCCTGGCTGTTAGTGATCATCACAAGATAGGTTGATACCATGATTTCTTGTGAATTACGCAGAAACAGCAGAGTCTTTGCACTTGGGTGGTGGCCATCTGCAGGACAGAGGCCAAGATGTCATGACATTACTTTGGGAAGGCCCACATCAGATACATCTAGAGCCGCTCTGCCAGAAGACTGCCAGAAGTAGGCCTCTTGGCCCAAGGACAGATCAACAGCTGTGTTGAGGCCCTGCCCTTTGAAAGAGATGTCTGGGATGTAAATGTAGAGGGGAGGGATTAAGAAGAATAGTTGCGCTATCCAAGAGTATTGCTGTGTTATCCAGAGTATTACAGAGTGGTGCCACGCTTCGCTCCTCCCATACTTAGATCCTGTTTTGCAAGTAGAACCTCAGCTGCTTCTCGAGGCACCACTGAGAAACATGATAGTAAGGTCCTGTCTGGGGTACTTTGAAGGACAACTTAAGGAGAGATGGTGGACTGTTCAAATGAGATTTGTGTGTGTGTGTAGGGTGCCATTAAACAAATAAATCTCATTGCTCACTCCATAACTGAAGAACAACCTCAGAAAAGAGCTTGTCAACAAGGGAAAGAAGAATCATTTGAAAGACGGGAGAAAGGTCTGAAGAAGGCCCCCAACAAGGAAAAAAAGGTAGTCATCTTGCTGAGATTGGAGAATATCTTTAGTTAGGGCAAGCTGAGTAAGGAAGTCCCTTTCTGCATGTCCGGTTTTGGACATGCTTGTGTGTTCCTAGACCTTTTCCTTATGCCTTGTATAAAGAGAAATGGTTCTTGTCTCAGCTGGAGGTGATGCTGATCAGGTGGCAGGTTAATACACTAGAGAAGGTGAATTTGAGCACAGAGTTTCTGGAGCTGAACCATTCCCAAAGTTCAAGTGATTTTGGTATCCTTCTGCTGTTTTATTTTGGTTTGATTGTTGTTTTTTTTTACACAGACGAATTGCATATTCCAATTGCAGACTTCTGCAAAACTGTCCATCAGTGTGTATGTCATGCATAAGGCTATGTGGAGGTGGCCTTGACAAATACAGTCTGCTGTGTATAGATTCTGTCTGTGAATGGTTCTCGTTCACTGAGTTCTGCCTCACTTAGAGTCCCAATGAAAAAGTGTCTGGTTTTTCCCTCTAGGGTTGTGCAGTATGAACTGACCAAGCCTTACCTGTGCTGCCCATTTGTACGATCATTTTTTAACAAAGGAAGCCTTTGCACAGTGTGTTACAGGTCATTCAGGAAGGAAAACTGCGAGAAATATGTGATAACTACTCATGATGTCCAGGGCAGGAGAGTACAGACTTCTGCGACTGTTGGCAAATTAACTGAAAAAAACATGTTGTTCACTGTAAAATAAATGAACAAAATACAAAAGCTGTGACCTGCATACATGGGAGTAACTTGGACTTTTTAAAGCCTCTGCGGAATTCAGCCTGACACTATGGAAGCTGAACAGCTATTATATGATCTAATGGAAACAGAGGAATTTCTTCAGTGTTGTCATAGTTAGCAATAGCAGAACCGGCTTTATCAGGGAGAAGGCTCTACGTGGGTATGTAGTGAGCGTACCACTGTTACCACCTTTGCCATTTTTGCCTTTCTTCTCGCTGGCCCTCTGGAGCTGTCCAGCAGAAGACACATAGGTGCTTTGTGGCAGTGTCTGGTAGGAGGGCAATCCTCAAGCCGATCTCATCCAGGGCACCCGTAGTTGTTTTCATGTTTCTAATGCATGGAGGAAGCCCTGGCATACTTCTGCTTGGACAATCATTTATCTTTCATGACAAATGACCAAAAGAGCTGAGCAACTTTCCTCAGAATTTCCATCTTGAAAAAAACCTGACAAGCTGATGTTTGTTTCAGTTCCAAATCCGAATGAAAAGACAATATAATGGGAGTTTCTTGTGGGTTGAAAAGCTCAGATGAGTTTTCATGAGAAATAACTATTTGACAGAGTGAAGCAGTTTAGTCAAAAGCAGTCTGTCCATCCACATGCTTTGAACAAGTCATGGAGAGCTGTGGTTTCAGGGCCATTAACTTATTACTTTGCTTTTCAAGTCAAGGTCTTGATTTGGTTGATGTATCTTTTCACGTCTGTCTTTTCCACCTTTGACCTTATCTCCAGACAAAAGTGTTGTTGGTGTCCAATTTTATTATCATGAGCTCTGCACAAATCAAGACTTGCTATGTTATTGGCAATACAAAACACTTTTTAAAACACATGAAATGAAATAAGACTGAGAGCACTTTGATTTTTTCTTCTGATGTTATGAAATGAATGAATGCAGTTCATCCTCTAGCTTTGTATTTGAACAATAAATAAGGTCAGAAAAGACAATTTAGACTGAATATTTCCCCATCAGAAAATGGAATTTAGTTAAAATAGAAATAAATCTCTGCGTCTGTTTTGTGGTGTTGTCTCATGGGACCCATAGTTCCAAGCCTCTCTTGTTTTATTCTCTCCCCCAGGACCTGGATGGTATCTGCATTACACTGCAGGATCTGGTCTGATACTGCGCTGTTTTATGAGTGATGAAGTCTGGCAAAAAATCAGGTTTTAGGGATACAGATGCTGGAAGACACCCAGAACTACTCACCTTCAGCCATAGAAGGGATTCATTTATTCACTGAAATGGATGTTGACATCCAAAAAAGTATTTGCGTGTGATTTTTTTTCCTTGATGAGAATTCTGTGGCAATCACTTCTTTCCTGCAGAATAATAAGAAAGCAATTACTGCTCATTTTTCAATGGGAAAAATAATTCAATGGATTTTTTTCTAATTTGTTATTATTGGGATTGCAGTCATACTTACAGGTCCCCTCTGTGTTTGGGACTCATTTCCCTGGGTGTTATATATCCTCTCAGCAAGAACCAAATGAAAAAGCAAAGTTTGGGAGGGACTGAACACATAGGCCTTTTACATTCCCTTCCTGAAGAGAATCTATAAGAGCAGGATTCAGAGTTATTATCGAGATAGCAGAAACTTTTGCACCAGGTGTTCTACAATCTTAGGTAAAATAAATTGTATTTATTTAAAATAAACTGATTTCAATGACTTTTTCTCATTTCTCAAGTCTTCACTCTGGACTGGAACTTTCTCCTATCCAGCTGAGAATGTTGCTCTTTGACCAACCCAAATCACCCCAACTGCTGCATGTTCCTTCTAATGTTTCTCTCTTCAGATATGCCAAGGTAGGGCAGTTTCTGTACCTCCTGTGGGAAAGTAACAGAAGATCAGCAAGGAGGATTGTAAATATGCTCAAGTGACTTGCACCTGGGGTGTTGGAAAACACATATATCACACTGATCGTTGTTTAGTTTTATGTGCTTGACAAGTAGAACATCTGCACTTAGATAACATAGGCCTGTGATGGACTCAGAGGCACCTTATCAAACATGCCTGGGATTCCTGCCCTGCTGTCAGAGAACATCAGAGCACAGTGGGAAACTAGTCGTGCTTGAATCCCTGATATACAGGCGAGAACAGCAGCTTCACACTCTCTCTCACTAGCAAGGACTCTCTCGCTAACAAGGAAAAACTCTCTAGCAAGGACCGAGCTCCACAGTGCCCGCATCCCCACTTGCGTGCCTCTGCTTGGGTGCAGCTTCAGAGATCCCCCAGTTTGCAAGGTATCAAGATTAAATTTACTCTTTGTATTTCATCTGTGGTTTTGTGGTTGTTCCTGCATGCTGTGTCGGCTCATACACCTCCCTTGCAGTGAGGAATCCCAGAGTGCTAGAAGTTCTTCAGTGGAAGAAAACAGCAGGGTCTGCTCAAGTGACTTACTGGTTTCCCTTCTGGGTTACTTGTGTCAGGGACAGATTGATGTTAAGAACTGAGAAAGGATGCTGTAACGTGCGTGAAGGGGAAGGGTGAAAAGATTTTTTAGGTTTAGGAAAGAATACTAAAACCTCTACATACTAAGCTACACTTTATCAAGCCTTGAAACCTTACAGAGCTTACCCTTTACTCCTCATTACTCAACATCACATGATACCTGCCTATTTTCTGTATGGAGATGATGAAATTATTGGTACTGGGCAAGGTGCTGGAGATAACGTGCGTCCTTCTCTTGAGCTTCCTTTATTCTGGTATGTTTTCAGTCTTGGCTCAGTATTTAACCTATTTAGAAAGTGTTGCTTTGAAATGTGATTGGGCGATATTGCTAATTTCATGTGTGCTCAAAGGGGGAGAGGGGAATAATTGGCTGCTCTGTTATGTCTTGAGGCATTGGAAATGGAATTGCTTTGACTTCTGCCTAAAATAGCTCAGACCTGGTTTCCCAATAACTGATAAAACATCAAAATACCTCTGTTGAAATCAGTATTTCAGAATGCTCAAATGAAGGCGGCTAACCAGTTTTAAGTATATAAGGTACAGGCAATTCCTGAAGGAAGATAAGTCTTTAGTGAAACTTGAATATCATAGTACTCCTTATTCTCCACTGTTATCGAATTCTTCTCGGTTGTGGTTTCTGTGGAAGTCTGATTTTCTCCATCCCCTGCTCCAAGAAGTTACTATTTTCATTCACCCTAAGAAAATAAACTCATGGAAGTATATATAAACATTTGCTTCAAGCTACTCCAGTAGAATCCAATCCAATATGTACAGAAGTCTTTCTAGTGACTGCAGATTGATCATTTCCATTCAGTCCTGTAGTGAATGACAGTTTAGGGTTGTTTTTTTTTTTAAAAAAAAAAGAATAGGAAGAAGGCTTTGATGAAAACCGACATTTGGTATCTGTAAAATGAATCCAAGTGCAGCTGGTTTTCTGTTGGGTGACACAGTTGTGTTGTGCGTTGTACTTTTAGCAGTTCACGTGTGTTCAGACATATTGATCTGCATTGAATTCAGTTTGATCTTTAGCTTCAGATGCTTGTTACATACATACCTATATAAATTCTTGACAAGAATTACTTAACCTACTTGATTCCTAGTAAATTATTGCTTTCTCTGACTCTATCAGGTACTTGCTGTTTTGTAAGTGCATATGCAAAGGCATGCGAACAAAACCATATAATAAAAGCAATCCTGAAGAGTCCTAGTTAAGTCTGCTGGGTTCAGAGGGCATGATTCTTCCCTCACTGACACTGTGTAAGTCAAGTCCCCATGGTGTGATACTGATTTTAAATGAGCGTAATAAAAAGCCAGATCAGATTCCTCAGCTGTGAAAGGAATGACTTTACAGGACATGATCATATTTTGGTTTGCTTGTGACATGTATACGTAACCGTACACCAATGTGTAACTTAATCAATACTTCTGAATTTCTATGACACAAATGTGCAATTATTTGAACATGGCACCAAGAGAAGCAGTCTGCATCAGGAGTTGAGTTATTAGAAATATCAGCAGACTCACTCATCCTCCATCTCAGGATAAACAAATCCTATGTATCAGCATGGGATGAGATAGCTTAGCCTCTTATTTCATGCTTTTAAGCTGGAGCCTGAGCAGGACTGTGTGCTCCAATTTGTCACGTTCTGTGGGCAGGGGAGCACCAAAGTGACCCTTGGAGTGACAAGCTTTCAGTTGTGGTTGGTATGCAGTTTGTCAATTCAGCAAAGTCCAAGGAGCTACAAAGTACACCATATGTAGGATTGGTCCTGTTAGATTAGACATCTAATTTCTCTTCCTGACTTCACATTAATCTCACAGGGCTGCTTCTCTACATGTCAAATATTTTGATTGAGATCTCCTTTGCCAGTCAAACCAAGACTATACAAACTCCATATCTGGGCAGGTTTTCTCTTGATGATGTGTCATGCAGCACGTCCCTTTGCTCTAGCCAAGCTCAGATCATATGTCAATCATAGGAAGTTAAAAAAAAAGTTGTGGTTGAACCACAAAACCAATTTCCAAGACAGAAAATCAAAAATAGAGATGTTACTGACTTGGATGCCAAAATATCCTGGCCATCTGGGAAGAGGCCGTTGGGCAAATTGAATAGAAATTTTCAGTGAAGATACAACATATGGCAAGTGTGTTGCAAAGCCTGCAAAAGTCTCTGTAGTCCTTGATTTGGGTGAGTGATGGACTGGACTTTGAATGGCTGTTTGATAGCCTAATTATTTATAGAAAAGGTAGCATTATTATTTCCCAATGACCTTTGCTTAACTGTTGCTTTTTAGTTGTGCTAATTTTCCCCACTCAGATATGAGTTATTTGTGTAGAATGAAAGCACTAATCCACAGGAAAGTTAAAGTGTCTGGTGTATACGTTTCCCCTTACCCTCCCTGCTGCACATGTAGAAGACAACAGCATTTTACTCCGGCCTTAGCTGACAGTAGTGAGCTATTGCTGCCTGTACGGCTGATTCCTAAAGCCTGGTCCACTGTCAAGGTGATGTGACACTGCAATGCCCCAGTATCCAGAGAACTACTCAAAACAAAACAGTCAACAATTCAAAAAGAAGTTTCATTGCTCTTTTTTTCTCTGCTGACTACCAGAAGTGTAAGATGCCATTTTTCATTGCTTAGCCTTGGGCATTAGGTGTGACAACCTGTTTAATAGCACTGTTTCTTAAGAAGGCACAGTCTAAGGAAAATGATCCCTTGGTATAAATTTACATTCTTTCACTGATTTTGCTAGTGAGAAAGTAATTTGCATGAAGTGAGGCTCATACTTACAGTCTGTATCTCCAAAGATCACAAGTGGATGCCAAACTGCCTGAGCCTTTTGTGCTCATATTCAGTGCAGAGGTCTGAACGCTGCAGCATAACTAGACTCGTTTAAGAGGACATTATGTTCAGAGATGTGGATGTACCTGAGTAGACTCCATCCATCTGTGTGGATGGACCAAAGTATCCCTAGATTACTGAGCAAGAAAAGACTGTAGACATCTGTCTGTTGA
Organism: Himantopus leucocephalus; assembly: GCA_003993805.1. NCBI lineage: Eukaryota > Metazoa > Chordata > Aves > Charadriiformes > Recurvirostridae > Himantopus > Himantopus leucocephalus. Next base: position 16,106,480 of record RSEF01000003.1, read on the forward strand.
ACTCCCTGTTTATAAAAGAAATATCTGAAAGTTTGCTTTAGTTATGTGTCTTTGCCAAAGGAAAAATGGACCTGAAAATTACATCATGCTTAGACTTCTTTCCTTCTTCTCCTTCCACTTGGAGCCTCGGAGTGGTTGATACAAAAATATTGTGCCAGCTCTGCTCTGGACCCCTGTGCTGGATACGTGAAGTCTTTCGCTATCTCTTTGAGGTGAAAACGATCCAACAGACTAAGCTTGTGTATCTAAGGGAGACCTTGCCTCTACACACACAATTCCAAAATGCTACTTTTTTCTTTAGCATTCATTACATCTGAGCGGGAAGGGGAAGGGTGTTATTTCTCACCAAGAAGAACACAGCTCTCACCACGGTTGGTTTTTTCATCAGAAGAAACCCAGAGTAAGATGAGCACCAAGTTAAAGGAAACAACAGGAGTGTAAATGTCATTTAAATATATACATCTGCAAGCCATTCGCTCCTGAATGCTTGGACAGTTTACTGTCTAAATATTACTTTTTCTTACTCTTTCCCTGCTCTGCCTAGCTCTGATTGTTCTCAGCCTCGGGACAGAAGGTGGGTGCGCCGCAGAATACTATGCAGCGCACCATTGCTGCAGAAGTCTTTAAAGTCCAGATATCGCTCCATGCACAGCAGTTGAAAAACTCTGCCATTAAATAGGCAGGTGGAAGCCTCGGCAAGGAGCCCAACACAGGAACTAAACCATTGCAGGCATGGCCCCATTAAAGTACCTTTCAGTTTGGAAATGAGAAAAATGCCTTAGGCGGACCATTCTCAAAATAGCATTGCAGACACAAAGCCAATACAAACATTAGAAGCTCTTAAAGTGCATTTGTTTGAACCATGGGTTTGAATTGACTCCTTCACCGCTGACAGACAGTGCATATATCTCACTAGCAGCTCTCCGGAGAGTTCTCAGCTGTTTGCATGGAGAGACAGAGACTGTTCTTTGGGGAGGTTTCTGTAACATGGCTGTGTCTCGAAGGTAAAAAGTCAAAAGCAAAGTTCTAGAAACCTAGCAAATAAAATACTATGACAGTCCTGCCCATCATCTGTGTTGACAGAATTCTTCTGGAGTTATTAATGCTATTTATTTGTTTTTACAACAGCAGCACTAATTTATTTTTATTAGAAGCCCCAGCTGTGGTTGGAGTTCCATTGTTACAATCAGTGGAGGGTCATGTCGTAATAGGCAGGTCCTCTCTGAAATATTAATGCTTTATTCTGAGCAGCAAGACAGTGTATGGGAGGTAAGAGGGATTCTTCTTCCTATTCTACAATTGGAAAATGGTGGCATGCAAAATTTCACAAGTTGTCCAAGGCCACCCACAGTCCAGAAACTCTAAGCTGGGGATTATAAATCTATCAGCTTTAATGAGGTGTCTGGCTAGAGAGAGTCCAGTTTAAAAATTAAACAGAAAAAGCACTGAAAATGTACTATAGCCAGCATATTGTGTGTGTGGTCAGTACTGCTGAAGGCAGCGCAACATGTCTCTCTGTACTGTGAGTGCACATATGCATACACTCACCTTGGTCAAGACTGAAGCAGAAAAGTGAAAGATATCAACAGAGAGAAGTTTGCTGAAAATGCAGACCATACAGTTCTGAAAACTGCAGTTTGCCTCCTTTCTCAAAAACAATGCAGTTATAACCACTTTTACTACCAGGAGTAGCATTTCTGACATGTCCCTCCAACCACTGCATTAATAATGAATGTAGCCTGCTTTTTCTGGAAATAACGGGTCTTAATATTGTATATCAGCATCGAGTTCCTTGACCCACTGAGTTAGGTGTTTCCCCTCACACTTGCACCAATGCAGGTGCTCACAATTAGTTGGATGATGTTTCCTCACTTTGACCAGGAGGTCAAATAAAGTGCAATGAAAGGGAAAATAGTCTAGCATATGGTGGTAGAGGGGGCAAAAAGGAGTGGAAATTAAAATTATTTCCATTCTGAAGCAAAGAACTTTAAAAAATTCATTCATGAACTCTTAATGGCTGGATATTTCCTGTCCTCCCTCATTCCATATTTTCTGAAATATGAAGATGGGATGTTCCAGATGGAACTAAGTTGCCAGGACGACAGAAGGTTGTTTGTGCAAACTGAAAACCTTAAATGTTTTCCTTTCTTGGGTTTGGGAAGATGGTATTCATGGACAGCATTTTTGTTGCTATGACCCCTTAAAGGATTATGTTTCAGAAGTGATGCAGATAATCACTGCTGTTCTGCTTTACTCACTGATCAGCTACTTTGAGCTACTGCTTGGGGAGAAGCATCAAACTGAATAGGAGAAAGTCTGTTCTCACCCAGAAAGAGGGCAGAATACTATAGAGAGGAGCTGTGTTATTGAAGATAAAAGAAGTCGGATCTCTTCTGTCACCTTTCATTGTTCTCGATTTCTTTAATGGCAGCACAAATTGACGATACTAGGGTAAAGATATTATCATAGATTTCCCAACACATGATTCTAACGCTATAAGGCTGATATGGAATCTAAAGGGGAAAACAAGAAGTTCTTCTAAGGATAAACCTGATTTATTGCCAAATGAAGTCAACAAACAGACTTCCATCAACTCCAGTTAGGCTTGGTTTTGAGTGTCATACTTAGACATACTTTACAGTTCTGCCTTCCTGTTTTACCTTCTAGGGGAAATAATCCTTTAAAGTTGCAAGCATTCCCTTTACTTCTAGTGCTGTTGTCGTCGAGTGGGATAGGAAGCGCAGGCTTGGAGTTTGACTACATCTGACCACTTGATGTTCTCTGACTGGGAAGAGACTCTCGGGCAGCCTGCCATGACCTTGCAACTCCTCTTGACTGTGCAAGGACCCCGTGAATGATGAACCATTCTCTCCATAGTGCAGTTATATTCCTCATTTGTGTGATCTGAATGAAGATGTCCCCTGCACGTGAGCAGAGCGTCTTGTCATCGGGTACTTGTTTGATCATGGACAAAAGCACATGCTTGTTACCTATGGCTGGACAGCTTTCATCTGCATGCAGGGGGATGTGACTGAACATCCTAGAAAGATGCAGAATAGCTTGAATGACTCCTCACTGTCAACATCTTGGGGACCCTCAGGATATAGCACGGCAGAAGAGAAGCACACTGGGTGAGCTGCACTGGCAGCCCAGTCCAGGCCTGTGGCACACAGATTAGCCACCTCTGATGAAGCCTACCAAAACCCTCAATACAATAAATAGGGAATATGTTATTTCTCTGTCTTGTCCATATATGCTATATTAACAATTCACATTGTAAGGAAAGGAAGACACTCCTTTAACTAGGTGCTAAAACAGGCTACTTCAGGCCAGTCCCATGCAATTGGAAACACCTTGTTCATCACTACCTACTTTTCCCATCATGTTTGTTCTTGATTCTTTGCAGCTGTTAAAAAAAGGGAACGCCTTCAATTTCAAATAAAGAGCATCCTAAAAATAATTTTGATTCTTGTGAATCAGAAGACTTCCTAAAACATACCTAAAGAGAATATTTTTTTTAATTGCATTATATCAGTGAAATCTGAAAGTAAATCCCTTGTAGTCACTGGTAAGACATGGGAGGTGTTTGCACCTTTTTAAGCTGTGGCCAGCCCTGCTCAATTGGCCACACCTGCACTAGGTTTTTTAGCAAGGAAGGGGCAGAGCTTGTAGGGGAAGGCTGGTTTGCAAGTAGTGTGTTTGTGCTGCTTTAATGGAGAGCTGTAAGCTGAGGAAAGATCAGATTTGGAATATACTACTCTATAAGACTGAGCTGTAGCAGTTCTGAGCTTGTGGCAGAGCTCTTTTTATAGGGTGAGGATGTTAGCTGAGGAATACTGCCTGGATGAAAGTTGTTGCTGTGGAGGTGCCTCCTGAGGAAAAGGAAATACTGTGGAGAAGCAGCAAGGAATGGAGTTTAGCTTCTCTGCACGAGGTTTCCTGAAGTCTGAGAACTTTTTCCCCTTGGAAAAGGAGAGACTACTGAGGGTGCTGCTGAGAGCAAGGACTAAGAATGAAAGACTTAGCAATGTGGTTGCAGCCCTGGTCCTCCAGTGAGTCTGGTGGCAAAGGAATGAGGCCTGGCAAGCTTGCTGCTGCCTGGTGCAGATGAAAGGTAACAGCAAAGAGTAAAAATGAACCCTGCTGAGTTGGGCTGGATGAGAGATACAACTTTGCTTTTTCCTCAAGCAAATCCTCCTTTGAAGGTCTGGGGACTTGATTCACTCACTTGTTACTTGTCTGCAGGTCTACAAAGAGCTGGCAGATGAGTTCTGCTTCAGACACAGGCAGCTTGTGGAAGCGATGCAGTGTTAGTAGGTGCTTCAGAATGGTAAGTGTGTCCTATAGGACCTGTGTTGGGTCCCATAAAGTGCAAATATCTTTGAGAGGCTTGTTCGGGATATCACAGTCTACAATACCCTTGGCAGAGATGATGGACACTGGATGGTATTATTTTATGGATGTGTGTACAAGAAGGTACATGTCAACCTACTGCAGAGCTGTGGTGAGCCTACCAACCTGCTGTGCATGGCTGTGTGTGCCCTCTGTAGCTCACCAATGTGCATCCTCTGCAGCTGAGGAGGAGGAAAAAAAAATAAGGCTGATTCTTGTGATGCAGTCTAACATTTGGGCCTTTTGTTAAACTGATGGCATGTTGTTGGGGTAATGTCTGTGAAGTTAAAGCTTTATCAGAACAAGCAGTGATGCTTTGATTTAAGTATAAGGAGGATATTGTAAATCCTGGGTATTGCAGGTTCAGGAAAAGGGTGACATCACTTAGACATGCTTTTTAAGCAGGTTCACCATAATCTGCAGACATTTGTTGGTCCAGATGAGATTGCAAGTGGCTAATACCTGGCCTTCATTTCTTTTGCGCTTTGAAGAATTAAGACAGACATTGATACATACTGTTGTTATTGGCTGGAAAGAATGGCTTGAAATTCTTTGTCCTGGGACATAAAACTTCACTTTTCTTTTGTTAACAAGACCAGTTAAGATACATGTAATTCCTGAAGCATCAACTATGGCTTGTCATCATCAGGTGTGAAGTGATGGCCAATGAGTTGCTAGTCCACAGAAAACTCTGAAGCTTGCATAAAACTCCTATTCAGCTTTCCAGCTGCTTGTGCATGAAGTGTGGGGAAGTGGTAGGAGTGATGGTGCTTAGGTTTTTGCTAGAAAATCACTGGGAAACACCACCCTTCCTGATGTAAGGCAGCTCTTCTTTGCCCAAGACAGTTGTAGATCCAGACTGCATTGGCCTGATGTGTGTTATGTTTGCAGCAGACTACTTGGTGTTTGTGTTTTGTCTTGAATAGTCCCTTCTCTTTGACTGTTGAAGTAATCAAAGTAGTGATGGTGGTGGTTATAGCACTGATGAACTTACCAGCATTCCCTGTCTCTGTGCTTGGGGAGGTATGCAGAATGCTTCCCTGCGTTTCACATACTGAGCTGAGGATGCATCCCCCACATCTGATTTTTGTTGCAACTCTGTAATATGTTGCTAAATTAATTTTTGGCTGCTGCTTCATAAAAATCCTTCCTTTAATTATACGGATGAGGGGCGGGAGTTTGAGGAAACTAGAAGCAGCATTTTAAAGCTATAGGACCTTCCTTCTCTTCATTCCATTTAATTGATGTTGGCTACTGGTATTTAGCCATCCCTCCCAACTAATGGGGCATGTAGAGTGATGAGGAACGCTGTCCAAGGAGTGTTAGTAATTATGTTGTGCAGTCAAATGTCCAGGAGAGTGGAAATACTATAATGTTTTGCCTGCTCTATGTGATGCCTGATGCAATTAATCCCTTCTTCTGGAAACAGTCTGTGGTTTGGGCAGGACAGGTGGGTAGAAATTGTTCGTCAAGCCCAGCACTTCTTGAAGTTAGTCTGTTCCCTTATATATCAGCAGGGATGTTGAACAATGTGTGTGTGGTTCAGAAGCTGGCTTATTACCTACACCGTATCACTTACTGGCTTGTCTGGAGTCCTGTAGTGGCCAGTATTTCTTCGTGGATTTTTTTTCTGTTTTTGCTTTCATCAACAATAATGTTGTGGTCTGTTAAGACTGGGTCCTGCAAAACTCTGATCATTTCTGCCTGGAGACCACTAAATCTACTTGAAGAGAAAGCAGGACTGAGCAGGTAACAACATCTTGGCAGCGGTCTGAAAACCTACCCCTCAAGGAGAGGAGGCTACTGCTTGGGAGTAGCCAGCCAAGATTAAGAGAGCAGAATTGCAAGATCTTCCCAGGGGCCTGGGCAGAACTTGTAAAACCTGTTCTAGAGGGGAATAGGGTAGGAGGAAAGGTTGGTGTACAAATGTCTTGATCTTGCATGGCAATTCCATATAGGAGATGATCTAGAAGAGAGACTCCGGGTGGGTCAGGGTCCAGTTTCAGGCTATCTTGCAGCTGTTGCCTGTCTCTTGCTGTGTCCCTCCAGCATGGTGGTGCTGTATCCCAAGACCTGTGATCCATTAGGAAGTTCTGAGTCCTTCACTGAAAATCTATGTACACATACTGTCTTGGCTTATGCTTTTTCAGTTTTGGCTGAAGTGATGAATGGTGTGGTAGGAACTTGTCCTTTCTCCCCTTCCTATCAGCTCCAGAAGCTGAGGGAGGCCTCTTCAGAGAATTTCATCAACAAATATTTTTTTTCTGAGTCTCAGCAGAACAGCAAAAAGAAACAGACGTGTTGGGGAGTAGTAAATGTAATGTGAATGCTTTGTAAGGGAGGAATACTGCTGTTTGACACTTGCAACTTAAATGGAATGATTTCTTCTAACCTCATGACTTAAATTTTGTGGAATTTCTGTCCTTGGAAATGTTCAAGACTGAACTAAAGTCCCTGAGCAGCCTAGTGTAATTACACCTGCTCTGAACTGGAGGTTGGAGTAGATGGCTTCCAGAGGTCCCTTCATACTTTTATTAAAAAAACCCTAGAATAATTTGAGCATCCCATACTTTGGTGCCTTTCTCTGTGTCATGTGTGATATATGTTACACTATTTTGGCAGGGATTTTCTGAGTCATCGAAGTAACTTACACCAAAGTAATCCTTGAAAAGATTAATAAATTTTATAGCACATAATATCATTTTACCATGTATGCTACTCTTCATATCAGTGCTTGGCCAAATTAATGGCTGCTGTAAATCACTTTAGCTCTGTGGATAGTTAGTTGCAACACTTTCAGACGTGAATATATAAAATTAAATTATATAAAACTTGGTTTTCTTAGTTATCTATTAGCTTTTAAATTCAAGATAGGACCTCTTCCTAACTTGGGCTAAGGCTTCTCAGGGGTGACCAAATAAAATTCATGATTGCTTCTAATCTTTTCCTTAGTACACAAGAACTGGGCCCTAGGATGCTTTCATTTTAAGACAGGAGTCCAAAGTACTTATTTAATGTTAACAGCTTTCAAGCTAGTGAAATGTCACTGATTTTTATTGGCAGAGAATTTGGCCTATTCTGCAGCATTTGAGGGTTGACAGATTGAAGATCCAACCCCTGCCAGTTGGCTAGGAGGGAACACTGAGCCTTGGATGTACATAATCTTGTGGGAACAGTCTACTTCTGGAAATCAGGAAATATTTCCTTAAACTGCTGATTGCTGAGAGACTGTACCACAAGAAGGATAATTCACTTCCTTTATTTCTGTTCCTAAACAGCTGTTTCCTGGACATGGCTGGAAACAGTGTACTGGACTAGAAGAACCTTTGATTTAACTCATTATGGTTGCTGTTATTTCTCTGTAAAGTGATGGCTGGCTGGAGCTATGCCTAATAATGGTTGGTAAAGGAGGACCCAGACAAATGATACAGCTGGGGATTAAGGGAGGTTGCATTGATGAAGAGTAATGGAGGTGGTCATACTTGACTGTTGAAATGAGGCTTAATTGCTGCTGTTCAACAAATACTGCTGCTGTTCAATGCATGTTGCTAGCTAAAATCTCCCTTGATTTTAAGGTCTTAATCATATCCCCCTGACAATCAGCAAAATGGTCATATTATGTGGACCGCAAGATGTCAACAAGACACACCCACGGTCCACATTTGGCAGCTTTTATAAAAAAGTGAAATAACAAGCTCCAAGAGAGCCAAACCAAACCCAAAATGAAGACAAAACCAAAAGGACCATCCAGATGGGTGTGACGCTGCATCTATTATTTGAAATAGACCTTTTTTCAACAGGTCTTATGACACACTTATCCCAAACTGGAATCCAAGTCATCAGGTTTATGGTAACAAATGATTCCAACTGAGCAACTCCCTCCCCTTCAGTATGTTAAGATTTCTTTAGATTTCTACTGTGAGATGAAGGAAGGAAACAAATCTGTGGTTGTCTAACCTCAAACCTCTAATGCAGAATTTCATTACTGGTGATGGATAGTGTGTTGTGGGCATACTAACTGCAAAATATATTGATTAGGTTGATGCATGCCTTAATTCAGGGTTGTCTCAGACATACTGGGGTACCCAGGTTCCCCTTCTAAAGGACTTAATGGGGGCTTTCAAAGCATGCAAATGTCATTGTGGCCCAAAATACTAGTCCTAAGATGATCAGGGAGCCTTCTGGAAATGTAACTGATGTTACTGAAGACTCTCTATTTAGTTTTTCACCTAGTGCATGACTCTGAAAATGTATAGGCAGTTAATTCTTTATAACCTTCCTTTTTGTGCACCATTACTTATGTAGAACTGATAATTTTAAATTAAACATTCTTGTTATTTATTGAGTATTTAAAACTATTTTGGAGTATTCCAGAGTAGAAATCAATAGTTTAGTTGTCCATAAACAAAACTTGTTATTAGATGTTAAAAATGGAGGAAGTCTTAAGTTTTTCCTCTGTATTGAAATATTAGCTACAACAAATATCTGCTTAATTTTTTTTAGTTCAGTCTGACTCTTATAGTACTTTATCTGGCTTTCCAAATCTGCTACGGTCAATTAAGGTTCATAGCACTTGCTTATTTTGAGTGAAATTTTGGAGCGTGAGGGTTATTAGAATGTGTGGGGTTTTCTTCTCTAATATATTGGTGTTTTGGAAGCTACTACTGTATGCTCTCCACCTTCAGTCATAGAGAACAGAGTGGGTAAGCAAAACTTTCCAATCGTCTATGACATGCGGTCAAAGTTGCATTTCAGCATGCACTAAACAGATCTTATTCTGTTTAAGTTGGTTGACATTCAGGGATGGAAAGGAAATTATAAAAACGATCCCTTATGATATATATGTTAAAGCTGCTCTCTTCTGCAATATCTTGAGAAAGCATGTTAATGTTTGCTTTAATGCATAGCATATCATTAATGACAGTTCATCTGAAAATCCTTTCCTATCTGAAGAGGATAGAAGCTATTTAGTCTAAGCACACGCTCAGGACTAATATGTGAGCAAGGTGATTTAACTGTTTTTACATATTGAAGACTGTGCAAAATTTGAATCTTGTATCGGCAAAAAAAGTTGTGGGCTTTTTCCTCTGCAGAGGAAAACTTCAAATTTCTGTTTTCCAAAGTGCTTCTTGGCAAAATCTTGCCCGATTTCAATTATACCATTGGATCTCAAATTCTGTTTTTCCAGTACCTTTTCTTCCTATGTTAAATAACTTTTGTATTTGTTATTTATAAATGTCTCAAAAAGTGCTGGGCGTGTGTGTGGGGTAATTTTATAGCAAACTACTCCATAAAATATGGCTTCATGGGCTTAAAAGTGTATTGCAAAAGTGCCTATGAGACTGTATCATGGTCTAGTATCGCTTCTGTTAGGTAAATACAATTCTAAATAGTTGTCGTGGTTTGGGCCAGACTGGCCACTGAAAAGAATGACAGATGGTCTCCCCACATCCCTCTCCAAGGAGAGGAGGGAGAGAGAAAAGAGGCTTATGAGTTTAGAAGAAACTAAACTAATTTAATGAAATATTAATAAAATAATAAAAAAGAAAGATATACAATATATACAAACCCATATCGAGCTCCTGGGATGAAGATCACTTCACCAGCAGGCACTAGTAAAGTCCCAGACTGGACTCGGCAATGGATGGGAACTGCATTCCAGATCTGGATTCAGGAATGCACGGATCAGGATCAAAGGCAGACAGACAGAGTCCTCATTGGATGCGGCCATTGAAGGAAGAAAACTGACCCTTTGATCCCTCAGCTTTTATACTGAGCATGATGCAGATGGGATGGAGTACCCTGTTGGTCACTTCTGGGTCACCTGTCCTGTCTGCTCCTCCCCACATGCGTGACCCCTCTACGCTTTTCCACTTCTGACCCTCCAACGGGACAAATAACAAAGTTAGCTGGCCTTGGATGTTACAGCAAGTAAGAGCCTCTCTGCATACCATTCCTTGGCATAAATTATAAATAATGAGGTCTTACCTGTCTGAGAGCAAACAACGTCTCCACAATATGCTGTTAATTTCAGAGAGTTCAGTTAAAAGAGGCTTAGCTGCAAAGTAAAATTACTGAACAGAAAATTGGTTCTGTTTTACCTGAAACCAGGACAATAGTGATCTGAGTGGAACATCCTCCATGGAAGGATGTGATTCTTTCCTAGGCTAGAAAAAGACAAAACCTTTTAGATCTGACCATCTTTCTGTCTTGGAAAGGTGGAGGGAGAACAAGGATTCTGAGAAGGTAAGATTAAAAACTGAGACATCTAATCAACATTCTAAAATTGGTAGGTGTTTTTGCTCCCTTACAACACAAATTATACTGTCTGAATGTGTATATAGGGTGACTTAGTCGCAATCCGCTTGGATAAAGCTGTTCCCATCCGTAATGTAAAATGATGGCAGTGCAGTACTTCCAGTGGTGATCTTTAGTCATTTTTAGAAATCAAGAAAATTTCCCTCAGTGGCAGCAAGACTCCCTGTGTTTTATAGATGAAGGCTTGATCATTTGGAGCGGTGGGGTATAAGAGCAATACAGATTGGAAGCCATCCTGGCTATCTCAGAAAAGGGTCACAAGATCTCAACAACCTATAGCAGGTCAGTAAATGGACTGTGATGGGATAAACCAACAGTGATGACTTTATTTTTATGTAATTGGCAAAACTTTAGGAAACCTGGAAGAAATGTCTTTTTAATAGTGGAAAGAGTGGTTTTTCTTTTGCTTTCATTACCTTTGGTGGATGACTATGTATTTCCTTAGGAAGATGCTCTCTATTTGCAGACTAGCACGTTTGCCAAGTACTGCTCCAGTTAGAATAGTAAATATTTGGTTTTGATTGAAAACCCAGTAAATATTTGTGTATAACACATATAAATGGCTAGAGGCATTTTACAACTACAGCTGAGCAGGCACAGCCCTGCACTGGCCTTTCCAGAAAGTTTCCTCTTTTTCTGAGAATTAAGTCATACAGTTTTGTGGGATAGAACCAGAGATAACTGCCATGCTTTTCACCTTCCAGGGAACTGGAGATAGCGGCAATGAAAAAACACATGAATAAAAACAATCCACAAATGTTGAAACTTGTATAAACTTTAATATTCAGAGTTGCACCCCAGGCCCGTCTCTAATTGTAAGGTTGGTTTGCACAGTACAGATTTAAAATGGTGGGATGGGTTGGTTTTTTGTTTGTTTGTTTTTTTTTTTCACGGGGAAGGAAAGCAGCAGGACAGAGGGGTGGTTATTTATGATGCCCCGAGAACAGGGTGATTGCTGCTTCTTCCTTAGTTTACTCTGGGAATTGTGGTTCTTTCACTGTATTTCTGGTTTTCTGCTTGCTTCCCAGACAGGTATATTATCCTCTACTGGGATCTAAAAGGGTTATTTCTTTTCTACATCTAGAAATAATCTCGCTGGTACTCTACAAAAATGTCTGCTCTCACTTAATGTAGCAGCAGTTGTATAGATGCATTGGTGTTTAGCTGTAACTTTATCTGTAGTTCGGTTTTGTTCTGAATTCCCTGTGGCATCTTCACAGTGGTGTAAATAATGTAGTAAAAATGCCTTCTTGGTTCTCCTCTTTCAGTAGAAACGCAGTGCTCTCCCCAGAGTCATTAAACCGATGTGAAAACTGGGTGCAAGTCCAGCTGATTTCTCTCTGCTGAGGCAGAGCTTACGCAATAAGGTAACTGCTGCTGTGTGGGTTCAACAGCAGTAATACAGAAAATGCTTTTGCCGCTGCTGATAGGCCTTGCAGGGGGCATGAAAGGATGGTTTCTCCTCCTAGTTGGGGAGTCTAAAAACTAGGGACATGTCTGGAGGAGAGGAAGAAGCTGGGAGTGTTATGATGAAAGAACAGTGATTGTACTTGGCAATGAGAACATGCGTGTTAACGCTGACATAGCGGGTCAGTTCTCAGTATCTGTGTGCAAGATTTTTGGTTGAGAAGGAAATATTCCATACATTCTTTTTCATACTTGTTCATCACAGGGTTTATTCTTTTGCTCAAAGCACCTTGTGCAGACTGTTGTCTTCTCAGGACTTGCTCAAAGATCACTTCCTGTTCTGGCACAATCTACCAATTTCCTCAGTAGGTTCCTAAAATGTGTAAGACATGTCTAAATATAAGAGGGACTAGAGTAGTAACCAGATCATCAGTAGGCAGTATATAAGTTCCATATGAGCAATATCCAGATTTGCAGCCTGTCAACTCTATGTTACTACAGGCTGTAGAATGTCTGCAGTTACATTAACATAGGCACAGGGATACGGCACCAGTGGTTTGCCTCTTCATATAAATATACCTGCATCCAGTATTTGCGGAGGCAACTTTCTCTTACCTGCCTCCATAACATACCTACCTTGAAAGGTTATATTCCATGATTGTAGGTTTGCAGTTTAGCAATCCACAATTAATGACATTTGTCCATATTGGGTTACTTGCTGAATGTGAGCAGTTACTGCGTTTGGTGCTTGAAAAAACTCTCTGGCCAAAAGTATGGAGATGCATCTCTCCATCACTAATTTAGTAACTGGAGTACAGTAATTTATGTATTTATCTTTCAAAATTAACAGCTGGGTGGCTTACTAGGTATTAAAATTTAGCAAGAGTTTTTGTATCATCAGATAAGTGACTACCCTTGTAAAAGTTCAGACTTGGTACTTTGGAGCCAACTATTTGGAGTCTCTTGTTTTTTTTGAGTTGGAGTCTTTCAGTAATGGCAACAGGGAGAAAATGACCAGCCTTTGTATTATAGGACTTAGATTTTTCCTGAAAGACTTCTGTTAAACGTGTTACAAAGTCATCCTACGGATTCATCAGCCAGTTCTGAATGAAACTGAAATTACTTTTGCGGTGTTCGTTACCACAAGGTCACCAAGGCAAAACATTTAAGTCATGTTTTTCAAAAAATAAAGGTGCTGGGTACACCTGTGGAAACAATGGATATCTCAAGTCATCTTATGTTACATACACATCTTGCTTACCCAGGGTACTTGAAAGGTAAACTCTGTTCTCTCAAACATTTAGAAATCACTGGCTGGAAGGTGTAATGTAACAATAAAACATCTGTCCTGAACATGCTTGTGGTGAGACTGTTCCTCAAGACTGAGTGTCTGGAGCCAGACCTGAGGAAAACCCAAACACTTGAAGTTTTCAGGTACATTCACTTTATGACTATTTCCATGAGGTGTACTCTGTAGGTAACCATCTCTACAGAAATGAAAGAATAATAAAAAAATGCAGCTGAGAGGAATGCAGTTCTTGTAGGGCATCCTCTGACTCTGAGCCGGATCAAACCAAACTATGTCACTCTTTACAGATTTCCTTTAAACTGTCCTTAATTCTCCTAATGGTGGATGTCCTGTCCAAGAAAAATATTCCTGTGCTTCGTTATTCCTTTACTTCCAATGTTTCCCTGAATATGTGTAACTTAATCATATTTCTGTTTGTTCTGACCACCATGGATTAATTCTTTCCCCTTTTTTTCATCAGCCCATTTCTCTTCTCTTTAAGCAACCCCAGTTTCTCAGTCTTTTATGACAGCTCATGATTTCTGAACTTCAGACCATTCCCGTGATTATTCTCTGGAATTTCCCTAAATGGTCCAAATCGGGGCATAATTATTCAGTGTAGGTCTTGCAAAAGTGGAATGAAGTGGGCACTTCATATGCCTTGCAGTTTTTACTTCTGGTTATGTGCTCCAGGATGATGGTTAGCTTTATTTATTCAAAAGTCTGGTTCCCTTCATGTAGCCAGCAGTTTGCACATTCTGCACCTCTTCTTCTAGCCATAGGTGAGTATTCCCACTTCAGTGTAAAAATATTGCGCTTACTCAATTTCCTCTGACATTGTTTTTACCACTTAATTTATCAATATAATTTGGAATTCTAGCCCTGTCCTCCAAGGCAGATTCCCCTCTAGCTGCAACGTCGTCCATCCAAGTTATGTTGTGTAAGCCAGAGAATCTGCTCAAGTTAATGCCAGCTTAAACGTGGGGAACTGTGGTTGAAACGCAATTTAAAAGTTTCATTTTGACTTAAATTCCTGGCCAGTCCCTACAGGAAAGGTGTACTAAGAGATCTGCATCCCATTTTGAAGATGAGAAAACTAAGGCCCAGAGGAACTAGCAACTTCTTCAAGGTCATGAAGAAAGATGGCAGGGGAGCAGGGTCCATTCCCAGCTGTGTCAACTCCCAGACCAGTGCCTTAACCACAAGCCCATCTTTCTGCCCAGCTGAGTCTTTCTGTCTGCCTCCTGGGCAGAGCCCAAGACCTTGGTGAAAGATCAAGATACAGTGTAAGCAAACTTGTGTTTATTTTAAAATGTGGTACTTTGTAGGCTCTCAGATAGTCGGCATGGCTGCTGAGCTGCTGGAGATGTTGGTATGTGTCATGGGGTTTATGCTACATTGGTATGTGTATAAACCCTGTGACAAATACCAGTGTAGCCCAGGCAGGCTTTAGGAAGCAGGAGGCACATCAGCTGGAGTTGATTACCACTCCTGTATATCCTGCCGGCTCGGGGAAAATCTGGCAAGTACATGTTGGGAAGAGTGGATAGTGAGAATAGGAAAGAATTAGTGGTCGTAGAGAGGTCAGAGCGAGTGGCACAGCTTGTTAATATTAGTCCTGAAGCCAGATGGGCTCATAAGACATTGACTTTGGGAAAGGTGATGCACTACTCTGTTTGGATGCCTCTCCTATGAATTCACTGTGAGATTTGGCTGGACCAGCTTCATAGCGATCCCAGCTGTCTTGCTGTAACATGTGTCTTGCGAGTAGAGTGGTGATTATGCCCTTCTTTGTTTTTTGGCTAGTTATCGCAGGAAATGTATACCTACTTCACTGGTGGCCTGTCTTGCAAAGGTTGTTGAAGTACTGAGGCCTAGAAAGGTCAAGCAAATGTCAGTGAAGGATAGAGTTTCTGATTAAGAATTGCACCTCTTGTCACTCGACTAGTTTTGTTGTCAGGGGTTTATCTTTGAGAAAAAGGGACATCTAATTCAAAGAGTATCACCTAGTTTAACCTACCTGGATATGAATCCAGAAAAAAGGCCATCTCTAAGAAGAAATGTCTAGTAGTGAAGTGATTCGCAGGGAAGATCCTTTTCTAGTCCACTTAGTCATGGATCAGGCATCTCTGTGTTGCCTAACTAGATGAAGTGCTAGGGTTAAACTTGTGCCGCCTGAGTCTTGAGTGATACTTGAGTGTTCAAAATGCTAGGAACAAGAGGTAACTATGTTTGCGATGCTTGGGAGAAGTATCTATGCTTGAAGCTCCTCTGAATAGGAGAAAGAAAGAAGGGGTTAATGCAGCTTGTGGGGAAACAGGAAATGTCCCAGCTGGAACTGATTAGATCTGATGTGTAGCCTAAGCTGTTCAGATGGGAGACACATGGCAGAGTAAGATGTGTTGCTTAGCTCGAAAGGATGTGCTATCAGTAAATGGGCCTTTTGCATTGGTTAGAAGTTCTCCCTCCATACTTAGGGATGGATCTGCTGGGCTATTGGCAAAGTGTCAAATCACATTTAACCTTTTCCACTGCCCAAGAAGACGCATGTGAAGTAAAAGCTGCATGTCTTTGTGTCTGGCTGACAAGCTGACACGCCTGCTGCTGTGTGGTTTTTGAGCTGTCTCATGCCTCGCTGTTCCTGCCCCTTTGCCTCTATTTCAAGGTAAAACTGTGACGTGAATTGGCCAGGCAACACGGAGTATTCAGAGGTGGGAGCGTGACCAGGAGAGCCTTACTGTCAAACAGACTCTTATAACTTGACAACTGCCAGGGGCATGTTAATTGCAGCTGTATCTAATTAGGAGGGCACGTGACCTCTGCATGAAGTCCTAGTTCATAAGAAGTTACAATATGTACAAGTTTCTTCTGAGTCATTACAGCAAGTCCCTGTTTCTTCTAAAACAAATACAGCCATAGGCATAATCCTGTGTCCGGCAGTGGTTAGTACGAGGGTCTGTGCGTAGTATTCCTAATGAACAGCTGTGGGACAAACCATCTCCAAAATACTTGTTTGTGGCTATTTTGGTTTTTAAAAAAGTATTCGTTACAGAATGCATCCTTGTTTTCTTTTTTCTGTTTTTTCCTTGTTATAGTGCTGAGGCAGGAGTTTCTAGAAACATCCCACGCTAGGCACCTGCTTGGCTAATTTTCTCCATCTTTACAAGGTGTCTTGCAACCTCTGTCAGATCCTGGAGTTTTTCCTTGGACTCTGTATGCAGCAGCTGGGGAGCATCAAGGCTCATGCACTAAGGCAGGGCTTTGATGTCGCTCCAGTGATACTGTTGATAACACCTGATTGTTTTCCATCTAGATCTCCTCAGAAATTGAACTTGATCGAACACATGTTAGGCCCTGTAAAACTAGACAAAAGCTTCTCCAATGGGGCTAAACCAGCAGTTGCATAGCTTTGGGTTTGTTTTCTTTAATAAACTATTTTTCTTTTTTTCTCTGTTTTGCTGGGGGTGAGGGGAAGAAGCAGATGTGGGGAGAGAAAGCTTACACTGGGGAGAGAACCGATCACATTCCTGCTGATTAGAACTGCATAAAGCGAGTAACTTTTGCCTTTGAGTACGAACTCTGGTATTACTACAAGAAAACTGCAGCTGAGCATTATTCAGTGGCCTGGACAGGTTCAACTCCACTATCTTTACAGTAGAAGGGCTCTTTTACCAAACTCTTGCCCCATTCCCTAAAGAGTCCCTAATGTATCAGGCTTTGTGTCAGACCCTGGCAATCTGGGAAGATAATGAAGATTTCAATTTGGAGCACATCCCCTGAAGTTCTGACACTGAATGGGTTTGAGCAGGTGCAGTTTTTCCTCAATTCTGGGGAACAAAATGAACACCTATTCTTGCAAAAGGAAGGTGGGCCTTTGTCCCACAGCTTTCATAACTGCAATAGCCAGAGGCAGTTGTTCCAGCTTATATCAGTGCTGAATCTGACCTTGGAGTAAAATGTGCCTCTGTAACCACAGCTGGGGTCAAATTGCTGCTTTTTTCTTTTTTTTTTTCTTCTTTAAATTGAGAGCATTTTTGAGGTGACACTTAGTATTTACACAACAGTAACCATGGAATTTCAGAGTAATTTCTCCAGAATGAAACCCACATACCTACGGTTTGAGGAGCCTTTCTTACACATGTGTTAGTCTTTGTTTCTCTTATCCATGTTAAAATTGAAAGGATGGAGAAGTTTGCACACATGGGGATTGGATGGGGAGATGCCAAGCCTGCCACAGACAAGGGGAAAGATTTACTGGTTCCCACTGCCACATAAAGGTCTCTGAGAGAGTGGAGGTCTTGCTACCAGCTGCCCCAAACCCAATGGGAGGATGAAATCTTCCCCTGAGCAGCGGGTGGGCACTTAGCCTATTTGCCACTTAAAAGGGCTGGGTTGAGACAGAAGTGATCCCTAGGCCCTGCTGCTGAAGGGTGGATGATTCTATTGAATGGTACTACTCAGAATAATTAGAGGTGGCAGCGCTGGACCCAGTTGGCTTTCATCTTCACAAGCAGTTAAGGACACGTACAGCTTCAAACCCTGCAGTAGTTCAATTGACTTGGTCCTGCACTGCCAAAACCAATGGCAAAGCTCCCGTCTTCACTTTCATTACAACAATATCAACATCTGCAGGAGCCTCTCAGGATATGGAATACAGTGAAGACTGCATTAGTGGAAATCACTCCTGTACTTCTGAAATACAAATATCTGTACTGTAGTGCAGGGCTAATGCTAAAGTTTCCCATTTGCTGTTCTGACCAAGAATTTATATTAGTTTTGTACTGAATGGAAAGATCACTGGCAGCACAGGAGACAGTGTCTATACTGCTCTGTTCATTTTTAACATGGAGTAAAACCTGAGTACATGACTCCAACTTTTTTCCCCTCATGGGGTTTGCCTTGTCTTGGTGACTGAGCAACTTCTTCTTTCTCTGTGAGTTTTATCAGGGCTCCAACACTCTGGCAAATGCATCTCAAGTATTTGAGGCCCTTGAAGTTTTTCTTAGATTTGTTTAAGTGTGATGACACAAATGATGTAAAAGCTTTTGCTAGATAATTATTTGAGCTTCAACATCTTTAAGTGTTTTCTGATGTTCTGCAGCACAGTATGCAACTTGCTTTTTTTTTTTTCATGATCTGCTTTTGTGGAGATCTTGACATCCTCTTCTTGCTCATGATGAAACAAATCTGGAGGCAGAACTTGAATCTTTATAGAAAACATCTTTGGTTCCCTTGATGATGATTTAAACACCGCTGATAATTAGATTCTAAGTGGCTTGCTGGAGTTCAGAGCAGATCTTCAAAAGACCAGTGGCTTAATGATTGAATGGATGTTCCTATTTAAATAATTTGCAAAAATGGACTAGTTAATAAGAGGTTATGAGAAAGCACCTGAAATTTTTTTAGTAGCTTTTGGCACTTAGTGCAAGAAGAGCATGTACCCAAAACACAGTTGACGTAGTGACCACCTTTGCGCAGTTGCAGCCAACCTCTGCTGGGTGAGTGACACAAGGTGGAATGGCCACCTGGCTGTGAGCAGGTGGAAAGAAAAGGTGGTGTGTCCTCCTGGCTCGACCAGATCAAGGAAGGAAGATGGTGATCTGAACTACTGGCTAATTTTCATTCCCCTCCCCGCCTTCTCTCTTCTGCTGCGGTAGCATTTTATTAACAAACCTTGCTGCTGCAACCAGATGGGACTGTAACCCACGTGGGAGGGGAAGAAGAAAAATAATTCAGTTTTGAGTTCTCACATGCTATTAGTGCCACACAATGGGAGGGAGTAGGAGGTGATACTCAGTATAGCTTTACCTAATGCTGTGGGTCGTATGTAACTGAGATACTCAGTGGCCTGGCCAACTGTAATGGGAAGAAAAATATTATGAGATTCTTAGCTGATCTTATCCCCCAGTTGAGAATAAAGTCCCTTTCTCTACAGATGAGTAAACCCCAGTCCAAAACAGGGAATGCATTTCTGCATAAATGTGGCTTACTGGATAAGAGAATGTAACGTTTTATGTGTGAGTCAGCATTCTGGCTCCCAAAAGGTTATTCAGCTAGTCTAAAATATAATATGCTTGGAACAATGACAGCACCCCTTCTGTTATATTGTAGAAACTTTTGCTGTATTTTGTTAAGGATCAGTGAAAAATGAAACATTATTCTTTAATCCCTGAAGAGCCATCTAGCAGAGCAGTCAAAATGCACAAGGAATAGCTATGAAGAAGGAAATAATGGACTGGCTGTTTAGTCCAACAGAAAGTCTTAGGTGGCAACTCCTGTTTTGCTATGAATAGCAATTTCTCTGTAGCCTTTTTATTTTGCATTGATGTAGGTCATTAAAGCAGCGAAATTTTGTATACAGCCAGAAGTCAAACTGATGGTTAGTTATAGACATAAACACAAAAGGTTTGCTTTCTATCTCTGTACTTGTCAGCTATAAAATGTTTACATTGAGAAGATCAGCTTTAGTGTTTGGAAGCAGACGACCTGTGGAGGACATCCGATCAGAAGGGAGGGGCATCATCAGTATAGTGATCATGAACATCTCTTGTATTTTTCTTTTGAATTCCCTGGCAAAGAACTATGCAGATACCACTGGGCTATTGGCCCTTACAGTGTGCAGAGGTTGCACCCGGGGAAAAATCTGCATAAGGCAATGGGGTAGGTGGTGTCTGCTAGGATTACCTTGGGGATTGGCATATCTGGTTCTCCAGGTAGCTCTGAAAATTGTACACTAACCAGCAGATATATGCCTTCTTTCAAAAACTGCTGTGATCTACAATGTACCATAAGATATTAACAGAGGCAGGACTTTAGGATGGGTTGCATTTCAGGAATACATTAGAAACATAAGATTTAGTGATTTACACACCACCACCCCCTGCCCCGAGCACTGGCATTCCCAAATCACTTATGTGCTTAAAATTCTCATCATCAGCCTATATGTGGGGTTAAAACACTGCTGTGCCTTATGCTGCTGCAACAGCTATCAAACCTTGGGACAGAGGAGGAAGAAAGCATTAAACACTGGCTTGGTGCTCTTCTCACGAAATGCTATGGGCTGTGCAGAACTGCTGCTGTCTGCTACTGCAGATCGGCGTGCATGGGAGCCATCATCAGCTTAATAAATTGACTAATGCTATCTCCCTTTTGGCTTGGGAGGACTGTGGTCTGGAGAATCATGCATCCAGACTGTGCCTAAAAGTCAATTTTGAGCTTGTGCCAGATAATTAGCATTCAAAAGGCAATGCCTTACTCTTGCAAACTAAGAGTATCACATGTTGTGCTGCCACTTTTTTACTAATATTGTGGATCTCGTTAAAAGGTAAACCAATATCATATCATGCTATTGACTTAACTGCAGTATGCCCTATATTTAGAATGGATGCCACGGTATGGTATTTGTGCTGCATCCTGGCCAATGTTTACTTTTAAGGATGCCATCTGTGCTTCAGTGTTGCTCTCTTTCAAATGCTTTTAAAGGGGGTAAAATAAATTCAAAGTAGGAACTGATAGTTAAAATCTAGTTGCAATGTCTTTGACATACAGTCTATTGCCAAGGTGTTTGCAGAGTTGCATAACTCAAGACACAGTGGTGGAGCAGACTATAAAACTCTAGATAGTTAACTCAGCTCAAGGGGACCCTGGCAAGAAGGTAATAAAAATAAGTAATCAACAGTGGTTTCTGATCTTAAACAGAAAAGGAAAACCACAAAACCTTCCTGCCCGAAATGGAATAAAAATAATTGCAAAACAATCAATAGGAAAAATACAATGCTTACGAAGGGCTCTAGACAGCTAGGAGGAGGGAGGGAGCTTCATGTTTTGCAGCTCAGTATGTAAAGGTCTTCTGCCCTCTCTTAAGGAATCTTTCTTTCAGGTGAGCAGCATCTGTTGTTCTGGGGATGATGTTGCTGTTTTAGCAAAGCATTGCTTGGACACCGGAGGGCAGATGGACCTGTAGCTTTATGATTTTGGGACAAGCAGCTCTTAGTAAGACACTAAAGGATTGCGTCCAAGTAATACCGCTGAGGAATGTAGTGCATATAAACTCCCCCATGTCACCCTAAGTGCATTCCCTCCTTTGGCTGACTTGAGGGAGTAACCAGCAGGTGAAATGCTGAAGGTGCCTCTGCTATTTCGCATGGCAGAGTTCTGCTTCATGTGCCACGCAAAGACAACTTAAGAGAGCAGTGAATCCAGCCCAGAGTATCCCTCATGGTGAAGAGGGTTGAAGAGGTTTCATTTATGTGATCTGTGCTAGACAGCAAATACCCGAGTTCTGTGTTTTGTGTTACAGCGGCACTGGGAGGTTTTGACTGAGCATATAGCTTGTACACAGTCTCACTGCATTAGCAGATGTGATCTACCTCAAGGCACATAAAGTCTTGGAGCCAAACGTAGTAGCTGACTTGACTGAGCCTCCACCTGAATACCCAGACACAAACTCTTCCAAGAAGGAAATCCAGCATTCCCAGGGCTGCCAGGATCTAATTGCCCTGCTGAATGTTTGCAAAATGCTTCTGGGTATACAGCTGTTTACAGCTCAAAGGGGGAGAGATCAATTTACAAATGCTTTGAGTTGGGAAGTCATGGAAGACCAAGGCTTTCTACAAATTGAGGGTATTGACTGAAACATTAATTGTTGTTATTATGACTGATTTCTCAATGGATCTCCTGTGGAACTTTTTGTATAATGCTGGTTTGTATGCTGCAATTTTTAGTACTCTGATCCAAAATTGTAAATAGACAGATATGGAAATGTGAGTTTGTGTATGGTATCATGCAAGTGTACTGTTATTTCTTCTCATTTTGAAATTATCCAGCTTTGATTAAAAAATTGTGACTTATCAGATGGATAATAAATAAGCCAGCTGATCAGGTTGACCACTGTTTTAGAAAAAGACATAACTCTAGAGGGGAAACATCTCCAGAGTCTTGTCCAGCTGCCATTTTCAATGGTGCATAAAAACTGCAAAAAATACTTAAGAGTGATACTTTCTGCAGGCACTGAACAGGCGTCCCATGAGTTGATTACCAGAGAGGAGAAATGTTACGCTGACAGAATCCTAATACAAATGTAGAGTTGCAGTGGCCAATGCTGGTCAACTCTTCAGCTATTTGTGCTCTTTCTTAGTTTTATAGGTGGTCTAGATCTACAGTTAATGTAGTATAATGGTAGCAATTACGATATTTTGTTTTGTAGATCTTGACATAGGTGGGAAGACCAAAGGAAAAGGACTTCTAATACTTGCCAGCAAACTATAGATGCTTATACAACTTATCCTTTGAAAACAGACCTGTTCTAAAGAAAAAGGTGTGTAAAATGACAAAGATCTGGTCAGGAATCACAGAATGATAGGGGTTGGAAGGGACCTATGGAGATCATCTAGTCCAACCCCCCTGCCAGAGCAGGTTCACCTAGAGCAGGTTGCACAGGATGGCATCCAGGCGGGTCTTGACTGTCACCAGAGTTGGAAACTCCACCACCTCTCTGGGCAGCCTCTTCCAGTGTTCTGCCACCCTCAAAGTAAAGGAGTCCCTCCTCATGTTTAGATGGAACTTCCTATGTTCAAGTCTGTGCCTGTTACCTCTTGTCCTGTCACTGGGCACCACTGAAAAAAGACTCGTCCCATTCTTCTGGCACCTTCCCTTTAAGTATTTATAAGTGTTGATAAGATCCCCCCTCAGTATTCTCTTCTCTCAACTAAAAAGGCCCGCAGCCCTCAGCCTTTCCTCATAAGAAAGATAGGCAAAGAACTGTTGAAGTGTCTCTATCCTACTGTTTGCAGGTTTTTTTCAAGAGGCCTTTATCTCCTGGAAGGCAGTAGTTATAAGGCTTAGGCTTCTTACTTCTGTCTTCTAATACTGACATATTTATTGTGCCAGTGGTTTGGTCAACCCTGGACCCAGGGAAGTTAAATGTTTGACTCTCCACGTGGAAGAACATATAATTCTGAGCAACTGGGTAAAGCTTGCTTAAAATGTTCTTGAGATGAAGTTAGGCTGACTAGCTTTGACCATGTGAAATGTTAAATTGTACCATGCTCTGCTAGGAAATGAAAACTAATGGAATTGATAACATTTGGAAAGGATGTAGGATACCAATAACAAGTGAGCATTTCCTATTGCCTTATATCCTATTAGTGGTGAAATATAAGCTGCTGCTTAAAAAGGACTTTACAGTAGGTCAGCAGATCACATGTAGCTACTGCAGATAGACTCAGTGCTGCTTAATAGTAAATGATAGGGGGAAAAGTGAACTTCAGAAAACCCCTGGCTCCTTTCCTAAGCATTTAGACAGCTGAGTTACTGGACCCTTGCTTGAGGCTGACTGTGCATCAGACCCAAGTGGGTGAAAAATTATTTCAAGTTATTTCCAAGAAACTGCACACTTTGCATGGCTCCCTGTTTATTTCTCTACCAGTAAAATGCTAATTAACTTTGATTAAACTTAGCTGATGGTATCTAAATTATGAAGTGTCTTGTTAGATTTAGCGGGCAACTCGGGCAATGAGACTGATGGGAATTTTCCTCTGAGACAGGCCTGAGGCCTTCAAAACCAAGGGGCTCTTGGCAGGACATCCAGCACAGGGCTTCATGGGCTTTTGTATCTTTGAAAGCTAATGAAAGAAATGAGCCTAGGAACAGCCCCAAGGACCCTGTCACTTACTGGATTTGATTTGCCAGAAAATAAAGTTAAGTGTTGATCCTGGGTCCATATGGAAGAAAGGATGTTTGGTTGAGTTAGGAGATGTTGAGGGCTCAGCCTAGGTGATTTGGCTCTGGGTGGAACTTGGGGATGCTGGTGGTTGTGTGCAAATCCACTTCTGGTGGCCAGCAGTGATGGAGCAATGAGTGTGCTCCCCATTAGCATCTGTTGTTACACAAGAAGACAAATTGCTTCTTTGGCAAATGACATGGGTCCTCTGCCAAAGACAAAAGCTTTGTTCTATGTCAAAACAGAGACATTTATACATTTTTTTTTCCTCATGTGTTTTAAAAAAAAAAAAAAAAAATTATAATTCCTGATTTTTCTTTGCTTACGTGGTCATTTCTAGCCCTGGGCTTTGACATGGAATGCCCCTAGGACTGGACAGCTAAAACAAGACCTTATGTATATCAGCCTCTTGTTTATCTTTGCCTCTCTTTGGAAGATCATGATGGTCCAATGCAGATTTTGTGCCAAGATTTGTGCAGCTCAACCTATCATCCATGATCTAAAAAGAATGAATAATAAGGTGAAAGAAATCACCTCTGGTACAAAGTTATGCAGATAGTCAAAACTAAAGCTGTCAGTGAAAAAAGATGCAGAAAGATCTCATGACAATGACTGATGAAATAAAGTCAGTTATAAATCATAGGTTCTCTGCCACTGACTGCTATCCTGTAGCCTATTCCAAACAGATCTTTATCCTTCCTTAAGGAGCCAATTCTGAAGAAATAATGCTAATATAGTTTTTTAGCATCTCTTGCACCTGTTTCCCTTTGGTCTTGCAGCAAAGTTCCCAAGATCCTACTCTCTTGGTGGAAAGTGAGAAGGCCTTAAGCTGACAACAAAACATACACTATCATGCTGACACAGAGCGTTATCAGCTGCCCTGTCAGTGAGGTCATATGCCTTCCCACAAGCTTTAAGGGCTAATATTTGCCGTGGCTTGAAATGCAACTTGTGGGAAGTTGTGGTTAATATCTCTGTTGCTGGCAGTACCGTCATCTTGTGGCTGTTGCGAAGGCCAACATCAGCACGGAAGAGGTGGGGTCAACCATAATTAGCCCTTTTCAGGAGGTAATGCTTTCAATGCTAGCATTGGAAGGAGGAGAAGAGGGGAGTGTTTGGCAGCACTGTTGCTGATGATCGTGCTGGCTGTCCTGCCAACACTAGCTCATGTAGTTGGGGCAAATACATGCTTCCACAGGCAGTTCAGAGGCTGCTGTGTTGCAAGAGAGCTCTCAAGGCCTGAAACACGAGCCACAGTATTTGTATGCTCCTTTATGTGTAGTATAACCTTGGTGTGAGTTGCATGTGCATTGCTACATCTCGTTTTGGTTTTCTTCGTTCATTGGTTGGTACCAGGATGTTCAGGAAGTTTAAATACAATCAAATGTTACTTTTTTCAGTGTTAGAGCTTTGTCTTGCAGCAGATTTTGCTAATGTCACTTTCTCTTGCTGATTGCTGTTGAGACTTCTGACCAGCTGCTGATAGACACAAATCTCTGTATGATTTGTTACAATGGCTGGACTTAATTCAGAGCAGAAATAGATGTTAAAGAACTGTTGTTTCCCCTTGTTCCTAGTAAAGTGTGTAGAGCTTCAAATGCCCAAGAGCACGTATGGCTGCTAACCGAACAACATCCTGTTCGGATCCATCCTCCTCGCTATTGATCACGAATCCTGTGGCTGCTGCTACTGTGGTATGTTTCCTCCCCGCTCCACCCACACCAGGCTGCTGCTGGTGGTCTCCAGCACCATACTTCCTTCATCAAAGACTGAAATGTCCATGTCGCAGATGGTGTTAATAATAACAATTGTGTCTCCAACAGTGCTAATGGCCATGGGCTTCCTTTCATCCATCTCAAATGTTTGAAATCCTCTTCTAGCACCGACCACCCCTTTTTCAGGCAGCTCAGTGGGGCGGATTTGGCTTATGTCAGAAATAGCAGCAGGCATACTGATGATGAAACAAAATCTTAATTGCAGTACCCCATGAATTCCCCATTCCCACTCTTTCCTTACTGCTAGCTGTGGAACGAGATAGCAGCTATGAAGCAAGGTCTTAAATTGTAGATACAGGAGTAGTCTATAGGCCATGTTGGCCCATCAGATGTGAGCTCAGAAACTTGTTCCAAAGTTTTGTTTGAAAAATAAATGTACTTCTAGGCTTTTTATGTGCTGCAGAGAAAAGCCTGAAAATGAATGGTGTGCAGCCTTTTTCAAGTGAAGGGCGCATCTTGATTTTAGGAACAGGCTTCCGTGTTCATCCTTTTTTATTGCTTCTCTGACCTATTCAATCTCTCTAAAACACACCCTCTCTTTTTCCAGTGTGTGAAAATAAGACTGGAAGGATGGGGAGAGTTGCTGGCCCTTTCAGGAACAGCAGCAGGTTTTAAAACTTTCACTCCTGTGATAAAGAACGCAAATATAGCCTGCAAGTCACTGAATACTCCAACTAAATCAGTAAATGTGACATTCCTCTGTGCTGGGTCTGGCTCAGTGTGCAGAACTACAAGGCCTTCCTCTGGGCAACATTTGCAGCCCCTGAGCCATGATGGGAAAACATGAGAGAGTTCTTGGAGTTATCCCATAGAAAACTGCGCCAGGAATCAGCTGACCAAGATCTTATTTTAGGCTTTTCCTCTGCTCTGCTGTATGTTCATATGGATCATTTTCTGTCTACTCTTGTCCGCACCTCCTGAATTCCGTCTGGTTTCATAGTCTCTGATTTACTTTCTTGGGCTGCTGTGCTGGATGCAGTCAACTGGCCAGGATGTGTAGATTTTCAGGTGGTATCAAGCTGATATCACAGACTGAACACGAATAACTTGAGACTACAATGCCCAAAGCACACTGGAAAAAAAAAACAAAAAAAAAACAAAAAAAACCCCCAACCAAACGAGAACCCTTTTATCTTCTGATTTTCACAGTATCGTGTCCCTGGTTCAAGTTTTATAGGACTTAAGTGTTTCTTATTAGAGAGAGGAAATTTTTGAAAATTAGGTAAGAGAAATACCATTTGACTATTTCTGCAAACTTTGAAACTACTGAAGGGTAAGCATGTCAGGTCTCAGCTTTAAGGAGAACTTTCATTTAACAATGTATTCAGAAAGGTACCTCCTTTGTTTTGTTTAATCTGGGCACTGCATTGCATTAAATGTGTGCTTTCTTAATGCTGCTTTTTTGCCTTGGAAAATAGGTTTCAACTGACGAGGTGCCCTCTGAATGTTGATGGTAGATGCCAACCTCAGTTTGAAATAATTGCAAATTGAGAAAGAACAAGTTTGCCATTTGGAATTGCAAACTATTTGCAGGAAAAGTAGTAATAATGTTTTCAATATTCCTTGTAGACCCCAAAACTTAATACAATCAGTCAATGTTCTAGTCAAGGTCATTTTTACAGTGAGTTGAGTTAAGCAACGTCTCCTTGGAGAAAAGTGGGAGGGGAGGTGGCAGACAAAGATCCCACCAAGGCAACGATGGGTCAGAGCAATGTGTTCAGAAGCATTCAAAACAATCCTCCTCTTATTTGAAGTCTGCAGCTATGCTCCTTGCAATGCAGAATGTCATTTCCCAGAAAACTAGGAGGTGAGGGAGAGGTTGGATAGAGCCACAGAATGCATGGAAAGATATATATGTCAGTATGTATGTGTGCTATTGCTGCAGTTCTTGCATTTACCTGGCATGCAAAGCCCTTGCTGTCTTTCTCCGTGAGCTTCTAGTTTGGTTGGTAGGCCCCACATCCAGCACGCAAGACTTAAACCTACAGGCCAAAATACCAGGCAGTGTAAAGAATGGAGTTTCTTGAATAAGGATTTGAACCATGTCTCTTTAGGAAGGAAGACTGAGTGTTGAAACTGCTATCCCTCTGCAGGGGCTTTACTAGTGCTGTGAATTTCTGTGCTCCAGAGTACCAGTCTTCATGGGATTTCAGACTCATCTGTTACAAAAAGCAAATGACCCTGCCTTGAACTTCCTCCAAGCCTTCCCCTTGTTGCTTGAAAGCCTTTATTCTAGCCAACTGAACACCAGTTCAATCCCACCCCTTCTCCCTCAAACACTGCTTCAGTCTCTGGAAACTCTCTTGTGTATCGTATTAGATCCAGTGTACACTAGGTATCTTGAACTGAGTCTCGCTACTCCTGGCATTTCTGGTAGAAGGGATTCTTCACTGGTGTGTGAATAGTTGCCCAAGTTTTGCTGCTACTGTAGAAGGGGTGCTCCGAGAGCCGCATCATGAGCAAAGATTTCACAGCAAGGATGTGGAGTTTTCAGGGCCAGATGGCAAAGATTGCTAATCTCTGCAGGGTTTGCTTGGGAGAGGGAATAATGAAGGCATTCCTGTTAACTCTCTTGGATATAAAGATTTAATAGAAGAAACAGTGCTATTTCAGTCTGCTTCCACGTCTTATTGTGGGCATTGACTATGCTCCTGCTCTAGTTTTTGAATGATTTCTGTGGTCCCAAAACATCCTCCATTCTTGCTCTTCCCATTGCCCACTACTGTTGGTTTATTCTTCCTTTATGTGAAACAAAAGCGGGGCTACACTTTAACTGAGCCATATTCCCATTTTCTTCACAGCTTCCCCTGAAGTATGCTGGGAGATAAACATCTCCTTTCCCAAATGACTATCTGTGGCTTTCCTCCCTCATTCTATCTTCGGGAATCCCTATAACGTGCACCTAGATCAAGCTCTTTTTAATCAACATCAAACACCATCGGCTGTATTGGAAAGGGCTTTTGTCTGAAGGCATTAAAGTGACAAGATGGAAGCCTATTTAGACCTTTATTTTATTAGGTCTTACAAAATCTCTGATAACTGGAAAATGGAGAATCTCTATGAGTCTGTTGTGAAACTACATAAATTCAGAACTTAATGAATCGTAATTAGTGGCATTATAATGGGGTCCATATGTTAGTAAGTCATTTAGGAAGAAATACAGTTGTTTGCCATTCTGCACAGCACTGACAATTAGGATTCAAACCATACAAGCCTCTGTCTTTCATGGATCTCTACAATATGTTTGTCAAGAATGTACTAATATGAAATGATGTGCAAAGCAGGATGTGCAGAACTGTTCTGTCTTGTTTCCATGTTGCCTCTTTGTATGTGAGAGAATCAAGGATGCTCTCTGTTGCAGGAGGTTCAGACCGTCTTGAGGCTGGGATAAAGGAGTGCTAGACTATAGGTTACCTTCTGTATTTCAGTACATCCTGGGCTTGGAAAATAACTACTTCCCAGGGAGGGAAGTATTGTCTAATAGATTTGGTTGTCATGCCTGAAGGTGCTGTATAAATGACAAACAGACATATGTTTGTATAATCTTCATTACTTTTAACACAGCTCAATATAATTTCACAAAATGTTTCATTTATTTTTATTTCAAAGATTGTGACAGTTAGGATTGTGAAGTACAAGTTGCCATCTGCAATCAATTTATGATCTCTCCCTAGTGCAATTGTGGAAAAAAAGAAGAGGAAAAAAGAGAGAATTATTTGGAGTAAAAAGCATTGAAAAACAAGTAGAGTGGAGTAATAGCCCATCTGTTTTCGTAAGAAATCATGGAACCTGGACTTTTTTCAGTGTGGTATTTTACTACCACATGGCTTTAATCCTACATCTGGGCCTGTTGTTTTATGAAATATTTCCCACAGATGATGTCAATTATAATTTTTGTCCCGCTCGTCAATTTACGGACTTTTGGAATAAGACAAAATGAAACAACCAGAAAAAGAACAACTTATGTGGTCTACTCTCTGACAAAATTATAGCTGTGTGATACACTTCTAAAATCAATAACTCTGTTAATGATTAGCAGAAAACATTGCTTAGTTTATGAGCAGAGATGTGGCCCACACTCGCCAGATGTTTGGCTCTAAGTTGCATTCTTGTTTGCTGTGTATTTACCAGCAGATGTTCAGCAGTTTATTTAATACCTCTTGTATGAGCCAGTAGTAGGTCTAAGTCTGTGCGACATTTATAAGCCATCTGCCAGCAATACAGGTGGAATGCTTTTATGATTTTTCTTTTCCCCTCTCTTTCTTTTTTTCCAGTGGTGATCTATCAGTGAAATCATAGATAAGGCTTTATGGATTTATATTGCTGTTAGGACGTAGAATGCTTATCTTTGTAGGAAGACCCTAAAATGTATACCCCAGCAGACGTCTTTTCAGCTGTTCTTTAATCATTATTTTTACTCTTAACCTGCAGTACTATATGAAAGATCTGATGAAACTCTCCTCCTCAGAGATATTCCAGCTGGTTTTAAGTTTAGACCCTCATTCAGGTATGAGTGTTCTGAAGGCTTATGCTCATTGGATTCTGAACCTTTTATGAATCAGCCTTTGAAAGAAGGGCCTGGGCAAAGTAAAGATCGAGCTTGCTTTCCTGACTTTCCCAGAGCTGAGGAGTATTTGAGTCTAGGGTTTACAGTGAACTAGACCCAAATTGTTTCAGTGCACGGGCATGCACAAATTCCAATGCTGGTTTTAGTTGGAAATGCTTATGGGGTCTGATCCAAATCCTATTGAAGTGAACGACTCTTGCTGACCTCAGTGGGCTTTGGATCAGGTCCATGGAAAAGTGTTTCTATGAAAAGAATGCATTTACTGTGGCCCTGATTCAGCAAGGTATTTCAGTGTGCACATAATGTTTCAACATGTGTATGGTCTCGTTGGTATACACATGTTTATTGTTATGCAAAGGCTTGCATTGCTCCTTGAACAGGGGCCCTCAAGAGCCTCTGCCCTGTCCAAGTTGGGTGAGGATTTTTTTTTCCCCCCCTGGTAAGGGGAGGGGTCAAGAGGCTTAGCCCCAAGCTCTACAGAGCTTCAGGAATCTTCCCTCTGTAAGGGAAATCCATTCAAAAAGCTTGTATTCCTGGCTCAAGACTTACCCTGACTGGCTCTCCAGAAGCATAGCTGGAGTAAGTAATAGGATATTACCCTGTTTTTAATGGCATATTGGAGTAGATTGTACTTCAAGAAGATGGTCTCTTGGGAGAGATGGTCAAGGGAGTACAGTCAGGCAAGGCAGTCCCTGGTGCATGATAAACTGCAGATCCATAAGATATGAGCTACCCATAAACTGCATAATCATATCACAAATTATATTAGCACATGAATTTAATTTCTAGGTTGGGTATTAATATCATTTGGATATGTACATGCTCCTGCTGAGTGTTTGCCACAGTATCCAAAACTGGTGCATAAGGAACTACTTTGGTAGTGAATTAAACAAAGTTTATTGCTCTATAGAGGGAGAAATATCAGAAGTAGACTGAGTAAACAAGGGCAGCAGCCAGAAATAGAGTAGACATTCAAAGGTATACGGTAATTGGAACAGTCACTGGTTATTGCATATTCTGGCTGTGTGAAGTGTTGCGGTGTTTTCTGATCTTGGTTCCTTTCCTTGTCTTTACCTGCTTTGTGTCAGCCCTGGTAAACCCCAAATCAGTGTGACTGAAAATGAATATTTGAATTTTCAATAAATAGTTTAAGGTTGGTAGAAACCACCTGTTGGACATGGGAAGAGTGTAATCTGCGAAAATATTTCTAAAATATTTCTTTACCACTTGTAATTAAAAGTATCATTTATGTCAGCTAATCAGTTTCTGCTATAGCGAAAATACAAATTTGATGATGCTTTCAATCCCCACTCTCAGTTTAGTTCTTTGGTGAGTGTGACCTTTGAATGTCTATGAGGGTGTATACCAGCAGTGCTTTTGCCTCTCTGCGCTGCATTAAGACTTGCAAGAGAGCTCAGTCATTGTGTTCCTTCATGAGCAAGGATTCAGTGTAATAATTTACAGAGAGCCTCAAAAATGAGTCAAAGCTTAAGCTTTTAGATCTCAATTTATTTAGGTATGACAGCTGAAACTGAGGTGCCCTGAGCACTGTGTAAATATTTACATGTGAAAAGATGGTGGGATGGATCCAGTTTGCTGGCATGCAGGATGAGATCTAATGGCTGGTCAAAGTCAGACTGCTTCAGCCTAGAGTGAAGGTGAAATTTCATAACAGTGACATAACTAAGCCCTGGAACAAATAAGAAAAAAAAAAATTAAAGATTGTTTTATCAGCTCTTAAGGTCCTCATATTGAGAGGAGGGACTTGATTCAGTTTCTTACAGATAGAACATCTCCAAGGACTGTAAAACCTAAGGTGTCTGAGAGATCTGGCTCAGGCTGGTCTGAAATAGGACTGCAGCTACTTGTGCCCTTCTGGAGGACAGGGCGGATGATATCCCACCCACCCCCAGCATCCAAAATAGCCCTAAATATCTCCATGCAACGGAAGCAAACCCTATGTGTCTGTCTGAAGGATACCGGTGCTTTAATCCAACTATAGAGAGAAATTAGTTGGTATGTGGTAGTATTCCTTCCCTTCTTAGGGAGGACAGGAAGCTCTGTACTGGTTTCAGTGTGTTCCTAACCTTTTTGAAATGGAAAGCTGTAACCAAATCTCATGTTTCAGGGCTTCAGCCTGCAGGACTTGGGAAGGATTTATTGTTTGCTTCTGAGGCACCAGATTTTTTCCCAGCTGGAGACGTGACACTGGAGGTAGGCCAGTGCTTGGACGTGGTACATAAAATAGTCTTTTTTGCAGATGACTGGCTGGTCAAACTGATTTGATTACCAGATTTGAGAAGAAATTGTCTTCTGCATTGCTTGGTAAGGCCCAGAAGCATAACAAGGCATTTTGGTTGGAAGGGCAAAGCAGAGAAGGCCCCAAGGTGTGGCAACTTAAAGGAAGTAGCTGAGCACACTGGCAGAAAGTCTCAGTTGTAGGCAGGACTTCAAGGGGAGATGCTCAAATTCATCCCAAGCGTGAGTTCAGTAAGGCGTCTTCCAGCCCTCTCAGCTCTGTCCCTAGGAAGGGATCTAGGCTGGGCTTCGCTTATGAGTCCCCAGGCAAACTTTCTAGCACCAAAATTAATGGTTCACAGAGAAGGCATGCTTCCCCTGAGAACCGCGGGGCTCTTGGATGCCCAAGGTTATACTGGCTGGTTTTCCTGCTGCTCTATAAATGCTTTGTTTCACTTCCCCCTCTGGGGAGCGAGCCTCTCCTAGCTTGTTGTACAGTGGCATGAAAAGGCAAGAGTTCCATCAAAGGTGTAAAGAAGTTCATCTTCCTCTGCATCCAAAAGCTTCCTTAG
Source organism: Himantopus leucocephalus (assembly GCA_003993805.1). Lineage (NCBI taxonomy): Eukaryota > Metazoa > Chordata > Aves > Charadriiformes > Recurvirostridae > Himantopus > Himantopus leucocephalus. The sequence goes on from RSEF01000003.1 coordinate 16,139,757, forward strand.
CAACCAGGGGATGCTCTGGGTTCTGCTAGCAACTTTGTGTGCCACAAGGTAAAACAAGTCTGGTATTTACTTAAATCGAAAAGCATTTTAGTCACTAATACTCAAAGGCATTGGACTCAAAGCCTTGTGAAACGCTAATTACCGGACTAGATTGCTTGGCATTACCCTGTCTGAATCAGTTGCTGACAAAGCCTGAAGAAAATAGCAGCAGTGGGGAGAAATGCGTAGACTGAGATAGTCAGTGCCACCTGCAGGATCGGGATGTTCATTTCAAAACTCACAAAAAGTGGAGTGCCCAGATCTAGAAAGCTTTGGAAGTCTTACTGCTTATAGCTAACTGCACTCAACCTGTATGGGAATCTGGAATAATACTCAACAGCAGGATCTTTTCAACCAGCTGAAACAAAATAGCTGTCTTGAAACTGCCTGTTGACAGAAATCACAGGTTTTCAATTAAGCTTACCTTGAAAAAAGGCTTGCTTTCCAGGGAAACCTTTTTCTTGAAAACTATTTCTTGAAATCCAAAATGTTTCCATCTGGATAAGCTGAAGGGGTGATGTGGGAATTTGTTGGTATTCTGCAGCCTCAGATCCCCATTCATTTCTCTAGTGTGTGTGTCCCACCAGGAATTAGGAAATACAACTTTGGTGATGCAGCACCGCTCGTCTGGAAAAAGGGAAATCAGCTGTATCGTGGGGCATAGAGGGAAATGAGAGTATGAGACCTGGAATTCCATCTCCAAGGGCACTGTGCAGTAGCATTTCCTAATGGAAATATTTGGGGTTTTGGTTGAAACATTTTGGTATTTGAGTTCCAGCCAAAACATTGAAATTTTTCCTTTGAAAAATTGAGATGAAAACTATTTTGTATTTCCATTGAAGTTTTGCCCAGGAAAAATAAAGCACTTTCCAACCAGCTCTACTGAAGATCACAAAAATCACTCTTTTTTTTTAATGCCCATTTAAGCAGCTGTTAGAGGATTAAGATGGATGCTACAGACAAGAAAAAAAAAAGGTAGCGCATCAAAAAAAATGAGGGCCAAATACTTTTAGAACAGTGCTTCAGCTGTATCAGTAAATTGTGTATGTAAGTGCAAAGCATCAAACGTGCCCCCTAAATAGGAAATTATGCAATGAAAGGTTATGAAGGCTTGTCTGCCTTTTCTGTGTTGCATGTGCTACTATTTGTAAGTAGTCTGTGTCAAGATACATACAACAATTCAGTATGACTTGGTTTTTGAAAATGCTTATGAAAATGTGGGCTGTCTCACCTAGAGTACTTCCAGGATCACTCTTTCCTCTTAGCGTTACCAACTAAGGGAAAAGAAGAGATCAGAGGCTTAAACTCTCAGGCTGCACGCTTCTAATTTTAACATCATCATGAGAATACCTGACTGTTTACAGTACCAACAGATCAGCACGGCTATTGTTGCCTCTGTGTGTGCATTCTTTGTAGCTTTGAGTACCAGTCAAATATGTGTTAGAATACATAAGCTTTACTATTTGATTACAATAGATTGGCTTTACTAACAGAAGGGTACTTAGCAATGTTGAGAGCAAGTGACCCATCCAGGCCCTGATACAGGCTACAGAAATTGTACAATGTCCCTTAAATATGTTTTGACTTGCCTAGTGATTCTCGCTGCTCTACGCTCAGGCTTTAGCCAAAACAGCAGCAACTGCGTGTGTACGTACTGCTCTGGTGTACCATTTCATATGTACTTCACAAACAGACAGCTTCTACTCCCTAAGTGCAGAGGCTTTGCTGTGTGAAGAGTAGAAGATGCAGGAAAGGGTGACTGAAGAGAGGGTTCTTTGAAGGAAAAGGTTTAGAAAGAGCTCATCTTCATGAGGTATTTGAGTGGAGCTATAGTCATAACTTGCGCAGATGCAAGTCCTTGTGTGGACAGCTTCACTCCAAAATACGTCTTTTTCCGCTTAAGGCATGTCACCAGCATACAAGGAAAAACACTAATTTTTCAAAGCTTTAATGATGTATTGTGGCCATGCCATTCATAATTATGGTCTACATAAGTCCTGAGACAAGGTTGAAGCTATCCTTAAGGCACCCTGACCACAAAGCATGTCGCAATGATGCTACTTTCTAAAGATGGTCAGTTGTTATTATAGGTTTTTACCTAACATAGCAACAGCAGTTCATCCTGAGTGAACTGCTGCACAAGAAAATCAAATGGCATACATCCACATGTGCTCGTGACAGTGCAAAGGCACAAATGTTGTCTGAGACATTTCGCATGGTTTCAGTGCACCACTGCCTGCCTTGTTGCATCTCCCCATGAGAAAGACTAGGTCTTTTTGTATATAAAACCGAAGGCAAGAGGCCTTCTGCCAAATATTTCCTTTTTGTGGTGTAGAACCATCATCAAATTAATAGAAAAGACCTGAGATTCCGCTAAAGGATTAAAAAAAGCTTATAACTGCACTGACAGGGGAAAATGTTATGCAACCAGCTAAATCACCAGCTCTTCCTTGTTATTGTAGGCATAGGGGCGCTTGCCACAGGTGTAGTATGACTAGAGGTGGGCAATATTCTGTGATCACTGTCACAAGACTGAAGTAGGAATGTATTAGCCTGTGGTTGTTGCTTTTTGTGCAGCCACTGATGGAGAAAAGGAAGTGTATGGATCTGGAGACAGTTAAAGTATCCTTGGTTGCACAGCTTGAAGATTGATAGTAATAGAAGCCAGCATACCCAGAGAAGCTCAGGTTATGCATCTTACAAAAAAAAAATATGCACAAGCTATTTGGGACTTGGGAATTGATGTAGATAATGCTAGAGCACTTACAAGATGTGTATTTTTAAATCTGCTTGATGCATGTTCTGAAAATCGTCAAGTAACGTGCAGAAATTTGGCTAGTCTTAGCGCAGAAGATGGAAGACTTAAGGCAGCTCAAATCAAATAATCTACGGTGATTTACCCTCTAAACAGCATCCCAGTTTGCTGTCTACGCTGTCAAACATCTTGCATGATCTCTTTTGTAACTGCTGTGAATGGATTGACAGGTATATCCTAACAATCTCTGCTATGGGATCTGCTGTAGGAATTCAAGTAATGATATTATGAATACCATGATAGTGTACTCATGGGTTGTAAAATCCGGCCTGGGCTTGCTTAAGCGTGACCCACAGAGGGACACTGGGTTTTTTGATTGTTTTGTGCTTTTTGTCTTAGAAAAGTGACTTACTGGGTACAAACAATTGCAGTTGGTGGCAGAGCTCTTGCAAAGGAGAAAGGTCCTGGAGATAATTTGAGTAACTGCATCAGACTTACCCTCTGATCATTTCAATGGCATTGAACATGCGAGTGTTAGCAACATAAGCAATCAAACACAATTTCAAAAGGAGCTTCTACATCAGTCTCGCGCCTTCAAAGGATGGAGCGTATGATAATCACTGATGGTGATGTGACATTGCAAGTGAACTTCTGCTACTACGAGTGACCAAACGCTACAGAGTAGAGTTTTTATTGAAAAAGCTCTACTACCAAGTGCAGGCACTGCTCCAGATGCCTGTGAGACATTATTTAGACAGAAGTCATCATTCACCTCTTGGAATTAATTTGTGGATGAAAATTTAATTATAGTAATGCATTTGTAACTTTCTGTTCTTTTCCCATCAAGGCATGAGGAACATGTAGAGTAGGTAATAGCTGGATAATACCACAGCTTTACCCAGATCATGGCCCCTCTGGGACACTGCTCTGTGCTTCCAAAACCAACTGGAGCATTGCTGTGTTTGTATCTGCATGTAGATACACAACAGTGCTGGTGTGAATTGTGGCAGCCTGAGCAAATTTTGGTCACTTTAATACTGTCTGTGATCTTTCTTCTTGCTCTGATTGCCTTACTACTTAATATCACTAAAACCGCCTTTTGCTTTTAGTCTCTTTTGGTTCCTCCTTACTGATCAAGATCAAGCTCCTTCCGCTTGGCCTTGTTGCCCTCCCTGGACGCTGTATTCTTGGAAAGGTAGCAGTACAACAAATGTTACAAGCAGTATCAGGGTGCCTTAAATACCCCTTTGGGCAATCTTATACAACTAGTAGATTTTTAGAGGGGGGGAAAAAAGCCTCTTCAACATCACCTTCAAAGTTTAGTATTTAGCAAACACCATCTGCAGTTGTTACCATTTTTCTTGCTGTTTTATCCAGTCTTCCAGCAATTTAGTCTGTATTTCTGAATAGACTTTCTTTTCCCCTGCTTGCTGTTCCTGAATAGCTTGTATGTTCGATGTTAACTTTCCAGTCATATGAGTTATTCCGTTATATCTATTATGCCAACTAACCGGTAATTTTGATTATGTACTGATGCTTTCAGTTCCTCCTTTTCATTTCCCATACTACTTGTCTGAATGTGCAGACATCAGCAAATTGACCCTCCATTTCTCTTCTGTCCCTTGTATAACCCTGTTATCACTACCCACACTCCCTTCCCGAGGGTTAGGCTTTTTTCCAGGTCACCATGTTCTCCCTGGTTGCCCTGACATTACTTCAGCAGTCAGTCATACACGCACAACCCCAATCCAGGCAATCTCTTCTCTGAACTACTCAGTAAACTGGTTTTTGTCTGATGGTTCTTTCCACCCGTATGCTTTGGGAGGAACTGAAGAGTCTCAGAAGGAAAACAGAATTGAGGAATGAACCAGCAAGCTGAAGAAAAATCATTGAGCTGGGTGGGAAACTATAGTTCAGTGTTAACCAGCGTTTGTGATTTGTTAGGCGAGCTGCTGTATTTAGCCTGAGTTATTGGAGTGCTGCAGTGTACCATTACCGCTGTCGAGTATGTCTGCTAGTAGGTCAAGGAGGTTTTATAGTCTGTCTTGCACCTAAATTATTGCAAGTGACATAGAACCCCTTCAAATGGGGTATTTGCTAGAGGACTAGTGCTAATGACATGGGTGGTCTGGGGATTACTAAAGTGACTTTGAGTCATTTTAATTTTCCCTTTTATGTCTACCTGTGTGGCCCTACAGGAAGGAGAATAATGAGGGAAGCACTCATTAAATGTGGAAAAGGGATCTAGTTACCCATTTTCAGGTGTGTTGACATACATAGATACTATATGGAAAAGTCAATGTATAAATGAAGGGAAAAATACGTTAAATGTGAAAGTTTGAAATCCTGCAAGCTTTGCACCTGCCTTGCAGTGTGACATGTGACAGGCAATGAGGGGAAAATTGAACAAATTATGCCAATAAAACACTTGAAACCTAAAATAGCAGTAAGAATTTTTATGCATCAGCAATTCCCATACCACAGGAGTTTGCTAACTGCTGGGGGAATGGGGCCTTTTGAAACCAAGGGTTTTCCACATGTCTAATAAGTGCATGACCTCTGTTACTCCAGTAGAGAAACTCGTGATAGCATTGCTCACATTCCTCTGCAGGCATCTTGGTATGGGAGTGCCAGTGTCTTACTTTCTCTGTTGCAATGTGAAATGGGGAGAAGTGAAGTGACTTGTCCAAAATCAGGTATGCAGGTGTTTGTAGGTGTCAGGAGCTCCTCACATCAACCAAGGCACTGCCCTGTCCCTATTTCCCACCCTCCTGTTCCCTGGCTGCCCAGGATGGTTATGGGGCTGGCTCGCTTCACTCTTGTGGATTGCTCACAATTGCCTGAGTGCTGCCTAATTCAACAGTCTCCCTAAAGCTGTGACTGTCACCCATGTGCCTATGTGTTTGAGATGGGCACCATTCCTGCTGAGGCCTTTAGATGCTGCCAAAGTGAAGATATAAGATACCTGGGCATATACGCTTTACATGTGCTTCTATCAAGGCTTCCCCTGATTTTTGAAAAGGAACAGTCATAACTACAACATTTAGCATTAGAAGGAAGTTAGTTCCCACCTTTGCAAGTCATGGCTAGCAAGAAGAGTATAGCATCTGCCTTATGATACATATTCTAGTCCATTTTTTTTTTCCACATTTTTGGTATAGTTCTCACTATAACAATATTAACGTACCTACATTTTATGAGTCCACCTGCACAATCTGTCCCTTTTAAAGCTCCTGTTTATCTCGGTGGTGCAGGATCCAGGCACCTTCTGAAGAAGTATGACCGCTACAGTTCCCATTCTATGGCTCTTTCTGCGCAGAAATGCACCAGCAGGTAACATAATAAGCGAACACATGGTAGGAAAATTGTCCAGTGCACAAAAGAGATCCTGGATGACATTAAACAAATGGCCCAAAGTAGCTTTAGAAATGGTTTCATGCATCTTAGGCTGTTAGCTGTTTTATGTTTCCTGTCTGGAATGAAGAGAGAGACAGGGCAAAAGAGTCGGGGCCTTGTTTATGCTCATGTGTTTATTGTATCAGAGACATTTAAGTAGGAGGATATGACAGGTTTTCAAGGGGACAAGGTATGACTCAAATCCAGGTGCAGCTTATTTTCCATGAAATGCATCACTTGCCTATTAGACATAGATTTACCAGCAGCCAAAACAAATCTTGGCAAAGCTGGCATTCTTCTTACCCTAAATGAATGGCATCTCAGCTTGTTATTGTTATTTTACAAATACAACAGGTGTTGCTGATTTCTGCTTGATAACCTGCTGTTTAAGGGGAATTATTTAACTTATACATACAGATAAGTGGGCTGCTAAACCAAATTCATCCCAGGTGTAACTGCAACAATTTTTTTGGTTCCTAAACTACAGATTCTTTTGCTAAATCTTATGTATTAGAACTGGACAGCTGTTACTGTGTTCTTCCTAAAATAATGGATTTTGAGGTATGTTTGCTTCAAGGAGGTGAGCTCCCCCCCCCCCCAATCATTCTGGTGCCTTCTCTTTGCATTTACTTAGGAATAAATGGCATGGTAAGCACATAAAAACATATATCAGAACTTCACATTCTTTGAAAAATAGACGTTGTGCTGTGGACATGCCAGGAATCTGGGTCACAAATGGGATTTCAGCCTGAAAATGCTCCTGAACTGTGTAAGGTAAAAAGAAAACTTATCGGAAGAGCTTGGAGGAATTCATTTGGATCATAAACATGTTTTAGAAATCAGTGTCCTTTGAGAGACTAAATTAACATGGCTTTTTTTGAGACGGACCCAAGCTACTGCAGTGTTTTAAAACTTAAGCTAATGAAGAACTGTCTATAGACCTTATTGGGGTTTTTGTTGTTGTTTTTTTTGTTTGTTTGGGTTTTTTTTTTTTGGGGGGGGGGGGCAGGGAGACATGAAACAAACACTTCTTTAGATACTGGAAGTTATATCCAAGGGAATGGTATTTCCAGGTAGCCTGCCAGCATTGGGTGCTGCATGCAGTACAGCAGATAAGATCTGCTACACAGTTTAAAGATACTTGAACACTCCCAACATTTTTGCATGCTTCCAAAGAGAGAAATACCACAGACCTGAGGTTACGGGTGTCTGTGTTGGGTTTGGTGGGAGGGAACAGATTCATCCAGTCACCCCGCAGCACTGAATCATTATTTCCAGAAATGTTACCTCCTGAGTCAGTCAGTAATTTGGGGGTATCCACAAGTCCATGCCTGTAGGTGGGTATATAAGTACCCACTCACATCTAGTGTAAATACCACTGGCAGGATAACTTCCGCATGAACTACTGTGCAGTAATCCTTTAGGAGCTCAAGAGTTAGTCTTGCCTCAATGGGTCTTTGGTTATGCTAAAAACTGTCCCCCAGTTACTCTTGTCTGTGGATGGAGGCAGCTTGACTAACTTACTGAATCATGGTAATGATTTTAAAATTATTTCAAGTTCCATCTCTGACATGATTCATCAAAATGGCATGCAGTGTAGCCCCACATGATGTGTCTGGCTTTTGGGTCTCTTGGTTTGGTTCTGACTACAATCACTGGTCTTCCTCATAAAAGAGTTTCTGAAGGTTTTTTCCCCAGAAGAAATGAAAGTGGAAGGGACACGTCTTTTAGTGCAGCTTTGTGCATGAAGATATGCCGCTCCTGCTGCTGCTGGCTGCTAAATCAGTTTTATCGTTGTATGTACTTTAAAACATATACCATAGATAAGGGAGTCTTGATTGCTTTAGTTTTAAGGGTTATTTGTTACTGCAGACTCCAGCTGACATGGTGGCCTCTCGTGCTTGATGCTATATTTATAAAATTGAGAATGGTTCCTGGACTCCAGAGCTTTTACTGTTAGCCCTGTTTTGTAAATAGGCAGAAGTCTTACAAGACAAAGCGACTGGCCAGTAGGTGACACAGAGAAACTGTGGTAGAAGTAGGAACTATCTGATTTTAGAAATGAGAGGAAATTCAGTGTTTTATTTAAAGCACAAAACCTGTGACAACTTATGTTCCGAGCCAGCATTTTGATACTTATTGATAAAACACAGTTTCTCTGGTGAACTTCTAATAGGCCAACAACAAATAGGATGCCAGCAAGAGCCTTGGGGCAAGTGTATCCAGTCACGCTGTATATGAAAACATAAAAACCAGTCAAGGAAGCAGAAACCTTTTTCTTTTCTTCTCTCTCAACCCCCCACAACAGCCCACAATATACCTGATCCTAACACCTTTGTCTCATTTAGTGGTTTGTTGCATTGCGCTGTGCTTACTGGTGTAGCGTTTGAGCACCTCCTATATTATCAGTGGTGTCCTATGGGATCTCTTCAGGAGAGTGATGTATGGCTTTGGATTCTAAACAGTGAGTCAAGTGGCTAGCTGGGTTTTTAAAATCTGTCTCTAATCTCTAATTTACCCCAATGTGTTCTTGCCCTTGTTAATCCCCTTAGGACAGTGAAGAGTGAAGGGAAAAGTATTTGTATAATTGCTGTGTTCTCTTAGTTCATTCTTGGTGTGCTCTTTGAGAACAGAAGTTCAAACTCTGCCTTTGTATTTGGACTAGAAGTGTGTGTTCCTGTAGCGATCTTGAGCTCCTCCCAGATGGGAGCTTCCCACCCAGAGGCAGCTCTGGTGGCCATGTCTGTCTGCAGCTTTTCAGAAGAGCTGCCTCCGGGCCCAGACACCCAACAAACCCAGCTTGAGTTCCTCATTCTAAATCAAAACATACCCAAATGGGTTTGGGTGTCACTATGAAATGAGTTGGCAATGCTGTTGTGGCAAGCCGTTTACTTCTCCTTTGTGACTAATTTGGCTGTTTTCCCCCACTCCCCTTGAACATTTCTAATGGCTTCCCAAATCCCTTTCCCCTTGTTGCTTCCTACTGCTAAGCCAATTAAATTTCTCTTAACTCTTCTTCTTTATCCTGGCCAGCTTTTCTCCTGCACTCCTCGTGTATTGGTGATATACCTAGCCCCTTATCCAAAGACTGAAGTATTGAGGCTGACTTCAGATGCTCTGCTCACCTGGTAAATGCAGCTGTATAAACTAGAAGCCTTCTTTTCATTCCCCAAGACATTCTTTGGGGTCTAGGACTGTCTTAGAGACAGCTGTTGTCCTCTTCTGTACCTTTAATCCAGTTGTTTCTTGCTCTGCTTTTGTCAGACAAGGCTTTTTTTTGCACGAACTCAGTATTTGTGTTGCGAAATATGCCTCCCTGAGACATACTGCGCAGATGGCAAACAATAGCTGTCTCCAGCCGGGAAGGAAATCCATTTGTCACTGTTTCACCATCAGTCCCCATTGTGTTGCCTACAGACAAACCCATTCATCAAGACAAGTTCCAAAGTGCTGGTGTTTACCAGGGATGCTGCACAAACCCTGTCTGTTTAAATGCAAGTCCTCCCTCTGCAGTTTCTAGCATTGCTCTTTATTTCTGTTACAAGGATGTCTAGAAAGACTACCTGACGTCAGCAACCTGTTTTCAGGTGATGTTTAGTTTTGAACCCTGAGTGGGTTGTTGGCAATAAGGACAGAATCTGGGACCTCTTTCTGACAACCTGTTCAGCCTAAGTGAGAATGGGTGGCTTTTTTTTTACTAACATGAAGTAGAACGTGATCTTACATGTGCCATCCTCTACCTGTTGCCCACCACACATGCCAAATACCTCATACTGAAAGAAGCCACCTTTATGGATCTTGCAACCTTTGTGGAAATGTTTGGACAAAGGTGTGAAAAGGGGAAAAGATGTCTTTTTTTTTTTTTTTTTTCTAATCAGGGTAATAGCAGAGCTAGGACTGGACCTAAGTTCTTCTTTTCAGTGTCCTGTCCACTCCGTAAAGCTTTCTTCTGAGGCTGGGTCCTTACCCACTGATGTACTGGTATCTCCAGAAGAATGCATGCTCTGAAGTCCAGGAGGAACTTCTGTTCTTGTAGACAACCTGCGAAGCATAGAGCATAGGACTAGATCCTGCGGACAGGGAAGGCAGCACTCAGGATCAGGTGGTTGTGTCGCTAGACCCAGTAACTAATGCCAAGTGCCCTACAAGCTCAGAAGGGCTGGTGGGTACTGCCATGTCTGTCCTGCTACCCCTGAGGAGTGGGCCCTTCAGCTAGGGGTAGGCCTTGGCACTGGACTTTGTGCAGAAATGTTTTTGCTGGCACTAGATGAGTCTAAGCTTTGCTTGTTTTGATTTGAGGTGTTTTCAGCCAAATTATCACCATGTATGGGGTAACAGTGAGAATTTGCTTGCCATGGGGAGACTCAAAAAGAGACTAAGAACTGGTGGGAAAAAATATCCTTGAGATGGCAACAGCAGCCACAGAAGCAAGATCAGGTATTTTTAAAAAAAAAAAAAAAACAACACGTAAGAAAGGGGTGAAAGTATTCCATTTTGGGTGGGCTGAAATCATGAGACTGCAGTTAGAAGAGAGAGGCTGTGGAGTTCCTGCACAAAGCCAGAATGTGCTGGGGTGGGAGGGTTTATCTGGAGAGCGAAACAAGGATCAGTCAAAGACTGAGGGTTATCTAGGAACACTGGTGTGGAGACTCTGTCTCAGAGGCACTGAATTAAGGGGTTTCTGACCAGGGTGTTTAGTGAGGGAGTGTTCGTAACTGTAAGTAAGCGGATGCTGTTAATCAGAACAATATGGAGCAGGCAAGTACCCTTCATACTGCAGGGCTTTTCTTTTTTCCTTTCTTTTCCCTCTCTCTTCTCCCTCCCTAGCATGTATATCATGTGCTATATGAGGGCTTGGTGGTTTGAAATCAGTGAAGATCGGCTGCATTACAAGAGCTGAGGATATGACACATGTAGACTTAATTACGAAACCTGCAAATAAAAGAAGTGTTCTGTATACCCAAGAAATCACGGAAAGGGTTAGTGTTTCACCAGGAAGCTGACAGCACCACAGTGGACCACAATTAAGACTTTAAAATATGTAACAGCATTTTTATGACATCAAAGTACCATTGCCGCACAAGGCAGCGTTTATGAAAAGATCCCTACTCTTCACCCTACAATCATGATGTACGTATTGGCAATAAGGAAGTCAGCAATAGCTATTTACTGCTCTCCTGCAGCTGTGGACTTATAACTTAGGTCCCTAATTAAGTAGAAGCAGGGCTAACCACGAAGCACACCACAGTGCCTTAAAATGGCTTTCATACTGCGGAAATCTGGTGTTCGGTTACTCCAGAGAGTGGGTTTTTTTCCCCTTGAAAACTATATTTGCACATTCAGAAATAATTATCTGGAGATTAAAAAAAAATGCTGTCTTGATGCACCATGAGATCTAAAGAGCTTTTCATGGAAAGCATTTAAAATAATAAAAAAAAAATCTCGCTCTGTATGGGAGATATTGACACCAGCCCCATCTCTGTCATCAAATGTGAGTGACTGTTAGCAAAGAAACTAGTCATGCTGCACAAAAGAGATCACAGCGTGTGCGTAAATCTGCATAACCTAATTGACTATTTTGGGAACGTGATCTTCAGCTGTAAAAACCCGCTTTTGACAAAACAATAAAGTTAAAAAGGAATGTCCCATCATTATGTTCCTTAAATGTCACAGGAACTGCAGTAAGTGCATCTTGGCAGAGGCGAGCCTACATCATTAGTTCCTCTCCTGGTTGCTTTTAGGTTTTTTGTTCCACATGGCCTGACTTGACAGGACAACAAATAGGCCTTTGCATCTGTACACATTTACTAGTGGATTTTATCGTTGGACATCAAGGAAATTGAGTCTCATCTAAAGGTTTATGACTGTACACATCTGTGGATTTTACTACCCTGCTTTCAAACAAACAAACAGCAGCAGCAGAAAATTATTTTTGGAAAGTAAAGTTTAAGATTTAATAATCATTTGATGTTCTGAGAAGTCCTTGGCTGTTTGTCCAATATTTGCTGAACGTTTGTGGAGCGCTTTAGTTATTGGGGGGTGGGGGTGGGTAGGGAGCTGGGGGGGCAGGCTGGCTTCTGCCTTGCATCAAGAGGTGATTTGTGTCATTCCAGCCTCCCTCTCTACCCCCAGCATCGCTCGCTTTTGTTGGATCGTGCATAGAGATGACTTATCATTGGGAATAACCACCTTTGTAGAAATTCTGTCTCTAATCGAAAGCGTGGAAAAGAATCAGGGGGGTGGAGGGTGGGTTTTAAACTGGGGCACAATATTGCCCTGTGCTGCTTTTGCTCTTGTCTGTTAATAAGATTTCAACATGTTCCAACTCTGCTGGTTGGCGAAAGAGAGCCTGAAATCTCGCTAGGGTAAAGCAAGGCCTGAACAGTCTGCATGCCTTGCTCATTTAAATTCCTGATGAAATTAGAGGGCTGAAGGATTTGTTCAAGATTTCCTCATCATCAAAGTATTGCACAGTTCCTATGCCAGGAATTTCACACCTGGCTGTAGTCTGAGCTGTCACATTTAAAAATAAATAAATAAAAATCAGAATCCTGAAGCAAACTTTGGAAGCAGCACCTGGGTGTAAAATGAAATGCTGCCCACCTAACATTTCAGAGGGGCTTAAACAACAATTTTGTGTGAATTGCTGCCTATTTTTTCTTAATGCTGTGTTTATGTGTAAACCTCAATGTGACAGCTTAGATGCCAACACTCTGAAATATTTTGCTGATAATAATTTGAGGTTTGTACCTCCTCGTTTGTTTCATTGGAAGAGGATTGTCCAGGGTGAAAATTGAGGTCTTAAGTTAATGCAGCCTGTTTTGATGAATTACGCTTTGTTCATGAATATTTTAATAGCTTAATAAGCGAGGACTGGAAGCTGATTTTCTTTTTTCAGACTGGGGAGCTGGGTGGAGGAGGATTTTTGCCTAACAGGAGATTCTTACTATCTGTCTTACATAAAGGGTGCTGTTTCATGAAAATGTCTTCAACCTATTTTATTTTAACTTGCTAGTGTTTCAACTGAGATTAACTTTTTACATGGAGAGAGTGATTGGGATAAAGAGCCTGAGAAAGATGGTGCTTGTTACTCATTGTTTTGTAGTGAGGAAATGGTGTTCTCGGTTGACCTTATAGATTGATTTTACTCTAATGTATGCTGATGTATTCACTTTGAGGTAGGCTCTTGGAGGAAGTGCCCGGAGAAAGAGACTGGGCTTCATGGTGCTTCCCTAAGGAGAGGACTCTCGTCCCTTCCTGCTGTGCTTATGGTGAGTCTGTTTTGAGGCCTCCTTTGGGCTGTGTTTGGACTCACTCCTATGCAACTGTCCAAAGGTGTGACAGAGTCTAGAGCAGGGCCAGGGTCTCCATACGGACCTCTCAAGTCCCTGTGCTGCGGCCTGACCTCAAGAACAGATTGCATTGTCATCGTCTTTTTAAATGGTGTCATCTGGACAAAGAGTGAGCTGCATGTAGGACTAAAATAATAATCATCTTAGAGGAAGTGATGGCTAAACATCTTTATTGGGCCCAGCAAGAAGCCCCAAGAGCAAGTTATGAAGACAGAGGATGGAGCAGTACTTATGCCTTTTGGTGAGCTATTGCAGCCAGCTCATTTAACAGTTATGTAAAGGCAAAGTTTAAGAAACAGTTGCTTGCTGGGAAGAATAAATGTATGTTTACCCTATACCACACAGTGCAAGTGAAACTGCCACTGAGGTGAAGAAAGCCTGTGGCAGTCCCTCTTCTCAGTCATTTGTAAATCTTTGAATGAGTTCCCAATGCGAATTGTTACTCCGCTCTGCAGTGGGCTACTTTTTGGCCAGCTCAAAGAAGCCCCAGAAAATATTGCACCCATATGCGCTTTTTTTTTACATTCTCATTAAGTTTATAAAACCCACAAATTTAGACCATCTGTCCTATAAATGTTTCTAAACTACACCAAGATGAAAAAGCTGTTCTAGCTTTTTGATATAAGCGGTCAGCAAACCAAACACAAAACCAGAGCAAAGCAAATATTTTCTTGTCATACATGCTTCCCAACCGTGACGGATGAACTGTTATTTTTGATGTGTGTTTGGATCCAAATTTTGGAGAGAAATACCTCCTAGATATGCGCACTTAACACCAAACCAGCTTGATATGAAGAAATCTTGTTGGGGAGGGGGAAACAGAGAGAAAGTTGCACCACATGCTGCCGATGAACTATATTAAAGATGCTGTTTCTTCAATTATTTGTCTTCCAACTGCTCTGCTGACTGCTATAACAAAGCCATCCCAGGCATGGACTGTGTCAGCCCTTTCTCAGGGTAAGGTGTTCACACTTCTATTCAACCCACTTCTCTCTTGGATGTTAATCCAGGAATATTTATTGCCTCCACGTGAGACTCCAAAGTGGGTTTGGAGCATGATAACGAAGAGAGGCTGTTTGCAGCGCTTGGCTGACAGGTGGGATTAAGCACAGGTCCTTGTTCACAGGCAAACTCAACAGCAACCCATGTATTGTGAAAAGACTCAATAAAGCAAGTGGGAGAAAGTGGAAAACTTACTTGAGATCCTTTTTCCTGGTGTTTCCATGGACACAATAAATCTCCAGCCTAAACCCTTTAGGAATGAGAAGGCACTGTTTAAATTGTAGACTCTGCTTTGGTATTCACAGCTAAGCGGAAAAAAAGGAGTCTCTTCTGATTGTATCCAGTGGCATTTTTACCTTCCTTTGCTATTGGCACATTACTGTTGTGAGGGCCAGATTCTCGCCCAAATCCTGGGTCACGGAGGTCTCGTTCTGTAGGATAGACCCTGAGTTTGTATGCAGAGATGTTCTTACCTATTTGCTTTGGGTCTATTACAGCGCTTACTATGCAATTACTACAGGCTTAACCAGAGCACAGATACAACGTGGCGTATCATGATGTAGCCATGGACCTGTCTTACTGGTGTGTGAGGAACCATGAATAGAGCAGTGTGAGGGGAGCTGTGACTGCTCAGTATGCCTGGAAAGCCATATGGAATTATTGTGTCTCTTTCATGGAGGAGGAGGAAAACAGTGGCTGAGCTATGCGGACAGTGAGGGATAAATTGTTGCATGTGCAAGCAGTGCTGGCTTTTTGGTGTCACTGAATGCAACTTGCCTACCTTCAGCTATTTTCTGTGCAGATATGTACAGCTGATACAGTCCTCTGGGCCCTCTTTACCATCAGTAGGAGTTATTGGCAGTTCTTAGGCACTTGTTTTAATCCTCTGTCTTGGAGGTGAAATGTGACTTAAAAGTGTATTGTTCTCTGGTGTGATTATAGGGGCAATTGAGACAAATAGCTTGTAGATACATACTTCTGGGCTGAGGAATGTATCCTACTTGCCAGTGCTGTATGGCCACCTTTTTTTTTTTCTTTTCTTTCATAGAACTGTAGTGCAAAAAAACAAAGTCCAGGATAAAACAAGATAAAAGCTGAGCCATGTTCAACACTGCCATCGCTTCCTGACTCTTTCATGGTATTCAAAGTTTCTCTATCTTTGCTCATTGTCTCATTTGCCCAAGTCTCATTCCAAAATGCATTTCTTCCAAATTCTTCCTGACAGTTATCTGTGGGTTCAACTTCCTGATTTTATGGCAGCTTTACTGCAGGAGAGCAGGGACCAGTGTGCTAGGACACACTAAGTATTTCCGTGTAGCAGAATGTATGACGTGTGCTGTCAGCATTGGCTCCAGAGGAGCTCCCTGTCTGTACATCTCTAGGGCTGGTCTCCCCCACTCATTCCTGCTATGTGGGCAAGACACTGGCAAAAAACGAACAAATGAAAAAAAAAAAAAAACCACCCCAGATCAGCACAGACAGGTGAATAATTGTGATCAGTGATTTAAGCTATTTGTGCCATTAGTAATGTAGTTTTGTGTCAGTGGGCGAATGAGGGAAGTTCATCCACAGTGAGTTGCTCCTTTTAAACATAAAACAAGATGTGAAGGTTTCAGTGTTACTCTTTATGGAGTTCTCCCACTCTGCTCTGTTTTTCCTTAAAAAGAAAAAAATAATGAATGGGGAGAAATTGTACCATTTCTTCTAACTCATTACCTTCTATTGCACATACCTTGGGCTCTGCCTGCTGATCAGGGAGGTACCAGAGCCCCCTGGGAGGCTGAGCACCCAGTCCTCTTGTGCTGGAAATGACTACCAGGGAGTGGGTAGATGACCACTACAACTGTGCTTTGCAGGTAAGATCCCTGGCAGAAGTGTGCTGGCCTCTGTCAGAGCTCAGCTGGAGAGTCTCGCAAACACAGCACCAGTCATTTTCTTCCATCCTCCCACTGCTGTGATAATTTAGCCTGGTCTTTAACCCCAGGGTAGTGCTCTACCTGACTGTCTCAGAAGAAAATGGCATGCTTTGTAGGCAAGCAGCAGTATTCCTCTTTATAGAGCTCTGCTTCTCATTTTAGGAAAATGAAGGTTTATTTTTCCATCCTGCGTTCAATCTTTAATGTATTCTTCAGTATGTCAGTTGAAGTGCTTGCTGAACTAAACAGTTACTTCAGTGAACAGCAGACTTGCTGAAAAAGAAGCATTCTCTGTAAGGTTGGGACAAACTGGTAAATAATTTTGGCAAAAAGCACTGTGTGGATGGAAGAGATGCTGAAACTTTCTTTCAGTGCTTTATCGCTCTGTCTGTGGTTTTGGAAATTTGAAATGGCTAATCTAGGTTTTACCTGCATAGAACTTTCAGCTTTTTAATTCCTATATCAGATTTTGAATATATAAAGGGACCTAACTAAAGAGAAGAAAAGTGCAAAAGGTTACAGACTAATTCCTTTGGAAAACCTTGTTTTGTCAAATGAAAAATTTAAGGTTTATAGTTTAAAGCAAAAAAATTTGGAATCCAAAATTTTGGGCTGATCAGGAATGATTTTTTCATTGTCTGTAAAACCCAAAGTTTGCATTTGACACAACCAAGCTGGGCTCTTTTTTCCGTGGTCACTCAAGGTTTGCTATTTCTGCAGCTTGAGTTATAACTGTTGTGGAAGAAACGCTGCATTCTGTATTTTGGCTTCATTGACAGAGAGGCTGTACAGTGCATTGAGGAATGAGATGTTCTGTACAATATGCCCTGTTTCCTACAGGGCACTCCAAGATGGATAGGAGTCTCTGCAGCAACAGCAGAGGATTTTAGATTTACAACTCGGTGGGAATTCCATAGGTCTTCTGAATTCTGCAGCCTTCTGTGTATGACTTCTAGTGTTTTATAGGAACTGGAGTTGCATCATCAGGCTAAGACTGTGGACTTAAAAGTTATATTTATAAGTCATTAAAAAATTGTCAACTAATGTACCTATACATGAAAGCTTTACATGCATGCATGAGCTTGCATACTGAACAATGATCTGAATTCACTACTGAACTGCCTTACTAATCTGCCAGGCTTAGCAGCCAATCAGCAGCTCTTGATAAATCAGGTTAAAAAATAAATAAATAAAAATTTTGGAACACCCTTTATGTGAAAGAGGAGGATTGAAAAGAAACATTTTAGAACTAAGGAAAAAAAACCCACAAAGAAACCTTTTTGCAAAAGATTTGGAGAAATCATTAACTCTGCCCGTTTTCTCCCCCCAAAAGTTGAAATACAAATTGTCAGTGTTCTTTTCAAAGGTTCGAAAAAGTTCAGCATGTTTCAGGCTAGCTGGTGAAACTTTTTCTGTTCATTCATTTACAGAAAGCAAACAGAAAATTTTGCATTTCAGATCCATCCAGCAAAACCCCATTACAGAGCTTTTACTTTCCTGTGATTTTCCCCCCCCATGCAACAAAATAGGTGCATGCAGCACTTGAACAGCTGAAATGAATGTCTGAGCTTGAAGTGGGGTCATTTATACGAGTGAGGGTATTGCCATGTTTATTTTAATCAGACTTTTCCAAAACAATATAGCTGACTTAAATCCCGGGTTCACATCCAAGTGGGCAGTCGTCCCAATGCCCTGTGCTCCGTGAAGTGTCCTTCGGACTTTGTCTGACGACTTGTGAGGATTTTCCAGAGAAGGCCTGGAAGGGAGGAGGAATGGAGGTGTAGTGCACTCTGTCTGATTATGAAATAGCTTAGGAATTTGGGACACCAGCAAAGCTCTCCGGTTGGTTGTCAGTGATGTCAGCTAATACCTTTGCCAGTAATGCCCAGTAGCTGCCTGCTGTATTTCTAATGCATCGACATACTACTTCTAGCAAGTCGCATTTCATTTTTTACACCGTGTTTTTTCAGACAAGTAGAAAACTATTTTATTTTACTGCGTGGAGGAAATACCCTTCTTTAAAAGAACTTGAATAACTCCAGTAGGCTAATACAGTTGCACCGGGAAAGCATGAAGAATTAGTCTTAGGAGCTGGATCCCGTTGTTGCCCTGTCCATTGCATTCACATGCCTGCAACTGATTCATTTAATTGCGTGTCCCTGTAGCCAAACACTAATGTCTGTATTCCGCAGATTCTTATCATTACTCCTCTGCCTAATTGTGTGTTACAGTGAGAAGGATGCTTACTACTACATCTGTTGCCTATATCTGTTTTACTTCTCTTGAATCTTAGATGTCCTTAATTGCAATGTGTACACTAACTCTTAGCTGCTGAGTTTAAGTTTTTCTCCCCCTGTTGCGCTGCAAGAGAGCAACAAGATCTGTCTGTAGCTTTGCAATTAAAGCAGAGGTATGCTGAGTTTCTTCCCACTTGTTCCTCACCTCCACTGTGGACAGAGTTACGCTAAGAAGATTTATGCTTGAATAGTTTTTCTGCTTTGGTGAAATGCAGTAAGATATCCAGGTGTTTGAGGTATGGTTTTGAGGTACCATATGAAAATAGAATTGAACTGGTTTGAAAGGCTGTACTGTAATATATATGAGTTAATCCACATAGTTGAATTGTACAAGTGAAGATGCAATTCTTTCGGCTTTTACGTTGCTTTGTGTCATAGCAGCATTTGACTACTTTGCACACAAATCAGTAGCTCTGGCAAAGCCCTAGAATAGGTTGTGGTGTCTGACGCCAAGTTATTTCCTCATCACGGGCAAAACTCAGTCTGAGCTGTGTGTCATCTTTAGCTGTTCCAATTTTGCACTTGTGTGTGCTGGAGACATGGGGATAGGAAGACGTAACCCTGCAGCTACTTCCCCGTGATCTTTGGACCTTCTGAGCCATCAGGCACCATATGCTTGTACAAAATCGAACTTCTGTGGTCATGCTTTCTCTCCACAAGTACCACAGAGACTAGCATTTATTAGTAATTTAGTTGCTTGGATTTGTCTGTTGTGCCCTCTATCTGTGGTTTTAGGTGAGCAAACTAAAAACAGCTATAATTTTTTTAGGTATGCTAAGAGCGTATTACTAAAAGTAGTGCTATAAATAAGGAGAAATAATGCAAAACTTTGTTTTATGTCCCCTTCTGAACACATTCTTTCTCTCAACAATACTTTCTACTGCACTAGCAGAGGACCCTGCTTCTCAGTTGCTGGATGTATTTCGAGTTACTCCTGTCTCCAGTACATAAGTGTCATTTCAGTTGCCAAACACAGGAATTGATCCTAAGCTCACAGAAATTAACAGGAATCATTTCTGTTAATTTCAATACAATTTGTGTCAGACTTGTGCTTCAGAAAGGCTGTTTTGTTTTCCTTGCCTCCCAAAAATGAAAAAGGCGACCAGTGCCAGCAACAGGGATAGCTCTCATGCAGAACTCAGTCTTCTCCAAGAGGCACACACTGTCTGCTGGCTGATCCGTCCTCCAGTTAAGAGGTTCTGCTAAATTTGTTACATCTGCAGTGTTTGCTTTTTGACATCTTTGCATGTATATAGAAAGTATGGGTTTCCCTGCCACATGTCAGAAGAGGACCACCAACCGATCCTGTTTTATGTGGCTTTAAAGAGACAAAATTATTGGTGTGCAAGCTTTTCTATTGACTGAATAGCATTGATTCACTTATTTAATCTCATTTACAGGGAGGTAGATAAGCAGAGTTGTAAATAAACATAGTAGTTAAACTGTTTCACTAGAACACAAACTTAGAAATATTCTGAATTCAATATGATTTTTCAGCTGATGAAAAATTGTGCATAATGGTGTTGGACAATGTATCCCAGTAATAATGTTTCCTATGGTGAATACTCTGCCTCTTAAATTGAGTACTCCTCATGCCTTTGCATGTCAGCAGGTAAAGGAAGGAGCTTATGATGTGAATGAAGTTCATGGAGAGGTTAATAACTTTATTATTAGCACTGATTGGGAGGTAAGCAAATCAGCATTCAAATATGCAAAGTAGAGAGGAAAAATTCCTGTTGGATTTTCAGGTTGCTATTAGTAGAGCTTATTTCTTTACTTTTTTGATGAGGAACAGCTGCAGATTAGCACAGGGTAATCAGAGACAGTAGACAACCTGGTAGGGTCATTGTGCACTGCTCCTTTGAAATGCTCAAGTTTATGGGGTGTCAGAGCAAGCTGGGGCGTGAACCGACTGGGCTGAGTTATAACAATAGTTTGAATCACAAAGGGCCGGACCATCAGCTGGTTGAGATCAGCAGACCTCTGCAGTGCAGATAAATCCATTTATTCCAGGTGGGGATTTGCCCCCAAAAGCTTTATCCTTATATCTGCCAAAATTCTATCAGCACAAAAATTTGATGTGATCTCAGTTGATTATGGTCCTGCAGTCACCCCAAATGAGTGTTTCTGTAATGGAAAGATTTTTAAAAGGTGACCACATTGAGCCATGACCTCATTTTTAGAAACAAGCAAAGACTGCTGAGTTTCTGCTGGCTGTGTTTTGAAAAATGACACTTTTTTGTCTAAGTTGGAGACTGCTTTTTGAAAAAGATAATTTCTTTTTTAATTGACATATGAAAAGTGAGTGGTTGTTTTTTTTTTTATTGCTCCAGTTGTATGGCTGTACTTCCCCCCCACAACTGTTTGGTCTTCCTGGGTTTTTTAAACTACCTAAATTGAAATAGAGCAATGGGGGGGAAAAAAAAAAAGGGCAAAACAAATGATGGAAGAGGAAAATAGAAAAACATTTTTAAGAGGGGGTGAAAGCAAAAGTCTGAATTAAAATGCCAAAACAATACTGATCACATTTAAAGAAAAAGTAATTTTTAAAAGCCTGTCACTTAAAACATTTTCTGATTTTTCCGCTATCTCTAATTCCAGTTTATTTTTTGCACAGAAAATACGAAACCTTGTTTATCAGTGTATGGTCCATTTCAACATTTTAAAAGTTTTTGTGCGTTTTTGTCCCTTTGAGATTTGGTGTTTTGGGTTTTGTTTTTTTTGTTTTGTTGTTTGTTTTTTTTTAAGTTATGCTGTACTCATTAAGTTCAATGAAAGTTGTGTGAAATAAATTCATATGCTAATCTCAGCTGAGCACTTTTGGAGGTGAACCAAATTTATTTACTGTTGTTGCCTCCTTGTACCGTATTATGGACTCTAAGGTTCACTGCTCCAAGCTGCGCAGCAAGTTCAGGAACAAACCCTGTCTATTAACACAGGGCTTCTGCATTCACTTGTGTTTAGTTTCTCTCACCTAAATAAACACCCAGATAAGTGGGTTAGAATGGGTAGGGGACCTTTCTCTTCCTTTTCTACCCATGCTTGAAATTGCTGTAGACTTGTCCCAAGATAGAACAAGAATAGTTCTTAAATCACACAATTTCTCAGTAAAAAGGGACTTTGACTAGAAATTGCATTTTTGGTGGAGATTGTGGCAGATTTGATACACTGTTTTTTCCATCATAGCTTCTCCCACATTAGCTCTCTTAGGCACTGAGGATCAACTCTGAGGGTAGTGTACTGGCTTTCCTTAATCAAATTCAGGTCTTTTTGTAGATACTGCAATGCTCTGTGTCTTCTGTGACTCTCTGTCCAGCGCGCCATGTCATCAGCTTCTTCCCTGTCTGTGGAGAGTAAGGAAGGAGACCAATACAGGGCTGGAGGCTTTGCATTCATACCTTGCTAAGAATCTGCATTTCCTGTCCTAGCTTTCAGCATCACATCTTTGCCAGACTGCCTCAGCCTTATTTCAGGGTTTAGTGGCCAAATACTACATATTCATATCTTGTCTCCTGTAAGATTGGAAGGAAAAGTCATCATAAAACATTAATATTTTATTTACAGTTGGCTTGATCAGAATCAAAGTCATGTTTCCTTTTAGCTTAATGAGTTCACATCTGCAGTCCAGCAGGCAGATCAGTCGTGTCTGAGCAGGAGCAGAGCTGACAAGGGTAAGAGCTAATCAGCCACGTCTCATGTTGGGATTAAGAGGCAAACACTGGGTTGTTTGCTGTCCCCATCACTGGAGTTTCAGCTCTGCAGAGAGGGTGATGTTACCAGTGCCTTTTGGGGAGGCTACGAAATTCCTCCTAGTCCAGCAGCATGGCATAACAGGAGATTCATCTGTGAAGAAAATGCAAATTCTGGGTCAGACAGAGGTACAAATAAAGAGGATAAAACAAAGAGGGAAATGACGGCCAGTCTTTTGAATGAGATTCTCGGCTTGTGTGAATTCATTCAGTTTCTTCTGGGTGACACCAGCCAAAGATCTTGTCCATGGACACTGTTTGGGCACATCTGAACAGAGTGGTCCTTTCTTTTATGCAAAACTGGGCATTTGGGAAGAGGCATTTGCAGCACTTGAGTAAAGATTTGGCCAAGCCTTCTCCAACATTACCTGTTGTAATCTTTAGGAAATGTAGCAAAAGTTGAACTTCCCATACACCACTTCAGAGTCCTGTTCTGATAACAAAAATATGAATTATAGCCTGTTACTTTTAAAAATGGATTTATTTTTTTCTTGCATGCCTATTATGGGGCAGGGGGGTATTTTTCAAATTAGCCATAGGAACTTATGTGCTCTTAAAACAAAAATATAGAAAGAACTGAAAGCATCCTGACTATTCTTGCCCATGATTTATGATAATATGCTAATTGAAATGTCAGTATTGTCTCCTCTAACTAGTACTATAGTTTGCTTTTTTCTATTGCAAAACTTTTAGTTTATGCAACTGATGTCAATAGAGCTACACTAATTTATGTCAGCTGGTCTGAGATTTTTGCTTATGATTTTTGCCTTGGCAAAACACATATATAATATTGTTTTTCCCAGAAGATTGGCTGAATACTCTAAAAGTCATTATTGACTAATACTGGGGTTAGCCAAGTCGGACTAAGATTTCTTTCAGTAGTGGAAACATCGATCATTAGGGTGAAACAGATTGTATTTTGCTGAAAGAAAAGCTACTTCTGTTTATTTGTAGGGCATAAACATCCCGTAGGTCTGTTCAGAGTTATAACAGTGTAAATCCATTATAGCTGAGTGGAGACACAAGCCCGTTATTTTTCAATGAGTGATATTCACCTGTTTGCTTAAATGATGCCAGGTGGACAGAACCAACTTTTATAACAAATTTAAACTCCTCATAAACAGAGCTTTAACTTCCCCTCTTCTTTGATTTTGTACTGCAGACCTTGAGAACGATGGGGACATCTGTACCTTTGTGGTGAGGCATAACACCAGGTGAAGGAAAAATCACTTGTCCTTATCCTCATCGCATCGAACAGATTTGCCTGCTAATGACATCACAGACCATCTGAGGGGGGAATTAAGTTACACTAATTTTTGAAAAGTTAACGCTTTCTAAAACTTAAAACTCAAAGCCTGGCCCTGTTTTGCCAGCGAGACCGTTTTGCAAACAAGTGGCCTCAACTTCAATAGGTACAATTGCCCTCTGACTCCTCTGAGAAATACTGATTTACACCAGTTCGATCACATAATACACAAGCTGATACGGGTTTGGCCACAGTCTGGTAAATCAGGATCTTCAGCAGATAAGAAACCTGGACAGTAGATGGAAGCAGCAAGATTTGCCATGATGTGGATGGTGATGATGGAGGAGAAATGGGTATTGGGTGGAGAAAAGTCACAGAAGGAGACGCTGTGCCAAGTATAGGAAATCTCAGTAATTTGTAACTTGGGTATTGGTGTTAGACCTGTCTCCTAAATTCACCTGAAGGTACAGAGTAATGAGGGAAGGTGATTATGAGAATTTCTTTCCCTGTTGATAAGACATTTCAGAACAGCATCTGTCTGAAGTCTGGTATCAGAATTTTGATTTTGCAGTGGGTAAGTGTGCCTTGTTCTTTAAAGTGCCAGATATTCAGCTCACAGTAAGGTCTTCAACTTTATTTTAGGTGAACTGAAATTTCTGTAAAAATAATAAGACTCAGGAGAAAGAATTGCAGTAATCCTTTCTGGCTGTGACAGAAACAGGTCCAACCATTTCCAGGTCTGCAGAAGCTTGGCAGGATTAAATGTTAGCCAGAGTCCTAAAAAGACAACAAGCTGTTTCAGTACATCTTAGTACCAGGCTTATGAACAGAGGATTGTGGTTCCAGGGTAAACTCACACATTTCTTACAGATGTGCAAGCAGGTAGTTAGAGTCTTCTCCAGAAACTGCACACAGCAAGGTTTGGGTTTAACAATGTTTTACCTATCTTCTAAGTCAATATTTGCGCATCTGACCTTTGCTGTTTTAAAAACATAAGCAAGTCGTGCAGTTCTGTGCAGGTCACCCACTTGTGCTCAGAAAAGCTCTCCAGTTATCTCCTTCCTGTAGAATCCTGGGTTTGGCACATTTTGTGTGGCTGGAGCTCTATTCTTTTTTGATGTGCTCTTGTTCTTTTCATCTGCAATTCTTGATGAATGCCTAAATACTGGATGGTACTGCCTTTGTTCCTCCTCTAACCTGGCCAGTGTCTTCAGATGACAATATGGAACTTAACCCAGTGTAAGCAGTGAACATTCTCAGCTAGATTTTTTGGAAGGGTTTACCTATGCAATGACTGGAAGTGAAACAAAGAGCCAGACATCTCAGAAATCACTCCTTGGTAGGCGAATAGTTTTTCAGCTCTTTCTGTAATATCCACAAACTAGGCTATTTCGCAGGGAAAACTTAGTGCGGGTATAAAAGACAAATCCTTATCTGACATCCTCATCTGCCCTGTCTGGTATTCTGTTGTACTCTGGCACTGTGGGTGAGGTGTATGGAATCTGCCGCTGTTGGGAAAACTGAACTCTGCTCCTCTAAAACTGAGAACTGCAAACTGCTCCTCTGAACTCGTCTGAGGCTGCTGCCATGCTCCTGGGTGCAAGAGGAAAGAAAGGCTTCTCTCTTTAATAACCTATAAGCTAAGATGAGCCAACAGAGTGGGGATGAGCAGCCAGCCACTAACCACATCTTTTTATTTAGGTTCATAGTTATGTTTTAATTTAGGACACAGTGCATTTTTGCCAGTTCCAGGGTATTCTAATTCAACCCATTTTGGGGACTTTCAGAAAACATTTTGTCCCAGCCGTCATCATAAGGTGTCATTACCAGATGTAAATCTTCGGTCAGGCAAACCGGTTTACAACTGGTCTGTAATAAAGCACACTTGACCTTCTTTGAATTCTTCAGATCAAACTGCTTAGGCATTTTTCATACTTCTTCCTGCCTTTTGGTGGCAAAATCTCAGTAACATACTGTTCTGTACAAGTGCACAAAGCTCTTGATGTCCAAATGGATGATTTTTATGGTAGATGTGATGCTGTCAGCAGTGCTGACACTAATTTCAGTACGCCAAGTTTACTCTGTGTAGAGTCATTACACTCTGTCCATGATGACTGTGCACAGAAGTCAAGTCTTACCGGCAACAGTGGATAAAGGCTGACCAAGGCCTGACAGCAATCCATGGTAACTGGAGTTCTTATCAAGGACAACTTCCCAAAGGAAACCATCCATCTCCCTTTACATTGACCTGGATGCTCTGCTGCATTCTCACTCCAGTGCATGTAGCTGATGATTTCCTGTCACTCCTGTAAGATGTCCTGTATGTTGAGCCTTGGCAGCCCATGGCATCTTTACATGGTAGATGGATTTCTCTGGAAGACTATGGCTTACTTCTGTTCATGTTTCTCGTACTCTAGCTTTCCGTAACAAATATCTTACTATAAATTCTTGGCTGACCAAAGAAGTTTGGCTAATCCTAACTTCTGGATGCTTATCAAAACCAAAGCTTGAATTTCATCCACCGTGAATCCTAGTCTTTTTTTAATGCTGCTGTTTGGAAGCACGACTCCATGTGCTCTTAATAAAATAGTGGAAACAACATGCAGCAACTTTTGTAAACAAACTTAAAAACCTTTTTTTTTCTGAGAGCCAACTTATTTGTAAATAATCTACACCAGATGTTGGCCATGACATAAATTTCCACTATTAATATCTTTTTATATGACCTTGGACAAATCACAAGTCTGTGCCTCAGTTCCCCACCCCAAAAAAAAAAAAGGTGTGGTAGCTTCTGAGGACATGAATGCTTCAGGAACAAGGGTTATTTAAATAACTAACAGACAAAATTTGTGCTTAAGCCATAGTGATGAGTACTGGAACCTAGAGGCTCTTAAAGGTGTATTTCTAATACTCACAAAATTGCCATGATTGTAGGACTTGTAGCAAAGACACAACACACTCCAGTCTGTGTGTTGAGATATTTAGTATATATTTTGGACACCACTACTTGTAGTTGTGTTGAAGTCACTTGTGTAGTAGTTGGGGCGGAGCCAGCCTATTTATGCTTACAGATTGGCTTTTCTAGAAAGAAACTTGAGGTACACCTACTTGGAATGTTTCCAGGATGTGATTTGGATTTAAGGGCAAGATTTTCCAGAGCTGGAGCCTGAAATCAAGATGCTGGGTAAAATTCGCACAAGAGACTCGGTTATCCTCCTCATCAGAAGGCGTTGAGCTGCCAAGCTGGTTAGAGATTACATGCTTTTTAAGGTCCTGGACCTAATTACTTCAGTGGTCAAAGACAACATTATGGTGTTGCCCCAACTGTCAGTCAATTAGGCCAGCAGCCATAAGTATTTTCATCTCAAGGTCAGTGGCAAAACCCCGTTGTTTGCCTAAGTGCCATTCTGGGGCTTCTGATCCTCCTGGAAAAGTGACTGGCCTTACTGCAGTTTCTAGTTTGGGCATTGGCAGAACCGGCTCAATGATGTGTGCAACAGCAGTACAGACGTGTCCGTGGTTGCTTTCAGTCTGAATTTGAGGCTTTTGAGGCAGACACAAAGACAGCTGAATTTTCTGACTTGTATTCGTGTTGAAGCAAATTAATAAAATAGCCTGCATTTTCTTAAGTGTGCAGCCCCATTCACCACCTCAAGAACGTCACAGGAGAAGTTTATGTTGCTTTCTGGGACAGCTTGAGGAGTACTTTCTCTCCCCACCCAAAAGCTGAACTCTTGTGAGACAGTCACTTGTTTCGGTGTCAGTGGGAACTCTTGGGAGCGGAGTTGTTTCAAGAACCTTTGTGTAGTGGTCACATTAAGACGCAACAGCAGAAAGGAAATATGTATTACTGCAGTTACAAAAGGAATTAAATGAAACCAGGTTTTCTTAGGTCTCTGCTGTCCCCCAGCAATGCCGGCAGAGTTGTGTCTGACCTTCTTGCTGAGTTTCAGGTCTTTCCTCCCACAAATAACAAAAAATAACAAATTTCCCAAGTGCTCAGTGCAGGTTCTGCTCCACTCACAAATGGGATTTGTAAGGCCTTAAGTGAGATATCAGCTTGGATACATGATTAAAGAAAAATGCGTGCGTTCTAAATCAGTGGGTTTTTTGAGCGAAAGTGTCAGTATTTCTGCGTACCTCACAGCCCTTGCACTGGTTTTGTTGCTGAGCATTCCGTGCACACAGAGAGCTTCTCTGTATTCTTGTAGTAATGAAAATAACAGATCCTTATTCTAGTCTCCTTTCAGTGCTGACTTGGTTTTGATTTCAGATGAGTTTGTTCGTATTTGCTTTTCCAACACCATATGCAAAGATGCATGAAAACTACAGGAGAAAAGAACAGATGTATAGATCAGCTGTAATATAAAGCTTCCCAGCCCAGAAGTTAGCAGGACCAAATGTATTTGATAGAGCAGCAGCTGAGCAGCTCCCCTCCAAAGTCCCTCAAGGAGAGATAAAAGACCCTCTGGACTGTTAGGTAGAGTTGAAAAAAACCCCATGTTTTCATTCATCACAACACAAAGCGGTGATGTGGATTGTAGCTCCACACCTGCAGCTGTGTTCCAGTTTGACCTTTCTTGTTATCCCTGCCAAAAAATAGATCTTGACAATAAATTCAGAAGAAGCTGGTATGGTTTGGAAAACAATAGCGGTGTCTCATTTCTCCTTTATTATTTCCACATCTGAGGGGTGAGTGTGAAAGAGGAAGCAAAGCCCATGTGCAGGTGGAAATGGAATGGGTAAGATTTAGCAGTATGCACAGTGGAGCAGGTCAGATGAAACTCACTTCATTTCTGAGGACTTTTTCTGCCTGAACTAAACATTCTTTTTAGTAGGGAGGAAGTTTTCCCTCATAATATAGCCTGTGGCCATTTTTTTCCCTTTTAAAATTAGGTGCAGTTTATTGAAAAACTTTGAAAACTAACTATTTTTTCATTGTTAACATGAACTTTTTTGTTAAAACTTAAAATGCTGACAATGGCTATTCTTATAAAAGCGTTTCCTGGGTGCAAAGAAAGGAATGTTTCTGAAGCAATCCTAGGCTACCATGCTTTTAAGCCTTATTTAAAGTTTCTTTCCAGTTGGATTTTCCCCTTTTGAGGTGCCGGGGGGATGGGACACAAATATTGCTGCATGTTCAGGATAGGTTTTCTAGAACCGGTACTAGCCGCAGATTATTTCATTATATTTGCTGATAAGTAAACAGCTTAAGAGGGGCCAGTCTGTCTCCTTTCCCCCTTGGGTCTGAGTTGGGATGCAGGGGTGTAAGTTCAGCTCTGTGGTGTCAGCACTGCAGGGCACACAGTGGTCCGAGAGGTTTGGAGAGCATCATCGTTCAGGGCAGCGCCACTGGCAGATGGCTCCAGCAAAGAGCTTAGCTACCAAAGGATGCATTTTTCTTCCCCTTTTGTTGGCTGTCTCTGGATACTGAGTCCTCATTGCTGAGTCAGTCCAGCCAAGCTGCCTGCACTGTTTCTTTATCTTCTTGCAGGACCGTACTATTTTTCTTCCTATCACAAACATCTTTCAAAGGCTCCTCCATATAGATTTGCTTGCACGAAGTCCTGTTTTTCCTGTGTCATGTCACCTCTCCTCTCAGTATAAAGAAGAAAGAAAGGATCAGTTCTGCCTCTTTTTTTCTTGTAGTGTGCAAAGATACATATCTAACCTTAGCACAAGTTTTATCCAAAGCCTGCTGGATTCAATGAGTCTTTGGCTTACATTCTGAATTGCTTGAATTCCCTCTTTTCCTTTCTCCTAGCTACCACCTCTCTTTTACCTCTTATGGCTTGCTTATTATGTCCTGACCATATCTGCAGCATCTCCTTCCCAAAACACATTCATTAGGTGTGGTGGAACGTATCCAGAAAGTTTCAGGAGCCACGTAAGAAAAACATTAATAAAACCCCCTACTAATGGAATTCTCTGTTAAACATAAATCTAGTTAACCTGTGAACAGGGCTAAGTCACAAGATTGACACCTGGGAACATCAGATGATCGTCACTGGGACAGCTTCCCCTCAGATATAAGATAACGGATTAAAATTGCCTCTGTATTTTACAAACCTGCACCAGCCCTGGTTTATGGTGAAGCACGCCCAACCTGCAAGTAGCTTTACATTTTTTAAAAATGAGCCCCTTTTGTCCTTGTTGTAGTTGTAGTACTTTAGCCTTAAGTAAAAGTTGGATTCAGACTAGGTCTATTGGTTTAAGTGGTGCGGACTGAACTTTTTGCTCCTATCTTTGTCATACGTACAACCAGATACGGCACTGGAGGGACTGGTTTTGCTCTCACTGGAGACTGTGAGATGGTTACTACTTGCCATAGCAGAGCTGACTTGGGCTTCTTGTTCCTGGATTGAAAGCACTTGGTGATTTTGGTTTTAGAATGGAGGCTCAGCTAATGACTCAGGCTGCTTTCAGGAAGGGTCATATGGATAAATACGAAATCATTGAAGGTCTACATTAGATACTATCTTGCAATTCAGCACAGTATTGGTCTTGTTTGAGTCAGCTGGAGAATTACATCTGAGTTCAGGGAGGAGAAGAATGGACCATCTTGTCCCATGGACCGACCTCTTCCTCGGGGAGGGAAGTGTTCACCAAGTATTAGCATACTTGTGTATTTGATTTTATTTCTCAGTGTAATTTGCAGACTTTACCATACTCCTTATCTCAACATTTTCAGGAAATCCATCCCTTTATTCCAAAACATAAATGTAGAAAAAACTTCCCCCTTGCCCTCACTTATCTCCCCCCCTTCAGTTTGGGCAAACAAAATCATTCAGGTAAAACTTTTCCAAATGAACTTTGTGACTAGGGGAAAGAATGTAATTACTATGTTCAAGGAAAACAGACATTTTCCTCTAATTAAAAATCCAGTTTTCCACGGGAGGAGGGGGGAACTAAAGTTCAACAACTTTAGTCTCTGTATGTGCCTGAAGTGCATGGAGAAAATTGCACAGATGGCAGCTCTGTGAATGAGCAAGTGGAGACAACTAGAAAGCTCAAACTTTGCAGGCTGCCTATGCATGGACTGCTTTTTAGCATCCCTTGGAGATTATGTTATTTGGTTTTTTCCTCCTTTTATTGGAAATTTCCTCATTTTCCTTTCCTACCCCTACTTATATAATTTAGGAAAAATGTGAAAAAGGCAGGGAGGGGAAATCCAAGCAAAACTTAATTATTTTTGAACCAGCTTCTTATTTTATCTTGAAACTTTCAGAAAAGACTTTTCTTCTCTCACACCCTGTGAAGGAGATCTGTATCAGCCACCTGTAGTTGTGCTAATCCAGCATCTTGCTGCCATAATAGTCTGCCTGATGTATGGTAGAGTTCCAGGTGATTAAAAGGTGTGAATTTGGCTCTGAAATTTCAGAATACAGATACAAAGCCAGGTGAATGAGGGAAGCGGCCGCAAGATCTAGTGAATAACCACAGCTTCCTTCCATCCTGCTGTGTGTGTTCGTGGCTAAGGCCTCGGTTCGAAGGGAAGAGCAAAGACACAAAGAAGGTTCTGTAGCTTTCACAGTGGTTGTCCTCTTTCCGGGTGGTTTTTTGCTGCTCTGAAGGCATATTTCATGGGACACTTCACAGAATCAATGCAACTCATCAGCAAATGGGTGCTATGTGCACCAGGCCTGTAAGAGGGCAGGCATTTGTTTTCATGGCACGTCAGGGACTTTCAATCCTGCACCAACACTGAACGCCTCATCCTTCTGCAGATCAAGAGAGGTTTTTTTGTACAACTTGAAATTTGTGCAGCAAACAGCATTTATTCTATAGATACACTTGGTGCTTCTCTCTGCTTAAAATCCTGGCAGAATATTTTTTTTATTCTGCCAACGTGACAGACCACAACTGATTAATAAGCATCAGGCGCTAAAGTTCAGAGATGAAACTCCACCAATAACAAGGCTTAAATTATCCTCTTTCTTATTTATTTTTTCCTACATATCTGAATGTGTATAAAAACCCTGGCAAATGCACCATTTTAGAGTTTGAAGATAATGTTTGTTTAAAATACTTAAACTACCAGCTCCACAGGGTAGGCTTTCCTTTGTAAAATAAACAGCCACCCATTTGATAACCATTAGCACGTGGAAACTTAAATACGAGAAACTTGCAAAACCAGGCCAGTGCACAGGCTCAAGCAATGCATGGGTGTCCGTGCCTTCTGCTTTGGCAGGAGTTTTGCCTGTGTTACGGAGTCAGCCTCAGGTTTTCCAGTATGGTGGATCATCCCCCAGCAGCCCTGAGAGATTGGCTGACGAAATGTGAAGATGTTCTAGAAGTAATAATTTGGGGACACTCATTCTTTTTGTTTCCCTCTGCATTCTGAGCCTTTTTGTGAGGGTTTGCTTTTATGTCCTCTGTAGCCCCAATGGCCAGAGACGCATTTTTCTACTTACTGTAGTTGGAAAATATTAGAAGGGACGAGAGTCCTGACCAGGATGTACCCAGCAAGAGGAACAGTGCAAAGAATTGCACTACCATATGATCAGGCTGTGTGCACCTCAGCAGCCAGCAATAATACCCCAGCTTGCCATCACATGGATGATCCGCAAGTGGATCATTTGGTTTGGCTTTGTTACCTAAATTCCAAATATTTTTTTTTTTTATCTAGCTCTGTATCAATATGTTCTTTCCAGGTATATATTTTCACTGACTAAAACATGTGATAAAGGAGGGCCAAACATTGGTCTTCGTGCATGTATAGCAAAATGAGTATGATGTAGGTATTTCTCCATCTTGTCTGTTGTAATTGTTCACTGTTTTATTTTGCTGTATTTATTTTTTTATGTTGCCTAGTTCAGTAGGAGCATGCTATCACTTAGGATGTCTAGGAACTGCTGTAATACAAATATCAGTAAACACAAATGTGGAAAAAGAAGAAAACTGACCTACAAATGGGCCCAGGCTGGAATGTGAAGCTTATGTGGTTCATGTGGTTTGCTGTCATCTAGGGAAGTGACTATGTTCTTCTGTTGCCCCAGCTCCTGAGTCAGATCTGCTTTAGACTTTTACACGTGACAAATACGATGGTTTCTTTTTTAAAAAATACCGTTCTAGTGCTCTAGCAAGAGCTTGCACAGACAGTGACACCAATTAAATCACACTCTGGCAGAGTTATTTTGCACAGGGAACTGGTATGTTATTTTGCTGGTTTAACTTGTTCTTTCTGTTGTGTTGTTGGCACAGCTTTTTATTACTGACTTCTCCTAAATGTAGATAGTGTAGCCTATCTTCATGTTAAGGAAACCAGACTCCAGTTGATTCCAGGTAGTATGCAGCCAAGAGACTATAATCTTAATTAATGAGCACATGAGTTCACATTAACTGATGATCTGGTCTCAGCCAGGTTTAAATCCTTTGTTCTAAATGGCTTATCAAAGATTAAATATCTAGGTAGTGACAGGCTAAGGAGTGAATTCTGCATATCCCCGATCTTCAGTCCTCTGTTTTAGTCACTCAGCAAGATTGTCTTAAAAGGAGGATAACATTGCTCTGTCTACAGAGCAAACTAATAGAGACAGCGATTTTGGACAATATTTTCAAATGTTTCTCTGCATGGAAAGCCAGCAGGAGAAATTCTGCCCGCATTTACACATATGCAACGCAAGTTTGCAGTTAGCTGAGCGCTAAATGCTGTCCTGCATACACAAATACATTATAAAACACGTGTGTTTTATAAGGATCGTACTACTGGTTTTCAGCATGGTTTTATTTAATGAAAGTTAACATGATATATGGTAATTGTTTGTGCAGTTATGAGTCTTTGTTGACGTAAGCATGCAGTCATGAACCCAGTTCTAGCACATGGTTTTAATTTTTTCTTTGTTACTTTCATGATTTGACACTCTTAGCCAAATAAAATATTTTTTGAGAATTGATTAATGAACACTCCCTGATTTATAACAAGGCTGATTTATAGAGCATTAATAAAGAATAACAAAGTTTACCCTAAGATGACTTAGTCTTTCATTTCTGGTAGCTTACTAATGTGGCAGGTGGTAGAAGATAGCGAAAACATTGTAATGAAAAAGGCACGGCAAAATTCCAGATTTGTTCCACAGGAATCCAGGAATGGGAAAACTCTTACTATGTATGCTAATATTTGCGCAGCCCTGTCTTACAGATGACTGCAGCAGGTCTGAGTAATCTGCTATGGAAATAGTAGTTCTTATTCTTTTAATACTATTTTCTAGCGGTGCCTAATAATGTAGGTGCCTTGCATCTTGCTTGTGGTGGAAGTGAACTAAACTTGGTGATCTTATGAACTGACACCTTTGTAAACTGGCAGTGTTGATGTCTACACGTGTGCCTTCACTGAGACAGGGAGAATTGGGCAAAATGAGACACCTCATGATCTTCAGAAAATCAATGCATACTGCGTCTGGCCCCGCAGCAAGACAAGTACTAGTCTAACAGCTTTCTGGCGTGCTCCCTCTGTAGACATGACGTTTGTGGAAATGTAATTACACTTCATAAAAGAAAAAAAAATTACAACAGAATGGAAAAGAAACACCAACTCAGTTGACACGACTAAAGAAAATATCTTGTAAGGCTGAATAATAACCACATTAGTAAGAATTATCATATATCTGATACTGTAGTTCTGCAATTTGAGTGTCTCATCAATTTAAATGTGTTAAAAAATCCATTATTTTGATCCTTTTCTTCCTGCAGAAATCAAAGTTTTTCTTAATTTTTGTATGTGGATCCACCATGTGGAGCCTGTGCCAGATCACCAGATCATTTGCCATGCCAGATCATTTGACACGTTGCAGGTTTAGCGCGCTGCAATAGCGTGAACTTCTTCCATGTGTCTGTTTCTCAGTGCACCATCATCCTGATTTGGTAAAAGCACCCCAATCTTAGTCCAGCACTATGCCCAGCGAAGATGAAATTACTGTAGATGACTGAGATTTTGGAGATGTTTCTACCTGCCTGCTATGCTCTGGGCTGTCGATGATAGCTCATGTCACAGGAGCCACTCGACATCTGCCAGACGTCAGTGGCTCTGTCCCTACCACTTGGGCTGGATTCAGTGATCTACAGCTGAAAAGCAATGCAGGCTGTAGCCGGCTCCTTAGTTATGCAGACTTTCTGTACTGTGGGAGTGAGTTTACAGACTCGCTGTTTAAACTTTCTCACTTTTGCTGTCTCGTTTTCTTGCTCTATGCTTTGGGCAAAATTCTCAAGCAATTTGTGCTCTGTCTCCCATCACCAGACTGAAAATATCATTAGAGAGTTCTGCTAGGGTAGCAGTTCTCTAACTTGCTTTTTTGCTGCTTCTCCCATTTCAAACCATACAGAGGCAAGGCATGCTTTTATTTACTGTAAAAAATCAGGGGTTCAGCCCTCAGCAGGTGCTCTGGACGAGTTTGAGACCAACACTTAATTTCAGCTGCAAATCAGTTCTCTGTGTTGGCTCAGTTATGGGGGGGGGGGGAGTATTGGAGTATAGTATATAAACGTTATCTTATATTGGGGCGAGTTACACAGCCATGCTACCAACTGGCTTCAGATATCATAGGATGGTGTTGGTTGTGATGCCCAAGACAGCCATTTACTGCATCTCGGGTTCTCCTCCATCTTTCTCATGGCCATAGTGAAGATCTAGCCATGAGCCGCCTCTTCAGCGCAGCAGGGGGTTTCTCCTAGCAAACCCTGGACCTTACACAGCCCACCTATGGGGACAGGGATTCATTATAATGCTCAGTGTTCAGGTGCCAGCCAAATATCCAATTCCATGCTGAAGCGTATTCCTCGACACTGGTTTCGAAGCTTCCCTCTATTCCTAAAGAGGAATTCCACTAAGGCTGCTGGTGTAGTCTGGTCTCTCTGCAGTGGCATAACTTTCAGGTGTTAGCCTCGTTCTGTGCCATCAGAAATAGGTTTTCATCTTGGCTTGCTGTGATTTATGGCTTTTCAATATAAACTTTCCAAGGTGGAAAATCAAATGTCATGGAGAAATGGAGAGATGAAAGAGGATGCATGTTTGGGTCTTCGCTTGAGGGCTTATATCTAAATACAGGCGCAAATCAAAGCCACAAAGGGCCCTATCTAGGTTCTGAATGCTCAAAAGGGTTAATAGCGATGTGGGGATAGGCTATTTTCAGGGATTGGATCCTGAAATGGCTTTGCATTGGTATTCATTAGGCAGCAGCTATGTCTTTCCAGAGCCCTGATTGCTCAGGGAAGTAACTTAGGTCGGCTGGTGACTAAAGGGCCACAATAGATTCGGCTGAGATGTGGCTCAGTCTGCCAAATCCTGTGCCCAAAACCAAAATTACCAAATGGAAAGATCAGTGTTTCCTCACGTAAGGCAGCCTAAGCAAAGTTGTAGTGCTAAAAAAAAAAAGGTAATAAAAAAGTCAAAAACCACTAAACTCGTGCTGTACCACAGGCAGCATGTATTTACTCCCTCGACAGCCCATGTATTTACTTACTTTGTGCCTAACTTCCTCATCTGTGAAGTTATTAGAGTAAGACCTCTATTGCCTTGTCTGCTTAGATTTTGAGTGCTTCTGAGTGAGCTATGCTGTGTATGAGGCTGTGCAGAAGCTGGAATAGAAGGGCTAGGCTCTTTTTGGGTGCACAGTGCCACAGGTAGTTGTACTTTTAAAAAAGATGCAGCTGAGACCTACAGTTGTGTTGACCAGCTTGCTGCTTATGGGCAAGCTGAACGCGAATGCCGAATCACACAGCGCTGTAC
Source organism: Himantopus leucocephalus (assembly GCA_003993805.1). Classification (NCBI taxonomy): domain Eukaryota; kingdom Metazoa; phylum Chordata; class Aves; order Charadriiformes; family Recurvirostridae; genus Himantopus; species Himantopus leucocephalus. Next base: position 16,176,233 of record RSEF01000003.1, read on the forward strand.
TTAGACGTAGCTGTGGTGCTGGTGTCAAGAGGGATTTGTAGCACTGCTTGTTATAACAAGGATTACAATTGTCAGCATAGCAGAACACCTACTTTTCATCTTAAATTGCAAAACTTTGCTATAAGGAGCTATTGTCCCCTTACATATTTTGCATTGCTCTCTCTGGCATTAAATTCTCTGAGCAGCAGTGGAATAATAAACTTGTGTGTACGTATCCTGCATTAGTCCCTATTCAATGCTTAAGACATAGCCTGGAAATAAGCCAAAAAAAAAAAGTGAATTTGTGGACCTGGGTGATGTTCGTTTGGGTTTTTTTTTTTGGGAGGTGGGTGTTGGTTTTTTGTTTGGTTTTGTTTTTTAAATAGCTTCCCTGAAGAGCTAGTTGCCCAAATTTGGGGTTCATATCTCATGTCTGAGTAGGTCTGTTTGGCATAATTGGCATGTGAATACATGCTTAGAGAGCTTGTAAACACTGCAGTGGTAAGAGAAGAATAGAGAAACAAGGTGCTAACAGATTTCAAAAATAATGCTTGGGAAAACAGGGTTCAGCTTGACCTACTTTTCATTAGCTTTATTCTTTAAAAGCAAAACAAAAGATTCAACTGTTACTTAATTTTCTGGAGTGCTTAAAAAAGCGCCTGAAACATTCCATCTGAAATGGAGACCAGGAGAAAATGCCTGAAAGCCTGACAGGGTGATACAGAAAGCAAGCGTAAGATGATCATTAGGCAGAACAAGTTAAATAATTAAAGAAAAACATCTAGAAAACAAAATGAAGAGACACCATATCATCAATTTTACTAATAATAGTTGCAGTCCATGTTAAGGAGTAGAACACCAAAGTTACTTCCACTTGCTGTTTGATAACAGTGGAGCAATAATATACTAAATACCATGATTCTGTTATTAACAAATATGATTCCAGACTTAAAATACCCTGTGGTTGGCCTCTCAAGAGGTTACTATAGAGCCATCACTGGAAATATAAGACTTTGCTTAATTTTTGGATGAGAAAGTTTTCGAAGGTTCTTAGTATTCCTGCCGAAGACATTGCCCCAAGCACTGCGTCTGCTGCCTCTGGGACCTCAGGTACTTTGGAAATGAAAATAGTCCATCTGCTAGCCAGTGACAGGCTTACCAGCTCACTAAAAGTGCAAACATTTATTAGACTGCTGACTGTAGAAATGTGTCTAAGTTGCTTAAGTTATTTCTTGCACCCAGAAAACAATCCTGGTAACTTACATACAATCGTATGGGAAAGATTAAAAACATAATGAGGACTTTGGTGTTGCTGTCATTTCTGAGTGAATGGAATTGAGATACCAGGGGGGTCAATAACAGCAGAAAACCATAAGTAGGTTGTTTTTAATGCTGTAGGAGTTTACATCTCCCCCAAAAGCAGAGTTGATCCACGGGGTAGTGGAATCACCAAGAAAGTTCTGAGTCAGCAGGGCTTTGAACGGCTGCTATATCAGACCTAGACTGAACCATATGAAAGCACTTACACAAGTATGCATTTGTTAGCACGTGAATAGTTTTGATAAGAAAGATAAATTTCTTTATAGTGCTATGCTGAGGCCTCGTGAGACCTCAAAAATATGTTTTACTGAAATTGTGTGTTACTTTAGGTTTCATATTTGGGCTATATTGCTTGAGCTTTTCCTACCCGAGTATATCCCTAGCAAACCTGACTGGTACAGAATCGAAAAAGGAATTTCCAGATCTGCCTCAGCCAAGTGCTGGCAGCACATGTCCAGGGAATGAAGACAGGAAAGCTGGGGAGAAGGGTGTGCTGGACCACAGCCTATAGTAGCTGCTCCCAATGAACTGTTTCGAAGCATCTCCAGCCCAGCCCTGGCAATCATGACTGGAAGTGTAAGCTGTCATGGAGGCTGGTGTTGATAAGGATGAACAGCCAGCTGAGAGAAGCTTTCTCTCCTGTTTCACGTAGTGGTCAGGATGCATAGAGGAATTTTTTGGGGCTCTGTGCCCAGCAGTACTCCTGGGAATCGGTGACAGTAATAGGAGCATCATCCAGAGTTACAAACACTAGTAAAAAGGAGGAGGACCAAGAAAGAGGATTGACAAGCAAAACCATGAAAGGAGGGATTACTAGAAGAGGAAAAAGAAGAAATCAAAAGAAATTAATCAACTGACAAACACGCTTCAGGGGGCTGAAGGGAGACAGTGGGTGCTGTCTTTCTGCTCTGCGTGTTCACAGCGCTGCTGTCCAGCTCGGTGCTGGCCTCTGCCTACCACCATGTTACAGCTATTGCTTATAGCGGCTGTCTCTCTCTATGTATATATATAAGTGAAATCGACTTCATTTTGCTCCCATTCCTTTTTTCTTCTGAAGTCGGATGCAGATGTGCAGAGTTGGGTGAGAACCAGCTCTCAAGGGTGGACAGTGCTGCTCCATTGTAGTGGTTGTCGTCCTGCGTACTCAACTGGCACGGCGGGGGGGGACACAGACAAGGCAAGTGCCTGTAGTTGCTGCAGTTATGGAGTAGGGACCTCAGCATTACAAAATGCTCTCTGGACGTTGTGCCGTTCTCTTCACACCTGCACAAGCGGGAGATAACTGGCGCTCCAGTTTGCTAATGGAGAAACTCAATGACCTGTCTTGAAAGTGACGGTCCCAGGGACAGTCAGCGCTGTATTGAACAAAAATCTGTTGGTCAAGCTAATGTTCTAACCACTGTGCGTGGCTTCCTACTAAAGCACAGATGTGATACTTGAGTGAGCTGAGCTGTTATCTTCCAGGTGTCATTTTGCATATTGCCATCCTTAAGAGACCTAATTTTCCACTCCTGAGCAAATGCTTTTCCATGGGTATTGGCATGGAGCAATGAAGACATCCGGTGGCTGGTTGCGTTAATGGCAGGTGAGTGTTTCTTGCAGGGAGCCTCACTGGGGTTTTATATAGCCAAAGGTGCTGCACTAGATCTAGTTAAAGTTTCATGTTGCAGCCACCCACCAAGCCTGGAAGCGCACACCTCCCACGTATAATGCTGCATCCTACACCATGGGGACTGAGTTACCAAGCTGCCTCTCTCTCCCTCATTTCTGTATTCCTGAATCTACTCATATACAAAGGGAGGTGGGGAAGAAGTTTCAAGGCTATTATATTTTTAATCCCCACCCCCACTTCCCTCCCGCCATGGGTCTTAAGCAGCAGCTCATGAGGATTTCTCCTTGAAAGCTGGTAACCAGTGGACCAGATGCTCTGGTCTTTTCCTCTGGGACTCGCAGCTACAAGTGCTACCAGTGACCTTTGAGGACTCCATAAAAAAAACCAAACCGTGCACTGTTTTCCCATAGACTGTCACTGTGGAAACTACAGTCTTTCTTTGTGCTTCATTCATTTTCAATTTGGCCAGCCCTGCCACTGATATATGGACAAATGAGGAAGCGGCAGAAGAGAAAAGAATACTTGACAGAGGAGACTGGCAAAAAAAAAAAACTGTTATGTTACGCTGTCAAGCTCAAGTGTGAATAGTGCTGCACCTGGAGAGCGCTGACAAAGAGGCTGCATTCATGCCCAGTCCCTCGTGTGTGGGAAGCCAGCTAGACGTAAAGGAGCTGCCGTGTCAAGAGCGTGATTCAGGAGACCTTCCTTGTTTGGGATTAATCATATAAAAGGGAGGCATGAGTAAAAATATCCTGTTCACAAGAATATCCTGTCGGCTGGATGTATGTATTGATATTAGCTGAGCAGCGCTGCGGAGAGGTCTGAGACATCTGGGAGATGAATCATCCCCATCCAGAACTGGAGCAATTAGCTACATTTAGACCAGCAAAAGGCCTTGAAAGGTGTCTAATTGAGTGGCTTGCAACTGCGCCAGGAAACAATGTGGATTTGACAAGAATCCCACAATTAATTTCTGTATTGACCTAGTGGGACACCATTTGCTAATGTGGACAGATTATCCTAGATAACTAATTCAATTCTTACAGCATCCACTGCAGACATAAGTGTTTTGTTAACTAGGAGGAAAGTAAAGGAGGTAGTTAATGGCAAGTCTTTCTTGCAGCCCATTATTAAATCTGTGACCATTTAAACATAAAACGGAGTTTTTGGCAAGGTCAAGGCCACACATTTCTTGGGAGCATAAAGTTCAAAATTCTGCCCTGGCAGCCCCAATGGTTTTGAACCACTGTGTTAAACTACTTTAAACAAGCACACGTTTACTCGAGGACAAATTTAGAAGCTTAATAAAGGAAGACATGTCAAATCCAATTTATAGTTATTAAAAAAATAGAAGCAAATTGTGTTCTAGGTAGGTGTGCAAACTTAATTTCCCAAGAAAAATAGCAATCATTTCCTCTATAAATACTAAAAGTAAAAGCTTTTGAGCTTACTTTAAATATTTTTTTAACAATGACAATATTTTTTAAACATCAGTCTTTATTATATGGAATTGCAACATAAGCCTTAAACTCCCTGCTTTTAGTTGGACCAAAAATGTGATGGCTAGAGCTGAGAACTTGTTGGCAGATTGCAATTGGCAAGATTAAGCCAGAATTAATTTGTGAAATCCAGAGTTCACAATTTATTAGTAATTATCTGTGTGCGTGTGTGTACGTGCGGTGGTCCCCAAGAGGAATAGCTTTTATATAACAAGTTGAGAAAATAAATAGTGTTCTGGGGAGAAAGGTCTAACTCAATAAGCAGGGAGGCAGAAATAGGTTCCTTTTAATGATGGTGACTTTTGCTTTTTTTCTTGCTGGTCATGTTAGAAGAACCCTGTGGCTTAACTAATCATGCTGGACCTGTGGCTTTGCTATCAAAACCCTTTTCTGAACAAATAGAAGTTTATATAAACTTGGCCATTATGAAGCAAAGAGGCTTATAGCTGCTTCTTCACAGTGGCCAGATGAAGAGCTGGGCTGCAAAGCAGCGTGAGTTACCTTTGGATAAGTAGATGCAGACAGGCCAAAACTCATTGTCTGTGCCAAATTGTGAGTAGATAAGCTTGTGATGACTTCCAAGGGAGGTGCCTATTAATACAAGGGATGGCTTGTTTTATTAGTTTAGTAAATGTGAAGAAACCCTAAGGGATATTTTCCCTCCCACCCCTATTGGCACGAATGTAAACTCTCCAGAACCTCATCAGACTCAGCCCCGAGTCTGGCTCCACTTTTTCCAGGTCACAGAATGATAGGGGTCGGAAGTGACCTCTGGAGATCATCTAGTCCAACCCCCCTGCTGGAACACATTCACCTAGAGCAGGTTGCACAGGATGGCATCCACGCAGGTTCTGAATGTCTCCAGAGTCGGAGACTCCAACACCTCTCTGGGCGGCCTCTTCCAGTGCTCTGCCACCCTCAAAGTAAAGAAGTCCCT
>RSEF01000003.1:16181679-16403306 GCA_003993805.1 Himantopus leucocephalus
AGCCCAGAACTGGACACAGTACTCCAGATGCGGCCTCAGCAGGACAGAGTAGAGGGGGACAATAACCTCCCTCGACCTGCTCACCACACTCTTTTTGATGTACCCCAAGATGCCATTGGCCTACTTGGCCACACGGGCACGTTGCCGGCTCATGGTCATCCTGTTGTCCACCAGGACTCCCAGGTCCCCTTCCACACAGCTGCTTTCCAGCAGGTCAGCCCCTAACCTGTCCTGATGCATGGGGTTATTCCTCCCCAGGGGCAGTACCCTATGCTTGCCTCTGTTGAATTTCATAAGGTTTCTCTCTGCCTGACTCTCCAGCCTGCCCAGGTCACGCTGTATGGCAGCACAGCCTTCCGGTGTGTCGGCCACCCCTCCCAGTTTTGTGTCATCAGCAAACTTGCTGATGGTACACTCTATCCCTTCATCCAGGTCATTGATGAATATATTGAACAGGACTAGACTCCGTACCGACCCCTGGGGAACACCACTTGTTACAGACCTCCAACTAGTCTCTGTGCTACTGATCACTAATCCACTGAGCTCTGTCTGTCAGCCAGTTTTCAATCCACCCCACTATCCATTCATCTAACCCACACTTCCTAAGCTTGCAAGTGAGGATGATGCGGGAGACAGTGTCAAAAGCCTTGCTGAAGTCACGCTCAATAAACTCTTTCTCTTGCTCAAGGTTTGTGGCAGTAGTAATGATTCAAAATAGCTCCATGTTTTACTTCAGGGAGTTGGATTAGGGAGGAAGGTTAGTATGAGGACAGAAGAGGTATTAACAGGATTATTAATCTATGGATTATTCCTGAAGCAATTAGAGATGAATATGTGGCAGATGCTTCAAGGTTTAAAATCAGCCCCGCTTCACACCTTGCAAACAGCTCAGAGTCGGTCTCGGCGAGTGCCCAATCAGCTCTTTGCACTGCAGCATTTGGAACGTGATGAGGTTCACTGCTCTCTTTGGTGCGGCTGTGTGCAGAGGCCGCTGCCTGCGGTGCAGGTTCAGCCCTGAAGAACTCGGATATTCAGTAGACAGCACAGAGAATTAAGGGGGAGGCAAAGGAGTAAGCTGAAAATCAGACCCGTGCCCAGGGCAGAGCTCATCCCTGCTCATCGCCCTGCTGAACGTTTTTTCAGTTAGGTCTGAATCTTCTTCCGCTTTGCTGCAGAAGGTAGTAAGGAAGGAAATATGAACTCCAGAAATAATTTTTTTTAAGAGAAAACCCATGTTTGATTTTGACAGGAGTCAAAATCTTCAACAAAGACATCAAATTTTGCAGCAGCTTGTATGCAGTAGGTCACCAGGAATAGCAATTTGGAGTGTTTTGCAGAAATTTCAGTATGAAGTGCCAAGACCAGTCCAGAGAGGAGGAAAGGCTGGAATACTGCTGCATTAGCTTGCATTTGCCAAGGATTCCTGATTCTGGATAAAATCTACTGTGGACTGAACAAATGCTGAATTTTGGTGACAAGAGCTGCATAAGTAGATAGGCTATACTTTTTTGTATAAGTATATATACTATATATATATAAGTATATGTATATATAAGTATATATAAAAACTCCAGAAGTTTTCTTAAGGTAATACAGCTTTCTGACAAAGGAGATGTTTCCATAAAAAATGTTCATTCCCCTACCCACCCAAAAATGAAAGCCTTCAACACTAACGAACAAACAAACAAGAGCGAGTTCTTGGGTCTTGCATTGCCTTTCATTTATTTGCTTAGCTTTCATTTTAAAATAAATAATTTTGTTTACCAAGGTCAAAACAAAAGAGCTGCTCTAGAGGGGAATAATCCCTTTTCCTGACCTAAGTGACTCCGTTAAAAGGTTATCCAGTGGACCAGAACACAACTCATCTAAGCGACCAGATTGCTTTTATGACATCCCTAATATATAAGCTTAGAAAAGGAAATCAGGCTGATTCCTGTGACGTTTGTTTGACCCCCAGGGAAGGGGATGGCTGCTTGTTCCTGCTGAGGAGCAGCTGACAGCGAGACCGTTTTGGGGCCAGTAGTGATGGTGGTATTTTGATATCATTAATGTGTTGGGGGATTGTGTATACAACACAATGGTGAAATTGCTATTGACTCTAAGTAGTTTCCGTTAGCAGCAACAGGAGAAGAAATTAAGAATAAAGTATCCTTAACTGGTTTGAGTTCTCTGAGGAGCTGAGGCACTTGGCCCCAAAGCCAAATCTGAGCCTTAGCATAAGTGTCCTCCTGTAATGCACAACGCTAACGTGATGTCAGAAAAGTGTTTACAATTTATTTCCAGTTATTTGTTTTAATTATTAAAGTGGGAGTTTGGAGGTTTTGCTTGCTTGTTTTTTAAGCAAGCAGTTGTAAGCTAAAGTTTAGTGGAGCTAAGTGAGGGCAGCTAATAGAGCGGATGTTACTGCCGTACACAGCAGGAAAGCTTCATTTCATCAGGCTCTGCTAATTCAGTAGAAGAACGTTGGCGGAAATAGGCAGGATTTCTCTTGTACCCATGCGGGTTCTGAATTTCTGGGATACTTTGAGGGGAAAAAAATACCCTAGGAGCTCACGCATGCAGTTGGTGTGTTTCTACTTAATACAGTGGCAGATATAACATAAAGGGTCTGGCAGGTTTTACTCCATAAGATTTGAGAAGGATCTTCCCCATGACTTCTGTGGACTCTGGATGTGGTTCCCAGCTCTGTGGTTAGCTGTGCTGCGGACACAAAATGACTAAGAGGAAGAGATTGTGTAAGATCTTCTCCATGCTTCTCCCCATGAGGAGAGAAGGGATGTGAACTTGTTTGACTTGGGCAGGCGAGCAACTCACTTATTTTGCCATGAGGACAAAGGCTGAACTTCTCTTGGGCCCAGAAATGACACAACAGTTCTCCTGGAAATCCTGATGAAAGAATTAATTCACAGGCTCCCAGTTCTTCAAGACAGCTATGCTGGGCTGGGCCGGGCTGCTCTACAAGCTGTGTTTTAATGGATCCAGGAAAACTTTGTTGTCTTTCCTGCTTCCCAGCAGGAGTTATGGGAAAACACTGGAGAATTAGCGGTACTCATCTAGTAACTACTCAAATGTCTTGTCTGTGAGCCAGCCAAGGCAAGCTAACAAGCCCACCCATTTAAGTTAAGAATTCCTCTTCTGTGTGAGGTGGTAACTCAAGTTACAACATGAGCTAACTTTGCAGTGAAAAAGTCTTTAAAAGGAATTTTCCTAAGGCCTTTCAAATTTTGGAGGAAACACAAGAAATAAGTCACTTCTTCCTTTCACAATGAGATGATGTCTTTCAATAATATTACTAATCGAGCTTGTTTAGATGAAAAAGGAAACACGAAATAATTACATTTTGATCATTTATATTTACAACTGTGGAAATGATTGGAAAACTGTCGGTTTGGTCCATTGTTGTGTGAATAGACTTTTTGATGATTTCTGTTCATCTTTCATGTACAGGAAGAAATGTCCAGGAGCATGTTTTGTAATACTCCTGAACTCTTGGTAATGTGAGACCTCCTTAAAGCAATCTATTAAATCTTAGCAGAGATGGGGGAAGAGACCACTGCTTTCTGTGTGTGAATTATGAGGTGTGCAGATTGGTGATGGGAATATTAACAAGACTTTTCTGTGCTACATCCCACAGTGTATTAGTTACCCTGTTAATCTTACTGCTGCAGGAGGTCATCAAGTTAAATGTGTGAGCAGACTGGGAAATGGGATAGGTGACTTCTACTACAAGAGTTGAAATTTCCTTGAACTTTGCTTCTGAATTGCTTGATCCAGGGCATCAATGAATAGTTTTGATTTAAAAAATAAAAAATAAAAAAAAAAATTCCTTACCTTTCCCCCCTGAATCAAGAAGCTGAATCAAGGTGCTTCAGTGGAACCATCATTTTATCTGACAGTTATTGCAAATTTGACAAACAGCTTAAAACAATAGCGGTTTTGGTGTTCAAGTCCTATGTGATGCTTTTTACTGTCTTTCTAAGAGCAGTACTCCTGAAAGTTCTCACCGAATTTAGAAGCGATAGAGCTGAAGGCTGTCACTTTGTGGATTTAGGAGACGAATTCAAGCTGCATGTCTCTGAACTATCTTCCTGGAGGTCACTTGGTCTGAGTGTCTGAGAATACTCCCGTAGACTGAGGCAAGCCAGTGAATCCCAAGAGCTGTGCTCCAGGGCCTGAGCCATTCTTTGTAAGAGCTCACATTATCTCTAGCAGTGCAGATCTTGCTCAACCCATAGGTACGCTTGTCTGACCTATTTTGAGTCATCTTAATGGGAATCTGTATCAAATAACTAGTAATGATGGCTGTAGGGGGAAACAAAATTATTTGCCTGACAATTGAGTTGTCTTTGTTTCATCTTCCCACAGCTATTAATTTGCTTAAATTCCCCGCATCCTTTGTATGACAGTTGTCCTCCTGCCTTTGCTGTTGATTCCCATATGTTTTACCTCTGGACTGGAAGTCCACTTATATACAGTTGAATTCTTTTTCTTTTTTCCTTGCTGCCAGGAAAACATTGTTGTTCTTGTAGTTAATTTATTGTTCCTTTTCGCCACATGATATCATCTACTTCCAGATGTCTTTTTGAGTAGATGTCAGTAATTCAGTTCTATCTGAAACTGGCATCTGAGTCTTCCACACACGAAAAGCAGCATACGTTGGAAGGTATCATCATCTGTTCATAAGACGCAAGTAATCTTTCACGTGCTTGGCATTTCTTGTCCTACAATTAGACTCCTTTCTTAGAGATAATAACCTAATTATAGGCTTTGCTTCAGCAGTTCAGTGGAATACGTTGGTGAATCATGGGTGAAAGGGGCAGAAGAAAATTCTGCAGCTATACAGGCCAAAGGTTGGGATATGACAATCAAATACCACTCTTACCTTTTCTCGTTGATTGTAGTGCTGTCCCTGCTCGTTGTGTCCCTGGGAAAAGATTAGTGTGATCATCCTCAAAGATTAAAAATGCATTTAATGCATCATTTCCCATCACTGTTTATACAAATTGCAGTGTCTAATCGCAGAAATATCTATAACATGTGTCTTATAAAAAAGAATCGTGCATCTTTTGTCTCTGTGGAGAACTTGTCAACAAAAAAAGCAAACACAAGTTACCAATGATTTATTTTGTGTTTGCTTTGGGATTTTATTGCTAAATTGCTATTCTGATTTGTCATGGAGAATGCGTTATTTCTCTAGCCTTAGTCAAAGAACAGCTATCACACTGGTACTGACAGCATGCTAGGCAGTTGTATGTAATGCACAGCACTAGAATCTTCTTGAAAAAGTGGCTCTGCTACTTCTTGTATAGTTCTAGTTAGCATCAGCCACCTGCATTTGGACAGAACTGTGTGTGAGTGTAAGAAAAGAAAGGGAGGAACAGAAAGAAAAGGGATTTTCTCAGGGTCACGCAGCAGGCCCAGGAAGAGAACTAACTTGTCCTGTTTGCAGGGGCTTATTGCTCCTGGAGTTACAGATATAAATCCTGATCTGTGGAGGAGGAAGAGTGTGGTTGTACACATTCATCTGGCAGGCTTTAGAGCTCACAAGTGAAATACTGATGGAAGGCACCCTGTAATGACTGCTGAATGAGACCTAGGTGAGGCTGGTAGGTGCTAAACTTCACTAACTGATTCAGAAAACAGACATTTCTGGGGCTGTTCATCTGCTGGGCACTACAGTTTCTCTTGTGCATGTATTTCGGATCTTATGCTTCCCTGGGTATGTAATACTAGCTTTCCAAAACAGGCACAGAAACGCTGCTTTCTGGCTTTGGTGCCCAGGTCCATCTTTAGCTAGCACTAGCTTACCTTTGCTCTGAGGTGCCAGCTTTCACTGGTGTACGTCTCCCTTCATGGGCTTCCTCCCCTGGCTGCAAAAGTGAGCCAGAGACCTGATTTTGTCTCCTTTAACTGCCCTACTAGATCTGAGCACTTGTTACTAGGCAATAACAAACTGCCTAAAGCCAGGCCTAAAGTGACAGCTCTTGGCAATCTCTAACCACCGCTGCTTGAACACATCCAAACTTTTCCAGCTATTGTGCCCAGTACATGCTACAGCCAAGATCGTATTTCTGAGAAGGTATATCCTATATGCACTGTGTAATGCAATGTTTATCACTGAAGATAAAACACATTTGGGCTTTGTCTTTTGTTAACCCACTCTTAAGCAGGCCAGATCCTCACCTGATATAAATTAAAGTAGCTCTGTGCAAATCAATGGAGAAGTGCCAGTTTACACTGGTTAGGAAATATCTGTGCATTACTAATCAGGGCTTAGATAACGTTTGTAGCAACTTCATTCCTCAGCCAGAAGATAAATAGCTAAATAAGATATAAAACAGTAATGAGTGCAGTGGGCCAGAAATACATACTGATGTGGAAAGGTCTGAGATGTAGTTGTTGGCTGTGAGCGTTTCCTTTCCTACAGGCCAGGTGGTACCTCCAGGCACAGGAGGTTAGCGCTGGGATTTGGGGTCAGCAACCCGTTACAGGCAGCATCGGAAGGTTAAATCTTAAGGTTTGTCTATGCCTGGAAATTAACCAAAACAGCTATTCCAGAGTATCTGAAATAGCTATTTTGGTGTGTTTCCAAGTGCAGGCTGCTTTGAAATGCTAATGCTTGAAGCTGTTTAGCTTTTATTTGCAGTAAGAAGTAAAGATAACAGCCCGCTAGAAACTTGAAGGAATTGGGGGGATGTTTGGAATTAAAAAAAGATGGGGTGGCTTTTATTTTATTACAAGCAGTGACTGAGCATTGCTGGTTCCCACAAAGGGATAAGATGACACCGTGGCAATGGGTTTTTTGGTTGTGCTCCGGAGGTGAATGACGTGTAACAAGGATCTTCTACCAATATACAGGCTTCTGCAGAAAGGGGGGAAACTCTGTTCTTGTAGTAGGTAGGACAATTAGTGATGAGATTAAATTGCATCCAAAAAGAGTCAGGCTAAGTAGCAGGACAAACTTTCTGGCACTAGGAACAGTACACTACCAGCTTGTCTGCCAGGGAGGCTCCATATTTAAGAACTGCACATATTTAAGAACAAGATATAAAATAACTTTTAGAACAATGCAAGGAGAAATGATTCTGCCTTGAGGTAGCTGATGGGCGAGGAGACGTGCTAGTGCTGCTTTCTGGCATCTGTCAGGTGTATCTGGGCTATGGATGTGCCCTGCAAACACAACATAGGAATAGAATATCTTGCAGTACCGTCACTGTCTGATTGCATCTCTCCTGGTCCACCTGTACACTTATGCCTGCACAAGAGGATGCTCTGTCTCTCAGGGGCTGCGGGGATGGGGAGAGGACCCTGCCAGCAGAAGATACATTGTGAGTGCAAGATGAGATGCTCTGCAGAGAATTTTTGTGGCCATGGAGGTGTCCCAGGAAGCTGCTGTAATAAGGGCTTTAGGAATAAATGAATTATTCTGCAAAGGCCCCATGGGAAGGCAGCAGGGTCCCACCTGTTTGTCTGCTGCTGACACAGGACCACAGCTGATCCCCTTCATCCAGCTCTTCATTAGTGACAGTCTGCACATGGGATGGCCATCCAGAGCATTGTGCAGGCCAGTCTACAGGGACTAGAGGGCTATTTATCTTTTGGAGAACTGGAATGCACCATTTAAAACAGATGGATCTATCTTCTGGAGGTATTTCCTGACCCTTTCTTTGCAACTTGAATTTGCATGGGCATAAGAGACTTAAATTTCCAGCAAAATCCACACTTCAGCCTGAAGGAAGGCTCTCCAATGCTCAGTCTATCTCTTTTTTCTCTTGGCATGGGGGCTTTTACGTTTTGTCAAACTGTGTGTATTTACAGCTCTCTGAGTGGAACACACGTGGCAAAACGGATGCTGCCATTCCTGCAGCTCGACTGCGAGGGATGGGCTGGGCCTCAAATACCTGCTTCACCCAGGAAACCTGTTGCGGGGTGCCTGGAGTCGTGGTCAGGCTGGCCAGGGTTTTTCTCATAAAGTCAGTCCCTGCAGGACACCCTGTGGCTCTGTCACTGCCTGTGGAGGCTTCTTCAGCGTCCTGGGTGGGACAGGAGGAGAGCTGGCAGGCACGAACCCCCCCCGGCACCCTCACACCTGCTCTGGAAAGGCACGCAGGGCTCCCTCCTGCCTCGGCTGCGGATACCCAGCCTTTGGGGAGAAGGAGAGCAAGTGTTAAAGGGACTAACAGCTAAGGTAAGTGTTGACTGTAGCAGGTAGCGTAATGATGAATGGCATGAACGGACAATCACTTCTGCCACAGCAAATAAACCCTGTCACATGGAATCCGGCGTTTTCCAGGGAAATCAGCTTTCACTGCGGGCTGCCAGAGCCAAATGAGCTTCATAAAGCACCTGCAGATCTGAGCGTCAAGCTATTATTCCACTATCTTGCCTAAAAACAAAAAGGGCCCTGCCCTTCGGTCACCTCCGACCTTTTCCAGCTAACATAAACTAATTATATTTGTGGCAGCAGGAGGAAGGAGCGGGGGGTTAAAACCCACCACCCCAAACCTTTCTGGGGGGCTGTTACCAGTGCTGCCATGTTTGCGGGGTGTCTTGCGGCTCCTTCATCGGCTCATAGCGCCGGGGAGCTCCTTCTCCCAAGTGCTTAAAGAGATCCGGGGGGGCTGAGCCCGGGCCCGGGAGGAGCGGGGCTGGGAGCGGGGCTGAGCCCCGGCCGCCCCCGGGACAAGAGCGCCTTTGTTCGGCATCACTTAGCAGCAATTACAGCCCGTCAAAACAGTTTTTGTTTTACGACAACGTGTTAATGGGCCCACGGTTGGGTGTGAGAAGTAACCCAAGCCGCATGCACTGAAGCAAGGTTAGAGGTTAATTGAGACTTTCTAACACAGCGCATGAGATTTTTGCAACCTTTTGCAGCGAGGGAAGTGGGAAACAAAAAGGAGATAATGTGATACAATTAGTTGGAAAGCAGGAGGGTCAAAATTCCCAGATGGAAAGGAAAACTGGCCAAGTGAATCAGGCCAGATGGGCCACCTGGACCATAACGAATGCCAAAAATAGCTTCGGTCCTTCGTCTGGTGGATGAGGCAGTAGGTGGTATGTCTGTCCTTCACAGTGGATTTAAAAAATAATAATAATAAAAAAAGCAAGGTCAACATTATGAACAGCAGTAGCCTGTTGCAATTTGTATTCTAGATCTACGATCATTAGTGCGGCTCATATTTTTGTATTTATTTTCTTTATTTCATCTGATTTTAACCCAGCAGCCCCCTTCAGATGTGTTTGTGGTGCTGGTCTGCTGATAAACTTTGAGCTTTCAACCATTTGTGTTGCTTTCCCCTGTGTGAACCTCTGGAGTGTTATTAACTAAAGCATTAACACTTGAAGACAGGTTTGGTGGCAGGGGTTCCCCATGGTCAGTGTGAGGGTGTTCCGGTGTACCCGAGGTAACCACCTGCTCCTGGCTCACCTCCCTCTGCAGCCAGTGACTATGTGGCCCCTGTGCCTGGAGCTGGGGACGATACTGGGTACGGTGCCCAGATATATGGCTCTGGGTCTGCCTTCCTCGGAAGATCGCTAGGGCTAATGTGCTCGTCCCCTTACTCTGTGCTGCTTTAGCTGCTTCCTTCCTCCTCTGTACTTTGTCATATTTCAAGACCTCTTCAGGGTGACACATGTAAAACAGGAAAAAAATGTTCTTGTGTTCGCCTGCCAGCTTGCACTGGAAATGAACTGCAAGGTGACTGGAAGTGCCAAGTCATTTTTTGGCACCTGTTCACCGCTTATTTGTTTTCCTAGAGCCAGTGTGATTAGTTTCCTTTGCTACCTCAAGACCATATAAGCTTCCTCTATTGGAGCTGAATCATCCGCTGCAGGTGCCTGTAACTCCTTTTCTGTGTCACGTCCTAATGTTTGGGGAAACCGCGCATAATGAGTGCGATATGCGGGAAATCGAGCCACCCGTGCGTCCGTTGCATATAGCTGCCTTTTCCTTGCTGCCTCAGCAGCTTGTACGTGCCGGACTTGACAGCCCTGGGTTGCCGCCTTCGCCCTCCAGTGGGTTGAATGAGGCTGATGTCTAACGAGGAGCCACTGCCAGCCCTGGGGTACCTGGTACAAGGTCAGCGAAGCCCAGCTGGGCTTCATTAATGAGGACTGGCCTGGTGGAGAAAGAGCATTGGCAGGGGCACAATGGCACTGTGCAGCCTTCCGAGCCTGAACCACCAGCTCGGCAGCAAGGGAAAAGCAACAAGTTAGTAGGGCAGCGGGTTGCCAAAGCTGAGCCCAACTTTGCTGACCCTGCCCCTTTCTTTTTCCATCTCTTCTTCTCCCTTCATATGCCCAAAAGCAAATGTAGGGAGGAGAAATGGGGATGGAGAAAAACTCAGGCAAAATTTAACCCCTTTGGTAACAGAAGTGGGAGAAAACAGGTTGCATTTCATATCTGTGGATTACTTAATGTGTGCTCCATCTAATTCCCAAGTTCAAAGTTGCCTGGCGACTGCAGAAAGAAAGAGAAAGAAAAACAATAGAGGAGGCTTGAAATAAAAGCAGAGCCCAGCCATGCAGAAGGTGTAAAAGAGAGAAGTGACTGTGACTTGGGCAAGGCTGGCTGTTCTCTAGCAGGATCTCGCCGTGTAACCAGAACACCGCTAGGTGTTAAAAGTTATATGCAACAACCAGACAGTTCTAGGAATGGGAATCATCAACATGAAACGTAGTAAACCCCTAAGCTTTCATGCAGGACCACAAGCAGACAAATCTTGTAGCTCTTGTTCATCCAAGATCCTTTCCTGTGCTGTAAATATGCCCAAAGTGAGTGCTCTTCAGAAGACGCTGCAGTGACCACATTGCAAGAGTATATATGGTACCTAATATGTTAGAGCCTGTGCTTACCATAATTACTTTTCTACCCAGATGTGAATCTCAAATGAACGCTGTCCCTGGCTTTCCCCATCTCTTCCTCTGCTCCAGCCTGCTCTAGTAGTTGTTTGTAGGGCTGCACCTACCTGCTGGCTGGGGAACCTGGAACAGAGTAAAGCAAAGGGAGCTAAAGAAGACAGGTTTGAGTACAATACAAGGCAAACTTGACAGCTGCTTTTGTTGTTGAGTATCTCTAAAGAGGGAGTGGGAAAAAATGGGAGAGGGATGTGTGGGGGAAAGAGCCGGCCGCAGCTCCTTGCAGACTGCATATGCTAAATACTGTGCGCTTGGGAGCACCATCTGGGATAGTCTGCCTACACTTGGGTCTCGACAGTGGAGGTGTACCTTTCCCCTTCAGCTTTGCTCCACCGCTAACAGTAACACTTTTATCCCAGGTACTGTGTGACATCTCATGACACTGCTTCAAAGGATACTCAGACAGTAGAATTCGCCTACGTTATTTTTAATTCTATTAATCCAGTCCTAAGACTGCCAGTGTAGCTCACAGGAACCAGGGAGAATTTATTTTCCTTTCACTTGAACAACATGGCTTCTGTTTATTGTTCCTGCTGTTGATGATTCATTTGTTGGTTTATTTGTGGATGTGTTGGTTGGGTTTTTTTTCCTTCTCTTTGAAGCATCAGAGATTGGCTCTACTGGAAGTAGGATGTTGGGTGACTGGTATGTGCTGGTGTTCCTGCTGCTCCTAAGCAAGCTTCCTAGTATCTGTCTTGACCTTTCTTACTCTCCTTTGGCAGTACTTGGTACTATTCTTGGTTTTGGGGTAGTTTGTACTGAAAGCCTTATTTTTTTCTCTATAATGCTCGGGGGGTTCTATGTCTTCTGGCACATGCGGCAAATCTTTTCAGGATTCCTCTCAACTTGAGTCCACACTTGGCTGCAGTGTTGGAGATCTTCAGGAGATTGTCCTCTCCAGTCTGTTGTTCCTTTCACACCCACTAATTTTACAAATCCAGAAAAAGAAGTCCAACCCAAAACACTTCTGAGCACATATTTTGTGAACTTAAATTCTTACTGATCCTGGCTGTTATCATGGATCGCTTCAGCTTTCTTTTCTCTAAATCTCTTCTTTCCAAGGTCAACTGCTTTTCCTTTGTGATTTGTCATTCTGCACTGCATTGAAGACCTCTTCAGTGTTTCAACTACAAGAGTACGAAAGAACCAGTGCCTCATGCTCTGCTAATCTATCCAAGTAGATAAGAAAGTCATGTCTATATTGAACATTGAATTGAATTAACGTAACGTTGTGAAACACGACAGCTGTATCTTCACCTTGTGTAACAGCGGGAGGTCTAGCTCCTAGTAAAAACATTGATTGGTTTAAGACAGTTACTCCCGTGATTTCTGGTTGGTACAAATTGGCTAAAGTATTACAATATAGAAAAAGAAAATATCTCTGAGACTGTTGTGTTTCAAGCATCGTTTGGCACTATAAGTGGCATTAATTTAAGGTACAGCTACTGCAAGATGTGGCATAGCTTTGGCTTTGTTCGCTGGCTGTTGGAAGAAATTGTGTTTAAACGTGCTGGTGTAAATAGGTTCCAATTGCTTTAAAAACAAGCTTGCAACAGCTATGATGTGGATTTCTTGAGGGTCCTGTCAGAAAGTATATCCACTCATCACGAAGGCGATGCCTGTTGATTGCAATGGACATGCCTCAGGAGAGGACAGTAAATAGCTGGTCTCTGTATGTGCGTGTACAAGATGGGAAATACTCCTACTGCTGATCCTCTTGGTTTTGCACCCAGGGAGGGAGCAGTCATGACCTGGTACTGCAAACTGGTAACTCAGCTGCAATTCCTTATCTTTTGGATACAATAATATGTATGTTGGTTTCCTCTTGAATAGCTATTTATGTATTAAAGCCATATGATTTAGTTAATTTGTCATCAGGAAAGGTTAAGAACATTGCTTGAGCAATAAACCAGTTAAGATAAATTTTGAATTTGGAACAGAACAATGAAGTAGGATTAATGGTCAGCTTATTTCTCTGCTCTGGGTGTTCAATAGTAACTGAAGATTTCCAACAATAAATATTTGGTTTTAAAGTTTGGAAAAGCACAATAGGGAATAAAAATAAGGTTACTTAGCCAATGAAACACAGATTAGTCAGAACAAAATACCACTTTTAAGTGCAGGAACTAGAGGAATACTTCTATGGTCCTTGAGTTGCCTGCTTCTGGAATGAAGGCTCAAATCAACTTGAGGAGAATTATTGCTACCCAGTGCTTTTGCTGTCTTTCACCTGAACAACTTTTTTGAAACATTACTTGATGGCTGGCATCAAAAATAAGGTGAAATTTCAAAATTTAGTTTTGATCAGCTCTGATAGGTTAAATAAGGGGAGGAAATATCCAAACAAAAGAGGAGTGCCATTGACTTTTTTTGTTTGATGGTTGTTTTTTTTTTTTATGTATGTTTTATTTTTTTGTTAATTTGGGATTTTGTTGACTTTTTTTTTTTCCTTCAAGGTGATGATCTGGCTGATTCTAACAGAGCTATTCCATGCTGATGGTGCTGTCAATGAAGGGAGAGGCAGGCACATTGCTGTTCAAAACAAAACACCCCCCCCAAAAAAAAAAACCAACAAAGCAGTTCTGCTATCCAGCACTGTACAGCGATGCTCCTCCAAGCAGCGAGTGGACATGTTGCACCTACAGCGTTGCTCGTGCATTCAGCATAGGGATCTTCTGTGGAAACTCTTGCTTGAACCCCTGAAAACTGGATGTAGGACAAAGGGCAAGAAACATACGTTTTCTGAGAGGCAGGGGGTTTCAAGTTTGCCACCTCAGTGAAGTCACTGACAGCTGCACTGTTAAAAACCCGGGCAGACCTCACAGCCCCAGCGCTTTAGTTTGAGGTGTTTCCAAACACACCATTCCCTGCCTGTTGCCTCAGAGGGAACAGATGGAAAGTGTTACCAGTAAAGCACATTTTCGTAGGCTTTCTGGTTCTCTTTAGCAAAAGCTGTACAAAAGTCTTCAGACAAATTAGTGCCTGAAGGTAGTGGAAGTCTTTAGTAGCCCTGGAGAACTGCTGACTCAGCCTGTTCTCAGAGCCGTGTCCAAGGGGACCTGCTTTCTGCCTTCAGCGTTTCCACCGTGGATGGCAATTCTTTCAGAATCAATTACATTATTCTCAAACGTCTTCTTAAGTTTAATGAGTCTAGTTAAATCCTAAGAGTTACTCATGAGCCGGAGTTCAACAAATGGCAGGCACAGCCAACGGAAGTCAATATATGACCCAAGGAAAGATCTTGTCAGATAAGCCACAATGTGCACTCCTGCATTTTTCTTCCTTTTAATTCCACGCCTTCCTGTTCTGCATGCCGCTGAGCCAGGCCATCGATGTGCCTGTGAGGGGCATGCGGCTGTAGGACGGGGACGGGTTTTAGCTTGGCCATGTGTTGACCTGTTCCCATTCCTGGTTCAGCAGCACGTCTTGCCCCGGCACAGCTCTTTGCAGGGAACAGGAGTGCGACTGCACTGCCACAGCAGAGGAGTGAAGGGCTTAATGGGGGATTAAATGTATACGCATGTCTATACGTGTGACCGTATGCACACCATGCTGTAAAAGCTCAACAGAGTAATGTACGTACTTCTAAAATACACAGTCATTCAAAGTACAGTAATTTTGCCTCTTTTTGTATGGTTTGGACTAGATGCTCAATGAGCAGAGTTAGCATCAGTGTAGCTGGTCTGATGGATTTGTTCTTAGATGGTTTATCTTCACCTGTGCTGTGCTGATAAATTCCTCCTGTGCGCTGCTGGTTATCATCTTCCCTCATCCCCTGGGAGAGCAGGTCTTCTCTTAAGTTTGGTGATCCCTGTTTGGAGTGACTCCACTGGTGCTCTGGGCTGTGTGTTTGTCATGGCAGACACAAATATGTAGATACATAATGAGGCAGTGATGACAGCATCTCTGTCGCATTTTGATGTCATCCAAAGCCCAGAGATGCCGTAAGGATGATCTCTGTGGGGTTTTTTGGGCTCTGGAACAAAGCAAAGGGTAAAATTTGACTCTTATGTAGAGTTACTGTAACACTGATATTACTGTAACATTAATATTGCAAGGCCATACATAATATGATGTCAAAGAAGGTGTGGTGGAGGACACGGACACCCAGAATCATGACTGTCTGGGAGAGGCTGCACAGGGACCTGATTGTTCCCTATCTCATCCAGCACTCATGCTGTATCACTCAGGCAGTGATACGGCACTGCACTGAGTTCATGGAGTCTTTGCCTGGGCCATCTGGGATAGAAATATTTCACCTCGGAGCTAAAAGGATTTCATATCTCCTATTAGACTCTGTGTGCAAAATCCAGCTTGCAGCTGCAATATGCGGCATCCAAAAGATTCAACCCCACACTTTTGTGTGCCCAGAACGTCATTTTAAAACAGCAATAATTATTATTTTAAAAAGGACTTTCTTTTTTGGGGGGGTGGGTTAGGGTTTTATTTCAAACTGGGAAAATACTTAGTCTTCTATTAATCACTTGCCAAGATCAGGTTTGCAGAAACAAAGCTGTTTTTAAATCACATGAGAACCAAAAGAAGAAAACGTCTGGAAACTGTTAATTGATTCTTTGTACGTTCTATAAAAGTCAAATATAGCTGAACTAAATTTTTGAAAATATGTTAAAAAAAAATATTTCCAGGCTTGAATTGTCTCTGCCAAATTTCATCTCAGAACGAATTTTTATCCTGATGTTGATTTAGAGAAACATTTAAGCAGATGTACTAATTTAAGCATTTACGTCATGGGGACTATGCATATGCTGAAAACCAAGCATGTTTTTCAGTCTTCTACTATGATAAGGACAGAAATGTTTCATGCTGAAAAGATGTTGGGGGTTTTTATGAGAACTAAATATCCTGGATTTCCATACTTTCATGTCGGAAGGGTCTGTTTCTCTAAGAAAATAAAATATGATGGAATTAAATCTCTTTGAACGGTGGAATAATACTACTAATAACTAGAGAAATAACTGGTCAGAATCTTGTGGTCTCTGATTTATAGCCAAATGAATATAGCTAAAGGGAACTGTGCATGGAGGTATACCTCTCAGGCTGTGATTTCACATGGTGCTTAGAATGTGCTTAAGTTTCTTTGTGTAAATAGTTTGATTGGATGAACGACATCAGAAAGATTATCCTTGCCTTCAAAGTTTAGCAGCTACTTGAGTACCAGGCTGATTTGAAGCTAGAGTCTCCAGAGACAGGAGAGAGCCCAGCTTTTCACGTGAAATTGCTAGAGCCAAATCAGATCAACAAAAAGGTTAGAGGTGGCCATTTTAGAGAAAATAGGGGTCCATATAAATGGGAAGAATGAAGTCTTGGAAGAGTGTTTGTACAGTAGTATGAGACTAATCAGGGCAGGTTTTAAAGGTAGATGTTTGAAATTAGCCTAATTCAAAGCCCACTGAAGTCTCTTCGACTTTAAAAGGCTCCTGATGGAGCCTGTAGTGAACGAGCATTGCATCTGAGCTATGGAGCTTGGGTGCTCGTACTGTAGAATGCGCAGCTTCTCATCTCTGAAAATGTGGTCCCACGCTCCAGGGAGGAGAAGCCAGTGCTTCTGGGAATGTCTTGGGTCAGCCACTGGGGTACCAGAGTTTTCTGGTACCTTGCGTAAAGCCATTACTGTAATAACTGGATCAGACTTTGTTTATTTATCCAGGCTGGTGGAACGCAGCATCTAGTGAGCAGTCTATCTGGTTTTCCTGGTCATCTCTGTGACTTCTGTTGAATTTTCTGAAATCATTCATGAATAAAGCAGTACAATATTCTGTGGCTTGCAATAGCTTAAGCTAAGTAAGGTGCTTACCAAAAGGAAAAGGAAATAATACATATTTCCCCCTTGCTGATGGATTTTGCTTATGTTGAGGGAAAGAGATCTTGGTGTTGCAAATGCACTGTATCTGCTTAGGTGATTTCCGATTTTCCTGTTTCTGTGTGGAGGATGGTATCAGCTGTCATTTTTTCCTTTTGTCATTTTGTAACTTTTCAAAATTTACCAAGATTTGCAAGAGTGAAAGAGGCAAAAACAAAACATGAAAGAAATTTTGTAGTTTGAACTACCGTCAGACCTTCAAAAAACCCAGAGCTCTTTGAAATACTTAAAGGAAAAATCCCTGAAGAATAGAATCTGAAAAAGTGGGGAAGGACAAGGACAGTATTTGCTTTAGCTGAGAAAAGGTAAAAAAAGTGGGAAAAATCAAGATGAAGCATACATAATTTGAGAAACTGGGATTTATTTCTGGTTTCGACCTTAAGGAATAGGAACAGCTTCAACATTTTATTCCTATGATTTATTTTTTTTTTCACTCCCTCACATGCCCTTGAATCTTAGACAGGCAAGAAGACAGGGACTGACCCTGACCTGCACAACAGGGCTGAATAGAAGAGCCAGTCTTGTAATATTGATACCAGACAATGCAAACTTAGTTTACTGAATCTTTTAATCTGAGTCTAATCATTTCAGCTGCACTGATGGTCTTTAAAACAAGGTAGGATGATTTTTAAAGGTCTCCTGTGGCTCAGCTATCTGGCATGGGTTTGATGCAGGAATGGCGGGGTGAGCTCCCCTGTTTTGGAGGATATCGGATTGACCCCTCCTAACCTCAAAACCTTTATAGCTCTACCAGCTACTGAAAAGTCCTCCAGATAATGCTGACTCCGAGTGGTACCATCTGGACTTCATTTGAATCAAAAGTCAGGATGGAAAATCCTCAGTAACTCTCAGACCCAAAGGCCGAGGCTGGAAAAACAGAACCCGCCACACTTGCAAGAGGGCAACTATTCCCATGCCTGTGAGCACTGACGTCTCTCCCTTGCTGGTGAGAAACCACCCACAGATTCAGAAGTGTTTCGTTTTTTGGTTTTTGTTTTTTTTTTCCAGGGTAACCAGAAAGGCATATGTGGATTATCCTCATAACAGACCAGTTGGCAGAAACAGAATTGTATGTGATTAGCAAACAATGTATTTAGAAATTAAACATAATGTATTTTTAAAACTTCTGCTTGGATTTCTTGCTAAAATCAGCAATAGGAGCACAGACTAATTTTCCTGGTCAGCAAAGAAGTTTAAACTATTGACTTCCCATACTCTTCTATTTGCAGGTACGGGTAGCTGGTGTTTATATTTTAGCTCTGTTAATTAAGATAAAATAAAATAAAGGCGTGCAACTGGAACCTGAACAAAAATATTACAGAACTGCATTAGTTAATTATTCCAAAGAGGAGACTTCTCCCTGAATGCCAGTCACTGTGGGTTTCCTCAGTGGCTAAGAAAGAAAGCGTTAACCGATGTCTGCAGCAAGTCAAGTCCTGTGTGCTCACTGCTAACATTGGCAGGTTTCTACGCACTGTTTATATATGGTTATGTGTAGAGATGGGTGAACCTCAAAAGGTTTTGGATGTTCAATTCTAATTATTATAAGCACCTGAAAGGTTGAATGCTTAGCTGAAGCACAGCTAACCTCAAAGCCAGCCAGGAGGCTCCTGGGCAGAGCCTCCTGCTTGCCCTCTGGCTTGTACCAATGAGTGGTGCTCTCCAGACCTCCTGGGAGCAGCAGAATGTTTTTTGGGAAGGCTCTGTGGAGCCTGGCAGGATCAGGATGTCTTTGAAGTGGGTCTTCATGGTGTGGCTTGTTGACAGAGGAGACCTAAATGAGGTCTCACAGCTGCATTGCTGAGCTAGATAGAGCAAGTGACAGGTCCGAAGGGACAGAAATGGATCTCCTTACCTATTTGTTATAGGAAGTGCTGCAGCTAAGGGTAGTTATTAGGGAAAGGAAAGGGTTTCCTGGCCCTTCCCCTCCATCCCTAGGCTACAGTGTCATATCACCGATGGCTCATTTCAGTCTGCCTGTACCTCCGGCTTCAGCCAGGCTGAGAAACACACAAGGCGAGTATGTAGTCAGGGTATGAAATGAAGGTGTTGAGTAAGCGAGCATGGCTGATCTTTACAACGGTGTCTGGTGAATAATTGGTTGTGTTCCTCTTCCTCAGCATCAGCAGATCATTTTGGAAAGATACTTAATTCTGTGAGCTCTTTTCATGATACAAACTTGACTATAACGCACTGGTTGCTGCTTTCAAACAAAGAGCACGTATTGCTGTCCTGGTTTTTAGAAATGAAGCTGGACTTGTGTTGCCAAATGCTTGGGAATTTGGGATGTGTCTGATGTTTTACTTTGATGCTTGCTGTTTGTGATCATTATGACTCATTTTCCAGCAGGAGTCAGAGGTTTTGTCTGAAACTGAGGATCCTGTAGTGTACTCTCAGTGACATCCAGACCCGCTTCACAAACATGCAGTCAAAATAGATCATATAGAGAGAACGGGAGCATTAGTCAGAGCCTTGGGATGGGAGCGGAGCTGGGAGTACAATCCATGTCTGGCACAGGGATGCTGCTGCTGAGATGGGAAATAAAGTCACGTTTCACAAGACTGTCCTTTCTTGTTGACATTCCAAGTATTATAGAAAAATATCAGTGTAGTAAGTGTCAGTGCTGGCATCCCTTGTCCAGCGTACAAATGATCTTGGCTGATCCCTAAGAAAAGGCAGAAAAAGCCGGAGTCAAGTATTTTTATCTTGTTTGCTTTTATCTCACAGTAGAAAAAAGTCTTTGGCATCTTTTTTTCTGCATGATGTAGGTTAAAATAACACTACCATAGCCAGGAAGTTTTCTGTTAATGCGTGAGAGTTATTTCTGGAGTATTATGTTATTTAAATATAACCAAAATGTGCCTGCTTATTTTTATCTGAGCCTATTGTTTCTGTGCGCTGCTCTGCAGAGTAAAATACTATCCAAGAATTGGAATATTAGTTCTTTTCCAAGAGAGAGAATTTAGAAAACTTTCCTGGTCATTTAATTCACTTTTTTATCTAACTCTTTTCCCACCCACCTCTTCTTAATCTGCAGTAATTTTAGCTGTATCTAACATTCTGATGTAACTTTATGGCGTCCAGCTAACATTTGATCTCTGGTATGGTCAAGACCATTTCTGCTTCGCTTCTAGTTGAGCTAGAGAGTCAAGTCAGAGCGTAATCCTAACCACAGCCACAAAATCATAGAATCATAGATTTGTCTAGGTTGGAAGGGACCTTTCAGATCATCAAGTCCAACTGTCAACCTAACACTGCCAAAACCACCACTAAACCATGTCCCTAAGCACCACGTCTACCCATCTTTTAAATACCTCCAGGGATGGCGACTCCACCACTTCCCTGGGCAGCCTGTTCCAATGCTTGACAACCCTTTTGGTGAAGAACTTTTTCCTAATATCCAACCTAAACCTACCCTTTCCTCTTGTACTATCGCTTGTTACTAGCGAGGTCGGCCCTCACCTCTTTACAACCTCCTTTCAGGTAGCTGTAGAGAGCGATAAGGTCTCCCCTCAGCCTCCTTTTCTCCAGGCTAAACACTCCTAGTTCCCTCAGCCGCTCCTCGTAAGACTGAAGTAACCCTGGTTGACTCGGTTGTTTTGGGCTGGCTGCATATTATGCTGAGCAGATTCTTAATGGGAGTCTCTGACTACAAATAAATTTTTGTTGCGGACTTCCTGGAGAGTCCTCTGTACTGTCTGTGTGTCTGTTAGCAGAATTGCATGAAATCTCTCTCAAGTGATTTTTTTTTAAATTTTTTTCTTTTTTTTGCCCAACAACGGATGTTTGTTTCTTGCAGCAGGGTTTGTGTGGAGCATGTTTTCCTATGCTTTAGTATGCTGGGAAGATAAAACAACTGGGGACTACGTTGCTCATTCTTGGTTGCTTGGTGTGTTGAGTGATATCGGACACCAGCGAGCATTGAAGTAAGACGTTCTGGCATTTGCATGACCCAGTGCGATAGCATGCAGGATGACAGTGGCAGAGGAAGTGAGTCAACATCCTGGGGAACGATGACCCAGACGGTGGTTCAGCACCATGGGAACAGCGCACTTTAGGATATCATCTGTAAAAGCACCTAATTAAGTAGACCACCAGAGAATGATGACAGCAGAGGCAATATTTTCAACTCCCTAGAGGAAACACAGCTTCTACAGCAGATCTCCTAGCACTCGTTTATGGAAAATAATACTTGATAAGGTTTCACTTTAGTACAGGATTTCTGATGTTGTCTTCAAGCTTAAAATGCTGTCTTGATGTGGCATCCCAGCGACTCTGTTCCCCTGCAATAAATGCCATCTAGGAAGATTGTGCTTCCCGCTCTGGATTTGCGGCAGCACTGCTGTGAATGAGGATCACAAGTCCAAGAGCAGCTGTTGCTCAACACTGCAGAGCAAGACAAGGCATTGGGTTTGGTCCAGGCCTGATGTAAGCAAGTCTTGCACGGCTTGCAGTATTGTTGAATTTGGCTTATTCTTCTTATTCAGGAACAGACTGTGCTGCCTACTTGGCTGTCCCAGTCCTTCATCCTGAGCCAAAGGAGGCTAAGACTATTTGTGGAATCTGAAAGTGAAATCCTGGCCCTTTTCGACTCAATGGGCATTTTGGTGTTGACTTCAGCAGGGCGGGAATTTCACCCTGAGTGTCCCAGATGTCAGGAATACTTTCTGGTTTTGTGATTCTTTGTGGAAGATGTTAGATGCTGTTTTCCTTAGCTCTGCTTCTCTGCTCGGGCATAAGGGACCTGCTTGGATTATTTTAATTGGCAAATATATTTTTCCAGCATCTGTGGCAGAAATAGCTCTGTGCACGAAGTGCCAGGTTAAGTAGCTCCTGTTAAGTAGCCCCTCTGCAATCCTGCAGTTAACACTAGTTGTTACTGCCAGACCCCTCTCCATGGGTTGTGTAATGTCCAAGTTTTTGGTAGCTGCTGCTGTTCTACTGTGTTGGTTTTTTTAAAATTCCTGGAGGTATAGCCTTTGTTTTGGGGGTAAAACAGGAACAGTGAAATCCTGTTGCCAGCACAGGTGGAGGCAAAGCTTCTGTGGGTTGAGGCAGGATAATTAGAATTTTCTCTGAGAAGACTGAAGGGAACAAACAGACCATGTTACAGCCCTGGTGTGTGCTAACACTTGATGTTGTCTCTGCTGGTGTTGAACCAGGAAACATCAGGTGGGGGGAGGTTTCCAGCAGGGGCCCTCAAAGAGCTCCAGAGCTTTGAAGTGTTTCCCCGCTGAAGTCAGGGTAGGAAGGAGGACATAGTCTTAGGAGCGGGTAAGCTGGTTTTAAGTATTATGCTGGGCTTTGGGAGAGCTGAATCCGTTCCTGCTTCTCACCTGGATTCCTGGTGTGACTTAGGCAATCACTCCAGACCAGAGTTTTTGTAAAGCATATGTGACTCTGTGGACACCTCAGAGGTGATTTAGAGTCCCAGCTTTCCTGCAGCTCTGAAGGATACAGAAACCTAAACACTCGTGAAAACCCTTGAAAAAGTATTGTCTCCCTCTTACAGCATTAAAATACATTTACATGCTCAATATATCCACAGATATATGCCTTCTTATCCCTTCATTCTACACCTCTAAATAGGAGATAATCTTTTGCTTCTCGCATCCCATGCCTGCCAGGTCCATGCTGGAAAATAAAATGCGCCAAAGACTCATCTGGCTCTGAAGGCAAGTGGTCCATCAGCAGCTCATGTCTGTGTAGCTAGCTCTCTTCCATATCAAAACACCCCAAACTGTCTCTGGTCCATAACGCCTATTGAAAGTTGTCAATGGCCCGTGCTGTTGGTGTCCAGAAGACTGCAAAGTGCCATGAGCCAGGACCTGGCCCCAAGGAGACTAGCTGTAGGTGTGCAGGCAACCACCTGTGGTGGCAGGGCTTTTGGCCCTCTTGGCATCCTAGCAGGGGTGTAGTCTTTGTAAACACCCTGGGGAAGGGCTATGCGTATGTGCAGAGGGGTAGGGAGCGCCACTGCCTCAGCAGGGAAAAGGGCCATCGGCTTCCATGGTAGAGTTTTATTGTCATTCTTAGCATAAAAGAATGTGGGTGCGATGTGGAAATATTTGGAAGTGAGAGTTTCCCAGAATACTTCTGATTATTTTTTTTTTCTGGAGCACAAGTCATATTGTTCCTAAAATTTCCCAAAATATATGTGCTATAGAAAAAGTGATGGTAGGAATACTGATATTTTGATGGGTGTGGTTTAATTGTAAAGTCCTTTTCCTGACACAAATCTGCCATCCACTTGTCAGCCTTTTGGTACTTCTGGCTGGACATCAGGGTGGTCTCTTTAAGAGTTTTAAGAGTCCCTGTGCTGCAGTTATTGCATCCTATTCTATAAATGTTCACCTGGAATCATAGAATTATTATTATTAGTAGTAGTATTTTAATTGTTAGGTTACGGTGCTCATTCCACAAGGTTTTATGTGCCCAGTTTCAAGATGAATTAAAGGTTCCTTTTCTATTTGGTAATGTTTTGTGGCAATTAATCTTATTTTTTTTTTAACATCAGCACCTGTTCCTTGACAGCTTTCTTGCTCCCTCCCCCATTTCTGACACAAGTAATTTATTTATTGAGGTTTTATTGTATTTCATAGCTGAACTTACCTCTGAAAATTTGTTGGAGAGGACCTAAATAAATCAATAGTTCACTCAGCAACGCCGTTAATGTGGTTAATAAAACAAATTTTATAAATTTGTCGCAGACCTTGAAAGTGGTGCCAAAACCTTTTAAATCCAAAGCACTATTTTCTTCCACACACCCCTCCTGCCATGCTGGTCACATTTTCTGTTTCTGCAGCAGGGTGGCTACAACATCGAGACAGATTGTGTATTTACCATATTATGAAGAATTAAAAAGTGTAGGTCTGTTGTCCAGATGGCAACATCCTGTAAAACCTGCCAAATTCGCTTCTTTAAAACAATTTATAGTCTTTAATTGAAGGACTGAAATGAACTAAGTAATCATTTAAAAAAAGAGAGAGAGAGAGACCTGTTCTCTTGGTTTTAACAAAAAAGAAAGTAAAATTTTAGGTCTCGTTCATCCACAAATATTGCAGCCTTTTTATGCTACGGATAACAACGGACACCCCCTCGGGCCAGGCTCGGTTATTCCACTTGAAAGTATTTTTTCAGAAATAACTCTTTTCTGTGAGGGAGGGGAGATCCGTTTGCCAAGAGAGTTGTGCCCATGCTGCAGACTATACTACTATAGCAACGTTGATTAAAAAAAGAGGCCTCAACCCTAAATAAACGAGTTGTAGCATTACGGAAAGTGTATATGCTGTAGAGGGCCCTTGTAGAAAAGAATTGCTCAGGAAATATCTTTGCAATCAAAATTAAGACTGAAAATCAAGGATTGGGCTTGGGCATGTTGACTTTTTTCACCTTACTTGTAAGATGAGCATTATCTGTTTGTGCTAAAGTCTTATTAGCTCAAAAAGACTTTCTGTGGGATCGACACTAGTCTTTAGAAATGCATGTAGAGGCTGCAAGGGACTTCAGCTTAATCAGGGAGAGGTTTTCATAAACAGTTCATGTCTTTTGTACACAACCCAAACGACCTGGTTTAGAGCAGAGCCCTAACGGGCAATTGGAGATCATGAGGATGAAATTGTGTATTTCAGGGCAATAATACAACCTCTGTGTGGCTGCTCTTTTCCACGCTGAAGTGTTGTCCTTTGCCAGTCCAAACCCTCCCTGTGGCTCATTTTCAGCTTCTCCTCCAGTCAATGATCAAGACTATTCTGTAGCTGGCAAGTCCCTGTGTGCGATGAGGAGGCTGAAGCTGTACCTTGCACTTCCAGTCTTGGCCCCCATTTCGGAAGTGCTTCCATGCATATCTTTGCTGAGCTTTGTGTGCTGTTGCAGAGCTCTTTAAAAGCAGTCTTTCCACCCATTTCAATGGGAACCATACTGCGTTCACAGATGGCAGAAGCAGGCCAATAAAGTCTATGGCAAAATCTCAGGTGCAGACAGTAAAAGCCTGTACGTAAGAGGCAACTTGAACTGTAGCTACGAAGGGGACTGGGGCAGTCTGCAGAGCTCCCCTCAAGGCTGTTAGTGTCTGAATGGCTCTAGTGTTATCTCTTTCCAGTTCTCCATGCTTGCTCCATTAAGACTTTTATGTCTTTCCACTGAACAGGCAGCTGATCATAAGCAACAGGATTTTATTTTAATTTCCCAATAGGGTTTTTGTTTTTCTTGAAAAAATGACTGAGACCCAAAGGATTTTCCAGCTGGAAAATAAGACCTGTCATTTGGAAATTCTGACTTAGATCTAAGTAGACACCTGTGTAATACTTTGGATGTATTATGTGGCTGGGAAGGAGTGTGAGGGTGCAAGGAAAATGGAGGGGGCAGGAGAAGAACTTAAGGAGCCTATTATGTTCATAGCTGTTTTGCATTTTCCCCTTTCGTCCCTAAACGTAAGTTTTATTTAGAGAAAAAAAAAAGGTTAAAGGTAAGTAATGTTGACCACAATAAATTGAAATGGTGAGTGACAGTGCAATTTACGCTAGTATTTGCTGATGCTGTGCCGAAACCAGTGGCATCCATGTGGTGGTGTCACTACGGCAGAGGGAGATTTTGGGAAAAGCCTCTGGGACTTGGTTATTCCTTTAAGTCAGTGGACTTCCATGTTATAGGGCATTGCCATTGACTGACAGCCTGCATCAGCTCTGCTATTTTGGCTAGTTGAGGAGTGGAAAAATGTGTATGGAGGAAACCTGCAGTTAATTTGCCTCTTCATCTACCTCCCCTTTTCTCACTTTTCCCCAGTGGGTCTTGTTATCTCTTCTGGTTCATAGTCACTGTACGTGGGGGCTGATGGTTTTCTATAAGGAAAACACATCTATGAAAATGTGTGGTTTTTTCCTCCATGGTGACAGTTTTTTGAATGCGGGTGGTCCATAGTTACGATAGACACTTTTTTTTTTAATTGAGTATGAAGTACAACTGTATTTTAAAAGTCTGTTGGTATCTCACTAAAAGTGCTTCAGACCTAGTTGACTTCTCTTCAAGTTCAATGAAAAAATAACACAAGAATTTTGTAAAAAATATCATAGCAGAATCCAAGCTACGTAAAACCTGCCCAGATACTCACGTTGGTCCTGAACATTAAACTGACAAAATGTGTTGCCTACTTTGTTAAGGTTCCCAGAGATATTTAGATGAACCTGGAGCTTTCCTTTAGTGGTGGTGCAGGTAAATGACACAAAATTCAGCTTTGCTTGTTTTACTTTTGTATGATTTAGGGGTTTTTATTAGTTTCAGTATTTGTTTGAATCTGAAATGGGAAGAGAATTTGGGGATTCAAAAGCACTGTGGGCTGAAACTGAAGGAAATATTTATACAGCCTGCTGTGACCTGAAATCCCTAAGCTTTGCACAGCTGTAGAAAGAAATCTATTCTGGAGTTCGTACATGAACACAACCTCTCAAGTGCATGTCCCAGGAATAAAGAATTAGGCATTTAGAGAATGTGTTCCCAGCAAGTATTATTTATACCTTAATTCATCAAGCAAGAGAAACTAAATTAAAAGTCTGGTCTGAGGTTTTTTTTCAGTTTGTACTCAGTTAATAAGTTTATGATATTTTAGAAACGCAGCATGGAGGGCAGAGAGGCAATTTCCCTAAATCCCTGCACTGGTGCCAGAGGAAGGGCTGTATCTTACCCTTTGCCTGGTACCCCGAGTCTCCGGTTGCAGCTGGGGCCTCTCACTGAAAGTTGTCCTCATCCACACTCAGGACAAACCTAAAAATAATTGTGCCTGGATAATGGATTATGAAATAATTATAAAACATTTTGAATTATAGCAAAATCAGCATGGGTCTAGAGATTAGCTGTGATGCCAAGACCTAAAACAACTGGAATAATCCAGTACAAAAACCCTACTTCAACTTGTTATTTCCATGGTTTAAAAATACACCTTCTCACTGTTGAGTCTTTGGTGTTGGTGGTCGCGTTGCATCCTGTTGTTAGCACCTGGAGCCAAGCTGAGAAAATCCAATTCTTGGCATGTAAAAGCTAATGCTTTGCATTGATGTGTCGTTGCCAAATTACATGGAAGGCGTTCTCTTGCCAGGTCACTAGAAATTAGATTAATTGTAACACAGAAACCACAGGGAGGGAGAAAAAAAGCAGTTTTATGCCTCTGCGTATCGCTGTACACCTTGATTGTACAACAGGAAAGTTAGCCTGAAACAGAAACACTAGACAGCATGCACAGAAGTATTTCCACTGTGTTCACGGCTCCTTGGTGGTGGGATTCAGTATGGAATTCAGCACAGTGCTGAATGCGCTGGTACCACTAACCACAGGGGC
This sequence comes from Himantopus leucocephalus, assembly GCA_003993805.1. Lineage (NCBI taxonomy): Eukaryota > Metazoa > Chordata > Aves > Charadriiformes > Recurvirostridae > Himantopus > Himantopus leucocephalus. The sequence continues at coordinate 16,208,807 of RSEF01000003.1, forward strand.
CATCGAGCAGGATGGTGAAAAGGGGTATGATTGACATAAGTAGATATTAATCAAGTTTCGCACTATTAGTTTATTGTTCACTCACAATGTAGATTGCATCTCAGCTCTGCTCATTGGGACTAAACATGTGAAAATAAGCACTGCTGTGTCTGACAGCACCACTTTGAATTATGTTTTCTTTTTCTGAAACAATTTTTGCTTACAGAGCACAGGCCAGAAAGGCTCCAGCTATGCCCTCTTAGAGGAGGTCAAAGACATAGCCAGGCCAAGGACTTTGTGAAAGTACAGAGCTGTGTTGTGCCCAGCCCTTGGTGGGGGGCACAACTAGGGAAATGTCCTCGCGCCTTTTGTTTTCCGTGGCGCCATGCTGCACAGCTCTACAGGAGACCGACATCATTTTCAGCAGATCTGATGTTCTCTGCGTGGCCTGTCCAAACACCCTGAGTCTCAGCTGCCCTACGCAGGGTAGAGTGCAAGGGCGTTCAGCTTGGCTGCCTAAGCAAACCTTCGCCACTGAGGTACAGAAACCCCTCTCTGCTTTCATATGTGAAAATGTAAAATTTCCTTTTGGGCTATAGCCTCTAGGCAATTCTTACCAGAGATAGTTAATGCAGTTGAACAGACAAACTTCTCTGTTGCAGAGTATTTCCTCAAGTGGAGGAGAAGCCACATGCGGATTTTTCAGCAGCATTGACCATTTCTTGTGTGCTAAGAGTGAGGGTTTTCAGGTGTGTTCAGCTGCACTGCCATGAACGTTCCTATTGATTTTACCAGGAGTAAGTTAGGTTAAGTCCAAGTGCTGCCCTGTGGGCTCTTCACCAAGACAGGCTGGAGAGGTGACAGGCATGTACCTTACTGAGCATGCTGAGCTGGGAGGCAGGAGGCCATTCTCCACCCTGTCATTCACCTACTTGAATACACAGGCAAGTCTTGAAGACACAGGGCAGCTCCTGTGATTTGGTTTTCTGACTCTGGAATGTTGCAAAGGCTTACTTTACTGTTGGATAGTGTTTTGAAGTAGAAAGCGTAATACGTAGCACATAGCATATGTTCCAATTTTATAGCATGGTGGTGTTTCCACCCATGCGACATCAAATTTAAGTGTCTGACATAGAAGGAGCACTGAACAATAAATGGCAAATAACCAGTAACTGGTTTATATACACATCCCTTATCTGTAGTCACATATGGCATGGAAACAGGTGTTTCGCGTGTATTCCCACAAGTAAAACATTCTAAGGAATAATGCCAGCTCACAGCAAACAAAAAGGGGGTATTAAGAGTATTGAGGGAAAGACCTGCTTGGAACACAAATAAATATTTGTAAATATTTGCATCCCTGCTGTGTGATGTCTGGCCATACTCTCATATGTTGTCCTTCCCCCCACATTGGGAAGTTAGCTTGAATAAGAACTTGAACATTTAGCTTATACAAGTCTTACCTCAAATAGTGAAATAAAAACTGTCTTTAGTTGAATTTAACAAAGAACAATTTTGGAGAAGTGTTCATCCATTGTAGCAGACTAATGTAATTGTTTTGAGGGCACAAAGGAGCAAAGCTTTGGATGAAAGCTCTGGTCCCAAGCCCGCAAGAGCAATCCAGTCACTACCTGTGCTTTCTATGAGGAAGCTAATGGAACAAAGTAGTTCAGATAGGATTTATTTATTTATTAGATGTGCTTACAGTGTGGATTGCTTGAGAACACAGGCTTCATTTTACCTATGTGTATCTTGAAAGAAATCAAACTACTTTCTGTTGACTTTGGCCACGAGCAGTATCTGTGGAGCAATCTCTCTAAGTCATGCCTCGTGCAGCTGTGGAAAATCCCTCGAGGTTAGCAACTTTCAGATGCAGAGTTACTTAAATGCTGTAGGATGCCTTTGAAAAAACAAATGGTTGTCCAAAAGCAGTCAGCATATGGGTATAATATTAGAGCAGAGATGGGAAGAGAGGAGGACCCTTCAAAGAGGACCATTATATCCTTCCCTATTTTCTGCAGAAAATATTTCCTGTGCTATAAAAAGACAGAATGACTAGTGTGTAACATAAACCCATAATAGAACAAATACTTCAAAGACACCTTGGGCCTGCTAGTAAATTCATGCTACCCCTTGTCCATGACAGTAGTTGAGAACGTTGCTCAGCGGTTTACATCAGCACATGCTTATCCTTTTTTTTGACATCAGTCTCTGCTTCAGGAAGCTATTGAAGCACATGCCTGATTTCCAGTACATGAAAAGTCCCATTGATTTCAGCCTGCAATATAAAACTAGTAACTATCATAATTATTACGATGCATTCCTGAGTCCTAGACGTTCAGTGATTGATCATCTAATGTGCCCAACAGTATTTTATCACATAAGCAGCTTCCTTCTTGCAAAGAAGGCACAATAGCTGATCTGTTGACTATAATTGTAACTCTAGTTTGTTATTCAAAACTTTTCTTGGGTCTGGTTATTTAAAGGCCTAGCTGATCACCTCTTGCATCCTATTAAAAGCAGTCTTCAACATGCCAGCTGTGTGGATAAAATCACATCCCTTTTCAACTTCCCGTAAGTTTTCTCTAAGTCTCCAGTGCAAGTGAAGTACTAACACAGGTTTAAATTTGGTCCTTGTTGCTTTACGAGGATAGAAACGCTGTAATGCCTCCTGCATAACAGATGATGCTTCTGTATTGTTGGGGGACGTGAATAATTAAAGCATGCATCATGTCTTAACCGTTGCAGTTTTACAAAAAGGGGCACATTTGTGGCTGAATACTTTTCTTAGCTGCAACGCAGAAAATGCATGTGCAGTAGACTTAGGCAAATAAGTTCAAAACTTCATAATTAACTGGCTGTCAAAAATTTGGAAGCAAAACACAGGAGGTGGTTAGGAAATCAAAGTATGATGTGTTTTTAATCACAAAACACAAGGAAATTTTAAAAATTTATGAGTAATAAATCTATATTGTTGGTACCAAATGGCTCCCTTTGCAGTCCTTTAATGTAACACCTGCGCTTCCTCTTTGTGAATAACGACCCATTTTTTGACTGCCTGAGGAGCAGTGCAAGAGTAGGTTTGCAGGCTCAGGAGAACAAAGCCAGGTTCCCAGACTGAGCTCTGACTGCACTTTAGGATTCCATTTACAGTCTGTTTGGTTTGTAATTCAAATCGCTCCAGACCAGAGTTAATGTTTAGACCACAGCCACCTGAAATTTGCTTCAGGGCTGAAGCCCAGCCAGATCGCAAATGGAGGAAACACTTGAGGTTTGCTAAATACAGTTAATAGGGGATTAGAGGCTGTGTTTTTTATGGTAGCACAGGGAGGTCTGTAATAGAAAAAATAATAAAATGCAAATATACAACTTCAGCGTGCTGAGTAGGATACAACTGATTGCACTATAGCCATCAAGTAGCTATTTTTCCTTTCATTAAGCAAAGGGAAAATGAGAGGAAGAAGATAACAGGGCTCTGATATAATTTTTGATGAGGGATGGTCTATTACAGCCAGCAGATGGGAAATGACCCAATGGCTGGGTGACTGGACTGTGAGTTATAAGATTCCGGAGATGATGCCTGTCTTTCTGTTGCTAATTTGTTGTATGTGCAAAGACTTCAGCAAGTCTCCGTTTTTGTTTTCCATTTGCTTTTTTAATGGCCATGTCCATTTAGCTCCTTTGGGCTCCTTCGCTGTGTGTGTGCAATGCCTCATGCAGTGAGGTGTGAGTGTATCCGTCATACGAATATTTACCACTGCCCTATAAATCACAGAGTCGCAGAAACGGAGAGCTGGAAGGAACCTTGGAGGCCGTTGAGCTGGATGAAACAGGATCAAGTGTAGCTAAGCCATACCTAGCAGATGTTTGTCTTAACATTTTCTTTAAAGCTCTGGCTAATGAAATTCCACATTTCTGGGTTGCCTGTTCAAGTGGTGTTTATCTAAACTTTGTCTGCATAATTTTGGTGAAGGAGATTCCATACTCCTAGGTTGCCTATTCCAGTATTTCACCGCTGTAGCTGAAATGTTTTTCTAATATCTGACCTAAGTTGTCTTTGCTAGAGATTATGCTGATTCTTCCGCTTTCCTCTCCCGCTGACTATGAAGAACAATCAATCATTCCTCTCTTCTTAAAAGTCCCTACGCATTGGAAGATTCTGTCACATTCATTCCTCAGTTTCCTCTCCTCCAGACTAAACAACACCCAAGTCTTTATCCTCCCCTCAAATGGCAGATTCAGAACTGCAGCTGGCCTTTAGAGTGATTTCTGTATTGCCAAAGATGTGTGTAGCCCTTAGTGGTTTCTCCAGAGCCAAAAGGATTTACTCATATGGAACTCTTTGCAAATTTAGTCCTGAGATTAAGAGGTTCAAAAAGCTGTTGTAGATGTAGGAGAGACCTCACAGTTGATATGGTTAGAACATAAACATCAGATGACTCTGGACTATTCCGCTGGTTTTAGGGCTTGTGTGTGAGTGAGAAAGCATATATGTGTGTATGCAAGCAGTTTTTAATTTGATAAAACTAGTTTTTAAAGAAAGAGTTTCACTTAAAAAAAAAAAAAGTGCTTTTCTGAAAGGAAGGAATGTGGATGAGGAAGAGCCTGGCCACTTGGGCTGGGGAGGGAAACTGAGAGCTGGCAGGGATCCGAGGGGACACAGGTGGGCTGAAGCTGTGGAGACCACCTTGGAGATGCGCACTTGCTCTGAAAAGCCTTTATCTACCACAGTTCCCAGCAACCAGAACTGCAGGAGTTTGAAAGCCTTTACTAGCTGTTTTCCTCCCTTCCTCTCTCCTCCTTGCCTTGGCACTCAATTTGTTATTTTCTGTACGCAATTTTAAAAAAAAAACAAAAAAAACCCCAAACTCTGAAAAGAACCAAAACTTCCATAATTCCAAACTCCAAGGACATCTGTTTCCACATTTTTGTTCTTAGGGAACAGAAGGATTGTAAATCTCAGATATGATTCTCATAATCCTAGTCTGACTTTTTGTTGTCCTTACTAGAAAGAGGAAGACTTTTAATTGACAAAAAAGCCAAACAAAACCCCCTCAAATTTTAAAGGACTCCCTCAAAATCTACACCAGACTACCAAAGATGAAGTGCTGTGGGTTTTTTTCTCTGAGAGTCACGTTGCCGCAAAAGAGTTCATCGTATCAGGAACCACATTTTGCTTTAGGAGAGAGATTTGGTCAGAAAAATTTCATTCAGAGAAGACCATAGAGAGTTTGTGAGCCACTTTCTTTGGAGACCGCAGGCAGGTAGCGTGTAGCACTGGAGGAGACGTGGGGCAGGAGCTTGGCTCTGTGAGCCTGTCCTGCAGGGACGGACTGTCATCGCCATGTACCCCGTTTCTGCCGCAAGCAGAAAGCAGGGGAGGCTTTTCTGCACCTGCAGCTAACTCGGCATATCTCCTGCTAAGTACAGCAGCTCTTGTGGCCAACAAATTTTATGGGGCAGTGGCTTGGCTAGGTTTTTATTCTTTCTTTAAATCCAAGACAGGAAATATGCAAAGCAAGACGCACATATGCATCTTCTTTGATATCCACGGGGAACTCTTGCCTGCTGCCCAGTGCTAGGGATGTTGGCATGAGAGAGAAGATGATATTGCAAAGCCCTCAGCTGTCTCCTCAATCACCTTTTGAAGAAATCTGGATGATAGGCATGATTTTGTATGCAGTTTTAGCACGATCCCAGTTATTCATACTGCCTTCCACAGCGGAGGTGAGCAATGTGCTAACTTACGTGTTGGCAGACTAAAACACTGGCTCTATAGGACCTTGTGACTGACCCACCTTGTCCATGAAACTGTGGGACAAAAAAAATCAATCTAAGGAAATAGACAAGATTCAGCACCTATCACCCTGCTACTCTACCCACTATTTAAAAATCTCCATCCTCTCTAGAGGAGGATAGCAATAAATCACAGCCAATGCCTTACTCATCCTAGTAGTAAACAACAAGCTCCTTCAGTGGTTAAAGCAAACCTGTAAGAGTATTTACTCTCAAGCTAGTGTCAGTCGAGGTGATTCATCCACCTGGAAGAACATTGTAAGCTGGTTTTGTGCAGCACAAGTATATAGCCCTGTTTTCCAGCAGGGTTAACAAGCCAACTTTCAGGACCGTCCTGACACAGTTGTATTATTTAAGTATTGGAACTGATTACTGGTTGTATCCCTTATACTGGGGACCCTGTGCTTTAGTTCACAGTGGAAAACTGGCTGGAGTTGTACGTTGTTAGAAACTTCCACCTATGGAAGCTTCATCTTTGTCCCTGTCTCCAAAATCCCCACCCTTGTGAGATGTTAGATAGATGATCTTCGTTCTTCCAGACTTCTGAATATCTGAACCTAACCTGGCAGATGTAGCTGAAAAAAGATGTTCCCCCTGCTGTGCGTAAAACATGTGGTAGATCCCTGACTTTTATTTAAAGAGAAACTCTTATCTATGGTACTGACATCAAAATTGATTGTTTTGCACCATAGTGAAGGATCAGAGCCAAGAGAGTTCCTAAAATCTTGGTTGTGAAGTATCTTAAGATTCAAATAACTCATAGCTCTGATGATATTCGTGCTTTCCTTCCCTGCTTGCAAACAGGATTTAAATCAAAGAATAGAGGCGCGCATTAATTATTACTGCTGTTGATGATGACAGTGAATTCAAAATTCCTCAAGGACCAATATGAATGTCCACTTTGACCTGTGGTGTAAAACAAGCCAAAGAATTTGACCTTGCTATTTTTATGTTATTCCTTACCAAGTACATGAACTATCAATGACATTAATCTGTGACTGAGCCATGAGCGCATCTTTTAGAAAGGCATCCAATCTTGATTTCAGATTCCAACTGATGATAGAATTACAACACCCAGGAGAAGTTACTCTCATTTGTTTAAAAAAAAAAAAAAAAAAGTATTTCCTACTTGAACAAGATGAGCTTCAGCTTCCAGTCAGGAGCTCTGCATGTCCTGTCTGCTAGATTACACATCCTACTAACCCATTCTCTTCTCTGATCTAGATTTTATTCTCTGCTCTGATCTAGATTTTATAGAATGTGAAAGAAAATGATTGGTGTTGTTTTAGGAAAAATCTGAATGAACTCTAAATGTTTCAGAAAATGTCACTGTTGATACTGGATTTTTAAAAAAAATGTATTTAAAAAACACATTTTTTTAAACTAAATATGATAAAAAATGCATGACATTTCAAAGAAAAGGTACTTATCCTCAAATGTTTTCATTTGAGAAAGCTGTACTGAGAAATGACAAAATAGAAATTGTGTCCATTTTCAACATTCTGAAACAAAAAATATCTTTGGCATATATTAGCTGTGCTGAAATCCTTCCAATTTTAAGCACGTTCCAACTGCCTGGTTATCTGTCATAACTTTAGATTCTGAAGTCCTTGGACAAAAGGATTGCCTTATTAAGCCAATGCTTACATGTATGCTTTCCTTTATATAAAAAAGATAGGAGACAGTTTCTTTGTGCAATATGAGCAGTGGTGTTTTGCACAGGTTTAAATCATGTAGAAAAGCCTCAAAAATTTCCAAAGTGCTAAAAGTAATGAACAAGTTGCCATTTCCCTCAATAGTGATTTTATTTGGAGCTTCTGAGCTTTGGACCTTAGAGAATCCTTGGTCATACTTCTCTATCTGTAAACAATCTCTAGATTTTTCTTCCTGAAAGCAGCCACTGAAACCCAAAAGGTTTAATCAGCATGAAGTAAAGCCCAAAATTCATATGGTGAGAAAGCAGACAGTTGACTAGAAAGTGGGTGTTTGTAAAATACAGATGCAAAACCCAGACATTTTCCTGTTTTGTTCTCCTGTTGGATTTTCAGAAACTACTTTTCTAGCCATTTCCTTGCCCATTATTCTTAATAAAGATTTTACTGGGTTACGGACTATTTTCTTTGGGCCAGGCAAAAGGTGTTAAGATGTTTCCTCTGGAATTTAAAGATTCTTTTTTTCATGAGGGTAGGTATGTTTTTCTGCACCAAATGGGAAGTCTGATGGGGAAAAGCTTACAAATAATTAATTTGAGGAAAGGTAAAATATTGTTTACCCTTTGATTGACTCCTGGGAGAGAGGAGGCAAAAATAAATCAAAACATTCCACTCTGAGTTCCAACTTTTATGGATTTCCCATCGGTAATGTTTCACTTACTATGGTTAAGGACTTTGTGTAATGAAGTAGGTTAATATATAGGAAAGCATTTGTGCCAACAAGGTTTGCTTGATCCTGGACCAGTAAACACAAGGTTTTCTGTTTAAGTCGTTTGTGCCAGCTGCCCCTTTTAGACTGTCTATTTCACTTCCACTTCAACAGCCTCATTTGAGCTGTACCTGCCAACTTGCGACTTAAAAAAAAAAAAAGGACAGTAGATTTTTCATTTGCCTGAGATCACACATTTTAGCATTAAACCACAAAAAGGAGCAACTTCATGGCTGCTGCTGCTCTTTACCGAACAGGAGAAAGTGGAAGGGGGAACGGAAAAGAAGCCATGTGGGTGGTGTGCAGGTGTGTGTGAGAGGGGTGGGAGCACGGAGGCAGGGCTGGCTGCTTCCCAGAGCTGGGGTCAAACCTTCTGCTAGAAGTTTCTCTGCTACCATCTACTACACTGTTGATGCACAGTACCCCTTACCTGACTTCATTATTCATCTGCTCTGACCGCCTTATCTGATGGACTGTTTTTCTTTTATAAGGGGAGAAATGAAGGAGGGGAAAAAAAAAAAAAAAGCAGAGGTAGCTGCCTAAACTGCTGGTTGTCCCTGGCAGATTTATAACCCACTGTCCAGAATCCTTCTAGCATTGGTGTCTGCGGAATTCCTTTTGTTTGTATTCCAAAGAAAATCACCACAGTTGTCTTCAGCTGTTGCCTCTGTTGGAGGTCCTCATAGAGAAGCTAAGGGCTGGCATGAATAAAAGTCTTGTAGTTGAGAAATAGATTGGGATTTTGGGGCTCTTCTCCTGTCTGTGCCATTATATCCCTACGTGCATTATATTCATAAAATATACATGAATAGAAATGTAAATACATTTGTGTAAATAAAATTATCTGTAAATAATATAGGTGTGTTATAAAAAGAATAGAGTGGAAAGAGTTCAGGGCCTCTTCTTCCTGAGCTAATGCTGAGGCATACACATTTCATTTGAGGTTCATCAGGGCAAACCAGAGGAAGGCATAAGTCAGTCAGTCCAGGTTATGAAACCTCGATGGTGCCGTGGCCGCATCTTCTGAAGGGGTGAGGTGACTAATAGTGCTGAAGATCCAAATCCAAACCCTCTTCGGTGTTGAAGTTGCTAATGTCTTAGCCAGTTGCTAACGCTGATGTTGCCAGCATCTTAACTCAGCACAATTGGGTATGGAGTGATCTCTTTCCCTGTCAGGTCAGGATTCCTTCGAGTCCTTCCTTTTCCTTTTATCTCTCCCTCAACTATGTTTGTGCGATGAAAGCGTTTTTCTGGGAATCACTAGCGGGCACACTTCCTTGTAATCTTCCAAGGCTTGCTCATCTGTATTATTTTGTAAGCATTATGCAAAGTTTCAAATACGTTGAGTTGTCCCTAGGTTGTCGATGTAAATCCTTTCAGAGAAACCGTCACAACCAACAGGGAAGTGTTTTCCCTTCATCTCATGCTGAATCCCTTTATGTAAAATTGCTTATGGGGAAATAGGCCTCAGTATTTCTTTCAAATTTAGTTAGCTTTGTCAGTCTGCTCTTCCGGATTACTGACATTTGAGGGCTGATGTATACAGTGTAGGTCCCTGACATCTCTTCTAGTGTGGTGAAATGAGCTGCATGTCAGCAGACAGACAACAGGACTGTAAGATCCCGGAGGTAGGCACTGCAATTTTATTTTGTATTTATTTGGTGGCTAACACAATGGGTATCTGGGCTGTGAAGAGGGCTCCAAGGCTTCACTCTGATATATAACACGCTTAAAATATGTTTCCCAGAAACAGTTTACAATTTTTTTTTCTTAAACAACGCGTGCCCCAGCATTAATTCTACACTGTGGTACTGTCAGATCACTTTGTATTTTTTCTAATCTTTCCCAGTACCAAGAGCCATATAATATTGTTTTACATGCTCTTCTTTGAACCTACAGCGCAGAAAATTAAAGTGTAAATATGCACGCGAACCACCCAAAAGTCATAATAAGATTATATGAATGCCTGCAACCACACAGCAGGAACAATGGGGTTGCACAATTCCTCTGCTCCAGCACTGCTGAATTTTAATGAGGGATAGTCAGTACATGCTGATACTCCTATAGCTACCCTGGAGCCAGAACAATGATTTAAGATGCCAGCGACACAGTGTGTAGGTGAGACTTAGCTGTAGCGTGCCTTGGAGAGTAGAGCATGATATAGCAGGCTGAAAAAATGGCAGGGAAATAAGCTGATTAGAGTGAGAAATGGGACTGGAAGGAGAAAGGATCGCTTAAAATTGCCAGTCACCTGTGCTGCTGTCATTAGCTGTTGAGCTTCTCTTGGAGAGAATATGACACTGTCCGCTGATAGAAATAGCAAGAATAACCTAAATAAAGAATGTACGCTGTCATGAATCGAAAATCTCATGCTGCGGGGTTTAAAGCAATCTCTTAAATATCAGGGATTAAGAGGGGAATTTAGTGAAGTGGTGTTACCTTTCTCCCATGCCAGGGTTTGTTTTTCCCATCTCTCTAATACTACTGCTAACCTAGGTACACCTGGGAGCCACTTGGGAAAGCATTAGAAATAGGCGTACCTCTCAAAATATGTACTTTTCAGATATGAAGATATCCCTCTTGTTTGCAGCTAATCTAAGAATAAGCATTGCTTAAGGCGAGTTTCTTTTCAAGCGGGCTGGCTGTGTTCCTGTTGTACACCATAGGGTCTGCATCTCTTCTGGGCCCCTGCAGGCTCTTACACATATTTATAAGAATGCGCATGTGTTCCGCTGTGCAAAACATTTAAAATAATGTGAAAGGTGTGTCGGGGCCTGTGAGGGTGTCTTTGTGTAGCATGATGCCAAGGAGAAGTACGGTACAGCCCGGGATGTGGGAGGACGGTGTCCTGGGACGTGGAGGACAGCGGGGATCAGACCTGCCCACTTGTGCCTTAGGGAGAGATCCTGAGCGTGAACCATCACGAGAACCGCAGCAGAGATTCATCTTCTGGGGAACCTCTTGATTCATTACAAATAAGGGCTTCAGCCATTGAGTAATATAGCTAATTATGAGTTGTAAGTTGGCTTATTATTGAAAACTGTCTTACTGTGACTTTGTATTTGGGCTTACAGTCTGTTTCATAGTGCAGAAGAAGGAAATCTTTTCACCAGTAGCCAAATCTTTTCTTCTTCCATCTCACCAAGCTCTTTGTGAGCAGATCCTAGACAGAGATGAGGCCACAGTACGTGCTCCTGTAATCCTCTCAGTTACAGGAAAGTTTCTCACAGAATTATCACGCTTGGAATAATAGCTCCATTTTACATGGGAATTTTATTCTCTCAATACCAGGTTATGACATCTCACTGAAGCTTTGTGTTCTTCCTTGATTGCGTACTTTCTAGAAGACAATATCTTTTTGATAATAACTTTTTGAGGCAAGCTGGTTGGGTTTTTTTTATTATCAGGTCCCATGTACTGCAGCTTATCAGTTCTCATCACATCGTTCTCATAATATCATGCCAGAATATGGTTTTTGTAACCCAGGATAAGTGTAGCCGTACTAGCCTGTCCTTTCACAAATGTTTTCACTAAAACAACAAGAGTATGTAGGAATCACCCATGTCAGTTTTCCTAAGCCAAGCAAACCACAGAAAACTGGAGTGAAAGCTCCTGCCCTAAACCTCTAGCCAGGAGTTAGAGAAGATCGTATATCCACAACCTGGTCTGCCTTGTACTGTAGCATTCAGCAGTCTTGACTAAGGATTGCTGTGCTCAGTTAGCTAAAAACTGAGAAAAAAGATATTGCTTATCCCAAAGGTGCTGCACACTATATGATTTATAGAACGTGTTACATTTTGATGAGATGTCCTCTGTTGATAATGATACCAGCCCAATCTGTACACTGTGTGAACGTTTTTCAAAGATGAAGCAACTGAGTAAATGTCTCTTGTATTTCTCATGAATTAGATGGGACAAACAGTTCCTTAATTCAGCTAGCCCAAGTTTGCCAATCCTATTTTTCCCCACGAAGAAAACATCATCCCTTTTCTACATACCAAAGACACATTTAAGTCTATAGTGTGGTTGACGTAAAGTTTTAAAACTATTTGATCCTCTCTTAAAGACTATTAGGGTATTTTTATGAGGTTGTGTGAAGGTGATTTCTTTTCATTGATCTTGAAAGGGAAAACATTTTTTTAACTTGGTATTTTGTGCATAGGAGCAACAAAACAAAAGCTCTGCTAATCACAGTCAATATGTGCATCCTGCCTTTCTTGGGGTTAGAAGCTGCCTTTCTGAAACACATCTTACTATTGAGAAAGAAGGGAAAAATTCTGGTATAAGTACAGCCACGCCTCTAAATTGATTATTCTTGTAGGATTTGCTCATCCTATTTTGGCTGTGTTATAAAACGCAATGGGAGCAATTCCAGCTCGAGCACATCACTCCAGCATCAAGCAGCCCATGATGTCACAAGGAATTCCTTGTCGTAAGGGACGTCCCCCGAGGAGAGCGTTTGCTCTGCTGGAAAATGGCCATCCACCCACACGCTCCGTCTCCACCCAGCTACTCCATCCAAATAAGCAAACCGAAGGGAGTGCTTTGACTAATCAAGTGAGTAGGAGTGATGCCATGACAATACAATAGTGCATCTGCTGTAGACTGTTCTTGATTTGCATTTGATTGTTTGCAGTCCTACCCATCTGTAGCCAAAGGCAAGAAGTGATAACCTGTCATGTTATATAAAAACACGTTTGGAAAAAAGTGGAGTAATGCAAGTTAAATAGTGTGTGCTCTCTGGGTCTGTTCTTCCCGAGCAGTCCTGTACTCATTCCACGAGTTGCTGGTTTCTCTTTTTACTCGAGGCTTTCTTTCCAGATAGTTTCCATATGGGGGGGGGGGAAGGCAATTTGAGTGAATAAAAGCGTAGCCTATTGCAACTTGAAAAGAAATACTAAACAAGCAGAGCATTAGCACAGTGTCAGGCCCTTAGCAAATTAACAGGAAAGCAAAAGGGTAAGTGGCATCAGTCACTTGCAGTTGGACGGGAAGACTTCTGCTCAGTTGAGGCAGTAATGCCACCTTAGTTCATGCCACATCGACCATCTCTGTCTTCTCCTCTGTCTCTGTGGTGTTATGGCACTGAAAGCTTGAGCTAGAAACAGCAGAGAATCATGTCACACGACTCGCAAAGTTCCCCGCTTTTGTATAGCACAACTTTTGTTCTTATATAGCTGATTGTCAATCATTTAAGTTGCACAATATAATTAACCTACAGATAAAGCTTATAGTGAAATCTTGTTGGCTCTGTTTAAGCTTGTTTCGTTAGGATGTTTTAGGAGGTTTTCCCATGTGTGTAATGTAGACTTAGAGGGAGAGGGCTTTCTGTCCTATAAATACAGAGATGCAGCAATACAGACTGGAGAAGCCCTTGACAAATGGAGGGTGAAATACTCCCACACCTTAGAATTGCCTCCAAGAGTCACTTGGAGAGTGAGTTCTTTTAGGTGAGGTGAGTAGTAAGAGGGTCGGTCAAAGTGGGAAGCATGGAGTCTTGACTTCAGTCAGGGGAATGGGAGCCAAGCCTCACTTAAAGGTAAATAATTGTAGAGCCAACTTCCTACTGAGCTCTCCCTCTGTTTTGGACTGAGCCCACTTTTCCAACAAGCCTAAAAATGTGAATTCTTCTTCTCTTTGCATAGAGAGCATGGTGTAGCATGACAGCCTGAGGACCTCATTCTCCATGAGGAGAATGACCCTGCGTGGGCCTTTTCACATTTGGTCCCACCAGGTTGAGAGATTTTCTGCAGTGAATCTCTTGCAGTGGGGTTTCCTTTACTCGTCCTTCCCACAATCCATGAGGTGCCTCATCACTGCTGCCCCAGCAGAGCAGTGATGAAAGTAGAGACACACAAACCTACACTGCTGATGGTCCCATTTCTTCATATGCAGTTGTATCCTCCCCAGGTTATTTCACGATGGCTGGCTGCACTGCAAATCTGCCTGGTGAGCCTTCATCTCTTTGGTATCACACCTGTGAAATACTAATTAATTATGATAGGAAGGCATGGCTACATGAACCGATGCTGGCAGATGCGAGTGAGCTCAACCCATCATTTGAACTTTTTCCAGACTTATTTGTACATGGTGTCACCATGTTAATGCTGCCTGCAATCGAAGCAAATCCCTGCTGAGAGACAAGGTATTTTAGTTTAAGCACGGCACTGCATGGACATGACTTGCCAGCTCCCAGATTAGACCTAGCTTGCATCTAGCCAATGTGGAGTGCAGAGCTGAAGAGCTGTAATTCTAACAAAACGGGGGTCTGCACGCTCATATGCCTGTGCATGACATGTTAAGGTTTAGGATCCCCTGAACTGCGGCTTTGTTGCCAGCTCATGGAAGCCTGTGAAACGTCGGCTCATTCCTCTTTGTTTTGAAGTGTCAGGTTTCTAATCCTTAGGTCTAAGAAGAAGAACATGAAAATGCAAGTTACTTTTAACTGCTGTGGAGATTCACAGGCAATTCTCACCTGACTTGGTGAACTGTGCAGTCACGACGGCGTAACTCCCTGTGTGGCCATTCTGGCTCTAAAATTCACGTAGGGACTTTTGCTTTAGCTTAACCTCCTCCAAAGGGGCTGAGCTGAACCAAAACCCAGTCCTTCTGATGCAGTAAGAATTTCATTAGATCTCCATCAAGATAGTTGTAACAGTCTAAATTTACACCTCAAGTTGTTCTGATACGACCGAGTTCCGTGGATGCCTCGTGTGTGTTTAGATAGTTTGAAAGTATAGCCATAGGTGTGGGATTGCCCTCTGCATGAGAAATGGGTGTTGGCTTCAAAATCCACGGTTCTTGGGGCCGTGCCAAGTCAATCCTCATGGAGTACCAGGTGTACGGGTGTGTGTATGAGCAAATGTATGTGCGTGCGTGTGTAGAGACTTAAAGCTGAAATTAGGGATGGGCGAAGAATGCAAATAACCGTTGAAAAAGAATTTTGCTTTTGTTTTGTTCAGAGTGAAACCTCACAAATTGGTTAATTTCCACCAAATAATTTTCTGAGAATAAAAACATGATCAATATGGAGATATTTTGATTTTTCCCTTTTAAAATTGTGATAGTTTATGCTATAATATGTAATGCAAATCTGTTCTCAGATTCATAGGTATCCCCCACTCTCCTTTCTTATACATGTCAATGAAATGTATATGACATCAAAACTGTATTTTCTGGTGGGCCTCCTCCTCTTTGATTGCAGCTGCTTTCTAGAGGGAGAAAAGGGTCCGCTGACCCTTCTTCCCGCGAGGGGAAAGGGGAACCAGAGGCCAGCTTCAGTCCAAGGCAAGGGGGCTGCATCTGTCCTGTCTGCTCCAGCTAAGGCAGAGCAGTGAATAACCCACCAGAGCTGTCAGTGCTGGGGCACTGGATGGCACTTTGCTTCTCCTACCTGCGGAGGAGGCCTCTTCCCAATAGAGGGAGGCAAAAGATAGACAGAGGAGAGCTATTGCTTCAGTGGGAAAGAAGATGTGTGTGGGTGTATAATGAGGGGACTTCACAAATAGTTCCTTGGTGATTATTCATTTTAAAGGGACATTCAGTTGCCCTAGAGATATCCCATGGAGTACTTAATTTCTAGAGAAGTTTGGAGAATACAGGATTTTGATTCCAGTGCTTTTTTGTTTCCTGCCCAATGGCAAAAATCATTTTCATAATCTGTCCTGGGGATTGCTCTGTGTCTAATACACCGGTTGTGTGCACAGCCGATTTTGAAATACAACTTTTTGTTTTGAAACTGAAACTGTTCCAAGTAATAATACCTTCCCTTCAGATTTTCATTTTTGAGAAGTGACCCACCCACTATTGAATAATAAGGCTCGATAACCATAGTTTCTCAGATAACATGCAATGAGCTGCCAATATCGCTTTGGGACTAAATCAGGAAACCACTGGCTGGTGTTATGAAGGAGTCAATGATCCAAATGGGATCATCTACCCTTGAAATTTTTTAAGTAAGAATGTGGGTTAGAGATCACCTTTTTTTGAAGATGTCCTGGATTAATAACCAAATGAGCATACAGATTTAAAGAACAGAACAAAACACATCCGTTTCCAGGTCAAGAAAAACTGTATTTCAGTCCAGAGTAAATTAGAATCACACATTTATGTGAAATCCACAATAAAGAAGGTTTATAGTGGAAACATTGACTGACCTTTAACAATAGCACTGAGGCCAGCTCTACCGTAACAACAATTGGAAATAACAGGCAGTAGCGTTTCGAGGCTATATAGGCCTTTCCTTAATCTCGCCTGAACATTCAAAGAGAAAATCCCAGAGCTGTTAACTGAATCTCATCTTTTTTCCATTAATTGGCCACAGCATAGTACTCTGAAGTTGACAGAAATAACTGCTGTAATATAAGCCCAAGTCTAAGCACTGCCAAAAGACATTTTATTTCAAACCTCTCTGAATTGCAGTATAATTTCCTATATTGCTTACCTAAGAGATCAGGAAGTTGGCTGTCCATCTGCTTAGTGAAAGGCTCCCAGCTTTATATGACATAAAACTTTATTTCTCCTATCCGTGGGAAAATTAAGTCAGGGCACTTCCAACCAGGATGGGATGGTAGATTGAGCTCAGAAAGATTGCAGTGATCCAGTTTTTCGATTCAGGGCCCTGGCTGCTACTGCAAGCTTCTCCTGGAGACTGAACAGCTGGAAACAAAAAGATCCAGCTCTGGATCTTCTTGCTCTACACCACCTCCTCTCTTGCAGGTAGGAACTTCCTTTCCTTTCTCACCAGCGTGTAGACGATGTGAGGAGGCAGAGACAAGCTATGGGGGAAAACAGTATGATGACATGTAGGTCCCACGTGGTAGGATAACTTGAACCTTATATAGGAGCCCACAGTTCAGATCTTTGTCGTATTCCTAACTCTGGAGTGTGCGATGCTGCAGGAGAGAAATCACAAGTCCCGCTCCTGTACAAGCCCCAGGCTCTTGAAGACGAAGTTGTCTCATGCTTGGTGGCTACTGCTCCCTAGCAAATAACACTAATGTTCCCTGATGATGATGGAACTTCAGCTTTTCATGATGGTCTAGATTAGTATTCCTTGCGACAATTTAAAGACAATGCATATGTTTCCATAGCGGATCTTGCTCATTTTCTGGGAATCTGTTAGGCTGTTCCACTCATCCAGATGTTTAATATTGTTAGTGACCTGCAGCTAAGCCTCTCCAACAATAGTAGGACTCGTTCATCTTGTTTCCCCAAGAATATAAAACGCTATGTAGTAGGTACCATTCCAAGGGCCAAACTCAGGGGTGAATATAAGTGGGTTTAAGCAAATTGAAATTCAGAGGCTGTCTAGATTAGTGAAATCTACTGCTTTACTTGAAGACCTTTCAATTCTATATTCAACACTTGTACTCCCTGAACTCCTAAACTTTTTGAGTTAGACTCTTTTGGATTCACTGGGCCAAAATAAATAGATGTTGTATACGTTACATTGATCTGTTGCGTTCATTTCCACTTCCCGCAGCTATTGCTGTACCAAGAGCTTCAAAGATGTGAGATGTAGTATCCTCTCCCCTAAAATAGTTTATCCCTCTTTTTAGTTTTATGCAAAAATTCCAAGTCCCTTAGATGTTGGTATAATGCTTAGCTATAAAGGAGTTTAAGTTGAACATTGTCTGAAAGTGATAATGCTAGTGCAATGTGAAGCTTACTATTGTGTTGATGTTGTCAATTCATTATTACTTTAGCAAAGAATCTTTGATGCAAGAGAGATGGCTTGATCAAACAGATTAAATGCTACATCTCAGCCGCTTGTCCTCCCACACTGTCTCTTTCCATCAAGAAAAAGTTAAGCTCCTGCAAGGAGTAAAGTATTATGAGGGATTTGTAAAAGGCAAAAAAATTAGAGAAGTCTGGACTGCTTGTATTGCAAAATACTTGAATGTTACGTCAAATATTTGGATCTTAAGTGTTCTCTTGATAGAAAATGAATTAAGAATCTAATGGCATGAAATTGATGTTTAAAAAGAAAAACAGCTGCTTAAATTTTCAAATTTGCATCCTGATTTTGCTTGTCTTCATTGTTGCTTGGCCATTCTTGTGGATATTAACATGTGATGTTCAGCAGCAGCTGGTCCCTCAGACTCAGGACCTTTTGGTTGTATACACAGGGCGCCACAACAATTATGAGTAGGAATGCTGTCTGTATTTTCAAGAAGTAGAATATAACATATGTTACTTTAAATATTTCTCTCTAAAGCGGGTATTCTCTTGTTATGGATAGAAATCCAGAAGCACATTGAAATTTACCTGAAAGTTAACCCTTGATAGAACGGTAATGTTTCCAATTTCATTTAATAATGTTAAGTATGTGTATATCTTTATACTTATTATTAAGATAGCTGCTTTTTTCAGTGGGAGAATTCCTACTTATGCATGTTACATTTACTGTATTTTATATACCTTATTTTTTTATATCAAGAATGTCAACTCACCTTGAGAAAGAAATCAGGAACATCAATGGACAAATATATTGTGATACAGACTATAATGCATGGAAGTTTATGTTAAGGAGATAATTCTTGCAGGAAGCTGGATTACGTTCTTGATACAATAGTCACTAAATATTAACACTGTTAATGAAATTCTAGGTTTTTGAAAAACCATATGCATGTACTTTTTCAGCTGTAGATACAATTTTTAAATCAAATCAGAATAAAATAAACTGAGAATTGACTATTAAACTTCATACACTGATATTCTATCTTCAATATTTTTTGCAATATTTTCCAGGTCTTTTCTCTAACAATCTAGACAAGGTACCAACTTTTTTCTTTTTTTCTTGTGAATGCTTCAGTATCTTTAAGATAAGACACCATTGCCAAAGCACCCATGAATTATATAAATTTAATACTTTACCATAGAACACACAGTAGGTAGTGGTAGGTGTATTGTAGAGAAACACAGTCTTGGTTGTATACTGCGATTATACACACATACACATATATACAGACATACATATATAAAAGAATATTCTCTGAGTAAAGTCTTCCCAAGTCACAAAATAAATGCTCTATTTTTCAAATCAACACCTGTTGCACAAGCATCAACAATTTATGTAACTCCCATAAACTTTCACTAGTAAGATATAAGAGCAGATGGAAACGATCTTTCTAATTCCAGTCTTTCCAGCTACCTTGCTTGAAGGCAAGCCAGGAATATTGGGAAAAAGAATTATCCTGGGCATTTCAGCTTCTTGCCAGAATCAAGAAGGTGACTAGATATAGGAATTTAAAATAAAAGCAAGACAAATTTAATTCTTCTGACCATGCAGTTCTGTTCCAGGTTGAGGGCACAGACTTAAAATATTCTATTGCCTGATCTCTCATGCCCTGATCCCTGGAAGGCAGCTGTTCTCTGCATCGCAGTTTAAAAATAAAAAAAAAAAAAATAAAAAGGATTGAACTGGCAGTAGTTTACTCATTCAGATCCTTTGCTATCCTAGTCACTTTGGCAGCAGGATTGTCATTCAGGTGCTGTATGAGTGCTGACTCTTTTTACATGCAAGAAAAGTAATAGCTGGAAGGAATTCACACACCTCTAAATGTATTTGATGTTGAAATCTCTCAGCTCTGTCCAACTGGGCTAAATACAGAAGAGAAATCTGAAATGAGATCTGCTGTTCGCCCTTAAAAAGTGCAAAATAAAACTTCTGGTTTAAGAAAACATATACAAAGGTAATATAGTAATTCTGTGCTTTCCTCCGCTTCTAATCCTGGATCGTGCAGAAAAGTCATCAGTGGCCCAGATCTCTCTATCTGCCTATGCAGCTGGAAAAGTAGATGAATTAACTTGAGTAAAATCAGGGATAATCCAAACCGAAATCAAAACTGATCTGAGATTAAAGGAGAGTGGCCAATTCATTGTTAGTGGTTTTGAGCACCTCTTAACTTTTTGACCTGGACACGATTGCGCTATTTCTTCAAAAAGCAGGAAGTACAAGATAAACCTCACAAGAAAACCTCTTCCTCTGCGATTTCTAACCTCATTTTGTTGACAAACCACATGTATACATTCTGACTTGGAAATGTCAAAATGTTTATTTTCAGTCAAAATGTTTCAACCTTTCAAACGAAAAAAAAATGTTCTGAACTTTTGAATCTGTGGGGGAAAAACTCTGGACATTTAATCTCGATTTGAAATGAAAATCGTAATTTCCAAAGGTGGACATCTTGAATATTTTTTTTTTATTTTTTTATCAGCTCTATTTGATGCTTTGTTGCAGTACTGTCCCTCAGATGTGCGCTCGCAAATTTCTGTCAGCCTTCCAGTTTATGGATCTGCTTAGTGTTGTGCAAATACAGGTTAGACATGTCCTGTTGGGTAACTGCTCAGTTTTGCGAATAGTCACATAAATAATAGGCAACTGAAAGGCTGGATTCAGGCTGACTGAGCATCTCACCAGTAACTGAGGTTTAAAAGATGCCAGAGAGTCTTAAAAACTTGCATGTGTTTAAGCTGATTCTGATCTAATTTATACCTGTTTATAAAAGCTTTAACTACAGTTATATTTATTCTGTTATTCTAGATTTATATTACTATAAATGAGACAAGGATTTGGCCAATACTTTTTTTTCCCCTTGTTTAAACAGTAACTTCTCTCTCTCCCTTCTGGATGGGACAGGTCACATTCTGACTTGATTAAACTGGTTGTGTTTGGATTGAGGGGAAGTCTGCTTTTCCATGACTTGGGTACTTGGGGTATTTTTAGCAGTTTACCCACAGAAGCAACCCTCTTGCGCAATACGCTGAAGTCTGGGATAATTAGATGGTGCTGAGGATCCTTCCTTCGGGATCGCTCTGGCTAGCTGAACGCCAGCGTGGGTGATCAGCGCTACGCTGTTGTAACAGCAGCACAGACGTGTTAATTATGGCCTTCACATCTGATTGATCATTCTGGAAGAACATCCCTTTCTGTGTAAAAACCCTTTCTGTAAATGACTCGGGGTTTGCATCTTGAATTCATCATTTGTGGCCGACTTCAAAGCGGAGGAGAGGGCACTGTGCATTTAATAATACAATCTACAGGGCACGGGCTGGACGGGGAGTACTGAGACGGCAGGAGAGGAAAGGCCTTTACTACGGTGCACTTGCAACAGGGACGATTTGCAGCAAGCGAATGCTGCTCTGAACATTTAGAAAGGAATGGGCACCGTGCCAGCCGGGTTTCTGAGTGATGTACAAGGTGCACACTCAGCTTTCGGCTTTGATTAATGTGCGCAAGAGATATAGGCAATCGATTGCTGTCATGTTAATATTAATTGATGAGCAGCAATGCCTAGCTCACAGTGTCTGATAGTGAAGACCTGTTAATTCACTTACTCCCAAAGTTTGCTTTAGCAGATGGAAAAGGATGATTTTACCATACTTTCAACGGCAATTCTAGTCTATTTTTATCTCTCTTTTGGCTTGCGTGAAAGGAGGCTGCCACCTGTTTTTTGCAGGTTGTTTTCAGCACTGCAAGCCAGATTAAAAACTGGCCTCGTTAGTGCTTTATGGAAAACGAGTTTGTTGCTCTAGCACAGAATAATGAAAATATCCAGGGCCGGTGCTGGCATCCAGCCCTCTGTTGTCCTGTGAACTCCAGCTCCAGTGAGCTCTTCTGGGTCGCCAGGATCCCTGCTGCTGGTAGCACCGTCTGCTCCGTAGGCTGCTCCTACCTCCTGGTTTTGACACGAAGTGCAAGAGAACAGAGGGGTTGGGTTACTGTTTGCATGGCTCCATTCAGTACTGACTTAAATGTCTGGGAGAGTAAAGATGCTTTAGCAGATCGAGAGAGTTGTAGTGACTTTTGAGAACATTAAACTTTTTAGGCGGACAGCCTTTAACAGGGAGTTACTCACTTTCAATCTCACTGAGGTTTAGCAGTGTCTGGTTTTAGTGTTTACCATTCTCCGCTCTTTATGTTAGCCTGGACTGCGTCTTTCTGATATGAATAGCCCTTAGTTTTCCTTGCCTACCGCGGCCCTGTCCCAGAAATCTCTGAAACATCGTCACCAAGGGCAGCCCAGTGGAAGGCTGTGTTTTGCCTCGGCTTGTGTAAGCCAGAGAGACCCAGGTTCATATCCCCTTCCACAGCCTCAGGTAGGTGGCCACCTTCTCCAGCTGCTCATAGAGCTCCTCAATATGCCACCTGAGAAATGTAAGAGCAACTAGCCTTTAAAGAGTCTTGTGACGTTCTTGTCTGAATCGGGAGCTCTTAGAGTTAGTTGAGAGGTTCACAGCCTGTCAAAGATGTATTTAGATCCTTTTCCCTCTTTCGGTTTTCTTTCTCACTAATTTGGTAGGTGTTACATATGACTGCATTTACAAGCACCTGACTCAGAGCTGCTTTTATTCATCACCAGAAACTCCGCCAGAAGAGCTACATCAGAGCTCAGCAGTGGTGTTATTTACTCTGACTTCTCTCAGGGTGACTTTCTGGGGTTTTTTTTTGTTTGTTTGTTTTTGATTTTTTAGTATTCAGTTGTTAGGCTCTTTTCTCACTTTGTCCTTCTGGATCTACTGAAGTATGAGCTCCCGTACATCATGGGTTTTAGGCCCTCTTGCACTAATTAACTTGTAACTTCATCTTCAATTTCGCTAAATTTGGTACTTATTTTACTGTAAACACCCATTTGTTCCACTGGGTAGCATATCTCTCTGAACATCTGGGAATCATCATGTGTCATGAATGACATGATGTATCCTCACTGTTAGACTAGCACAATGCTAGATCTGATGGGTGGAAGAGATGTGTCAGGGCAAAGATTAGTATACACTTTGGTTTGTGACTTGTGACTCACAGGGTGAACTTTGTTCTCGCTTTGATGGTACTGATCCAAGGTCTGCATTTTTCCTCTCCCATTTTGGTCCTGGTTTATAACATAGCAGCTTGCACTAATGAGACTAGAGCTTTTGCTAGCTGGATCAGAACCCTCCACTTCTGTCTGGACCAACATGTCTAAATAAATCCTCTCTTCGTATGGCACAGCTGTGCAAAGGCTCTCTTCTGGAGATGGTTTGCTACCCATAGGCTAGATAACCAGTGAGAAATTGGTAATATTTCCTCCTTGCTGGGCCTTTGGAAGTGTACATGGTACAATATCCTCTTTGAGTGCCCTCTGGCTGGAGGATTAAAGAACAACCTGTTCTAAAAAAACAGGTCAAAGCAAAAGCATCAGTATTTGATTTCCTCATTAAAGTTTCATACTGATGTCTCTTTAAAATACTTATTTGTTCATCATCGCTGCACACCCATGCTTCAGCAACGTCGTGAAAAGTCCCCTTGGGAAGCAGCAGGATGGTACCTTAAAGGGAGGATTGTAACTTACCTTCCTAACACATGTATAGATACAGGTGATGTTTTAAGAAGTGTATTTCTACAAGTGTATTTGATACCGTAGGAAACAAAATATACAATTTCTGGGTGAACAAGCACTTCCTCAGGCACGCTAGGGGTGTGCAAAGCTGGGAGCTGCAGAGGAGGCCTCTCCAGGTGCAGAAACATTCATAAATTTCTCTGTAGAAGCTCTGGGAAAGCGAAAAGGTCACTGTCTTCAGTTATACCCTTGTTGGGTTTTTTTTAACTTTTTATCTTCCCCCCCCCCATGCCTTTTACCTGGAGTCCTGGATTTTTCTGATTCGACTGAATTTTTTTAAAGCAGATTTCCCTTTCTAGGAATTGCACTAACTCTACTTTCAGCCTCCTGTATCGCTATTCATTATTACATATTTGGTGAGTAGTGAGCAGGAAAAGAAATTGAGAAATTACTGGAGGCTGCTCAGAGTTGAAACTGTTGTGATGGTCATTAGAAGGGAAACGTGGCATTTTGTCTGTGAAGTTTGTCAGAATGAGGCCAGAGACAAGTGAGCAATAATGAGGCTCTTGAAACCAGTCTGCAGGTGCGGAGTGGTAAAATAATAGGCAGGTGCAGAGAGCGAGTCTTTGATCAGAGTCTTGGCAGGGATCTCGTGCAGGGTCTGCCCTCTTTGGCTTCTGTGTCAAGGAGAAAATTCAGTGGCAAAGGACTCAAATGCAAACTGCAACTTGTGCTTGCGCACCACAGAAGATTCAGGGTTTTTTTTCCTATTTTCTTTTCAGTGCACTACCATCTTAGAAAGCTGAAGGCTTGTTCCTTATAGCAGGAATAAATCAATATGATTCCATGTCCTTCTGAGGGTAGCTGGCTGTATTCTAGAGATGAATGTGTATAAATACTGCAACGAAAAGAAAAAAAAAAGAGTTTTCAGAGAAATTTGGTTAAACAACAGTTGTGATTTATTTTGGGTTCCTTATCAGTAAGCATTTGAGCAGGTGAAGTAACCTTTGTATCTTATTCAAGGACTATGCAAGGTCCTAGACAGCCTTGGAAATGGTTGGAAAAAAGGTAATTCTATCATCACAAAAATGCAGTGTTTTGTTTAACAAGTGTGTACCAAATGAGGATAAAGAGTGAAAGTACTGCTATCTTCTGTGTTCTGGGAAAAATGAAGGTGAAATAAGCATGCGGCAAGAAAAGATTGTGTCATATCATGCGAGATACCAGGGAACAAAGCATACAGCTGATCCAGAACTGCATTTTCTACAACGCATCTTTGTGTCTGAGGAGGCATGTCTGATTCCCGAGCCGAAGCAAGCAGCACTTCTTCCTGACCTCCTCAGCAGAGCTGTCCCACCACTTCCAATCTTTCCTCCGAAAAACATTAACCCTCTCTCTTTCCCATTTCAACTGCCTCCTTTCACCCTGAATAAAATTCCAGTTTCAAACAAGGAAAAGTTTTGTTTGAAACCAGGGCAATGAGGACATGAAGATTAGCTCAAACCATAAGCTCCTGTGCCATACTGCCATCAGAACATACTGAAAAAAACTATACCTATAGCTTGTGTGTCCGGCCAAAACTAACCATCCCAGCGCTACGGCTGAATTTCAGGAACCACAGTCCAGACATACTGGCTGTGGTGAACTTTCAGACAATAACTACTTTTAGCTATTACCAGTCGCAAAAATTTAATTAGTAACTATTCATTTTAAGACAACTGCAAGTCACCTGTTGCCTGTTTGTAAAGAGAAGAATGATGAGTTGCCCTATTCGTTTATTCAGCCCAATTTCCATAGCGCGTCACAGTCTGCTGCCTTCAAGCACCAAACCTGGAGCCTCTGCTGCAGCAGCAAGTTGTCTTCGTTGACCTAAGGTTCAGAAGCAGGAGCTACGAAGGATGATGTGCAAAGATTTGTCACGTAATTACCGTTGTCACAAAGCCCCTGTTTGGATGCTCTTTATTTCCACCATTTTTTTCCAGGAGTCCACAAGTTTTTGGTAGTGAAGCTCCATAGTTCAGCTGTTCGCAACTCCCTAGATCTTGACCCCACAACACTACCTGGTGACCTGACGACACTAGGGCTTTTAAACCAGACATTTTCCCTTTCTTGTTCACTTGTGAGCATCTTCATGGTATTCTAAAGATGGTTGCCATGATGGTTTGTGTGTCCTATTATATTCAGTCATCCAAGGGGTGATGCAGTTTCTTGCCATGGGGAATGACTAGGGCTGAACCCCCTCAGCTTGCTGTGAAGCAGCACCCGGACCCAAGACTTTCACGGTGGCTAAGAGACTGCCTTAACTGGCAACCTGTCAGGTACTCGGGTGTGAACTTTCTCTCTGCTGTGTTTAGCTTTGAGGAGGGCATGCTGCAAGCTGGGGCAAAACGAATGTGGCTATCTGATCGACAGAGAAGATCTGCAGCTCTACACCCATCCATACGGGCATGGAACTCACCGCATGCCTTGCACGGGGGATTCTTGGAGCTGCTGTGAATCGGTCTAAGCGGCAGGTAGTTCAGACCCCCTACATCTTTAAGCCCAAAGGGCACTTCAGGAATCTTCTGTGTGGTCTAGCCTCTACGACATTCTTAGTAGGGGTTATACTTGTCCTGCTGGCTTGTTTGCACTAAGAGCTGTGTGGTCTTCGAAGTGCTCTTTGAAGTTAACACGGAGTCACGAAGACACAATTAAGATGAGCTCAGAAAGGCTGACTTCAGGTGAACCTAGAACATTCGGGAGGATTACTGGTCTCGGTGTTCGTTGCACATAGCATGCACAAAAGACAGAAAACACATGATAAATTATAGCCATGCCTGAAAATGAGTGTGTAAAAGTACTTTAATTGAGATGAAACTTCTGTTAGCAAGCACTTCTCAGGGGCAGAGAAGTAAAAGCTTGGAGTACCTACACCTGAACTATTCCAGGCTACTCTGCGCTTGCTATGCTTTGGGGATAAGCAAAGGAGTGTGAATATCCAGCAAAGCTGGAATCTAAAATCTCTGACTGGTTTTCATTTCATCATGTTCAGCTGGTTACAGTGTAATAGACGTTTTGAAATCCTTACTCTGCTCCAGAATTTCTGGCATCTCCTGGGAAAGTCGTTCATCTTCTCCATGTCTCAGTGTTTTGTATTAGATGAGAATGTCAGCACCACAATGGGCCAGAAATTCTGAGGTGCTCAGGCTAAGGTTATGAGAGCTACAGAATTGTTAAATACTTTGGTTGGTGTTATTTTTCTGTGCTAAGGTGAGCGTAATCATAAGTCATGTCAATACCCAGTATATAGTAAATAATAACAACTCTTCAAAAGAAAGCTACCAGTAGGGCCAACTTGTGGTGGGCTCTCATCCTCTACTGCTCTATCCTCATACTATGTCATGGCTCATAGACCCCATTGGATCAAAGTAGTTCTTTGGCAAACTTAGGGGAAGGGCAATTGGGAAGTCTGAAGAAAGGTAAAAGGTGTATGCACGGCAGGGGGAGAAGCAGAAGCTATTTGCTAGCAGGGTTTGATTATAGCAGCAGAAAGGAGGACACTTTATTCTAAGAATAGTATTGTAAAGATGCTGGTCCTGCAGTTTCAGGCAGGAAAACACTTGAAGGGACTAAGATAAAATGGGATTGTTTGGCACACTTTCTGCAGACAAGCAAGAGGAAAGAGAAAAGTTAGCAGTAGCTCTTGAAGTTTGCTAGTCTGCAACTTAGTTGCAAGCAAGGGGAAAAACACTTCTATAGCTGTCCCATGCGGATTTAGGAGGGCTGGTCACTGCTCAAAAATACACAACTTGGATTCCATGAAGTTTCTGATCAGTGAGGATAACTTAAAGAGTCTACAGAAGATGGCCTTTCCTATGAAAGTGGGCACACAACATTTTCCTGCATTGCTACTCTTCTCTAATTTGTCTGATAAACCTCTGTCTAAAGGCTGCCTCTCTTACCACGTTGTACAGGGCATATGAGTGTGGAAAGTCATTTTTTTCTTCACAAGTGCAAAGTGAAAGCTTCTATTATAGATTGCTTTGTAAGGCAACTTCAAGAAATGAGAGCAAGTATTAATAAAACCTGCTTAATTGATATTAGCATAAATGCAAAGCCAAGTAATATTATCAGTATCAATGCTGGAACAGTTCCATCACATGCTCTTCACATCTCTGTTTATCTCTTTTAGGTGATCTCAAAGGAGAATGCTCAAGGGGAATTCAGGGACCAGATATTTAATGGTTGCAGTTTTATAGTCTTTATCAGACCATCAAGGCTGTAATCGAAAGATAGGGGTTATCACCTCCAAGAGTTCTGTCATCTCAATCAACCTTTGAGGGAAAATCATCACAAGAGAGCCTCTGGTAAGTCTATGAATTAATCCAGTTTTGGAGAATGTTATATAATTTGTGTTATGTGAACACCTGCAAGCTCTAGTCATGGATCAGGAATTTGCCGTGATAAATACTTTAAGAAAGCAAAATGAAAATAAAGTTCTTTTCTCAAAAACAAAGCAACCAACCAACCCCAAAGGGTGGTGTGTTATCTAGGCCATTTCTCATATGTGTTTGTTACATAGCGTGATTACTGCAAGCTCATATGATGTGTAGAGTCAACCTCGTCTTTGCAGGGAGCTAGAAACTTTGGAAATTGGGATAATCCCAGGCTTTTCCCGTGGAACAGAGGACTTGGAGAATGTATGTGTCAGCGTGTATCTGGGTGGTTTGATTAAGAAGGAAGCGGTAATTTGGACTAGAGACGATCGGTCACTAGGAATGTCTGTCTTTAACCTCCTTTCCTGACAACACGTACGAAGCGCTGTTATATGATTAATCCTCATTGTGGACCCTGGTACAATGACCATTAATCTGTAGATTGAATTAATTTCCATCTGTTTGTCTAATTTAGTGGGGAGAGGTTGGAGAGATATTAGAAAGAGGTGTATGGCTGGGCGTCTGTGGACTTTGCAACCCTGGCCATTAATGTCGTGCTAGAGCACTTGTGGAAATCCAGTGCTTCCTCAGCTGCAGAGTTCAGAGCTGAGTTGCTGTGACTCTGTCCCTAATTGTCTAAAATAGAACATGAGCTAATTCAAGTTGTGGCCAGCAACAGCAGAGAGGGAAAAGGCAGTTCAAAGGATCAGTCCTGCTCAAGCGTTATCTGTGATTATGTACTACATCCCCTTTATTAGCCATCCGAAACAGATGTCCGCTCCTATGAGAACTGTCCATGTTGATTGCGAGGTTGCTGTGGGACCATGCTCACTGTGTGCTCAGCTGGGTATTGCACATCTGGTCAAGGTCTTGAGCTTTATTTCTCTTTTGCCTGATTTGGGACTTCAGAAGCATATACTCGGTATTAAGCCAAGGGCTGTCTTTGTTCTATAAGGCTGCCCCAGCTGGAACCTGTTGCTGGTTGACACAGTCGGATCTTATATTGAGACTATTATATTCTTTGGCATATTACACTGTGTTTACAGCTTTTAACTCACCCCAGTAAACAGATGGGTTATTTTAAGAATCATGTGTAAGAGCTTTCATTAAAACCATTACAGGACACCAGATGGGAATGCAGAATAGACAGCAACAGGGCTGCTTGCTACTATGTTGGACTTGCGAAATATTCAGAAGTGCGTAGCTCTTCTTGCCGCTCAACTTGTCTGCTTTCCTGCATCGTGGTGGCCCAAACACTTCTGGGTTTGAGTTATATTTCTATGAACCAGTTGCCATTTTCTGCTAAGCAGAGTGAAATGCATTTGGATTTCTTCATCTGAGTTTTCCAGATCACTTAATTTCTGAATTACACTTGCTATGGCAAATATGATTTTGGTGGGGGTGTTTTATGACAAAGAAATGTCAAATGAAACGGAAATGAAAGGTTTTTTCCCAAAAGTTTAACTCCGAAGTTTTGCCTTTAGGTAAACAATCAAGTGAGGAATTGACTGAGAATTTTCAGTGCTGGAGTAAATTAAGAGACAAGTCTCATACAAGAAATAGTATCACTGAGGTGTTCTCAAGTATACTAGTATCTTAAGTACACTGGGGTCTAGAAAGAGTGCCAATGGCCTTGAAAAGATAAATGACAGAGGGATATGTTTCGAAAAGGCAGTAGATTAGTGGATCTAATAAATCTTGACCTATTTGATTTAGACGTTTAACTGAAACGGATTTAAAAATCTCTGATCTGTAGAGTTTGGGCTGGAAGACTTGTGAACTAGATTCTCCTGTTAGGTGTTCCTCCTGCCACAACAGCTAGTGAAAGAGTGCCAAAATCTTTGTGATGCTAGTTCTGTGGGTTTGGGTTTTTTTTAATTTATGAGTCTAACATCTTCCAAAGCGAATGCCGTAATTAATAAAAATGTAATAGTATTTGTTATAATACTTGTGCTGAATAGCAGAATTCCTACAAAAAAGGAGGTTCAGAGCTACAGGGGCTATATCTGAATTCAGGTCATTTTTCACAAATAGTTTTAGGGCATATTTAGAAGTATCAAAACAGTTCATTTCTGGCAGATATCAGTCTTTCCTGTAGGCAAAAAGACAATGGTTAGGTCCAATATTATCAAAAGATCGTACGTAATATTTTGTTTTGTAGTCATTTTTATCTGAAAAATGACCTAAACTTTAAGAGATTTCCAGAAGGGTTAAGTAACCTGAAAGGAGACTAAATAAAATAATTGAGGCTATGAATATGGATTTATTTTAACATTTTTTCTGAGTGGAAAAAATACTGTGTTTTGTTTCAACAACTGAACCCCCAAAATCTGTTCTAGCCCAAGGATAGCATAGCTATAGTTTCCTATATCTACAAATACTTGCTTCGTATTTACAACTTCATAATAAAATGCTTCATTGTATCTTATTTTAATTTAGCTGTCTAATTGATGGATAATACAACCACTTGTTTATGTTGAATTTTGCAAATTCTATAAATTAAACCTTTTCTATCTGAGAAGAGAAAAATTAAGAATTCCTGTTTAATATCCCTATCACAAGCAAAATATGAGTAGTTCAGCGGAACTGGAATTCTGTAATATTTTTTTAGCTGAAATTCTGTTCTTGGAATAGGGATGAAATACTGACATTCCTAAAATCAAAATATCCCAGGATTTTTTGTTGCTATGACTGAAGATTAATTCATTTTCAATCCTGTAAACATTAAACTGTATTTAGCCATATGTATTTAGGGGGATGCCATGGCTTAAGGCAGATTTAGAGTCTCATCGACTCATTCTTTCCTACAAGTGTGGTTCACCGGCTGGTCTTTCCCCTGTGTACTCGCACCCAACTGATTTGTGTGACACAATCAGAGTTAACCATCCCTGTGTAGTCTCATGGGAGGCAAAGTGCTCTGTGGATTCCAGTCTGGTAGGAAGAGAAATATTTAAATACCTGTTCATTATAGATCCACAATTTAATAAATCAATGGACTTTTAGGTTTTAGCTTTAAATGAAAATCCGTAGCGCATTTCAGAAGCTTACAATACTGAACTATGCAAGTTTTTCTAAAGACAAAACTTCAGCTCTAGCAGTCACCTATTCTGCCCATCAGACTGTTTGGACTGTTTTTATAACTCTAGATGTACTCTCCTTCCTACATTATCTGAAATTCCTGTCTTCAGACTAGTCCTGGCAGTGTGAACTGAGAGAGTCCCAGCTGCTCTCTCCCCAGGAGCACATCAGTGGAGATCTGCATCCACAGGAGCGAGCATGTAAACACAAAGGCTAGCACGCAAAGCTTACCTCTTGGTGACCTTTGCCATTTCTAATTTATCCCTGTTCTAAATTTTCTCTTGTGTCTGCCTTTTTCTATGATTTCTTCCAGTAAAGCCTGTGCAGGCTGGCTTCTAGTTCCCATTCAGTGCGATCTTCCAATACAAGAGTTTCACCTCCAGCTTTGAACAAAAATCAGCAGTAAAGTCCCACAGGTTCCTTGCATTCTGTTAGGGGAAGGAAGGAGGAATAGTGCAGATATTGCGCTAATGCTATCAAGCTGCCTAAAGCGAGAGAAGAGATTGATAAGAGAAAGCATTGTATTTATAGTCTCTGGCATGTAGCATAGCACAAGTCCTATTTGAATTCTTCAGAAATTAGTATCAGATGACTTAGGAAGTTCTGGCATATTTGAATCTTAAGTGGTTACAGATAGTTTTGCTCAGACTTTCCTTCAGTTGTTATATGTGCTACTTCTTTCTATTCTTTTGAAGACAAGTTGGGAGAGTCTACAAGTTCTTGGGAGAATGGAAAAAAAATCCTGCTCTCACTGAGGCTGATTGGCAACAGGGACACAGATCCTACCTGAAATCAGTGGTCGCCTCTCTTCTATGTATGTGTGTGCATCTGTGTAAGTGTTTGCAGAGAGATTTAAATTGCCTAGATGAATGTTCAGCCTGATGTTGTCTTTACTTTCCAAATGTGCAAGCCTGACCTTGCTGCCACCATGTATGATGTGTGCGTGGTAGACATCTGGTCGGGCAAAGGGTCAACTTCAAATTAACATAGTTTTTGTCTTCAGAAATGGGTTATTGTATGAAGCACCTGAATGAATTCTTTACAAAGAGTAGAGAAAATTAAAAATGTAAAATAAAAATTACTTTTAGGAAATTTGTCATTGTTGTCATCAGAGCACCATGAAAAGCATGGTGCAAAGGTGCCCCAAGATGACTGTCAGTGGGTAAATCGGTGCCTAGGCACAGAGTAGAGGACAGCAGGTGCCAGTGCATTTCCCATGAAGATGGGAAAGGTGTTTTTCCTCTTAGACCCAACTAAGTACTGCCATGAACGTGACTCAGTGGTTGGGCCCACTCGCTCCACCACAATGGGAACAGCTCAGAGAGTGCTTCCTTCCTTCCTTTTTTCGTTTGAATTGCCTGCATGGGGTCTGGGAGCTAAGCCTGTGCCCTGATGGGCAGATGCCCGCTCAGCCGGGTGTTTTGGACATGAAACCTGTTCCCCATTTGCTGTGCTCCCACCCAGCAGCAGTTGAGGCCCGCCAGAGCAGAGATCTGCTCGGGCTGCCTTCCCAGGGGCTTGCAGAATCGTTCGATGCATGCTGCCAACCCCCTGTACTGCCAAAGCAGCTCTTGTGAAACACGAGGATGCAGAGCAGCCCTGGTCAGCCAGACCTGCTGTGGGTTGGCACGCTGTCTGCTGGGAGTCCAGCCCTGCCACTGCCCCGCCTGTGCTATGGAATAGCCTGCGTTTTTCTTCTCTAAGGACCTACGTGTGTATGCAGGAGCAGCCTGGCTCAGACCAACATTTCACCGGGCTTCCTGGCAAACCTCCACCATGCTCCAGCTGCAGTTGGTGCAGCAGCTTGTCCTGCAGCCTGCCAGCGAGCGGGCAGTCCAAATGGCTGGGAGTGCCCTGGGTGCCTTGGCAGCCAGGGAGAAAGTGGGTTGTGATCGTGCACGGCTGTGCAAGTGCTGCAGCAGGGACCACCTGCCTCCGGATGGGGCGGGGAAACCTTCCCAGCCACCCACTCCATGGCCTCACCGGGCTCCCACAGTTTCCAACCCCAGCTTTGGCAAAGGATGCTCCTCTGCCTGTTCGTTGCGGTTATGGGTTGGGTCATCTGCAGAAGGAGCCGTGCTTTTCAATCTCCCTAAGGTCTCTTGAGTCCTAAGGGAGTAATAACTCATTGGGATGGTTGGAGCTTGACAGGGACCTGGAGGCTTATTGCTGTAATTCCCTGGCAGTATCTTTCACCCTTGGGGCAGGACAAGTAGGAGTTTCTCCCACAACAGGAGTCAGAAATCTTCTACAGGAAACACCCAGGCCAAGAGCCTCTATCCAAGCTAGTTCTTTTGGAGCAACACACTTCTCATTATCTTTTTAAGAGAATTTCTAAGATCAGTAAGAAAGAGATTTGGTAAATGGATTTCTCACTTGCAGGCTCTCATAGCTGTATCATTAGCATTGCCACTGATCAAAAGATCAGATGCAAATGCAAATAAAAGTAAACAAGTGAATAGGTCTTTGTGTTTGGAAATAACGATGGTTGGGGAAATCCCCCTATATTCTTAATCATCAACCTTAAGGATTTTGAGGCTGATTTTCCTTGACTTTGAGTTGGTGTTATCTTGACGCAAAGGCAGAAAGAATAGAAAGTTGCTTTGTGACAGTATTTTATATCCATTTTGGGCTGTTATGACTGATGATGAGTAAATGCAAAATCAGGGTGTCTTACTCTATTTTATGGAAATACTGATCTTGTTCTCTTCAAGGTTAATTACTAGCATACATAATTTTACTGTGTTACTCAACTCCTTTTACTATAAGTGCGGCTTTTATGTTACGTTGAAATTAACTATAAATATATTTCATTATCTCTAAATATTGCATCTCACATAGTTTCAAAGGAAGCTCTAGTGTCCTGATGGAAACCAACTCTGTCCTCAGCAAGGCTTCCGTTAGATGCACAATATCTTTTTCATGATTATCTCACTCAAGGATGTTTTCTCATGCATCTAAGAAAACATTTTGTGTGAAATAGTCTGTAGGGAATGAGGAAGCCTTTTCTCGGGCGGTGAAGTGCAGGCAAGTGCATGGTGTACTGAAGACTGTCAGAACTGTAGGATGAAG
This sequence comes from Himantopus leucocephalus, assembly GCA_003993805.1. Taxonomy (NCBI): domain Eukaryota; kingdom Metazoa; phylum Chordata; class Aves; order Charadriiformes; family Recurvirostridae; genus Himantopus; species Himantopus leucocephalus. The sequence continues at coordinate 16,242,888 of RSEF01000003.1, forward strand.
TTCTGCATATCATAATAAATACTACAGTTCAGATTAACATTTCAGATTTAATTTTGGAATATTCTGATTTCTGGTTGCTTATTTTTGTGCATTCAGATGTTTTTTTAAAGCTGTCTGTTGATTCAATGTACGCTACAGGTAACACTATCAAGGGACTTAAGTCATGCAGGGACCTGCACCAGAAGCCACCTTAGGGCTAAATCCTATTGCTATTCTTGGTGACATAAACTGTGACAACCCATATCCTTAATGCTCTGGTGTGTAATCGCTGTTGGAAGTTGTGGGGCACAGTGCCCAAATCATGCTCGGTTAATACCTTAAAACATTCCCAAATACCCTATGGACATATGAAGAACTCATTGCTGTTCAATGCATTTCTTCAGTTTCTCTTAACAAGAATATTAATATAATCCATGTTAGAGTTCAGTGAAAGTTATTTGGCTTGCTCGTCAGCATGTGAGCATAAATGTGTCTATAATTCGCAGCAGAAATAGAGATTGTTTACAATATACATTAAAATACATGTAACTAGCAACATTTTTGCATTTTTAAACTATCATGCAATAATATGTATCTTATTGTATTTATCTATATAGTGTGTGTGTGTGTGTATGTGTGTTTTTACTAGGAAGTTATCCTTCACTGTTTCTGTGCGTTCAAGCGGTTGAATGAAACACCCATGGAAGCTTGCCAGCTATGCTGACGCAAGCCCCAGGCTCATCCTATAAACATTTACGCTTCTGAGTAACTTCAGTCACGTACAAACACTGGGACGAAAGAGACCTCGTGGGTCACTGGTTCCAGTCCTGCGGTATGACAGGCGGAGCCCGTAACACTTCTCATGAAATAGCCAAGTTTTATTGTAAAGCTTCCCGAGTTTTCGCCTGCCATCCCTCCTTCTGGAAAGCTATTCCGTTACCTCCTTCAGTTGATAGTTAAAAAGTCTTCCCTCATTTTCAGCCTCAGGTTAGTCATGGACAGTTTCTAGGAATTTGTTCTTATGTCAGTGTTGTAAGTATCTCTTCCTCCTCCCTGATGTTTACCCAATGAGACCAGTTGTGCAGCTGAAGTTATTTATGTGCATTTGCAGTTCTGGGTCCTTGGGGATGGATGTCCACATGTATTTTACTTACATATAGATAAACAAGCAGAATGACTTTACAAGCCAACCCTGTCAGAGTGATTAAAACAAAGCAGAATCCTGAAGTAAATGAGTCTCAGGTTGATAAGGACTGTCTTTGAAACAAGTGTCCTTCAGCGTGCAGCTCTTTCTGAACAAATGCAGCTGGCTAGCTTTGGTGTTCTGTGATTTATATCGGGACAAGTCTCTTGCTCACATAAAACATAGGGTGCCACAGTCCAGTCTGTTCATCATGAAAGAGGATAGCTGAGTCTGTCTCTTATTTTTCTAGCAATAAATTAAGCTGGTAGAGCTGTTCATTTCCAGTTCGGGTCTGAACTGAAGGGATGGTTTGCACTTTGGTTTTCTTCACACCGACCAGTGCTGCACCAAACGGGCCGCGTTGGCATTCATCCTCAGTTAACTAACTTTTCAAAGAGTTTGTTTTTTGGTTTTTTTTTTTTTGCTGACCCTGAGATTCCTGTATCTTCTAGAACTGAGACAGGTAGGATTTGGAAACTTAATTTCAGGTCAAACATGTTTACTGGGGGTGAGACAGAATGGGCTGCAGGAGAGCTGGACCCCATTTTCCCTCCTTCCTCTGTCCAGTCACTCCCAGGCAGCACCCCGTGTAGGCAGATTCCTGCGACCTGTGGAACTCTCTGAACAAGGAGGGGAGGAAGGCAGACACTGTATTTCATATGAATTGGCCACCTGACTTCTCTATCCCTTCTCTGAGGGTTACAGCGAAGTGATAACATGCGGGATGAGAGCTGGTAAAGCAGGGAGTGATATGGGAGGGAGAAAGGGCTCTGAAATAGTACAGGCAGGGGAGTAAAAGTTGCCATGGGAGATCATATACACATTGAAATCACATCAGCTAACAGACTTAGCAAGGAAACCAACAACTGAATGGGACACATCTTTTTGAGGATGCTCCTCATAAAGCAGGTTTGATTTGCTGTCTTCTAGCTTGTGTTTAATACCCGGATAGACGAGGTCTTATTCTAAAAAGCTGCCGCATTAGCATATTAGTTGATATTTAATAACTCAGTATTAAAAAAGAAGACATTCCTAATAAACCAAATAATTTTAAATGACTGGAAACTGAGCTGAAACATAACATGGACAGAAAACTGTTTTGCTGTAAGGGGACTGAGGAAAGAAACTCCCTGATAGCCAGCTGTACTTTCTGCTGCTTGCCCGGGTTCAATCGTGAGAAGAACTCGGAAGCAGAAAGTTGCTGGTGGTACAGCAGTACTGTAGGTGGCATTCTGGACAGCACTGCAATACACTTGAAATAACCCCATAATAAATGAAGTAAGATTTTCGTAAGAACGCTGGCATTGCAAACCTGCTCTTTGTAGCTCTAGTAGAAAGTTGTTGGCAGCCTTATCCTGCAAATGCCAGGTGATTTGTGCAGCAACTTGTAACAGCAGTTAAGCAATGAAATCAGGTGCCCTTCCCCGAGGCTACAGATGAATCACCGAATTACAGGGAGGGAAATGAGATTGGGAGTAGAGTGGATACACACTAGTGAAGAAAGGAGATGGGAGAATCTGAGGTGGACAGTCATCATTGAGCCCAGAGAATGTGTCTCGATGTTTTTGTTTAAGCAAAATGTAACTAGTGGTAACTGGAGGATAAAGATCAGGATCCCACGTCAGAAATTGTTCGGGCAAGTGTCAGTTGAGAGTAGCTTGGGGGATGGATATCAGTGGAGTTGCACTGACATAACATTTTGTGCGATCAGAAGGAGGCCCCAGATCTGCTCCCCTTCTGGTTACCTGGTCTCTAAATGGAGCTTCCTGATCATAGTTTAAATCACCTGAATAAAATTTGACTATGTCGCTGCAATTGTTGGTAGTATTCACAAGGGTTTATCATAATCTATTCTTACGCACAGCTAGATAACATAGAAAACATCCACTATATTTTTCCTCCACATGCTTACATGGTCTGGGTTTTCCTGGCAGATCATGCAGAGGTTTTCAAGTGAAATATGACCTGTTTTGTAGCTTCACAGCATAAGATTCACAGGATGGGATGTTTTAAACCTATTTTGCAGTCGTGCTGCATTGTCAAATGGCTGGTTGTGACACACTTCATAAATCCAGCTGACACTCTGACAATGATCCTTGATGTGATAAAAGAACCAATACAGGCTCAGGCAATAAAGTAGGAGGATGGAGGCTGGAGCTGAACATGGGCCGGAATTTTCTAATTGATGCCTAAATTTACGCCTCCAAGCGCATCCTTGCACACCTTCTTTTAGTTAAGGCTTCAGAGTGTGAAGTGTCTGTATTCCCTGTTTGGGGAAAGTGTGTAAGAATTGTTTCACTTTCAATTGAAATGCACCTACCGATGGCAATAGAAGCACTGAACAAAAGAACGAAATATGGGGTGATTTCCTAGACTGGGATTTTCTCAGAAAAATAGTGAACAACTTTATTTTGTCCAACCCTGCACCGATGTGCCTTCCCACCACGAGCAGGTGATTTGTTATATGTTTCTACTGATAGAGTACAAATTCAGAGCCTGGTTCTGTAAATGTTTTGCCCAGGCGTTCGGTCAGGTTTGATGTACGCAGGAAGGACAGTGTCTGCTGGACTGTCTGCCTTCTCCCTACAGTCTGCCAGGCAGTTCCATGGGCATTTGGCTAACCCTCGTGTCCTCGCTTGGTTGGTAAGGTCTGGTTACATCAAAGGTGGAGATCCTCTGGCCCATCAGTATTTGTAATGAATAGATGTGCAATCATTGAAGTGTAAATCATCATAGAAACATACTCATGTGCTTTTTTGATGCATACTGTGTTTCTCATCTAGGTGGACTGTATATTTAATTCCTGTCAGTTTCTGGTGGAAAAATGATGATAGCTTTTCGCTTTCGGTAGCGCTTGCAAATTTGTTTGTCGTATCTGATGCCATTTCTTAGAATAGTTTCAATTCCTACGTACTGAAATAAGAAAACCATATAAGGCATAAACTAAACATTTTTAAAAATTAAATGGCTAACATTTATGCTCTCGAGTCCATATTCAGTGCTGCCTTTAGGCTCAAATTCTGAATCAGTTTCTCATTGATTTGAATGTTGAATTAGATACCAAAATATGCACCAAAAAGTCTTAACATTAAGCACTTAATGCTTCTTGAAAGCTCAACAAAATTGAAGGCTTTCTATAAAAATAACTTACAGTGTCAGTTAGAAAAAAAAGTATTTGAGAGAAAATTATGAAATAATCCTAATACCCTTTACGTTAGTCCTGCGAAGTAACGTGACTTCTAGCTAAAGCACTCAAACAGATCTTTATTACCAAGGTTTTGCTCTTTGATATGAGTTAAAGGTTTGTCCAGTGGTTTCAAAGGTGGCTGTCTTCACCTTTGTGGTTTTTGTACCAGTCTCACATCCCAGCCCTATGTTCTCCTTTGAACATTGTTGGACATCAGGCCCCAATTCAGGAGGCGCTCACTGAGTTAAGCACTGGGAGGCAAGGACTAGAATCCAAACTGCTGATCTGATGGGTAGATGTATGGAAAACTATTAATGGGGGGTGGTATCTTTAAAAATAACGGGAACAGTATTCTTTTTAGTCAAAATTTACAGAATAAGTCTTTAGGTTAAAACCAAAAATACTGTAGCCTACAGATACTGGCAATATATTACTCTCTTGTCTCTGCAAAGGATATTTTTATTATAAATGACTAACTTGCTTTGCAGTACTGTGACTTCATTCAGATCTTATTCTTTAGCGTCATTGAAAATCAAATACCTTATACAGCAGTTACAGTTGCCTCTTTTATTCAACTGTATTTTGATCTGTAGGTATTATGTAGGTATATCATACGTATGAGCTGAAATCTTCATAACAGCCTACAGGCTCTCATTCAAACGAGCCAGCACCAGTTCAGTACTCTCCTGAGAGCAGAAAAGCTTTTGCCGCTATTGTAACAGCCCTCCCTCCACAGATTTCCTATCCAAAATATGATACTATACTTTCCTTCATCATTGATAAGATATTTTTGAGAAAGGTTTCACATCCAAAGTGTCTTTGCAAACCATTCTTGGAAGTTCTAAAATAAATATATTTCTTTATACCTGTAGCTCTAAATTCATCTAGATTTGTATTTTTTTTCTAAATACTTACCATGATCTAATACTGAAACAACTGAGCTGATGGCAAGCGATCCAAATCTGCGCATCAGTGGCAATTCTGAATAGGGTCTGCATTATTCATGCTATAAATCAAGGAATAAGAAGAACTTCTGCTGACGAGTGTCCCTACCGAGAACAGGGATTTTATAACTGGTCACTCTGTGGGTTTAAGGTAGGTCAGAGTAACTTCGTGATGGATAAAGCCACGAATCATCAGAAGAAATGTTATTAAGTGGCAAGGCTAGTTCATTTACGAACTCCAGTTTACCAAGCCCCATCGTAAGAAAATGTAGATCTATTTTCCTTTGGTAAAATACAGCAGGAAGTCATTTTTGAATATTTTCTAAAATATGCCGAAGAGTTAGGGTGTGATGCTATGTGGATAAAGCCAAGCAAAAGGGGTACAGCTGGCTCTCTGTACCTTGCAGTGGAATAAAAGCTGGGTCACTGCCATGGAGAGGTCACTCTTGTGCTCTGAAAGCAGGTAGGGACTTAACATCAGTTATCCAGATGTATCTGTAATATTCAATATATCATTCATAATTTTATGCGACAAAATGAGCATATTGAAGTAGACATGATGTGAAATTAGAGCTATTGGGAGCCTTTTTCAAAGAACAATAGGAGTTTTGCTTTTATTTCAACAGGACTGAAATATATTCCGTTTCTTATAAGAAAGAGCAGCAAATAATATTTATTATCCTTTTGATATGAAGCCATTACTGGAAGCCATTATCATCACATTTCAGGTTACTTAATCAGCTCTGTGAACTGATAACCCACATAAATAATTGCCTCACTGCTGCCAATAGTGCTCTTGGCACACTATGAAAATAACATGGTTCCTTATGAATTAAACCACAATAAGATTTTAAATGACAGATTAAAGGCTTTCTTTAGGTACCTTGAATACTTCCAAACTGAGCAAACGAGAAGAGACCTACCATTTTGCAGGTATGTGATATAGGTGAACTACGGCTGAGCTCCCTGATGGCACAGAAACGAGATGCATGTGTCCAAACATGCCAAGCAAATGCAGATGATGAAAAAGAAAGATTAACTGCTGAAGAGCCACCTGCTCTTCAGAGCATTCCAGCTATCAGGCACACCCCAGCCGATACTGTAATGCTCGGCAGCGTATCCACAGGACTTCAGGCAGGGACTCCATTATCTGCTTGGCTCTTTTCCTTTGCTGTGCAGAGCAGCTTACATCTACGGTATTGTGCAAGATGTTCGCGTTTTGTTAATATCCTTCACTTCAGCACTCATTTCTTTTACTTTGAGCCTTGTCTCCTTGTTGTGGGAAATGTCCAAAGTTGCCATAACCCAAGCGAAATGATTGGTCCCATTATTTTTTGATATTACATTATCTAGTTGTCCTTGGCTGGATATGTGCTTGCAGCCCTGCTAGAGGTGAGAGAAAACATCTGTCCTGAAAGAAGTTCTGATACGTCAGTGTTTCTTCTCATCCTAAATTATAACAAGAAATCAGGAGATGACAGCCCTCCTGGTACTACCAAAACCTGTGCATGGACAGAAGCTATAAGACACTTAATGTATATATATGTAAGGCAGCCAAGCTAAGGGATTTCCAGACAGGAGGGGACAAGGTCTTGCCAGGAGAGGCAGCTGCTCCACTTCTGAACAGCCTGGTCTGAATGTCACTGAGGGGTGGCCCAGCAACGTCACCTGAAGAAGCTCAGCGTGGCACATTTGCTCTCCTAGCAGAAGGTCAGGTTCCCCTTGGGCAGGCAGCGTGGGCAGGGAAGCTGCCTTGAAACCCTGCCTGCACCTCTTGGGTCCCAAAAGCCACAAGGGTGAGAAGTTCCTGGAAATGTCAAATTGGAGGTGGCATAGTATTTTTGGCTGCATTTTTCACAAAAAAAAATTAAAAAGATGGAATTTGTGACTAGATTTATGTCATTTTTATACTATACCGTACTCTCATATGAGATCTCACCATCTTTTGTGAGTTGTAGCCCAGGTGTTTCAACCTTCCTTCCTACCCTGTAGTTATGTAGCTTTTCTGATACACTGTGTGGGAAAGAGAGGAGACACTTGATAGTTTGGGAGGTGAGATCTGGCCAGGGATCTCGGACCCGCAGACGGAAATGAGGAAAGAGACACCTGAAGTTAAGCGCTCTGCAGGGAAAAACGATTTTGTACTCGACTCAAATGGAAAGATTTCATTTAAGCTTTTTCACTTTTCTTTTGCAACACTGTAGAACACCGGAGTTCTACAGAAAACAAGTTCTCTCTGAAAACTTTCTGGCCCGATCTACTTGTTAAAATCTGTGTTGCTGTGCTCCATTCAACTCTGGCGGTGTGTACAAGCACTACCTATGCTAGCAAGTGAGATGTCAGCTTTAGGGCAGGTACCTGAGCCTCAGTAGGCAGTTGCCCCAGTCATCTTAAGGAATTACCTCTAGATGTCACTCATGAACCCTTCTCTTATTTGAGGGATTTAAATAAGTAGTTAGGATACCTCTGACAAAGAAACCCTTCAATCACTCTGCTTGGTTACCAAAATGTTTGTATTTTGCACTCTTTTTCTGCACTGCTAGAGTCAGATAAAGGCTGAAGGCAGAGAGGCACTTTGTCAGCAGTGCAGAGGCGCCTTAGCTCACATAGAAAATGAATTTCAAGTATTGATTAAAATAGAGAAAAACTTAACCTTAGTCAAAATAAATAAAGACTTCTGTGGTCTTTGATGCTGATGGAACATGTTGGGAGAGCTCAGTATGAAGTTGGTAGGCTGTTGATTTATTTAGATAACTATGTCTTGTTAGTACGTGTTTGGCAATGGGTACAGATGCTTGGTATAACGTTTTCTAGCCCGTGATTAAAATTACTTAAGCTGCTATTTCCGCAGTTGGTAATGCTTAATAGAGCAGATCCCCTCCAAGAAGTAAATAATTTGTTAGATGTTTTGCAATGGATTCTCTCTTTGTTCGTAAAACCTGAACATTCTTTGCTTGCTTTTTTTAGTAATTAAAAAATCGATTCAAATAGATCTATGCTATACCTGCAATGGGGGGAAAGTGCTCATATGGAATAGTCATTTCTATATAAAAGAAAGAAGAATTTCAATGAGAAAATTTTGGGCACCTTTAGCAGTAAGTATGGTTTCTGAGGTTTTGACAACCTTACCCGTAGTGAGTAGAATTTTATTCTACAAATAGTTGAGCTGAAACCAGAGAGTCTTCTAATGGAGTAAAACACTTCTGTGTATAAGATTATACTAATTCTCGTATGAGCTGTGGCTGATAACTCTTCCAATTTATCTCATGTTTGGAAAAAGTTTGGCCTTGCATTGTTCCAGTTCAAACGTTAATCGAATGATGTGGTTTCCCACAAAACCTTCATTAAAGCTTTTGGGGGTTCACTTAGTCCTGAACTACTTAAGGGACTTTTTCTTCAATGTTATCGCTAATATCCCCCTTCCATTGAAATAAAAATTAATATGTCTGATGTCTGCATTGCAGCCAGGACTTCCAGAGGGCTGGCAGTCAGAACGGACAAGATACTAAAAAGATTCCTATCGCACAGTAAACAAAGATTTTAAAAATAAATAGGGGGTAATGAATGTCTGGCAGCATAAAGCAAACACATTTGCAGATCATATAACAATAAAGACAATTTGAGTTTATCACATAATTAACCTTTTCATGCGTGTAAGTGGGTACGTATACATTTATGTATATACAAAGAAATAAATGTGTTGATTGTTGACCCTTTTGTTTTCATTTAGCTTTGAAAGATGAGGTCCTATATGAAGAGTTCAACAGCATAATAATTTGGTTAAAATGTGTTTTTATTACTAGAAGCGCAAGGGACAATAAAACACTTGCAACCATACTTGAGTGGCTTATGGCCAACAGGTTTTACAAGTGCAATTTAAACGTAATGGAAGATGCGGTTTGATGTCATCCAAATTTCAGAATTATTAAGGTTTTATATGCAAGGCAGGAAAAAATATTATATTGGGTTGAGAGCATCTGTAAAAATCTTCAAAATATTGCTAAAGAGTTAATTTTACACTGTTTATGCATATGCATAAATATAACCAGACTTTTCTAACAACGCTTGTGGAGAAGAACACCAGCATCTCTCAAGTGTTAGAAAGTCGTAAACATGTGTCTGTGCCATAGGAAAAAATTGAGATGTGTTCGTGCATTGAGCCAACCCTCTTCTCTGCCTGCGTTGATGCCCCCCAATCAGTTTGTTGTTGTGCTGATGAGGTAACTATGAGGTTACCCGTAATGATTTTAACACACAAAGTTCTGTTTGATCTTTGTTTCTGGTTTGATTATTCTACACACAGTTAGGAATTTGCTGTTACGTTTATATTCCCAAATGTGTTTGTAGGCATCTCTGTGGCAATGGCAGGATGTTGCTTATGGCCGAACAAGGATTTTTTGAGATATAACAGTTTGGTAGAAGGCTTCTTTGGGGCTTGAAGACACTCACTCACTGGTAAAAGCCCAGAGCAAGTCTCAAGCAGAGACAGAGGGAGAAATATCACTTAGAGTAGGGAGCTCCATAGGGGAGTTTTGCTGCAACTTCACCTCTTCCATGTCTGTTTTTTCACTGCTGTTGTATCACAAACACTGACTCTGGTCCCTAAAGATGCTTGGCTGCTTTGTACCCAACGGTCTGAGTTAGGCACCCAAACCACCTCTGGGTCTTAGTCATGAAGTGATCACAAATCAGCTATGGCAGCATAAAAAACAGGGGAGTCCACCTATATTCCTGAAGACAGGCAATTTTAGAGAGACATTAAGCATAGCAATACACAAGTACCTGTCTTGCAAATGATACTGATCTCTACTTCAAAAAAAACGTAGGCGCAATGAGAAATTAGGCAGGGATTAAAAGTCAGATTGTTAAAATATCATACATTAGTCAAAAATAACAGGAAAGTAGAGGAAGTGGAAGATGTTGGAGGTACAAACCTGATCTGAAACTCACCAAAAAAAATCGGTTCATATCCACCCTGCAGGATGCCAGGGGGACGTGAGGGAATTTATCTTCTCCACCCAGGAAGGTGCCCCTGCTGCTGAAACAGTTCCTTCTTTCTGCTTCTAGAAATGGATTGCTCTGTCTGGGTTTGACACAGGGAGGTGGAGGCTTGAGCATTCACAGGGCAGTTGTGAGGTCTTGGGGATGCGGCAAGGAAAGTTAGTTCATTTTACTTTTAAAAACCTGGAAGCTTAAATATATAAACAAACGCCATGCTGGAAAAATATTTCATTTGCAAAGTAGAGTGCTCCAGACTTAGGACATTTCTGAACTCCACAGGATTCATCTTTCTCTGCTGTGACTGATAAATGGCCAAAGGGTGTGTGAAGAATGCGCTAAGGAGGATGAAACTAACCAAATTAAAAAACAAAAACCCTGACAACAAAACTATCTGCTCATTCCTATACCACATAAATGATTAGAAACTATTTCCAGGCTCCTGGCATGATTTCTTTTTGCAAGAAAAAGCTGGAAATAGTACAAATCTGGTTCATTATCTTATCATAATTATGCAGTTACTCAAAGGATGAAAACCATTTCTGAAATGATTTGTTGATGCAGCAATCTTTGAGGCTTTTGCTGCTGTGCGGGGATGTCGGGTTGTTTTCGGCACTGCAGGCTGAAGATGGCAATCAGACACCCCAGGAAAAACCTACTAAAAGAAAAATGGATCATGTAATTAGAGATTATATCATAATGAATGTGCACCGGGGGACAAAATTAACCTTTATGCCATTGCATGGACTTGAGCCACTTGACTGTCTGAAGTGTAGCAGCAGTAGGTGACTGAGGAGATAAGCAGCGGTGAGCAGCACAGTGCTCGGCAGGGGAGGGGCATCTGCGGCTCTCTGCTGAGCCAAGAACGGTGGGATGCGAAGTCTTGAGCCACTGGCAAAGTGCAGGAGGGGACACTTTCACTTATTCTTTTAGGGTTGACGTTTCCATGCTCCTCCCTCCTTTTTAGCCTGTTTCACCCTTGCCTGTCCCACTGTTGGTGCCCCTTCCCAGTCTCCTCCATTCCCAGCCTTCCCTTATTACTCTGACATTTAACAGCACTTGGCTGTTATCACTAATGCGATGGAGAAATGCTTTGGTGGTACGCAGCCAGGTCATGCAGGGGTGGAAAGGGGGAAGGGAAGTGAATTCTGTATTCCTGTGCGACCAAGGGCTGTGGTTACTTGTATGCAAGCCCTCAGCACGATGTGGAGGTCCCAACGGTGGAGCAGATGCTGGACGTGCTCTTGCTGGGGTGCTGGCAGCAGTGGCATGATGAACCCAAGAGGGTTGTGCTCCTATAGAAAGCATTGACGATAAGCACGGCTAAAAGCAGGAAGCGCCTGGCCGTACGCCGCAGGCGTGTGCTGGGGGTGGCACTTTAACCCATGCTCCTCCAGCCCTCCCCGCCTGCCAGCCACACCACATCCCCTCTCCGCCGTGTGATCTTGCGAATGAGGGGGTGGGTGTGCGAGACGGAGGGCACGGGCCTTCTGCTCGGCATGTGGGGCAACTCCCGGCGCTCCAGCTTTCGGGAATACGCACTAGCAGCATGCGCTGTGCAATGCCACTTCAAAGCAGGCTCTGGCAGCGAGGCAGGGAATTGTCTAGCAGGATTAAACCACATTGGAACCATTTTGGAAAGGGTTCGAGTCTTTGATTCTTTCATATACAAATCTGACATCAAAGCAAAGTCCTGGTGTCTGTCAGATATGTCCTTCATCTCTAGACAGAGATAAAACAGCCTCCTGTCAGTCAGATAACACGATAATTAGGCAGTGTGATAATGCATTTATCCTGGTGCTTACAATCCTTGATCATATATTGCAATTATGTATACAGGCCACAGCAGCCAGTGTCTTTAATTATAACCTTGATGGCAAAATGATAGGAAGAAGAAATCTTCCTAAGGGTAGAAAAATGAGTCTTTTAATTCATTTTTATAGATCCTCACTGAATATAATAGAAGGGATTAATATGAGAGTCTTTGCAAGAGTGTTTGTGTGAACCGACAACCGTGTGTTTATAAAGAAGCAGTGGTGTGGGGATATTACATTAATATAGGGCAGATATTAGAGCAATATGAGATAGGTACCAACCTAGATAGTAACAGCAGATAGCACAGCATTTAATTTTTATGTAAATCTGCTGCCCAGAAAATTCATTTGTAAGTGCATGTAATAATATTATTATTGAGATTTATTAAGGTTAGGTTTTCAAACATAAATAGAAAACTTAAACAGAAAACTTAAACAAAGATTTCTCATTCATTTAATCAGTAACTCCTAGGTTGCTTTGAAAATCTCAGCTAGAGAAAAACAAATAGATGATTTTATCCATGCTGCAATAAACTGCCTCTGTACCTGAGTGGATAAGGTTCCTGGATCAGGAGCCCGATGGCTTACACCTAGTCTAAGAGCGTGTTTTTTCTTGCGTATCATTTAACTGCAATTATGTTTTTTGAGTTATTTGTGCATTATGAAGCCCTTGATTGAAGTAAATGAAGCAAGGGAAGGCAGCGGATGTTGGGAAGCAGGAATTGGTTGTAGAAGTTGTCATTCTTACAGTTCTTATCTCTGGTGCTTGAGGTCTATCAAACTTCCACTGTTGTGTTTGGAGTCACGAAAGACCCATTGAGTGGTGCACGTCTGGCTGCTGGGCCAGCCCAGATTCTCCTCAAAGTCCAATTCTGCTCTCATACAGAAAAGTGACCGTGTACGCACATCCCTTGGGTAGGGTACTGGTGACTGTGCCTGGGAGAGCACCAGGACTGGAGACACCACAGCCTGGGCACCTGCTTGGCTCTCAGGAATGAAGGACAGAAACATAGAGGAAAGGGAGAAATATAAAGGGAGGATTTTCCCAAGGAACCAGTGGTAGAGCCACTTCAGGTTCTTTTGGATACTGAGAAGCTGAGAAGTCTCAGCCATTAGAAAGTGCTGAAAAGTCACACGATGAATATCAGGCTGCATAAAAGATAATGAGAAAATAAGATACTCTGAAACACCTGGGAAAAATGGATACTTTGGCAAAACTTACGTGTAGACACAATCAGCCGGTTACAGAAATCAACTAAACCACATCTAGAAGTGTTAGAACATGGACCTACCTATGTCAGGACAGGAACTGCATCTGAAGGTATAGGCCCCCATTAGCATCTTCACTCTTGTAACTCTCCCAGGGCAATTGGTGTGTTCAGCCGCAGATAAACGCAGTGCGAGGGCAGCGTTAGGTAAGCAGGATGAGAATAAACCTTCTTGGCTGTGGCTGTGCATTTGCTTAGTGATGATCAGCACTGTGACTTCTCTTGGCATTGTTTGTTTCTTGTTCTTCAGTACAGAACTCTGTGTCTATCAGGCTAAAATGGCCTCTCAACCACTCCGTGAGGAGTTGGGGGCCCTTCTCTGCATCTCTTATTCTTGTAGGGTGCTTCTCTCTCTCCTTATGCCACTGCAGGGCTTTCCTCTCCGGCTTCCCCTTAGGCCCTTTCCAGCAATAGCATCCTCCAGCTTATCCTCTGTGCCTGCTTACTGTTTGAATAATGTAATTCCTCATTGTCAGCAAATCAAGATGCATGGTATATTTGGGAAATCAGGTTTGCTAGGCAGCTGAGCCTCTGCTGCCCATGTCCTGAGTCCAGACTCTCAGTAGGTGACTGCTTAAGTAATTTGCTATGGCTCCTTGAATGATCAGCAGATCTGAGGAGCTTGGGTTGCTGAGCATGCACAGTCAGAAAAGACACATGAAATCCACTGTGTATTTACAAAACAACTGTGCCAACATGGTTAATAAGGCTTGTGCATAGGAAAACCCTTTTCAGATCGAAAGGCCGGGGCTTGGACCCTAGGGACATTCAGATGACACCGTTGATGGTCTTGCGGCTCTTCTGCAGCAATCCTTTCTTGCTTCCATGTTTCCACCCTAAAGCACCGCCAATGGGTCTGCAGAACCTCAGGGGAGATAAAGAGTCCCAGGGCAAATCTCCATGGAAATTCCCCCTCCAAAATTAGGGGATTAGTCTCTGTACTGGAGAGCCACATATATGTATGGGGAGAAACGATAAAGCTTTTCTTACCGTCTTACTCCTTTGCTGTGTTGTGTGAAGCATTTTCTCCTAGAGTTTAATCTTATTGTTATAATGCACTATCTAAAAGATACTGGTGACGTTATTTACTCATGTAAAATTTCCATTTTAATAGTGGAAAATGACTTATGTAAAAAAGAAAAGCTTTTCAACCTCAGTGATTCCTTTCTAGATGAAGTTTCTATCACAAAACCCAAACCATGTCTTCATGCTACTGGGAACCTAGATCAGCATTTAAAAATCAGCTGAAGTGGACCACTTTTCAGCAATCAAAAAGACAAATGAAAACACACAAAAATCAGAAAATCTTTGGGGCAAGGGACGTTTATTTTGGAGGAGAAAACCTGAAGCAAACATTGCAAATTTCTATTCTATAAAAAATAGTGATGGGAATTGCTTAACTGGCCACATGTTTTGGTACATTATTGTTGACTCCTTATTGCAATATTAAAGTGTCAAGTGGATTCAGCCAATCAGTGTAACTTTGTATGCCATTTATAAGTGTGTATATATGTAAATATATATGTGTAAATATGTATATATGTAAATACACATACATATACATAGAAGCAACTGGTAAATGCAGTATTTCATGTTATAAATTGCTCTTTCAACCATCCATTCCAATAACACCCAATGCTGCAAATCTTATAGAATATTCTTACTTGGCTGTGGGTGTTGCCTTTGTGGTCGTGGCCCTGTGGGGGTGGATTAGCCTTCAAATACATAGGCTGAGGAGCTGCAGGGAGAAGAACACCTTGTCTTCAGTTCTTGTAGTGAGGCAAGGGGATATTTATCAGTAGCTTCCATGAGGTTAGGAATTGCATCGTGAATATTTACATGTAAAAAGAGATATACAGTGCAAATGTATCCAGGACACCAATTTACCACTCTGGCATCTCTCTTAGTTTGAGATAAACAGGAAGCTCTCACAGAGGCAAACAGTGTTGCTGGGGGAGGACAAAAGAGTGAGAAAAGTAGCACGTGAGCACACTGGAGGAAGGCTGGAGTAGGTGTTACACGGGGGACACATTTCCACTTCTCCTGGAAGAATGGAAAGAGGAAGAGGTAGCTGCCATTGTGAAGGCAACAGCAGAGGTAGTCATGGCTTGAAGCAGCTGCAGGGGTATAGGGCATAGCTCCAAAATGCTGACCTATATATAGTATAAAAATAGCGATAATAATAAGAGAGTAAAGCTAGGGAAATATTGAATTGTAATGTTGAATGTAATTCCAACAAGGGCTTCTGGGTGACTTAACAGACCATAAGAGTCCCTGGATGGTGGTGGAATTGTGGTTCTATAGTTTACAATTGCCAATTCGAGTTTTTAGTATGCATCCTTTCTATTTTGATTGTTGATAACTTAGTAGAGACAACCTGCCATTATACAATTAACTACAAGCTGCACAGCACCACCTAAAAAAAGTTTCCTCTATTTTACTTCCACCTAAAACCAGCAAGACATAACCGGCACCTTGTGGGCCTGTGCAGGACTATTAGCTTCCTTCTAAATGCGCTACAGTATGGCTCTGTGCCTACCCTAATTAGGAATAATTAGCTCAAGCATTGGTGCAGCTGTACAGCTTTTTGTCTCAGAGCTACACCGCATACCTTCATTAACTCTGCTTTTGCACTGATGCTCCACAGTCTCCCATTTCACCGTGTGGGATCTTCCGTGCACAGCTGGGTATTTGCTCACCAAAGCCTTTTTGCATTTCTTTGTGTTCCTGGGAGAGCACGTAACTCTCAGGCTTTTCAGTCACAGCTTCCCTGTCCTCTGCCTGGGGCCGGAGAAGCTGGAAGGGGCCAATTCCACATCAGAACCATCTGGTGAATCCCGATAAACCATCAGACTATTTACCTTTATTGTTCCTCCAAGCTGGCTTGCATGTGTTCTTGGAAGTCACCATATTTATATTTCATCAGAGATGAGAAGGATTAAATAAATAGCAGTGGTGGATTTTTAGCCCTGGTAAGAAGATCTGCAGGGCTAGAATCTTTCCTTCATCTGAGATCACATGGCTTTCTCAATTAGGCATATATCTTGAGTAATAACCATAAATCATTTGAAAACGGGATCTGTCCCTCGGTACTGTACTGCTTTCAGTTACTTTTTGCAGAGTTTAGCCTATCTTTAACATCAACCAAACAAGCCACAGTTGTCCTGAAAAGCTTCAGGTTTTGCTCAGCACTGTGTGAGCATGTTCCACCAGCCCTGGGGGCCCCTGAAAGTGGAAACGCTTTGGTTCCAGCAGCTGTTTTCCCAGAAACGCTTTAGGTATTTCCTCTTCTCTGAGCAGTCTTAGACTCCAGATCCTTTCCTTTTTTAACTGCAGTATTTTGGAGCATCTCTACTGCCCTTGCTTTCTCCTCCCCGCTTGTTGCTACAGGCTCTCCGAAGCCTGCTGTGTTTGAGTAGGCTCTTTTTGTTTAGAGCCCCTCTTCATCAGCCTTTCTGCCATTGCTTTTTAAAACATTTCTTCCCAAGTTGATCCAAGGCTAAAGAGGCAGACATGAAAAAGAAAAAAAGTGTGTTCCCACCAGCAAAACCATCCCAGGTTAGGTTTCCAAGTCCCAAGATGCGTGCACTTGGATTTCGTTGTGTGCACAGCTTGGACAAGTTGTGAATCATCAGGGAAAGTTCTGCTGGTGCTGTGCAGCCGCAGGAATGTAGGGGGGAAACATCACATGGCTTCACTGTTTGACAGCAGATGCCTCTAGAGGGGCATTCAGAGAGGCTGGGAGAAGGAAGCGGGTGGGCTCCTCGTTGCGTGTTGGGGCCTTAGCTGGAAGTGAAGGCAACTAGCGGAGAGTTGTTCTGTAAAATGAGAGTAGGTAATGTCCGTCAGCTCCCGTGAGGATGTTCAGCACTTTCAGCAGATCCTCAGGAGTGGCATTTCAGAATGGGAAAGGACTCCTGTTCGGAACTCTCCAACCTCTCAGACTTTTTTTTTTAATCTGTTTTTAAGCTTTGGTGACTAAAAAATTCCAAATATCTTTCAAGAAGCAACACTAATTAAAAAATGGGCCTTATTTAGACTTCATTTTTGATCTGATCCTTACAGGTGCAGTTGTTTCACATTTCACAGGGGAGGAACTGTGGTACAGCCTCTTTTGTTAGGCATGCTACAGAAATATGAAAGGAAGATTTGTCTAGATGAGAAAAAGTGTTTTTTGAAGTCAGCTAGCTAGCATCTCTTGAACATCATTTGGCAGACCTCTAAACAAATAGGATACCGTCTGTTTGAACTTCATATTAACTCTTTGTCTTGCTTCATGATGCTTTTTAATGTAGCACAAGTCAGAGAACTGGGGCTTACAGCAACACCAACATGACAAATTTGGGCCTTCAGCATTTCTACAATTGCCTTTTCCGTGTTTCTGTTTTTTAAAACAAAATTTATATTCGGAGCCCAAGCAAACATGACGGCATCACTTAATCACCTTTCTAATCATTCCCTTTAAAAAATTATTCATTTCATTTTGTCCTCCAGCCAGGAGAATTGAGTTATAAAACAGCTTAACACTAATTCTTCTTACTTTGACAAGAGCTAATTAAATTCATACCTCTTTGAGTAAGCTGTTAAAAGCCACAGTTAATCAATGTTTTGGCTGATACGTCCTCATTAAGAAATGTTATTTTTACCAAGAAATAAACTACACTCCTTAAAACCAAGCGCATAAGGGGAGCGCACACCGATTTGCTTTTGCGATCTTCACCAGGGCCGGGGTACTTACACAGCACATAGTTCACCTAGAGTTGTGTGAAGTGGTTTATTCTGCTGAAAACGTACTTCGCCTATGACTCTTCTAAAAAGAGGATTATTGCCCATGGGGCATTGTATTAGCGGGGCTGAGACATCCTGATTCCAAACAGTCATTAAGCAAATCAGAGGTAATTTATGCTGTGGTGAACAAACTAATGCAAAGCCTGCCAGCTGTCTGGCCCTTCCAGTATGCCTTCAGACAAAACTTTGAAGGTCGGTTCGGGAGCAGTTTCTCTTACATTGCGTTGTTGTTGTGACTAGAGGAGGACAGTCAAGTTTGGGGCCAGGCCCCGATCCAGCAGAAGTTTAAACATCTGCATAGTTTTGAGCATGTGAGCAATCCCATAGGAGTCAATGAGGTTACTTTAAATGCTTAGAATTAAGCGTGTGCTTAAGAGCTTTGCTGGACAGGAGCCATGGTAAGAACCAGCCCCAACTGTGACCTAAAATTAAAACTGGAACACTTTAAAGATTAATTAAGGCCTTGTCTACATGGGAAAAATTGTTCATCGTGGTATGAGAAACTTTATTCTCATGGCATTTGTGGCCCAACTGGATTCAGACCATTTACAGTAGAGTCGGCTCTTATGAGGTTTCCTGACCACATTCGGGAGGTGTGGAGAGTTTGGGAACGCACCCAATGTTTGGAAGCACCCAATGTTTCATTCACCAGCGCATATGAAATTTGTATGCCTTCGTAGTCAGTATCGTCCTTTCAACTCTTGGGAAAATGGTAGAACCATTCAAGTAGCCAGAAAGCAAACAGAAACATTACACACCTCCCTTCTTCACCACAACTATTGAAACCCCTAAATACTGCAAGCCGGAACTGCTCTCCTTTTAAAGCTTAGGGATTTAAGGACTTGGCGGTCTGTGGATCTCATTCTCTTTCCCAGGAGACATCTGTTTTAGCACTCCAGAGGGGCTGTAGAGTAGACATTAATTACATTTGCGTCAATTTGTTGCCCCTTTTGTCTGCCAGAAGAGAAGGAAGGGGAATTGGTACGTATGACCAAGGCATGATGGATTACTAAGCATCATGTCGCAGCAAATAAGCCAATCACTTCATGCCTGTGACACAGCGCCGTCCCTGCAAACCCATTCAGCAAGGGAAAGGTGAGGAAACAGAGAGAGCTGTACCCACAAGAAACCATGAAGTATGATGAAAAGGTGGTTGTTTTGGTCTTGGGTATGAAGAACCTCAACAACTCTGAATGGGAACAGAGAGTTTTGTACATGCTGTTTTCAGCCCTCCTGCTGGTTTTTTTTTCTGTAGGAGGACTAGCCTGGTTTTCAGTGTCTTTACTGTAAAAACTGAAGTTTGCCGCTTGATTGTGGCACGTACACAGAGCCTTCTTCCTTCCCCGGGGTAAAGGAGCGCTGTGTCAGTGCTTTTTGGGGAATGATATGCATATATCACTTTAACATTCAAAGAAAGGCCGAGAGTTTTTACTGACTCAGTGTTCCTTCTGATTAGGCTACACTGAAGCTTTGTTTCTTGGAGTCGAGGCTCTTTCACCTGTATCACAGCAGAGCTGGACAAATCTGCCATAGTGGCCAATAGCCACCCTTCCCCTTTAGAGACCAAACATTTGCGTGTAGGCAGGGCGAGTCATCCTTCAGCTGAAGAAAATGCTTCAACCTGAATTAGCAATTCAGCTCTGCTTTGGCCTGAGACAGCTTATGACAGAAAAGGGGTCTCTGGATAGCTGAAAGTACAGGCGTCTGTGTTCCCAGTATTTTTATACCATTTTTTTTACAATGGTTTGGCTATTAGTTGGTATGAAAAAGGCAGTTAGTGGCTAAACAGAGAAATAGTGATATGTAGTGCTCATGTGCTGCCTTGCATTTGTAAAGTGCTTTGCAGACCTGAGGAGTAATTCGTCTCTGCTGGCTTCCATGTGTGCGTAAATCTCGAAGCACTTTGTACAACTCATGTACAATTTTATCCACTAAACAAATGGGTCTCCATTGTGCCGTTTAGGCAGGGCTTCCTAGCGGGGGTTGGAGGGGGCAACTGGAGCGGTGGAGCAGTGTGCTGTGAGCTTGCGGAAGGACTGCGTTCATCTTTCTGCTCTGTATCCTAACAGACATAGGGTCACGCTCCCAGCTTTTACTGCAGACCTCATGGGACCTTTTTCTGTCCCTAAATTTCATACAGTAAAGGCTGGCTGAGAGTTACATGAGCTGTTAAATACCCGTGTAAGGAGGAAGAAGGCTTCTTATGGCTTCCTATTCATCGTGAACCCACAGCTCTGCTACCTGCTCTGAGTTCGGATCAAGCCGTTACACCACCTCCAACACTTTTTGTCTCACCTCTAGCAGTTCGAAATGGCAAACACCTGAAATCACTCAAAAAAAGGACTGCAAAATTTTCCTGGCTTCATCCCTTACCCTTCCTGCAGTTTGCTTGCATAAAAGCTAGGGAGAACCTGAACCCAGGGAGACTGAATTTATGGGAATTAGAAAAAAACAACTAGCCTGGTTTGATTTTTTTTTTTGTCTGTCTTAACAAATGTGTTCCTTAATGCAATTAAGGACTTTTAGTGTAGTTGTGAGGATCACTGGACCTTATTCCCAGCATAAGGCAATGGTGATATTCCAAGAGACAGTCAGCTGGTGGTTTTTTTCCTCTTATATATCTAGCCCATGTTTGATGGACTCTAAAGCTGTATACAAAATACAGCAGGTTGGAGAACGAGCTGTTTGTCGTTATTGCCGTTGCTGTTGTGATTTTCCTGTAGAAAATGACAATGTTTCATTAAAATGTGCAAAGTAAAAATTGGTGAAAACCCCACAAAACTCAAGTACTGTCAGCTTGAAAGCTAGACTGAATTGTCTATTTGTGCAGAAATATTGGAGATTCTAGTTTTCAGATGAAATAAAAAATATGGGCATAGGTTGGTGAGAGCAGTCATGTTCTGCAGATGTTTTCATCTGGTTAAAAATAAATTGTTTTAATCTAAACATGGCTCAACTTTTCAGCTGCCTCTAGCACTAAAAGCCCCAATTGTTGTGCAGGACCACTGTTTTCTACATGCTCTGGTTGATGAATCAGTTGTTAAATTGGCATTCAGGTCACTGACGGCAATTTGAGAACAGAGCTACCAGGACATGTAGGAAATTCTCCCATCACACACGGGGCTAAAGGTAATCGAAATCAACATCAAAAGGAGAAAAATAAGTGAGGCAGATTTGTTTATATAAATGGTTACACCCAGCATTTTGAAAAATAAATATCCTGCTCAGACCCAAAAATGAATTAAAAGTTAATTGGAAACAAACAAACAAACAAAGTAGCATAAATAACTTCACAGGTATTGAGGATGAAAATCTAAGCCTGTCTGAAAAGGAAAGGTGGATAAACTGGCTTGGGTGAAATAAAAACCCATGTGAACCTTTGTCTAAAATTCAAATTCAGTCAAACTTAAATCTTTTCAGGTTCAAAAAGATCTTTTTGCTTTAATTATCACATGTGTCTCCATTCCCTGGCTTAAGGTATGACTAAAAACCATGAGAAAGCTAGTCATGAAAATGTTCAGCTCTTTGTTTGGTGTTAATGCAACGCTGGTGTCTTTCAGCAATTGCTTATTTTCACATCCATGCCACTGGCCAGGCAAGTTTCCCTAAAGAGAAACATCTTCCAAGTGGTGCAGATGCCCAACGCTACCTCTCCAGTGGGATTCAACCCACGGCCATCTTGAGAGAGACCAACGCTAGGTACAGAGTGACTGTGACTGTCAGCTTTTGGCAATACTGAAACAGGAATTTTTTGTCACGTGGGATGCGTAAGTGGCACCCAGCTTACATGCCACAGAGTCTCACTGGCTGTTCAGGTTAGCTGTGTATTTCGTTCAGCAGTTGTTGATTCACTGCAGACCATAGTCCAGATGTAGGCGCTGCAGGGTGGGAATATTTTTCAAACCAGGAAAGACTTTGGCATCTCTGGCACTGACCTATTTAGCAAAAAAAAAAATCAGCATTAAAATGGAAATAAATGGACGTACCTTGATGACAGTTAAACAATACGTTTAGCTACCTATGCCCAAATCTGGCTTTTTAATGGGAATTACATGTTCTCAGTGAGTGGCACTTGCTAGAGCACAAAAGGATCTTCGTTTGTGACTGGAGGCAGATATCTATTGCAAGGAAAAAACAGTTGCAGGATGGTGTGATACGGCTTTACTTTGTTTTCCCTTCGGTGTTCTCCCATAGGGACAAGCAAAACACAATACAGCAGAGAGCATATTGGTTAGAAATACTTCGTCATGTTATTTAGCCTTCTTGTTTCAGAACTGCTTCTGTCTAGACTTTCATTTTGCCATGTTTTTGGCATTACCTTGAAATTATTGGATCATTTCACATGAGAGGGAGAAAAGGTGTTTTACTCCATGTATCCCTTTTTGTTTCTTTTGGCTCTCTGGTTTTGGTGGTATCTTTTGAGTTGTTTGGGTCACTGGGTGTTGCTTCTGATTCTTGACTGAATGACTGCAACTGTTAAGTATCAGAATGAAAGAAATCAAAGGGATTTAAAATATTAACACAAACTTCCAGGAAGGATTCGCCTGACTGTTCAAGTGAAAAACATGGTACTCTGGTCAAGAAAAATGAGAAATAAATCCACAGGTATGAGTCATCTTGGAAAGAATAAGTGTAAATTCAGCTTTCAATATTGCTGAGGCAAAGCTGTGAGTGTGGGGTCTTTGTGGCTGTTGCTCAGTATCCATTAAGTAGATGGAGTAAGATTTTCAGTAGGTATCAAAACTACTAAGTAAATTCACATCAGCTGAGGATCTGCCCTCACATATGCCATAAGGAGTGTGGATAAACTTAGATGGAAGTGCAGGAGATTAGGGACAGGGTAGTATAAAGCAGATTATTTGCTTTCTACCAAAAAAAGCCCGCCAAAACCAGGTAGAAGTAGTAATACTAGCAAGCCTGGAACCATATCACACAAACATTAATTCAAGATTTACCATAGAATTTGTCTGTTACGATAAAGTTATGTTTTCCAACCATGTATTTGTACTTACAGGTGAGTTTCCAAGACCAATATTTTTAGAGGTGCAAGGACAAATGCACTGAAGCCTGGGTAGCTTTAAAAACATCTCTGCTTATCAAAAGGTTTTGAGCATGGGGGCTCTGAGACAACTTTTCAATATTTCATAATTCTGGAAAAAATTGAACCCTTCACCTTTGCATAAAAGGCTCCATTCAGTTTACATTCCTGTTTGGTTACCTTATTGGTTCACTTTTTTCCTTGACCTATTTGCACATCACTGGAACACTCTCCTATAGCTAATGCTACACATCAGTTTTGCAAAAATGACTGCATTTGAGGCACTCAGTAAATCTTCCAAGCAGCTCAAAGGTCAAATTGTAAGAAATATCTGAAATAGCTCTCCAGAAAAATGAGAAGAGAAGAACTCGGAACGTGAGAGCTGTAACATTTATTTCTGGCAACCTGCGCTGTTTTGTTACTTTCTGCAAGGTGTGTCAAAAAAGAGGACATAAGTGTCTTTGAAATGAAGATGTAAATTACCATTCCTCTGCTTTTCCCCCCTGCCTTCCAGTTGTTTTTTGATTTGTTCTTCTTCTTTTTCTTCTTCTTCTTTTCATTTTTTCTCTGTAGAGGAAAAAAAAATTTCCTCCCACCCTTCTCCTTTAACTCTCCCTGCCAAGGGGAAGGCTGTTAAAATCACCAATCCATACTGTATATGCAGCTTTTCCTATTGCGCTCCCCTTGCTTTTGCACAGAACCCTGGTCCGAAGCCCATCACAACTCCAGGGGATTCTTTCCATGCGCTTCCATGGGCTTGAGATCAAGTCAAGTAAGGAGAATTTTTTCCAGTGTGCATCTTTCAGCTTTCTGCCCCACCTGTTTCCCACCAGATCCCGTCATGGGTATTAAATGTAATTCATGTCTAATTATGGGTATTTACACCTCGACCTCAAAGCCATCCGCTTCCACCTGCGCCCTGGCTGCCGTGGGCTCGGGGAGCGGGCGAGCGGAGAGCCGGCTGGCGGCGGGAGTGACACGGGAGCAGCTGTGTTTGTTTGATCTCCTCGCTGCCAGGTCTCTGTGCTTGGGGCTGGAAGAGCGGACGGAAGCTACTAATAGAGGCAGAACTAAAGAAACATACAGAGAAGTTCAGTATTACCAAGTACACATCCACCGTTTGAAGGAAGAGAGTGAGAACAAGAGGGAGAGAGCGTGGGGAAAAAGCCCGAGGAGGCTCTGGTAACTACAGTGTGAATACAAACAGACCCTGTGTTGCTATGTGTTCCCTTTGGTTTCCAAAATGTTGCGAGAGCTTGGCTGTAGGCTTTCACTTCTTCCGGAGACAGGGGAACAGCACCGCAAGAGGGCTAAGGGGTTTCTGCAAAGACCGAGGCTTTCTGCGTGAGGATGGGAAAACCATGGGGGCCTCCCACAGCTTTGGTTAAGATGGTTTGAGACAGCAAACAAGTGCAAAACAAATATAAACAGATTATGTGGGGGATGTTTAGTGGGTCTGGAATCAAGAGATTCTTTTCAGGTGCGAGACATGGTGGCTTTGGGGATGGCTTTGAGCAACCCGAAAGGGCTAGAGGGTGAAATATGGAAATGGTTAGGTTTTTTCACAGGGAAGCTGCAGCTGGGCTTCGTGCACAGTCAGAGAGAGGTTTATGAACTCAGTACTAAATACCGATTACCGCTGCAGAGCGTACCAAGCAAGTATAGCTGCGACTTTCCACCCCTTTCAGGATCTGTAGGCACCTAGGGCTGCTCAAACTTGGCTTTCATGAAAGCCAGAGACAATGGAAAAATAAATTGCTGGGGATTTGGGGACTGTATTTTCAAACCTAGTTCCCTTAAACTAATCTCTGCATTTATAAACTTAATTTTAAAAGTCTTCTCTTCTGGGATGAGACTGTCGAAAGTGCTCTGCTGTTCAGGCATTCAGGGTGAGCACAGAGGGAGAAAAGAGCATGGGAATGGTCATACTGGACCGCACCAGAGGTCCTGTCTTCAACAGGAGCTATTTGTGGATGCTCAGAGACCCAGCAAACAAATACTGTTTGATTTAGGTAGTCTTGAAGTTGACTGTATCACTTTTAAGTCAAGTTGGGGAAAACTTTTGGTTACGCACATGTAAACCCAGAGTGTCATCACTGGAATATTGTCCATTGACTTGCACTACAACCCAAGTGAGGATGAAAAGTTAGTTCTTCCAATTAATTTTTTTATTTGACATTCACCGTATGTCACCAAAATGTAGCAGGAATTGCCCTTAGAGGTGCTGCTGTCATATGTGCTTATTTTTCACACACTATCTCAGCTACCAGTTCGCATTTAAACATTCCTAGCAAGCTGGGCAAGAGAGCTGGTAATTAAAAAAGCAGAAGAAAATTGTGAAATGTATTGTTGGTTATGTAAACTTCTGATGAGTGTCTTTCCATTTAAGTGAATATTTTGGATGATTTAGAAAGGTGGACTTTTTCCCTTTTATTTCCAATTTTCAAACCCTTCAAAAACATCAAGAGAAATGCAGTGGGAAAAATAATATTTCCCTGTGTTTTTGCATGGAGAAACGTATCTAATCAAAGCATGACCATGGTAGTTGGGTATCTCAGAGGGATCTCAATGGAAGTGTTTTTACCCCTGATATTTTACAGAAAGGGGAGGAAAGTGGAAAGTACTCACAGTCTTGCAAATCAGGAGCTTGTGAGAAAACCCTACTGTATCCAACTGCATGTCCAGAATGATGCACCTCGGTTCCTGAAATGAGAGGCACTCTTGGGACCTCTCTCTTGGTGAAGCACACGAGGGAGGCGGATGTCTCCCAGGCTTTGTCCGGTGGGGAATGATGGACTCATGGCCTAGAAAGCATATCCAGAGAGTCTTGTCACTCCTCCTAGAGCAGGGTGGAATGAAGGCTCAGAAATCCTCAGTTTATCCTTTCCACTTATAAATCTCTGGTCAGATTATATGATGGTCCTAACCCTAGCTAGCTTGGTAGAGGGAAAGGTATGATGAGCTAGAAGGAGCTGAAATCCAGATGCAACCATTGCAGCAAATACCTCTTTTCTTCATCGCTCTTTCTGTATAGCGTGATTTTTGCAGCCGTGTGTTTCTACAGCACTTTACTGGTGTCTTTTTCTCTCTATTACTGAGGCGAGGGAAGGGAACAACAAGAAAACTCAATTAAGCAAGGTGTTTCTTGCAGGGATACAGGTGCTGTTAGCATGACCTGAGATAGACTCCAGCAAGCTCCAAGCTTGAAAACCAGATCAAAGTAAAAATGCTGGGAAATACAAATGTACGGCCTGTTTTTTGGCAACCTCACACCGCGCCAGCTAGCACCTCTGTAGCCGAGACTATCAACACGGAGCCGGAGACACATCCCACACAGACAAGCAAGGTCGGAAATAGCAACCCGTTACTGTGAATGGTTTTTAATAGGAGAGAAAAATTCGAGAAGCAAGTTGTCGAGGGATTTCAAGGAATCACAGCTAACTTTCCAGAAGCAAAATTTAACTTGTGGCTCTTCTCTTCCTCTATTTTTTTAATAGTGTTTCCTCATTGACTGATTATGATCTTTCCAAAAGGGGAAAAAAGGGGCCCTGCAGCACTCTTGCTCTGAAGGGCTCGAACTAGGAGTTATCAAGAATCTCCCTGTAGCCAACCAGCTAATTTCAGCAGGAGAACAAGAGAACTTCTGTTAACGCTCTGTGCTGAACTCCTACTGCTCTTTCCATGGCAGGTGTGGGCCCAATACCTGTTTATCAAGAGTCTTACTTATATGAAAGTAAAAAGTTCAGGAAACTAAAAAATCTGAGTCACTGTCTGCTAAACTCCCAAATAAAATAGTTTTATTTTCCAACCAACCCAGTTTTCCTTATTTAAGCCCAAGGAAAAGAAAGAAAAAAAAAAAAAAACTTGCTGTGAACCCTGACCTTTGGAGGTGTATTCCCCCCTGGGTGATTCATCTGTTTACCTTAGGACAATTAAATGTGAGTCAGTTTAAATAAACTTTAAAACCAAAGGAAAAATATGCTAAAAACAGACCTGACCCCACCCCTTCTCCTACTAGAGAATAACTGAGAAGTATGAAAAAGTGCAACACAGATCACATTTTCAGGAAAATCCTAAGGAATCTGGAGCAAGGAGGCAAGTCACGGCGGCTTCTGTCCCGGGCCAGGAGCTGGAAGGTGGAGCTGCTCCAGGATGGACCATGCGAAGGCTGTCCCCACACTGCCACCAGCAGCAACTGGCCACCGCTAAAAAGCTAATGCCGGGGCCATCAGAGTCGTTAACCCCAATGCAATATAGTTAAATGCTTCACCTTTAGGCTACCAGTGGCTTCAAGGAATTTCGGTTCAGTAATGTCCTGACAGCTTGAAATATTTGGCACTGATAGCTGGGGAAATACAGCAAGCACCCAGAGGTTTGCAGCAGATCAAAATGGAGATAAAATCACCAGAGAATTATTAACTGAGGCCGATGGGGAAGAGCAAGAACACACACACACACACCCCCCCTTAAATAAAGCAGTGCTAAATGCTAAATGTCAGGGTTTATGCCTGCAAGAAATGTGGCAGCTGCAGGGTGTAGCTCTTAAGAGGCCATTAATGGAAAGAATCAAAGCTGCTCTCAAGCGCTTCAAGCAGGATTGCCAATGCTGTTAACAGGCATGTGTTGGCTCTGAGGCTGCCCTAAAAGTGGTGGGATTAAACAGAAATAACCCCATATTTGGGGAAGTTTTTCACTGACTTTTGATTTCTGAGTTGTTAAAGTACCTTCAAATCACCTTAAGACTAGAGAAAAAAAAAGTGAGTGTGAGAAAAAGCAGCAATATTCTGGAGGACCTCATCTGACAGGTCTTGAAGGAAAACACCAACCGCTCTCTGAAATTCATAGTACAACTCTGAGAATTGGGGACATCGCTGAGAAGAAATGGGACCTACTCTTCTCGCAACACAAACAGGCAAAGGCTCGAGCAATTCCTCGGTGTTACTCTGAGAGCAGCCGCCCCGCAGTGCCTCTGCGCTGAGAGGGACACGTCGCTGCTCCTCTCTGAGGCATCCAGAGGTGGCACCAGGGAGAGGTGCCACACAGGCAGGATATGCAGGTGGGAAAGAGATCAGGAGAACATTCTCACCTTGTTCAAAACTGCTTTTTTTTTTTTTTTTTTTAAAGAGATCAGGCTCTTTTCTGCCGGGAGGATTTAAAAGAATCCAAGGGTTTTTTCCCATATTATTGACAAAGTGGTCTCTAATGATATGTCAATTGACTTAAGGATTATATCTGCTGGGCAGTTCAGTCCTGACATTGCTTCTGACGTTGTGATGAGTGTTGTGCTTTCCGTTGACCTTGGGGCGTAGGGACTCTTCTGGCTGTGGCCACCAGAAGCTGCTATCAGAAACTGCGCCGTGTGCGTGAAGCGGAGAAGCAATGAGGGCCCACCAGTGCTGGCCCGAGGCTCTTCCAAAATGCTTGTTCCTTACCTCCCCACCATCGCTTCATGCTAGAGAGGAGCTGTGGGAAAGGTGAGAGGAAGGTGCTGGTAAAGAAACTACATGAAAAATGGGGATGGCTCCTGTTTTCATCAGCAGTCAGGGACGCGACTGTCAGTGTCTGTAGCTGCTCCTTCCCCTGCCCGCGTGTGACCATCTGTTTTGGCACCCGTGTACAAAAAGAACAACAGCAGCCAACATTTAGAAATCGGCACCCAACATTAAGGGTCTTCATGCACTTCTTGGAGCGTTTCATTTCAAGGAGGGCAAACATACATTCCTCAGAGTGAGCAGGTACGCTCCCAGGGACCAGGGACCGAGGAAATTCCGGAAATACAAATTTTACGGGGAGGAGGCTGTGCAAAGGCAAGTCTTGTTCCCAGCCAAGGCACTGTATGTCTTGCTGCGTGACCGGGGCTTTGCGAGTGCCAGGGTTCAGCACAAAGCTGCCAGGCTGTATTCTGAGCCTTTCCTGGGAGCTGCTGTTGGTTTCCTTTTAAACAGGGTGGAGTATGTCACACAGCACAAGCCGTGGGACCTTGAGAGGTAGAAATGCAGCCCTCCTGCCTGGTTCTTCTCAGGTAGAGGGTATTTTGGGGGTTATAGAGAAGGCAGGGCTCTCTCATGAGGAGTGTGGAAACTGGACAAAACTTTCAAATTAATTTTGTGCCATTGAAATACAACTGCCTGCGTGTTGTTGAAAAGCAGAATCTTTTTTGCGCAGACTCTCGGCTGCAAAAGGCTTGTGCGTCACTTAACTGAGCATCCGGAGCCGTGGTAGGGGGAGTGCTGGGTTGGCCTGCTGCTAATGGGCACGTATGTGTGCAGCTGTGCTAGCTGGTCCAGAACTAAATGCTCTGTCATAACGTTGTACCAAAAAAAAAAAATGTTCTGCAAACAAAGTCACTGTCATTGGAACAAACAGAAATGACATGGTAGTCTAAACTGTAGGTAAGATGAAGTCATTTGTTATTTAATGCCTCTAGGAACAGGGAGCAAAATCACCTGCATGGCCATCAAAATTGGTTATGTATAAAGTACTGCTCACGAGCTACTGCAGCGTGCGCAGACTGATGGTCTTTGGGAGCTAGATCTTTTTGATTTGCTCTTTGTCGAGTTACTTAGCAAAGCAGGACCCTAATTTGCACCTCAGGTTGATAAATGTTCCAAAGACTGCGGAGGTATTTTCAAATCACAGACAAAGCTAAGAAAATGGCAATCTGCGGGTGGAAGATTTATGCATAGAGAAAGGAGTAGGTTTGCAAATAGGATTCTGGTGCTCTCTTGCAGGGATCTTGCCACACTAATGCGTGTTGTTCAGGCTCAGGAGTGGGTGTAAATGCACTACAATATTTATGCTCCCGCCCTCTGATCCCAGAATATGAAGATGTGGGTTGTGATGGCATTTCACATGTCGCAGTTACAGTAACCTCATTGACTCTCTAGAAGGCTACGTATTCGTACTTGTCAGTAGATGGCACTATTTCTATTGCCTGTCCATAAATACGGCCACGTCTCTTTTCTAGAGCTCCCTGTAAGGCTGAGGATGAGGGGGGAAAAAGAGGCTCCCCCAGGGAACGGTGTTTCAGGGACCTGTGGCCAGGGCTGCTGGAGTCAGGGAGGTGGAGGGACCGAGTGCGAATGGAAATCCCCCTTCCCGGAGAGCAGTGCTCTCGTTTTGCTCGCTCCTGTAGCCGACAGCCTGCAGACTGTGCGGATGAGGTGCCTCTCTTGGGAGAACACCCGTACGCCTGGGGTCTGTCATCCTCTTTCTTCTGCTGGAGTGTGATCTTGCCTCCAGTGCAGTCAAACGAGAGCGCTATGGTTTCCATCTGGAGCAAAGCAGGACCTCAGGAGCCTTAAGCAGAGGAACGAAGGCTCGCTGCAGGCAAGCAAAAGCTGCCAACCCTGCTCTGTGCCCATCCAGCCACACCACCGGCTGTGATTTCACCCAAAGGAAAGACCACTAGATACCAGGAAGCTTCGAGGTCCCCAGGAAGGTCTCTGCTCAGCATCTGCCTGCGGTAGGATCTCCTTGCACTTGTGCTTAGGACTCCTTCCTCACTGTGCTGCCCCAAGGATGTGAACAGAGCCAGGCTTGTAGGCCCACGCACACCTGTCCTACAGATGTCAAAGGGATCACATGGGGCTTATGTTTGGATAGTGTCGAAGTGTCAGGCGTCATCAGTGAGGCTATAAAATACAAACTTGGTCTACCCCTGTGTGCAAATGAGCTCAAATTCATCCCTCAGCATTTTCTCCTCTGAGCTCCTGTATGCTATTCTAAAACTATATAATTTGCTGTCAGCAGCTCCTTGATTTGTTTAGGCTCCACATCAACATTATGTTTGAAAATGATTTGAAGGTATGTGGTCATCGTCACTTATACAACGTGGATCCCAGCTCCTCATCTACAGGACTTTCAATTATGCAGGCAATATAGCTTGCTGCTTCTGAGCATATAGCCCAATTTGCGTAGAGAAAAGGCATGAGTGTGGGCAAGTGGGTAAAACAGAGCCCTGCATCTTGCATTGCTTCCATACCCAATGGATTTATGGTGCACATCTAGCAGAGTGACTCCCAGATGGGTCTATGGACTGCAGTGTAACGCGTTCCCTTAGCATTCAGATTTACTGCTCCACGTTAAAATAGTCAGCCTCTTAATTGGAGATAGCATCCTGGGATTAAAGCCCAAAACAGTTATTGGACTGTTATAAAACTCCTTTAAATAGTCCTACCCAGCCATTTGTTCATTAGGTAATGACTAGCTAGAATGTTCCTGCCTTCTTTGTCAGACCTCATTGTTAATGACCTCAAAACAGGTGAGACTGCAGCTTCGTGAGATATGGGAGTTTTAATGTAATCGCTTTGCACTCAGCAGCCATTAGGTCAACAGAGCTTTACTAACACGCTGTGTGTTTACACAGCTTCCAACAGTTCAAAAAGCCAAAGGAGGATCACAGGTCTATCTTCAAGCCAAAGGGGAAAAAGATTGACACAGGGTTGTAATCATCAGTGTCTGAAAAAAGCCTTCTCATCTGTTTTTAAGCATGTTCAAACAAGACGTGACTCTTTGTACAACAGGGGCGCAGGGAAGGTGGGCAAATGCCATTCTTGTGGTTTAATTAGGGACCTCAATGAGGATCTAACAAATGCGATGCGAGTTGTGCCTAGTGGGTCTCATCTGTGTCAGGAGGGAGGGAGGGAAGGAGGGGGGATACCGGGGAGGGTGGAAAGGGTGTGGGATGTGAAAGGACGGT
This sequence comes from Himantopus leucocephalus, assembly GCA_003993805.1. Classification (NCBI taxonomy): domain Eukaryota; kingdom Metazoa; phylum Chordata; class Aves; order Charadriiformes; family Recurvirostridae; genus Himantopus; species Himantopus leucocephalus. The sequence goes on from RSEF01000003.1 coordinate 16,274,788, forward strand.
GTGTGGCAGCTGTTCACAGCAAATACTATTCTAGCTCATGGCTATGTGTTCCAGCCCTGTTGGAAAATTACATCTAAATAACAGATCACGAAAGAGCAACCCTGAAAAGGCCTGTAATTTAGTCCCAAGAGGAAATTCTTCATTCATCAACTGTACAAGAGACTAAATTAGTTCTCTGCTGGACGAGGCTTTGCTGGGAGTTTGCTCTGCGGGTCAGTCCTACCTTCAGAGCAGGTCCCACTGGGAAGTCACTCCTGCCAGGGACAAACCCCCTCCCGGCCCATTGCACTGAGAGGGATGCCACTCTCCAAGCCCAGGGCAAGGGCTTCGCTCTCACGTGTGTTTTGGGCATTGTGGGGAGCGACTGGCACTGTCTGAGCTTGTTGGACAAGAAGGTTGCAGTGAGGGTGCAGCTTTTTGTCCCAAGGTAGAGCATCACCCAAAGACAGCACTCCCTTTCTATCAGAGCTCCTTGCGGTGGGCTCTCTTGCTTGGTTTAAAAGGACGAGGAAGGATGCTCTCCTGCTGGAGCAGGTCTGCCACTGGAGACCTCTTGCACTGCTCGCTGCATGAGCTGGTGTCAAGACCTCTCTGCTATCTCGTGCTGTCTGGACAGGGAGAGGACACCCAAAGGGCTTCCTGGCTGGAAGAGCTGTTGCAATGCAGACCTCCGTAATCTGTGGGGCTCCATTCTGATACGTATGGATATGCATACAGATGTGGCTGTGTTTCTTTTTATCATTGCAATAGAACTTTTTTTTTTTTAAATGTTGACTCTGTAGATTTCCTGCTAATGCTTCCCTCGTACACAAAAGCAAGGTTTGTTTAGTTTCTTCCTTTACAGCAATTGCTATTTTTTGGGTGCAGTTAGCAACTCTCCCATTTCCAGAGGCCTGGTGTGTGGGTGTGGGAGAACAAATCAAAGACATCCAAAACTGCAAGAGGTGTACTGGCCAGTTAAAAGTACATCAAGTGTATTTTTTTTTTCTGTTTGTGCTTTGAATCTGGTTTTGCCACTTTCACTCATGCTAAGAAGTATCATTCTCAAAGAGACATCCTATTTGTATTGGGAACTCATGAAAGCACCAGGGAAAGTCAGGAAGTCTTCAGGATCAGTCCCGAATTGTAAGCATATTACAAAAGGACTGAGTATGTAAGTGCAAGAGGACTAGCTGTATCTGCTCAGATACCTCTGAAATGCTGTCCCTGTACCTGAAGTTCCCTGTGTTTAGAGGCATTCTGCTATTCTAATGCAAGTCACAGGCTAGTTTGCATGTTTGAAAGTTTATTCTTGATAATACCTTCTTCATCGTCATCTATAACGTCCAGTACTTCTGCCCAGTATCTTCTGTAACCTATTGATCAGTTCTAAGTGTTTTCAAGATAATACAAAAAGAAAAACTTATAGATAATTATGGATGATTTCTGCCAGCCTATGTTTTGTTTATGTCTGGAAATATGGAGACTATTATCTGCTTAGAAACAAGTTGGTTGTCTGCATGCCTTTATTCTTACAGCTCTTGAATCCTGTTTTGATGGTTTTTCAGTATTTGGTCTCAGTGATTTTCTGTAGCAATGCATATTCCAGGGTAGTTATATATGAAGGCATTGCCTTTTTTTTTTTTTTCAGTTTTCTTTTTTTCTTTCTTTTTAGTTTCACTGATTTTTTTTGCCCTCGTGTTAAGGGGTGCAAAATGCATATAAGGTGCTCCCCATCCCCTTCCACTCTTTAGAGGAATGCTCCTGTCTCACCGCACTTTCTCACCGTACTTACAGATGAAACACCCCTACACTTTTCAGACTCTCTACAGAAAATTCTCTGCTGCTTGTCATGTCATTTCTCCTTCCTGAACCCCACACCCTCTTCTGAATCTAGTACTTGCTGTTCTTCAGAGATAAGGGTATGTTAGCAAATACAATGAACAGTTTCCCCTTTGGTCTGAGAGGTAAATCAATATTTAAGGCCTTGTAGGATTTTTTCCTTTAGGAGGCAAAATGGATGACACAAGCCAGGTACGCACCTTGACACAACCTGTTTATTTGCAAAGAATGCTCATGACTGCCTGAGCCCCAAACACAACAGGAGCAAACAGCGGAAAGTCCTGTTGCTCGCAACGTTCGAGTCTGTTCTGCCAATCATTTCTGAGCCGCAGGGAGCTCTGCTGCTCTGCAGCCCATCATCTGTTGGGTTTTTTCCTTTCTCTGCCGCACACCCCCTCCTAGATTTTGCCAAGCAGTGCTGACTCCCATTCAGTAACAATCGGGGCAACCACCTCTGCCCAAAGATTTGTCTCCAGATCAGATCTTGGCAAAGAAGGTGGCTTCTACTGTTTCCAGCTACCTCCCTACATAAATGACTTTCTCCTTTTACACACAAAAAAGAGACATCTGACACCCGCTGGCTTTGTGCAAAGCTGTTATTTGCTATAGACCAATGACCCGTTTGAAGGCAGCCATTAACTCCTTTCACATTAAAGAAACCCCATTAGTAGAATATGTTCAGTCTGGTTTTCTGTCACATCCTTCTACTTCTTAATACTTTATTTACTTATTTGGCTCGCTGTACCAGGTATGGAGATTTTTCTTTCAGGTGTTTGAGCTTAGTTCTCCCTGGCCACAGGCAATGACAGATATTGTATATGCCAAATGCAAGTATGAGTAATTTTCCATTGTACTTTGTAGTAGGCATTACCTACACTTGTCATCAGTGATTTTTGTCTTCCCATTCACCTGCTTGTCCCAGGCTGTTTCCCTGTAGTCTTCACTGGTGTTAATGATACTAAAGCACCGGTTCCCATCAGCAAATTGTGCTGTCTCAACGTTGATCCATTTTCTGGAGAAGGTACGTCTGTATGAAAATACACTAGCTTTGCCTGGAAGTCCCCTTCTCAGCAAAAGTCATTTATAGGACTGTCCTCTCTCGGGATGAGCCTAAGCCCAGGGCTCTTCTGATGTGTCATGAGCTGTGTAATGGGACCTTTTCTCTGCTCGGATAGCAGATGAAAACTGTTTTGTTAGTGTACTCTGAGGGAACAGAAGTGAAGTCTCAGGAGGCAGGAATTGCCCAGCTCAACTCTGCAGCCCAGTCGCTCTGCAGGACTTTGCAAAGCCCTGCCGCGGTTTCTCAGCCCGTTCCCACTTCTCCCCTGTCTCCTGGGGTTGTCCTGAGGGTTAACCATCAGAGACACATCATCTTTCCTTTGTACTAAAAGAAAGACTCTTCATTATGTCTACATGAAAGAGCCCTAAATGGAACAAAAGTGACCTATACGGAGCTGTATGGTAGTATTGCAGCACTGAGGATAAGTTACAGTGTCTGCTTAATGCTTGACAGATATTATAATGCTTGCTAAATGCGAGGCATTATTATTATTACCAATGGAGATGGCAACAAATCCTCCTGTGTCCTCAAAGTTACATTGTTTTTGTATTGTCTCATACCTGGCAAATCTAACTGTGGTACCTTACGTTGCTTTCTTTTTTTCCGAAAGTATTGGTTGGACTATGAAAAATGTAGTGGTTTCGGCTGAAGGTCAGGCAGCCCACAAAGCACTGAGAGAGTGCTTCTCAAATTCAGTTCTTCACCACATTTATTGCACAGAACTCACTTTCACTTTTGCATTGGCCATTCAGGAGAAAATTAATATGCCATTTCATAAAACAGCCATCAAGAGCACAATTTTCACCTCCCTCTTAGAGTTACTCGATAGAGTAACAAGGTGCAACAGCACTTTCACAGGGTATTAAAGTGAAATGGTAAAGACACGTTTTACTTTTCAGTCGAGTGGGAGGAACTGAGTCCTGGGATGCTGAGACTCATGCTCAAGGTCACATACCTTCTTGTCATGGGGCTGAGACCAGATCTCCGAAGTATTGACCTCTGCTCTCACCGTAAGAGCGCTCTTCTTTTCAAGACAGGAGCTGGTGAAAGCTGATCTCACACATCCAGGTGAAATTGTTACCTAGCAGCTTCTTGGAAATATGAGTTATTCCTCTTGGTGGGAACAACTGAGGGTAAGACCTGGATTACATGCTGTTCTTTCGGTATTAAAGTAAAAAAAAAAAACAAAACCTGGGAAACTGTTTAAGCTGCTGACTCATAACCGTACCCGTTACATGGCTAGCAGCTTTCATCTCAAATTGCTTTACAGCGTGGACCAGAGGCTGTCCTCAAACTGATGCCTGAAAAGCAAGCGCTGCTTGCTAATAGATAGAGAAACACCAGTAACACCAGCAACTCCAGCACTTTCAGAGCGTGTTTCATCACCGCCTTCGTAGCCAGTGGCCGTAGGAGCAGCAGCCGGGTGTCTGCCATCCAAAGCCAGGAGCTGAACTCTGCAGGGTTGCCTCAGTGACTATCTCTGCACTGGCACGTTATTTTGTGGTATGGCTTCATCTCAGGTTTTCCTCATTTGTGCGAAGAGCGACAGCCTCCTGGAGTGTAATTTACTTTATAAAGGCTGAAAAGTGCCCAGCTGGTGTCAGCTCTGGGCCCTCGCCAAGAGGGAGTTCATGAACTGGTGAACTCCTAACTGGCCCCAAAGCCTGTAAAAATGCTGTGCAACCACATTTCACCATTAGGTGACTAAAATTTCTTTTCCCTTCTCCCTCTTCTTTTCATCCCAGGACACTGCTGTGCTTTTAATTGGTTGCTTAAAAAAGGTGGCAAGTCAAATCCCTGAGGTGATGTTTCTGTCTCTAAGCCAAAAGACCGTCGGCTGGGACAAGTGCACAACACTTTAGGGACTTGCATAGATCTATTCATATTTGGTTATTTATGTCTGGGGGACTGTACTGTCTCATAAGGTGTTCTCCAAAGGGATGCAGAAAAAAGGATGTTCCTGAGGCGCTTATAGTCCCTGCACACCCGGTGGACTGCAGCACAGTCATGTTGCTTAAAATGTGATGGAATAGGCAGTAGTGAATGTCTGTGGCAGTGGGAACTTGGAGAAAGATTTCCTGTCCTTGCATCTGATGATGTGACCACAGCCTTTTCTTTTAAAAATTTCAACGTATGCAGTAGTTGCAAAGGATAAAAGGGTATCTGTTGCCTTCCAGCTTAGACTGCAAGTTTCTCTGGGCAGCACTTAACAGCACCTAAATCTCTGAGCGCTCACTTCAGCTTCTGGGTGGTAAAACAGCACATACACGATTTCCTGAAGGGGATCTGAATGGCTTGTGAGGAGGAACTTGAGGAACTCCAGTGTTTTGCTCAATTGGGATTCCCATACTCTTCTCCCTCCCTCTTTTGCCACGCTGCTGCAAATGTATGTAGTAAAATAATAGCGACGACCGAGGTCATGTCTAGAATAGAAATGCTTTACAACGTGTGCTATAACGGTAAAACGGTCCTTGCCTGAACGCAGCTATACAAGGAAAGCTGTACTTTGTAGCCGCACACAGCGAAACCACCCTGCCACCCACCCTCAAGCACAAGAGGCTGCAGACCAGCTAACGTGCCACAGCCATAGCTGTCCTCTGCGTAGGGGACGGGGCAGCACAGTGCACACTTCCCTCCCTGCCCAGAGCAGGGTGCTGCTGGGATTCGGGAGTACAGCTGTGCCGGAGACGGCCAAGCCAGGTTGCTCATGTCCTGGTCAACTGAATGATCACTGTGGCAAACAAATCCCCTGAGCAGCTTGAGAAAAATCTCAAGTAACGTTCATTTTTTCAAGAGTTGCTGTGACACAAGTGCTGCCTTTAACTGTGGGGAATAAAGGAGGTAACTATATCTGCTTGCATATGAAAGACATAGACACTGTGGACTTATAATTGCATGCACTCATGTTTAGCATCATTATCTTCTCTCATTTTATCTTTTTTTTCCATGAGCGCTTGCCTCATGGAGCCTTTCCACTGCCAAATCCATAGCATTTGCATTAGAGCACTCTAACAAGACAGAAGTATGTGTCAGTATCTGCAGTCTGGATTGCAGTGACAGCTCTGGATGTATTGTGCTCTCCTATCTCCTTTTGTGATGCCATATGGAAAAGGGTTATATATATATAATGCATGGCATGAATCAGCCACGGCTCTTTCTCAGCCAGGTCTGTTTCCTTTGCACCTGAGGACTAGATACCTGGGCCAGGGCATTTGTCTCTGCAGTGGCTCAGTGACGTAGAGCATCCTGGGGTATTTAGACACCTATCTCACTTTGATTTCAGGGAAGGAGGAGCCTCGTTGTTTTGGAAGGACTTGCACCATGCCTCTCTTGTGAGCGTGCTTCAGAAAGTTTATGTTCCACATGAGCATGTGGAGAAGCTGATCTTTGGCAGAGTCCAGAGATAAGTCAGCTTTATTGCTGATTATCTCAGATTCACTTTTTAGAGGATAGATTACAACCGTAAGATAGGGCAATATTACTGCTGGTTGTTAAAACAAGAAGGGAGGGGAGAGGGCTGTTGCTCTTTTGGAGAACAAGATAAGTTTCTTCTAGTGATGGCAATGATTCAAGCAGACTTCCCTATGCGCACTCATATGCATTTCCGTAACCATAAAGCAAAAAAGCTTTCTACATATAAAGAGGCAAAGGGCAGGGTAAAAGTTTTGCCAGCTGTCTTTTTTCACTTGATTCCCCTATTTCCAACATCATTGTGTAAAGCCTGGCTAGATAAGCCTATAACAAACATGCCTGTGTTTGCATATATATATGCATATATGTACAATTCCTATATTGATCCCTAGAGACTTTGCTAAAATATTGAAGGTTTACCACCAGATTGCTTGCTTTTGAAGGAATTAACTGGTGTACAAACCAGAACCTGCTCTCCATCCCAAAGACATCACTCATTGTGTAAATGGTCAAGCGGGTAAGAGGAGAAGGTGCTTGGATGCCACTGCTATATAGCCTCATAGTTTGGGAATCAGGAACGCCACCAAATGTAACTTATGAAGCTAAAAATCAATGTTGAGATGACAGAAATTTCCAGCGTCTGGCTAATACTTTAAGCCTCTCATAGAAAACAAATTCTGTTCTCATGTCTGTCCTTGCAACCCACTACCTCTAGCGGGGCAAATGGAATGAATTTGAGAACAAAATTTGGTCTCAATTCAAATGAGTCCTTTAATCTACCTTAGTGGCAAAGGCCATAACAATAAAGATGAAAATTTGGGTATTTTTCAAATGTGAGTACTTTTCAATTATTATTCTTTTCCTCGTTATCATTAATGAGCCTGTTAGTGCAACCTGGGGGAGGAAACCTGACTGTACAGTTTGAGATCGCATTCATTACTTTGCAGTGCCTGCAGAGAATCGGGTCGTGTGGCTCAGCCAGAGGTGAAGCTGGCCAGGAGCCGCCCCTAACAGCAGCCAAGAGAAATAATTTTTGGGGAGGAAAGTGTACAATAGGCACATAAAAGTTAACCCATCCCCAAAGCAGTAAAATGTAGATTTTATGCCCAGAAGATTCAAAGGTTTTATGCATTTAGAAGCTTTTGTTTACTTTTTAAATACGTATCATTTGTAGATATTATATTTCTATACTATTACGTTTTGTATCTGTTGTGTTTCCTATAGATAAAGTTTATTTTTTTTATTTCCACTGCATTCATGATGGCCATGTAATCCTGTGGTGAAGAGTGGCACTATTTAGATTTGTATTCTGTGGAAAAGTATTCCTTTCATGTTGAAAGCTCATTGTTCGTGCCATACAAAAAAGGATAAATAGTTGTTCCAACCTACTTTCCCTCTTCTGCTCCTTATTTGATGAGCTTACATTATCTCCTCTTACTCATCTTGTCATTCATATTGTCTCTCCCTAGGAAGTTACAGGCATTTGACATTGCTGGTATATGAAAAGTTACTATGCAGCTCTCTTAGAGTAGATGCAGGATGCATTCCAGGACCTCTTTTTTCCTCGATCTTGAACAAGTTATGCCAGTTAAATATTTTTAGGAGTTAAGCTTTAAAGTGTGAATCGGTTTTAAGAGAAATGGTAGCAAATCTCTTTAGGTTTTATTGACGTTTTCTTCATAAGCTATAGAATTAGGAAGCCTCCTTTTAACCAACAGAAATAGGAATATCTATTTCTGGTACAAGAACTGCAGGACAATGCTATCATTTAGGCTGCAAATGAGAGATATATACGAGTCTCAGACCAATCTTGTGAAAATATAAATGGTATAAATGAAATTGAGTTAATTTTAGGTTTTAGAAAGTCAAGATTTTTAGTAAAACTTTTGTTTGCGCTTGGACTCACAGGGAGTGCTTCATTAGTTTTAATTGTAATAATAAACAACATATGTACACTTATACATAGGTTGCACACATACACGTGCCTCCAAAGTGTGCCCAGTTTTGAAAGTGTTTTAAAGACTTTCTGCATAGAGAAAGCGGCAGAATAAATCTAAACGGTGCACAAAAGAAGCAATCATTAATAAGCACTATCACCAATGAACATACTTCTTCATGAGCTCTGCAGTGTCCACAGCTTAAAGGAGCTACTAATGAACCTTATCTTTGCGTGAGATAATGGTTAGGACCAAACAGGGGAGGTGGAAGGGAATTTGACCACCCACAGAACAAATACCATTATCAAAGTGCAACTTATGCCCCAAAGCAAACTTACTTGCTGGAGTGACATTTCTTCTTGGCATTTCATCTGCTTTGCTAGGTGAGGATCGGGGAGGAGGAGGGGAGGGAGAAAGGGAAGCGAGGGGAGAAAAATAGCCCAGCTGACATTTCCAGCGAGTAAATAACCTCTGCGGGAAGCCAGCTTGCGTGGTGTTTCCACTCGTAACGTGTAATTCACGTGCCACTCAGCGCAGGTTGCACGGAGCGGGGTGGGGAGGAAGGGGAGCAGGACACCATCCCCATCCCCAGGGTGGGCTGGGGAGGCTTTCGGCAGAGCCGGAAATTGGGGATCAGCCTTGTCAGGTCATATCTCATCAACAGCGGGGAATGGCAAAGCCAGGGATTTCATTCCCGCTCAAGGTGCCATTGGTTCCCGTGCCCCTTGGAACATGAAGTCAGCTCAATTGAGTGAAAAAGGCAACACGTTCTTGCACTGCAGAAGGCCGGGATTCAATCACCCATGACTACTTCTTGCATAACCGGAGAATTCAGCGTTGAGAAGTGCTAGCTGCTTCGGGGCGGGGGGGGGATGAACACTTCAGTCTCTCTTGGAGGTCCTGTAGGATTATGAGAGAATTTGGTTTCCCCGTGCATGTTCAAAAGGAACGTCTGCTTGTTTGTACCAGCCTAGGAATCTGCCTCTATCTCACAGTATCTTGAGAGGATATGTGCTCTTATGAAGCAAAATATTTCAGTTGTGATCAGTTACCCATAACAGTGCAAAAGATGGAGATAAAACAACGTGTGGTTCCTCAAGGCACCGAATAGAGCATCTTACTTCTGTCTCAGAAATGGATATCTATACGTAGCACTGTCATCTTCCCCATGAGACCCAGTCAGCTCCCAGGTCCATTGGGCATAGGTTTTTCCTGCCTTGACTCCCATGAAACTGCAAAAAAACGATAGCAAACATGTGCCAATAGAAACCACAATATCACTTTCCTGTGCTAACAGCTAAGAAGGAAAATGAGGCTTAAGCTCTCAAAACACAATCAAAACAACTGCGAAATTAGGGTTATGCACAAGATTACTTGGAGGTATGTTTTGTCTTACACATACGAGTATTAATTGCTGTATGAGCAGCAATTAGGCTCAGCACAGGTGAATCTGAGGATATTCTGCAGGAAAAGTGCCCAGTGGCAGTACAGTACAGTTGCCGCTCACATTCTTTCTGCTAAAATAGTGCCCTGTCGATTGCAGCTTCACAGGGAGAGCGGTAGTGATGCAGCACTGAAGAAAAGAAAACAATAATATATTGATCCAAAGAAGAAAGTGGATGGGGAATAGCCAGTTTATGTGCTTGGTACCACATCTGGCTTCTGCCCCCGGTTCCTCCATGCCGCTTGTGGACACATAGGTGTTTGCCCACTCCCTTATTACAGATTTCAGTAACGTGCATATCAAATCAAACTGAAATTTCTCATGCATCTCATTGCTTTTGGACTCTGGCATCATTCAGTCGCTTATAATGTGATGTTAACGTTAAAGTAGAGGGCTGCAGCAGTATTTTAGTGGGACGTAATTCTATTCTTTACATTCATGAGTTTATCTGGACCCCAGCAATGTGCTGCCATGGCAGTCACCTCATAGATCTGGATGCCAGTGATTAATATTACTTCAAAACAAAACATAGTTCATATCCCAGAGGTCTTCCACTGGGCCATGCCATGCCCAGTGCTCTGTGAAATGTCGTGATGTGGTACAGTGTCGTAGGAAGTTGCTCACCGGTGGGGCTTGCTGAAGTACTCGTCGTGGAAGTTCCTGCAGACTGAATCCTCTTCATGGATTCGTGCAGTCGTTGTGAATCATTCTTTACTCAAGTAAATGTTCGTGATATTCAAAGGTCAGGAATTATCTTCGCAATCTTGTTTAAAGTCCTGTTCTGTGACAGTTTTAGAGGTGCTCAAAATAACATTTAATAGAAAATAGTTTTAAAAACTGGTAGCTTTCAATGTTTATCTTCTCTTTCTATGAAGCAAAAGTGTGCTTATAAAATACTTTGAAGCTTTGCTAAACGTTCTGGTACAATTCTAGTCATTTTCCATTTATTCTTTCACAAATTATGTTTCTTGTCCATAGTAGCGGTCAAATTGTTTCCCACCGGGAATATATTGTCCCACGTGGCTTTGAGAGAACTAAAGATTACTCGTCGCCTCAGTGCAGAAATCTTCCTTTTCTCAAATAAAACAGCAAACACTACTGGTGTTTTGTCACAGCTATTACTCAGAAATACCTAGTAAATGAGCATACTAATTAATGTATAAAATATTTTTGACAAGCAAATAAGAATAATCATCAAGGAATCTGCTGAAGTAGGTAGTACCAACAAAGACTCTACCCTGCTGCTATTTTTTTTTGGAAATGTTATTGAACGAGTTCTCACTTGGGAGAAATAAACTTCATTTTTTACGTCTGTCAGCCTCCACCATCCTAGTAGCTGCAAGTATGTTATAGTTTAAAAAAAATATATACTTTCACTGGACAGCTTTCAAATTAATCTCGACTGCAAGGAAATTGGGCTTGTTGCCTTTATGCAATTCTTCACCCTGGAAAGGCAGCAATGAGAATATAATGAAATTCTCTTCATCTCTCTAATTAAACATCTTGTGACCAAACAAGAGAAGGGTAGGAGTGGAAATACCCAACCCAGTTAGGTAATTGCTGATAATCACAAACCTGCTCTCGGTGCTTGAAAAACTGCAGGCTGAGGGCTTAATACCTGCGTGGCTGCCTGGGGCTGCGCGGGACCAGTTATCTCATCCGCATTCTGCAGCCTTGCGCGAGGGTGAAGGGGAACCACCACCCTGCGTGCAGAAACACGGCCCTGCAGGGAGATAATGAGGTCTTCGCCAGACGAAGAAAAGCCTTTGTATAGGAGCTGGGGGAGCGCAGGAAGGCTGGGACGTGCTTGTGGTGCCCACCCATGGGGCTGCTGAGGGGCTCCGAGGGCTGCACTGCATATGAGGGACAGTGGGCTCAGCTGTAACAGCCTCTACTTTTTAGGTCCAGAGGTATGTTTTGCAGACGGGCTGAAAAGCTACGGTTACAAATGATCACGTCTGCCGGAATTTGAATGGCTGGCTGTCTCTGACGCACCGTAGCGGTTTCCCAAGAAAGGTGAATGTTGTTTGGGTATGTCTTTGTAGCCTGTGATGTTGCAATGTGCCACCTGGCTCTCCAGAATGGCCGGACAACGTAGAGGATTACAGATCTGTTTGTGCCTTCTAGCCAGCAGTGCTGCTGGACCAGATACCAGATAAAGAGCAAAACAGTATTGGCCGCTATATATCATTAGAGTGAAGAAGCAAATGAGTGAGAATGTCTTAAGGAACTCATTAGGAGAGTGCCTCACTGAAGAAATGACTGAGGACATTTGGTTGATCAAAGTAATTTGTAGTTTTGCCCAAAGTGTTTAGATCTTCAGGCTGGGGACAGTATGGTCACCTAAGGTGGGAGTAACTCAGTAAGAGTTATTTACAGACATTCCGTAAATAAATGCAGAAAATTACTCTAGATTTGTATCTTCCTTTTCGTCAGGATCTTCCCATTTTCCATAATTTTGTAGCACTCATGTTAAGAGGAAAGCTGGCTGTCCAGGACACTTCTGCAGTGCCCTTCAATCTTTGTGAATCCTGAAGCAAAGCTACTGAACTGCACAGAGCTTCATGCCACAAACATTCTAGTTTTGCACATTTAAGTAAGAAACTGGGAGAAGGTGCCATTGGTGGGTCCTTCAGGCCCTGCCAATGCCATTCCCTGCACCGGAGGGACGCAGATGTCCAGACACTGCCGTTTTCACCAGCCAGTTAACCTGAGCGAGACAGATGTGACCATTTTGGGCAGCAGCTTTCTGCGGGGACTTTTTTCCCCAGCAGTTTCGCTCAGTCACCAGAGGGCAGACATCTGTAGTTCCCCTTTATTCTTCATCCTTCTCATCCTTGCGTGGATTGTAGGCTCACCGGGGCAGGTTGATGGCTTGTCAGACATTATTATTTGAAATGAGAAGGTGAATCTTAATAAAGCCAGCGATAACCCCCGCGCCATCGTTTCTGACCATTTCTGGTGAGCCTGTGGCATTGGATGAGATGCCGTTGAGCCTAATGAGGGCAGGAAAAACATTGTCTTCTCTGGAGCGTTATTGTAGCAGCGATAGGGAGGCAGGTCTAATGTTCTCTATAAATCAGTGTGGTTGTTAAGTAGATCCCTCTTCCTATGTTAGTCTGTTAAATATCCTTTAGTCGAGCCCAGAAACAATAGTGTTAGAGCAGATGAGAAAGTACCCAAGGTAATAGGAAGGGTGTTTTTTGTTTTCCAGCAATCGTTTTTATCGCACAATTGGCGCTGAATATTCTGTATGTCTCGAAGACATTTCACTGACTCCTTTATCTGCATAGTCCGTTTAAAGTTTAACAATGCAGAACTAATTTTGATGACTCAGTAGGATGAAAATTGTTATTTTAAGTGCCGAAAAGGTATTTTCCCTGTGGATTTTCTAACACTGAGGCAACATTCTGAATGTTTTGACTGCTACTTTGTCTGACAATATAAACAGACAGGAATAATTTAATGATTAACTCGTTATCCTTGATGCATGCCTTGATGTCTCATCTTGTTATTAACAGTTTGCCCGTGTTTGAAATATATATAATATGAAGCAAAGCTAATTTTGCTCTGGAATGCTCTTTATGCCATTCCACAACTTTTTCCACCCACCGGCTGAGCTTGGTCAGTGAAGATGCTCTCTGTTAACATCCCAGCAACTCACTCTGGCACTTTCAGCTGTATAAAATTAAACCCACTAATAAGAAATTGTTCATCAAAGAGCTTGAATATGTGCATAAGTCCGTCCTTATTCAGCCTACTATTTAAGCATATGCTTAACTTCAGTATGCACTTGCAAATTTTGCTTAAAGCAGCCAGACTATTTTGCTGGTTGGGTCTTTGAAATACTTCCTGGCACCATATCCTGCTTCTGTCATCTTTAATAGTTACCTGTCTATCATTGCCATTTCCACACGCATTCCTCTCCTGAAAAGCCTTTTGCAGAAGACTGCAGCGTGATACGTGGAAAAATCACGTTTGTCTTTGAGCACGAGTGCCTTCTTGTTTTCCGTACAAACTGGAATGTCAAAAAATAACAGAACACTTTTGCCATCAGGGAGAATTTGTAATGCATTTTCACCCAAACTTTCAGTGTGATCATGTAATCATGTGTTGGGGTCTTTTTTCACATTTGTCGCATTATGATGTGTGCGCTACCTGTGAAGCACTGAGCACATTTTAAATAACATTAATTCATCACATTGCATCCAAACAGCTGACTGGATAAGCTGCATTAACAGAGCTGTACTGTGAGTGACCCCAAAAGCAGGAAAATCCTAAGAATCTCTTTTCCCAGCCCTTGGAAAAACATTTTAAAAGTGCATCCTCTGCTAGTATTGTATGAATTGATGCACCTGAAAGCAATCAGTACGTGAAAAATGGAAACTCTGGCATTAAAACAAGCAGTAAAATAATCATAAAAGCCATAATAGGCAAAGCCCTAGCATACATATCCATTTCCAGCAGATGGTGGCGTTAACAATTTCTGCGTGCGCTGCGTTATCCTCCAGCGCAGAATTGCCCTGGTCCTGACGTCAGCTCTCTCCCTTTACGTGAGTTCAAACTGGTGAAACAAATAACAGTACGGTTATTAGCGCATTTCCTCCAGAAGCCACTAATAAAAAAATGCTTCCCCTGACATTTCCATTCTACACCAACCAACTTCACAACACTTACAGTTTGTCAGGCAAGTACAATGAAAAAGAAATGACCCAGCTTGAATTAATTCCTATCTGGCAACTGCCAGGCAACGGCCAAAAAAAAAATTTCACAAGGTAGAAAGAAAAACACCACTGAATAGTTGCGAACTTGCAGTATCTTCTCTCCAAACACATTGTAATATCAGTAGCAATTGCCAAAGCAGCGCCTGCTCTTATTTTGTGATGTCTCAGCTAAGTCCTTCTGTTATACTATTAGGATTTCCCCTTTACTGTGGACTCCTAATAACACAGGCTGATAAATACGTGTCTTTGGGCATCTGCCAAATACCTTGATAGAGAAGACAGGACGCTGTAGTTCCTTCCTGTGTGTGGACGGTAGCACTGCACCTTGGGGATGGGATGTGGATCTGACAGGGGGAAACCAGTCTGCCTAGGGAGGATGCTGAATTCGTCATTTTTATTTTCTCTTGTCTACACTACGGAAAACTCGCAGTAAAAGAGAAAATTACACAGGCGCTAAGCGCCAGCCCCCCCATCCACAGGTATCGTAATTGAAATCTGTAATTGAAATAAATGCATGAATATGAATACGCATATATTTATGCTTGCAACGTTTGCTTATACAGCCCTGTTTGGAAAGTAGGAGTCTCATATTCCAAAAGCACTTTTCTGTGGCGGATATCGACATCTGCTGCAGAAACATGAAATCACTAAAACTATCTCAATTTAAGATGAAACGTGAAGTCTCACCCACCTTTTAGCAAGAAACCACCGGAGACCTGGTATATTTTAAAGGACTTTAAAGGCACTTCAGCTTTGTGGGAACTCTAAAGGAATGTAAACTGTGCAGGAACTGTGGAAAACCACATTCAGTGCATCTTCTTCACACACGCACTGTCTTCTCCAGCATCTGGCTTGCACCTATTGCTACACGTAGTGTCTCTGATGTCTGTCCTCATCCTTCTTGCCTGGCTCAGCAAGTCCCCTGCTCTGCCTGGGAGAGGGAGCTGGGGCGACAGCCGGGCGCAAAGCCCCTCTCTGGACCTGAAGGGCTGAGGCAGAGCAGCAGAGGTGCTAAATGTGACCCGATGTCAGATTAACTCTGACTGAACCGCTCCTCTCCGCAGGTGGGAAGATGGTCTGTCACAGACAAAACCTGATGAAAATGCATCTGGGGTAGCTGAGTGTTTGTATTGCATTAGCTTCTGGCACGGCCTCTACTGTATTTATTCTTCCGCCCACCTACCTTCCACAGAATAGGGATGTATGCAGTCACCGATCTTATCACCGCCACGCTTTGATCCAGCTGGGATGTTAGGGCCTTTGGGAATTCCCCACGTTTGATAATTCCTGATAGTTACTTTTAAGAAAATACCAGCTGAAGGATGGGGAGGGATTCTTTAAATTCCAGAAGCTGAGTGAATGGTGGAATTTATCAGGCATCCAAGCCAGATTTCCTTGGAAAGAACATATTTATTTTGAAGTGTCACTTTTTCATTGTATTCAGCAAGCAATATCACTTAAGGCCAAAGAAACCCAGTCGAACAGGACATTACTGGCATTTTTAATAAGCACAGGAGCCGGCCCTGATAAAAGCATTATGAGACATATCTAAACTATGAATAGCTAAGGACCTGGTTTATCCCAAGCGGTAATTCATTACCCCTTTATGTTTAGCTTTCGAAATACCACCTCGAGAGAAACTTGACCCCAAGGAAATCTATTTCAGGAATGTGTGTGGCCCCCATCCCAGCAGGCTGTGACTGTCTTACCACCTTTACTGTATTTTTCTCACAACCTCCCTGCGAGGTAGGGCCCAGCCGTTACCCCTACTTTACAAAGGCCAAATTGAAAAATTCTTATGCGTCTCGCTCCCATTAATACCTAAATTGTGGTGGTAAAGTGACTTTCCCAAGGTCGAGGAGGAAGTTTGTGGCAGCGCAGCTCGTGAGACCAGGTACCCGGTGCGCTCTGCGCCTGCCCGAACCCAGGGGTTATTTTCTCCTCTCAGGGTGCGGCTTCCCACCGCCCGGTAGTAGCCAGGTTACGGGGCTGTCAGAAGGTGTGTGTGTTTGTTTGTTTTTCCATGGGTAGCATCAGGAGAAAATATCCATCATCTCCTGAGACCAGAGGCATTCCTGAGTGAAAGTGTGGGCGGCTGCAATGTCACGCTGCGGCTCTGGGGAGGTGTTTGCTGTGGGTTGCGCCGAGGCTGTGTCCAGCTGGGCCCACGGCAGGTTTGGGCTCGCAGATGTGAAGTATCTCGCTCTGGCTTTGTCTGGCTCTTTGGGGAAGGGAGGGAAGGAAAAATAAAAGATCAGGTCTACAGATGCTTGTAGCTGGTGTGTTGATTTTGTTGGATAGACACTCAAGCCCCAGATGAACTAATTCAGAAGATTTAAAACCAAGAGGATCGTTAGGAAATCTATTCTGACCTTCCAAGAACCACGGGGCTCTCTGCCCTGTAATTCCTGGGTGGCAGGGGGGGCTTTGAGTTTGCGTCCCCCTACCTGCCTTTGTGCTCCTGGCTGCATTGTGGACTTTCCTATATCCGGGAATATGGGAACTGGGCATGAGGGTAGTAAAAGTTGATTTATTCTGATAAAGACTACATGCTAGCGGGAAATAAAATAAATGAAAGAGTTGATTAAACACCACAGACAAGAAAAGAAAAAGAAAAAAAATACTGTGAATTTTAAAGGGCTCTTTTTCATATGTCTTACCTTTGTCGCCATAGGGCAACATGTTCAGGAGCATTTAGTGCTGGTCTAAAGGCTTCCCCTGGGAGTTAGTGCTTTTTTTTTTAGAAGAAAACTACATTCAAGCTATTGAAAATATTTATTCCTTCATACACAGCAAACAAAATAGGAGTTAGAGACCCACCAGAGGGAAAGAAGAACAAGTGGTGGCAAAGGTGGAAGGAAGGATAGGTTTGCACGCGGCGTTTGGTGGTCACAGCCATACCAGATGGCAATAACTGGAATATTTGCCTTTGGTACTTTGGTTATATTCGCCAACAGCTCCTGCCTCACCTAGAAAATATGTCTGAGAAACTCCTTCTTCCCACCAGGGAGCAAACACCCATGGTCCTGGTCATTAGCGAAAACAAAACAGAACTGTTTCACTTTGTGTACGTATATTCCCACGCAATTTAAGCATTACCTGTTTATAATTGCTTGAGAAATGTTTTACAAGCATCTGCATCAGGTGAAACATCTTTATTGTGGGAGACTTTTGTGAGGAGACTTCATACGCTGCTGATCACAGGCCCTGCTTTAAAGCCCACTGGAGTCCATGGGAGGGATGCACCTTTCCCGTGACTCCAACAGCCTTTTGATCATGGCCACTACGTGAAAATGTTGTATGACACCCTGAAGTCTGCTCCTCCAAGGTGTGTTTTCTGCGTACGCTGGGCCAGACACTCCCAGCTCCCCCATCATGTGTGGTGAATGCTCCGTGAGACACCCGAGAGCAGCCACATCCAGTGAGCAATGTGTGAGGTGGGCACAAGAGGTTGAACCTACGTACTCTACAAATGCTGCAGTCATGGAGTAGCCCCTTCCAAATCTGAAACTCCTGCAGCTCTTTGGCTGGGCCATAAGACATGGGGCACGTTGGATTTCACCTCTGTCCTTCCATGTAGGTCTGCAGTGGTGCTGTGGGTGGGTTGTCTCCTCTCCCTTTCTCCTCGGAGATGCTGCGTCCAAGCAGGGTAGCCCAGGACCCCACAGGCCTGTGCGTGTGTGAGCAAATTGGCAGTACCAGCTGCTCTGCCAGGAGCTGGCGGTTCAGGTGTCCACGTTTTCAGGGCTTCATGTCCTTGCTCAAGCCTCTCGCCTGCTGCCAGCCACCGGCGGATAACAGGTCAAGCTCTGGTGTAGCAGGCAGGGCATTTTTTCGCTGACATATTTTGCTGCAGAGCCTTGGTCCTGCTGCAGCTGGAATCAAGGTGGGATGGAGAAGTAGGTCATCTCCAGAATCGAGGCCTCGGTGCAGGAGAGCGCATGAGCCGTTGCATGATTTTCCACTGTCCGAAGCTAGGTGTGCCACTCACCTGGTGTAAATCACTGAAGATCTGCTGGTAAGGATAGCATCCATATCAAACACACCAGCATTTTTTTGCAAATACCGCAAAACTCCTTTCCCCAACTAGAATTACTCATGCTAAGAAAATGTGTGATGTCCCAAGGGCTGACTAATTTGGCATCCAGAGCTTCTAGCCCAGTATCTCTCCTGCCAGGACTTTTATATTATCAGTTCCATTCATTCCTACCGAAGGCTGATGGGGTGCGATAAAGCAGATGGCCAAAGTCCCAGACAAAGGCCAGGCAGAACAATTAATGACAAGCCGACAGCCCCACAAAGGGCATGGGCCCAGGATAATGCTGGCTCTGGAGGGCTGCTGACAATAATATAAAGCCGCTCCCTTCACAATGGGAAGATAAGATACAGTACTGTAATAGGAAAGCAATCATCGCAAAATGCCATCAATTATATAAAAGCTGCAACAGCGGGGGACTGATTAAATATGGCTCTGTTGCTGCCTCGCCATACCTTCGCTGCGCTTTTTGCGTGGCTTCTCACAACAAGTCTGGTTGGGCACTGGAGTGGCTGAGGCTCCCTTACCCCAGTCCTTTCATCAGTTTTTGGCTCATGAAATTACACCGAATAATATGCTTATTCAGGTTTTTATATCTGTGCACCTATTTTATTACCTTTTATAATGCATACAGGGTCGGATCAGCTTGCAGCAGAACAAAGCTAATTACACCTTTCATTACCTAAATATAGCATAATGACAGAGTGTCATTCAAGTGTGGCATTGAGCTGAGAAACCTCATGGCAGGCCAGGACAATGACAGAGGTTATTCAGCTCAACCTGAATTGCCGCTGGTGCAGGGAGAGTGGGGCAGGGTTAATAGACAGGTCACTACATAAATTACAGTATCGAATTGAAATGGCAAACTGCTAACACTGGTCTCATCAGCAACTGTATCTTCCAGAGTTAGTAACCTCCAGAGCTAGCATTAACCTCTTATGTTCCTCTTGTTTTATATATATATATGTATATACGTAAAGCGTATGTTCTTAATTCTAAGACCTGAGAATGAAACGACACGTTTATGTCCTCTGTAAGAAGTGTAGTAGTGCTATGCTGCATGCCGAACCGTTCACATTTTGGATGGTGTATGAGCATCATGTCTTGGTGGTGAGGTAGGATTGTTGGTAGCCATTTCTAACATGGTAGGTAGCCATTTCTAGGATCCGGTCCCAGTCTATTATGGTATTCTTGAAACTTAATTAAAGGCTCATATGTTTACCACTGCAGGAAATTCTCAGTCTCAATGAGACTCCAGATCAGCTGCTGTTGAAGTCCCTACTGCTAGATGAATTTTGTCCCCGGTGACATGACAGAGTCTTTCTCCGACTTTGATTGGAAGCCACCTCCTTTACATCTCCACTATCCCTTAATGTCTCCTGCAAACAGAGAAGGTGATTTGCTTTTAGCTTCTTTCTTCACATGTCTTTCAATAAGAGGCTTCCCTAGTTTTTAATAAGGTGATTGTGAGAGCAAAGGGCGATAAAAACAGTGTTCATAAAAATTATTATCAGAAACTATTTCATTTCTGCCAAAGCAAGCAAATCACAGAAGGTTTCTACTTTCCTTGGAGTGTTTCTGTTTTCCATCAAAACCAGAAAATGAGACATTTTAATTTGCGTATTTGTTCAGGAGTTGAAGAATATTCATTCCAGTTTTCTTAAGTTCTTGCTGAGTATTTGTGTTGCAGTTAATGGGGTTTTTTTCTTTATCTTTTTGGCTGAAGAAAAAATATCTCTATCACAAGTCATCCTTTCCCTCCCTACTTTTTCCCTGAAAGGTGAAAGGCATTGCCAGGCTGTAACTCCACCATAGCAGTACTGCCTACATGAAAAATTGTTAGCGCCACAAACCTACAATGGGAGACAAACAAGATTGCCTTATGCCTTGGATGAATTTCCAGCTACCATGAAGAGAGACATGATCTCCAGTACTTTGAGAGCTCAGGCTGAAACTGCTTTCATTTCTGAACGCGCTAAGAATGAAGTATATTCTCTTTTGATGGACTGATAGTTTCTTGACATATTTGTTAGTTTATGGTTTTCTTTACACCCATTGTATCATTAGTGTTGAAGTCATCTGTTCCCTGTTCCTGTATTTCTAATGTACTAACTCTTCACTTTACTAGGAGTTTTACAGTGTGTGTGTGGTACCTGAGTCAAAGGAGAGTTTGAAACGCTAAAATAGATGCTCTGCTTCCACCTCCTCTCTTCGCAAAGATGCTGGTGAGGTGCTTCAAGAGTCCCAAAAACAGATTGAACTCTTTTGAAATGTCATCATTTCTTTGGTGCTCGAGGGTCCAGAATTTCCTTCAAAAAGCTGGAAGATAAAATTTTCAGTGGCTACAGGACTAAGCAATACATGACAATTATTAATATTGATGTTATGTCCACTTTTAGTGTCCATCAGAATAGTCCCACGACCACTGCTTACACTGAGATTTTGCTTCTCGTGCATGCTACATCTTCTTAGTTCTTCTTGACAGTCATTTGTTCTTCCTCCTGTCTGGATTCCTCTGTAATTACTCGAATTGCCCCTTCGCTTAGGGCTGGACGCAGAGCAGCACTGAGGTCAGTGCGAAGATCCTTGACTCTGTGGTGGCAACACAAGGATCATAGCTGAAAGTAAATTAAATATATTTTGCAGAAAACTGAAATCCAAGGTTCGGAGGAGCTCAGTGTCTTGAACAAGGTGGCAGGGAAAGAGTCTGATGGCATAAAAACTGAACTTAGTTTTCCAGAGCTGTGGATTAGCACCCCAACAGCTGCTCGCATCGGCAGGAGATGCCAGGGCCATATCTCTGACCTGATCCAGCTCAAAACATCGCACAAATCTGTCTGCTGCCAGCTAAGTCCACATCTGGATCCAGCCCCTCCCTGTCCATAGCACTGCAGCCTCCACCCTCCCCAAGCTGTTTGTTAGGCCCTGGGGAGGATCCAGCTTTAGAAAAGTAGGGGTTTACTTCCTTTGTTGACTGCTCTATTAAAACCAATGTTGTTTCTCATTCATTCACCTCTGTGCTTCCTGAGTGCAGCGAAGAAGAGCCTTATACGCATACTTACCTGTGAACTTTTGAATAGCTTCGGAGACCCCCTTGAATTATTAATTATCAGGCTAGACATTTGGGCATTTTTTTTCTGGTGTAACAAACCGAGAGGGTCCTGCTGCCCCTGCTGCGCCTCTGTGAGGTCGAGCCCCGCGTCCCTGTGGGCGGAGTAAGCACCCTTCGGCCAAGGTCCCCGGGCTGGGGTGCTGCTCTGCTCAGCTCCCCTCCGGCGCCCGGCAAAGGCAGCACAGGGAATCCCGCCGGCTCTCACCCTCGCGTGCTCCAGGGGCCACTTATTCCCCCATCTCTGTTTCAAACTGTGACTGACTTTGTAGTCTGTCTGGATCAGGGCACACTGGTGGGTTTGGCAGGTTTTCACACTCACTCTCTAAGCTTTAAATCAGCAAGGGAAATCCCAGTGGTTCTGAAAACACACATACTCTCTTTTTTTCCCTTCCTTTCCTTTTTTTTTTGTTTTTTTCTTTCCTTGGTCTGCAAAAGCCTCCCAGCCTCCTTTTTTCATTTCCCTTTCTGCTTTCGCCTTTATCTCTCCCCGCTGTTGTAGTTACATCCTCTGATGATAGCAGGAATGACCCCATGGGGTGACCCTGCAAGATTATTACATTAGCTGTAAATTTTGAACCCGGGCCAGCCAATACAGTAGGGATTGCAACTCCCATCCTTTAAGTGCAGGAGGATTAACGCTCGGGAACATAAGTACGTTAAACCACTCTACAGACACCAGCGACCATTCCTTTCTCTGCATATCTCTGTATTTCTGCCTTTAAGACCAGTTGGGGAATAGAGCTTTGCTATTTATGTTGAGGTGGTGAAGGGGAAGAAAAAGACAGCATTCATGACAGTTGGGGCAGAACTGCATTAAATAAAGCCTCCATCTTTCATTCTTAAGCTCAGCTCCAGGTCCTTGATGAAGACAGATTTTTCAATTAGACAGGCAATGTTTGTTCTAATATTTTATATATGAACCGCTCAGCTGACATCTTACCCAGATTTATGAAGGAAATGGAATACAAATGGGAGTTTTAATATAAATTTATTATTCAAATTTATCACATATTTCCGCAAATAAAAATTATGGTTGCCTCAAAGAACGCATTTTAAAAAAAAGAAAGGAAGAAGTTGATAAAGTTTCTTTCCACCCAGTGAATAACAATATTGTAAGTTAAGAAAGATCTGTCATAATATAAATTATAACACACATGGAATACATTTCCCATTGAAGACAATATTTCTTTCTTATACAAATGTTGCACTCCTTCATTGAACTGAAAGGAAGTTCAGGAAGGTTGGCAAAACAAAGTAGCCCATTTTTAACACTATACAGAACAAAGTGTATTCTGCTGCCAATTACCCTTAACTGAAAATGACTGCAGCTTCTGGGAGACACAGCTAAGGGTCATGGGTGGTATAACTGCTCCCCAAAGAAAAAGAAATGTCAAGTGACATTCACACTTCAGCTATTTAAAGAAAAGGATGAAGAGAATTTAAGGGAATAAAAGGCCCAGCAACACCCGTTTTTAGCCACGGGGAAATTACTGCAATTAATGCTGGGCCATTTTCAGCACGTACCTTTGCAGATGGCATACCTAATCTAGGAAGAGATTAATACGGCAGGAGTTTTCATCTCCAGTCAGACTGAGAAGGAAATATAGGAAAACTTTTTCTTTTTTATTTTTGTTAACAAAATGAAATGTTAACCTGAAAGATTTATATATTTTGGTTTCTATAAACCGAAACATTTTAGCTTCCTTATTCAGTTGTGGCATTGCCATAGTTGAGCTGCATTTCCAGCCTCCTATATTTCATTTAAGATTTTCCTGTTTTCCAGCTTTTTTTTGACTGGAAAACCGTATGAGATGTGAAAGGTGATCAAAACACGTCAAAATACTTCCAATGTCTCTGCGTTTTCCAGTGTGGAATAAAAAAGAGGGGGGAGAGCATAAAAGATCCTAGTGATAATGTAAAAAACATTAGTGTGTTCAGTGTTTCAAAAACTGAAAGAAAATGCAAAATCTCAAAGAATGTTTTTTGACAGTCGACGTCTTTCATTGGATTTCTGTTTTTCATTGAATTCTGTTCTAATACGCGCACACATATACATGTGTATTTACAAGTCGTTGCATCTGATGTTCAGGTATTTCCATGAGAAATTTCAGCCAGCTCTAACCAGACCGTGAAACATCGTTTGGTGACCCAAACCAAACACTAAGCAGACACATATGAAGACAAAAGGTCATATATTAATGGGTGTTTACTTGTGTAAAAATCAAAGGTAGAGACTGGTGGGACTTCCAATAGGATGTAACATCCCTGCAGGAAGGAGAGAATTTGTCTCACCTAAATTTATCCACCTACGGAGGCTGATCCTCTGAGCCACGTGGGAATTGGTCACCCTAGCACAGAGAAATAGGCATCGATTCAGCTCACCCTAAAAGCAGTTGAACGAATCAGCCCCTGAAGAAGCGTTCTCTTGTTGGCTGTGAAGGCAGGTTGGAAGGTGAACCCGGGTGCAGAGGTCTGCATCGGGTGAGCTGCTTCCCACCTCATTTTCCTATCTGTAATTAGCTGTATCAGCAGGCATTTAAATGAATTAACAGGCCCAAAGTTTCTGTTCCAAAGAGTACAGATTTTAGTTCAAGGTGAGTGTTTTCTCTTTGCTGTTTCAGATTCATGCTCTTCCGTACCGCTGCGGGGGAAAAACTCGGCCGAGCTCCCTGAGCCACATGTTTGAGTATTCCCTACTCAGTGCAGCTAAACCTGAAGGCCTTCTTTCCTGGCTGTGCAGAGATTTTTCGGAAGGCACTTTGGTCCAGATCCTGCAAGGGACTGAGTCTTCAGTGTTCTGTGCCCAGCACCACTTCACTTCAGGATTTAAACCTCCTGATTCCGTCAGAGGAAACACCCAAAGCTCTTTGGCAGTCTAGGTACTAACTCCTACCGAAAGCAACAAAAGCATTGTCTGAGAAGCTTTTGAAAATCGTATTTACGTTCAATTTACAATTGTAGTTGGTCAAACACCTTTAAAAACACCCTCTGGGCAGCACAGTGCTGAGCTGTGCTTAAATACCTGTAAAATCCTGGAGCGTGTGCTTAATTTTGAAGCACAAGACTATTCCTGGTGAGGTTTAGTGGCTTTAAATTAATGTCTACCGACTGTGCTACATTTTATCATGTATTTTTTTGTACAGGAACCACTTCTAATGTCATTTGCACCCGTAAATCAGAGGAGGCTATTGCTAAATCAATACGCTGAGGTGTGATATGCAATGTGTGGCTGCAAAGCCAGACCTTCTGCCCTGAGATAACAACGTAGGAACAGCAACGAGAGGATTACAGATCTCTGAGCTGTTTGCTTTCACTCTGAGATGTGCTGTAAGGCAAAGCAGGGAAATAGAAAAAGAAAAAAAAAAAAACAGGAAAGTTGACATATATATTGCAGAGTCTTTTAGATGTCTGGTTGTTTCTGCTTATGCCGTTGCGTGGCCTCAAAGTTAAAGGCTTGGCTGAGAAAGTCAAGGGCCTCTGTTCAGCTCAGATGGGGGATTCAGAGAGCTCCCCAAGAACCAAGGAGAAGAATACCCTGGGAAGGAGGAGGGCAAGGAAAGGTGGGGGTTTCTTTCTCCTCTTGCACCCTCTACCCCTCTGCCAGAGACGAAGCAGTGGTGCGGTGCCGAGCACAGCTTTGTGGTGCCAGGGAATGAAGGAAAAGGGGTTTGTAACGCAGTGCCTGGGGCACCTAGCCGGCAGGTAGGATTCCTGGCTTCTCATCCCAACTCCCAAAATTATTTCGCTTGGGTTTGGTTTGGTTTTGTTTTATCCCAAGATCGTTTATTGTAAAATACATAAACAGTCCTGGGAGAGCTCCCCACACACAGCTGAGAGCTCTGACCACGGGTCGGTTGTGCAAAAGGCAGGGCATTCCCACCCATGTCTGTCTGCGCTTGGGAAAAAACGAGCCATAAACACTGACCCTCCCAAGAGGGCTCTGGGTCTGAAGTGGATGGAGGCACCTCCCTGGCTGCTCTGACTCAGGTGCCTTCAGCACACCAGTGTGGTGGCACTTCACACACATCTCGGAGCTCAGCACTTTCTGTGGACCAACGCCACAAACTTGCTGAGACTGGAAGGACCTCTGGAGATCATCATGTCCACCCCCCCACTCTAAGCAGGGACAGTTATAGCTGGTTTCCCAGGGCCATGTCCAGTCAGGGTTTGAACACCTGCATGGATGAAGACTGCACAGCCTGTCTAGGCAACCTGCTCCAGCGTCTGGTCACCCTCTGTACTCCTCCCAGGTCACCTGTCCCTACTTGTACCTCTTGTATGCTTCCTTTTTATGTCTCAGTTTTGGCAGGAGCTTCCTGTTCATCCATGTAGACTCCTGCTGCCTTTGCTTGCTTTTCTGCTTGGTGGGATGGACCATTCTTGAGTGTGGAGAAGGTTGTCCCTGAAAATCAACCAGCTTTCCTGGACTCCTTTTCATTCCGGGTCCAGACCTGCTGTTCTGCTCCTCCCACTCCCAAAAGCAGCCACTTGTGTGCTCTCCAGCAGCAGATCTTGCCTTACCTTCAAGAATTACCACAAAACTGTCGCTGCTGAGAGAACAAGGCGATTACCACTTTTGACTAACTTCAATCGAAAAACAATCAGGGTTGATGTACTGTTTTTTAATCTCAGGGAGGATTTACTCCTGAAATACATGAAAATCAGAAACCCATCTATCTTTAGGCCAAGCAGCCTTGAGCTTGCTTCACTGCGCCGGTGCCTTTGCACTTCAGTACGACTATTTGTCATCCAAACAAACTTAGTATTTTCATGTCTTACATTTGCCAGGCAAGACCAGTGGCTGAGGTCACGCTGCAGGAGCTTCCCTGCACCCATCTCACTGCAGGGCAGGAGCTGTTTACTGCACTGTTTTCACTGCCAGCAAAGGCCCGGCTCTTGGAGAGCTGTATTTTGCTAGTGCTGGATGAGTGGTCTTCAAAGCTGTGTGACATTATGTGTTTTGCCAGGCTGCTCATCTGCAGGATTTCTTCAATGTTCATAAAATTCATTATCGTTGTAACTCTGGCTAATTAGCTCGTAAATGTTCCAGTGTAGTCAATAAATTACCCTGGCCTTAAAGGGCTTATCTGTTTGGTGTAATAAGTAGGTGTCGAGGTTTGGGCTGTCTATACACTTTTACTTTCTATTATAATAGTCAGAGTATTATTTATATGACTGAGACTGAACTATGCCTGAACTGTGAAAGAAGCACTACACTATAAATAAAGAGTATTTTACTGTCCAAAGACTTTAAACCTAGTTCAGAGCGTGTTAGCATCTGCCTAAACCATCTAATTTTGCTTACTGTCTGCTCCAAACAAGTAGAGGGTGGACTGACAAAGTATATCCAGAAAGACTAATATACAGTGATCTACAGTACAGATAGACAGTGTTAGAGGTTCTGAGGATATTTGGTATTTGAGAGATCAATGGGTGGACAATAGAGTGTTACAGGATTTCTGGAGCTAAGTAGGCGGTGTTGAATTTTGTTGTGGAGCCATGTATACTTTAATATACCATGTATATTTTAATATAATATATATACTTCAATATACCATGTATATTTTAACATATACGTATTTTGCCCTCTCCTCTGGCTTGATCTAATTTGGGAGGAAAAGGAGTTTTATTTCAAAAAATAAGAAGGAAAAATTCATCAACTTTTTCAAGGCAGATTTTTCTAAAGTTGACATTTGGCAAGCAGTTAAAAATATCGAGTCTGGCTCAATTATGGAACACAATGGCATTTTTTTTTTCTTTCAGAATAAGCACTTCCAGCCAATTCTGTTATTTTAATGTTTTAGTACTTTAATGGGAGGTCATTTTAAAAGGTTTTCATTTCTTTATTTGTGTGAAAACAGCATTTCAAAGGGAGTTTCTCTGAGACATCCAAGGCGCGCTCCAAAGCCCAAATCCAGATGCGTGCCTAGGAAAGCACGCAGCAAGGGAGGCAGGTCTCCCGTGGTGCCCTGGCTCGTTTGCTGCTCTCATTAGAAACATCTGCACTCGCTATGCAAAGAGCCACCCATGCACCAACCCACACACCGCAGGTGCAGGGCACTCACCTCCGTGCTAAAGAGTGCTTAAGCAAAAGCCATAGCAACCAGCTATATTGCTCTGCCTTTAGGACAAATGTCTGGGGTTTAACCCAGCAGAACAAATGCAGCTAACTGGGAGATTTGGTGTTTATTCAGCAGCTGATCTCAGGGTAGTTGAGAAATCATCAGCAAAGGCGTGTGCATCGCTAACTTCCACAGGTGATACAGTTTAAGGCAATCTTTTAGCCCATGACCAGAGGGAACTC
The DNA here is from genome assembly GCA_003993805.1 of Himantopus leucocephalus. Taxonomy (NCBI): domain Eukaryota; kingdom Metazoa; phylum Chordata; class Aves; order Charadriiformes; family Recurvirostridae; genus Himantopus; species Himantopus leucocephalus. Next base: position 16,302,637 of record RSEF01000003.1, read on the forward strand.
TGGGAGTTTGTGACACTGATAAGACCACCTGCAACAGCAGCCATTTCTTTCCTTTGTTTTTGCAGGGGGACTGAAGACCTGTCCTACCACCAAAACCAAAGCGTGGAGCAGACACTGACGCTCAAGGTATTGTGCTGCAGTGGGGGGGTAGCACAAGCTCTCGTGCGAGGTGTGATATTGATGCCCTGTCTACGGATGGAGGCTAAAAGGGAAGAGACACAACCTCGGTGTGTGCAATCCTGCAACACCTCTGCCTTAGAATAGGTGGTGCTTTGGTGACGAGTTCATACTATGTGGAGATTTTTGTCTGACTGTGTTGATGCCTCTGCCAAGAGCTTTAGCTCAGCAGCTGCAAGTTGCTTAGGGGAGGTCTGGTGCATGTGAAGTCTGCATTGGAGCACGGCCCATGGTGACTGACTGTAGGCTTTTAAGTAGCATGGTGTAACCGAGAGGCTTGTGTAGGTAGAAGTGTTTCTCAGTGTTCCTGGGATGTAACAGAATTGTATGCTACAGGTGTCTTAAAATACTTGCCCAGTTCTGTCTTAAATATAGCAATATTAACCCATGTTGCCTATCTGAGGAATATGCCCTGCTGTGCATGCGCAAATAACGCGGAGAGGTGGAGGTGAGTTATTTCCCTGCCCAGCAAAAGCTTGTTTTCTGTGGTGAAGACAATGTAATGGGACTTATAAGGGCTGGGGTTTGCTCCTATTTCGGCCAGCGATTCCTTCTTTGACCTCAGACAAGTTGTTCTCTGTGTTTCATTTCTCTATTAATAAGATGGCAGCAGTGATGCTTCCCCCTTCTGCTTGTCTGCTGTAGGTGGTGAGGTCTTAAGGTTAGTTGTTACCTAGTGTTTGCTCTGCAGCATCATGCTGAGCGTTCGCTCAGACAAGGCTGGGGGATTTAGGTGTCTGTGTGCTAGACACAAATAATAACAGGTCTATCTGCCACCTGCTGGGAATTACTGCTGTCCTGTTAACTTCACTTTTAAAGGCTGAAAAAATGTAATTTGTAGGAATATTCATGTGGGGTTTTGTTTTGTTCTTTGAAAAAAAAAAAAAAGAAAAAGGTTTTGAAAACAGCTCAACCGTTGCTTTCTCAAGTGCTTCCTCTCTTTCCCTCCATCTTTCTTCCCTCCCTGCTCTTGAGAAACTGACTCCAGGCTAAATGAGAGTGGAAAACAAGACGGAAGGGGAATATGCTTTACAAAGGAAAAGCAGCAGCAGCATGGAAAGTTTGGGGGTGTTCTGGGTTTTGTTTATGAACTGCTACTCTAAAATACACATATTTTATTGCATGCATTTGTAGTTTTGTGGCTACAAGCACCATCTCTGCACCCAGGATGACTTGCAGTTGCACAAAGCTTGTGTCATGATATGTCTAGGCCAAAAGCTACAGGGGAGAATGCATTCAGCCATGCCGCCTGCGTTGGTACCACTTAGCTGGGTACCTTTATCGTTGCGTTAGGACAGGATTGATGCATGTAGTTGGAGACTTGTGTTGTTTTTTTTTCCTGGGTGTTTTGTTGTTGTTTTGATGCAAGAAGCTAAGGGAAAAGATTGATGAACACACAGAGCTCTGCTAACGCGCAGCACTGAGAAGAATCCGCCTCTGGCTTGCTCAGAGTGGGCTGGAGGAACCTGCTACGTGTTTCTTGCTAGCACTTTTCCTGGGTCTGAGTGCTAAGCTGTTACCTGTGCAATTCAACAACCTTCATTTTCTCCAATATTAACTAATTTTAGTTCTGAGGAGCACAAGATTGTTCCTGAACAGTGAAATTACTTTAATGTACTAGAATGTGTTTTCTGGTCCTATATATTAACATTCCAGCATCTCCTGCCTTGCAAGATGAACTCTGCTTCTGCATGTTCTTGCCTGTGCGTGTGTGTGTTGGAATAAGGTGATTATATATAAAGCTGGTCTTAGGAGTTGTTGATTATAAACACGCAGAACTTTTTTGACTTCAGGCCTCAACACTACAAAAGAAGTCAGGTTTGGAGATGATTTGAGCAATGTAAATTCACCAAGGCAGATTTTACAGGTGGGGCTTTTAATTATTTGTAAACAAAAACAGGCTGTGTATCTCTGTTCAAGTATGCATCAAGAAGCAAAGATTCATCTGTGGTTGTGCAGTTGGTGATATTTAAATACCTGTGATTTTTGGTAACTAGAAAGTATTTTCTCGAGGCCAACAACATCTGGATTCCTCAATGAAAGACCAGGTCATGGCTCATTCAAGGTTTGCTGTTGTCTTGTCTAAGAAGTTGGTGGGTGTTAATTTTTCATATTTAGGGACAAGGAAGACTTACCAGGAGATATGTTTAATATTCTCCGTTCCTGTGATGTGAACAATGAGATTTATGGTTTGCAATTTAGATGCGGGATTATATCTATTCTCTGGCAATTCTATTCCTGTTAGAGCTGCACTAAACATTAGCCTTTTCCCTTCAAGTACTCGCACATGATCATAATGACATAAGTACTTGTTCTGTGTATGACATGGTCTGCTTCTGAACTGGCTTGGCTGGGAGAAAATTATGCTTTGCAAACACCAGAGAAATTGGACTCCAGGTTTACTTTTCTCCTGCATCTTGTGAACAAAACCAAACTCCACCTATTTTCCATCTACGCCGTGCTCCAGCGGAGCCATTAGCAACTTTTCCCAGAAAACAACTGCCACCTAAAATGGGTCCTGACTTGATGTTTCCCAACATGTCCTCAGCAGTGAATATAGCTATGACTTATAAAATGTTACGTTATAGGAAGTATTTTAGTTTTAAATGAATGGCAAAATAATACATCAAAATTATATGCTCTGATTGCTGCACTAAAATCACTCTCATTCACTTCAGCAGGAGATGGATAGAGCCTGTGTTTTTTGTCAGAGGATTATGAACTGATTTTAGCACTTTCCCAATCTTTGGATTCATGCAAAGACAGTACCATGGGATTGTTCTGTAACAGTGTAGATAGATTAATTGCCTTGGTTTCATTTCCTTTTGTTACTCCCTTCAATATCTCTTTGTTCTGAGCATCTCTTCTATCTATTCTTTTCAGAAGCCATTGTGTTGTCAAAAGAGACTTTTCACAGGACAGTGAGTCACCAAGACCTTGCAGTGATTATTTTGGTTTTCAAAAGCCTTCAGCGGTGTCCTCCCTGCCCGCCACCAAGCAGAGTAATCCAGTCCCTAATAAGACAGGAGTTGCTCTAAATTATCAGATTTCTCTCCTCCTGCTCCATTTTGGGTGATGTGTTTATGGAGAATCCTTCAACCTGCTCACCTCCCCAGAGCTCACCAGCGTGTTGTGAGCCTGCCAGGGGATGTATCGCTGCTCTGGAGGGGTCACGGATCCCTGACAAGTGGCTCCAAACAGACCTGGGAGGCTGGAACAGGATCTGGTACTGGGTGGCTGCCCTGACATCCATAAATGTAACGGGTGAAATCCCAGACCTGCCTAAAGTCAATGGGAATTTTGCCACCGACTTGAGCAGAGCCAGGATTTCACCCAATATATTTCCCAGCCTCCTGCCGCACGAGCGCGCGAAGTCAGATTCTCATCGCGGTCACACTGCGCCATGGTCTGGAAGCCATTTACTGAGTCTAGTGGAATTGCTCCTCGTTCTTGCTAATGAAATTCAGCGGGAAACCTTGCCTGCATTTTCATGGGTAGGAACCAGCTCTTGGCTGATCAGCGCGGCTCCCACTGCGCACATGGAGGGTGGATTTGGAGGCCATGGAGGTGGTTACTTCTTGGAGAATGCTCACGCCAGTGGGAATTTTTTAGGGGGTCTTATTTCTAACAACTTCTTTTGGAGCTTGCTACGTGCAGAGAGTAAGAATTTGGCCTTTACGACCAACCTTAACTCTTGCAGGGTATGTACATGTGTTACTGCCCTTTTTTTTTTTCCTATAGATAGGCTTGATCCAAAAAACTTGGATTCTGGAATTTGGATGCAGCTGTAAGTGAAGGATCTGGCTTGGGAGGGGGTGTTGATCCTGCCTGCTCCATGAGCAGCCATTAGCTGACTCTTTCCTCACCTCTTGGAGACGTTCACGATGGCCCATTTGTAGGGTCATTGTCCAGGTCTCCCTGTTGATTTCTTTCATAATATTGAAAATTCAGTTTAAAAAATTGTTACTTTGACCAAGAAACTAGAATCAAACTAAACCAACAAAAACAGGAAAGTTCACTCTGAATTTCTGGGATGAGAGCCAGTTCTCAGCCACATGTTGTAACTGTATTATTTATGTCCTTATTTATTGACTACATTGGCACCTAGAGTTCCCCCTCTCTGCCTGAGGCTCTGTTGCAGTACATGCGTGAAGCATTATAAGAGCGAGTCTCTTGCTGTGAAGACCATACAAGACACAACAAACGCACAAAAAAAATCCTACTGTAGATCCTATTTTATAGAACAGGATCTTGAGGCTTCTCTACTGCAAGGTTGCACACAGAGATAAGCAAGCAGAGGAAACCTGGGGTGTCCTCCTGCACGCCAGGTAGGGGCTTTAGAGACAGTTACAGCTGCAATAATACTCTCCATCTCCTCTCTTTTCATTAATAAATCTCTCTTCAGTTTTTCCCCTGTATCCTGCTCTCCATTGTCATAAGCAGTGCTACCTCTGGCGCAGTGGCCGAGAGGATTAAGGGAAGGGCAATGTCCCGTTCCGTGTTTCCCTTGGTTCAGTCATTGAGGGGAAAATGTTAGTATTATATAAAAATAGCGTCTGAAGTTGAAGCTAATTTCTTTCAGTCAGACTTCAAATGCATTGAAGAAGAAGAAAAAAAGAGGGACACCAGCTATTGTGCATTGCAGTTTGGAATCATATTTCCTATTGCTCGGGTACCTGTCATTTCTTTTTCCCCTGAGGCTTTCAATCTCTTTCAGATCAAACTAGTAAGGTATGAACTTGGGTTTCCCCTAATAGCGAAACACAATACTAAATTGGGAAGCTTCTTGAAAGGCTTGTAAGGGAAGTGCACAAACATCTGGTTGACATTTAATCTAGAAATGTCAGGCCTCAGCATTTCCAACCCAGGCTGACAGTTCCTTGGGTTGAACACCAAAACACACTTATTGAGAAAATATAGGGAAGAGGTAGATCAGAGACCAAATATTAAATTGGAAAAAGGTTGTTGTGTTGGTTTTTTTTTTTTTAAAAAAAAGTGAGTATAAGCTCTATCTGTAGAAACCCTTGTGCATTCTTGATTGTAATCAGCATACCATTAAAGGAAGGCAGTTTGCTGTGAAGAAAGCTGGGCTTAGGCTTTTTTGCGAAGGTAGGGATGACCTCCAGTAATACTTCTATCATTTGAATAAGTCAAACATTGCAGCAGCTGGCCAAACCACACTCTAGGGCTGAGCAGACAGCAGAAGGTCCTCAAATCCGGTCTGCTGCACTTAAGACGCTAGGCATCACAGCGCGCTCGTGTCCCATGAGGTGCCATGTTTGTTGCCCAGAGCACACCTGAGTTTTCAGTTTAGCAAAGGATTTATTGGGGGAGATGCAGAGCCTGAATTCCACTGTCTAAATCCAACCTGATGGTACTTTCCATCTCCCTAAATCCCAGTGCCTGGTGCTTCCTATCAACTGGTTGTGGACTTATTAAGGCACATGGCCAATATGGGACACTTTGCTCATCTTTTTTGGTGGGACTGAAGCGATTTATTTGCCCAGGTCCTGGAAAACCCAGTCTTAAATGCATATTTAAATCCCAGTTAAATTGATGACAATTAAATGTATGCCTAGAAAATGGACTGCTTGCTTGCTTTTGAGACCTGGCATGGATTGAGGATGTCAGGTTTCAGGTCTGATTGAAAAGTTCAGCAAGAGTTTCTCAGTCTTAGAAAAGGACAGTTTTCTTTCCTCAAAAATTAAAATAAAAATAAGAAACAACCCTTTTCTAGGAAAATACTGGGTTTGGCAGAGGTGAATTTTTTTAAAAAGAACAATTTTTTTTTTACATTATCTACTCTCTTGAGTGCATTCTTCTAGTTTTTACTTTCTTTATACCCCTCAGTGTCTTTAATTCCTTCCAATCTACTTCACCTCCAGGAAAAAATGAGCAGATGTTCACATGCTTTTCCAGATGAGGTTCCACCATCTGCCTGACATAACCAGATTTGTGTTACTTTACTCTCTGACCTCACATTCTCTTGGCTCTGTCAGCCCCTGCTGCCACAGAGCAGAGACGCTTCTCGTGCTGCAGGCAGGGATGCCTCACTCGGGGTCCTGATCTGATTTTGATTCTTCACTACATAAGTCAAGTCAGTCACCCCGGTGTGCTGTGTCTAGCAACAACCAGCAACAGATCTTCTCTTCCACTGCCCATTCACCTTCCTTTAGAAGGTCTTTCTGCTTAACGGTGTGCCCTGGTCCTGAGTGAACTAAATCAATGTGTAGTTTTCTTCTGCCCGCATCAATGATGCGTGTTTCAAACGACATCCCAGGGCATAGTGTTGTGGTACTTATATCCAGCCATGGTAAAAACAGCAGATAGGCTGATTTTTTTTGGAAGTAAAGATACAGGACCTGGTCTGGTTTTTATTGGAATCTGATCAAGTTCCCACTTCAGCAAAACTCATGACTTGCACGTGGCTCGCAGCATTTCATTTGCACTAGTGAATGCACTGGGCTAAAACAAAGGTCATTAGAAAATGTACCCAAAAGGTCAAGACCTGTTTAAATACACATTAAGGGATGTAATGTTTGAGGGAAGTGTAGTTAAACTGAGCAAATCTGATAGGAGACCCTGTCACCATAGCTTTTAAAGGATGCCTTGGACTTTCTGAGCCTTTGTTTACTGTTGGCTGATCAATAAATGGGGTTGGTTTTGCTCTAGCAGAAATGGTGGGGTGGAGAGAGGAATGGAGAGGGAATAGAAACAGTTTGTTCCAGGAAACAGTTTCATGTAAGCTCAGCTTGTAAGAATCACAAATTGAAAAGTTCACATGACTGGAAGGCAAAATCTCCTGGCTGCACACCAACTAGGGAAATGAACAGTGTTTGCTGGAGGAGCTTAACCCCATTTGGGGACGGGAGGAGTGGCTGTTGAGGAGATAAGTGTGTACTCTCTGCACCCCACTGAGCGTGTTTCTACTTTTCTGAACCCACATTGCTGCCTCTCCTCCTCTTGAGGAGGCTGGATCTGTTGACGATGATCCCAAAGGGCACTGTTTTTACTGTCATTTGGGGCCACGCGGAGGCTTTTCATAAAGGGTTGCTCAAGCACAGGCCATCAACATCTTGTTTGGTTGCTTGAGCATGACCCTTTCCAGGTGGTACCGAAAACCATGAGCTATGCAGGGCTGGGAGCTGTGGGAGGGGCCCCACTGTCAGCTGGTGCCATTGTGGTCCCATAGTGCTCCTGCACACCTGAGACAGGGCTGAGCAAAACATCAGGATGACATTTTGAGGTCTGCCCAAAGATGGACCTTTCCCTGGTCATGAATCATCCCTTCCTGCACAAGGCAAGAGGGGATGCTTCAGCGAGGAGAAGAAAAGGCTGAAAGGGCTGGAGAACAGAGGGGCTGTTCTGTCTCCTCATCCCCTGAAGGGTGTATCATTTAATTAGATACAAAGGCTGTTAAAATCAAAAGATTAAATTGGAGAGCTGCTTGATGTATAATGGCCTCCAGCAAAGAGGAGGGGGAAAGAAATTCTGCAAAATGTTCAGTTTTAGTTTATATCTTTCAATCTTTGGTCAGACAGGAAAGAAAGAAACTGTAACTAACTTCCCAGGTAAAATTCAGTTTGTGTTTAAAACGTTCACTTTTGGGTTTTGTTTTCATTAAACTCCCAAATTATTGGTTTTAGTCAAACCTCCAAAATGAAAAGGAATTAGAAGCTGGTTACAGAACACTGAAGAAAATGTTTTGTTGTTGGCTGTTTTTCTTTGTATCATCAATAACACATTAAAAAGAATTCCCCAAAGAGATTTTTTATATACATAGAGAAAAGTAGATGGATACATCTCCTTTTAACTTCCACGCAAAACAATTGTAACTTTCCAACCAGTGATACTCCAGCTATAGGACTGGAAGCATTTTATTGTGCTGAGCTCCATGCGTGTGTTAATACAGGACTCAGCCTGATGAGTCCAACCTGAAGAAGTCATATAGACCCAGGTTTAAGTCTATTTTCAGACTTTGGATGTATTTTGATGGGGAGTTGGGTTAAGTCCCAGCTCCAAGCGATGTCTGCCACACGGAAGTATTTGGAGGTGCTTGTTGGGGAATGTAGAGCTGAACCATGGCTCGAAACTGAGGAGTGCTGCTACCTGTGGAGCATGTTTGGAAATCCAGGGGTTTGCTTGAGTAAGATTATCTATTTTCTAGATTAAAAGGACAACCAGGTTTGGAAAGAATTGATTTCCTACCCGCCCTTTGTGACACTGAAAATATCTTCCTGAATGACTGAATTCAAGAGTTCAATGTTAGACATGTGGGGGTTTTATGGTCTTGGCCCAGATCACTTGTATAAAGAAACCGAAGGGCGGGTGTCCTGGGTCAGTGCCAAAAGGTAGAGCTAGACAAGAGGTCAAGATGTTACAAGAAGTTGGTGTGTCAGCGCTTGATATAGCTACAGCAGACAAAGCCTCTGGATATGTGCTTGTCCCATGCAAACCTGCTCCTCTTTCCCCGTGTGTCCCTGTGAATTGTCAGTTGTCACTGAATATGGGAAATGCAACTTCTTTAGCACCTGGAAACCCAATCCTTGCACTCCCGCATATATCCAGCTTTGCCGTATGCTAAGTGGAATACATTATCAGGTACTTTTTCTCTTTTTCAGCTATATACTGGTGATGTACAGGTACATCCAGAGAAAGTGGGGTTTTTTTTGGGGGGGGGGAGGGGGAGGGTGGGGGATGGTACAGGTTTTCTTGATTTGTGAATCCTTTGAGATGCACAGGCTAGAGGTAGAGGTGCTTTTGGAAATACTGCCTAGGCCATCCTATTGCTGGATGGTCTAGATAGACTTGCTTTCTCAGTCCTTTTTGTGGACTCCATAGCTGAAGTTTGTATGTTCCTTGGCTGAAAAGCTGCTGCTGTAGAGCAATGATATGTGATGGTAACCTGTGGGGCATGAGAAAGGTGTCCTCCAGGAGTCTGCCTTCTTGAGCACGCAGCGGTTCAGAAAATTGTTTGCCTAAATGACTTTGAGATAGACAGTGAATATTGTTAATGCTACTGCAAGAATGTGCTCAAGCTTTTTTTTTTTGATCCCGAAATCAGTGTGGAGCTGGAAAAGCACTACTGCTTATGTCATGCTTGCTTGAGGCTTAAATAATTGGAGGTGGCTTGCAGCAGAGTTAGCAAAAACATAAAGAATGAAGAATTAGACCTCTATGGCTAAGCTGTTTGAGCTAGGCTGGGACTGGATATGGCACTTAGGTCTGTTCTCTTCAATGCACAGATAGTGTTGCGTTGTGGAAGAGCCTCCACGTGTTTTCACACTTGCATGTAAAATTTCCACCCCTTTTGCAACGATTAGGCTCATGCTGTTTGACAACATGCGCACACGCAAAATCACCACATACTGTGCGAAACGGATTGGGGGACGCTGTTTGTGTCTGGTGGAACATATTTAATCATTTTCCCAAAGATATCCCCCTGATGTGAATGGTAACAGGATGTTTATAACAGAGATAAGGCTGGGATGAAATCCTATCCCTCTCTGGGAGCTAATAAAAGCAAAGATTTGGAATTAAGTATCACTTTCTCTGAGCTGCACACCAATGAGGAAATGGGGTCAGAAGGGCAAGCTGCAACATTGTAGGCACTTTATCTAAAACATAAACATTACTAGAGTGCATTCTGACCAAATTAACTCTCTCAGATCTGCCATGTTAGCATTCCTGTAGTACTTAAGCCTGCCAGCTTTACTGCTTCTCTGACTGAGGGTTGAACTCCAAGTTGGGGTTGACACTTGCGAACAGGACTCTTAGTGGGGAGGGTCTGTTGAACCCTTCTGCAATTAAACATCTTCTGAAGAAATGCTGATGTGATTGCAAAAAAAGAAAGGAAAAAAAAAGAGGGTTGGGGGGTGGAGTCAGAGAAATATGATCCACTCTGCTCAACGCACAAACCCCTGAAAAACAGAGTTTTCTTCACACAAGCAGTAAAAACAGGAGTATTTACTCCGCCGCTGTTCACTGTAAAGCACTTGGATCAGAGAGGCTGGGCTTGAAATTCCAGCCTCCTCCATGTCCGAAGTGAGCCTTTTGATATCAGACTGGGTGGTTTAGCCCAGTGTGATGTCAAAAGCTTCCTAAAATCAGGACGCAACTTTGGGGTGGGAGCAGTTTGTCAAGGCTGTCGGGCAGCTCTGTGAAGTCAAAATCATCTATGTTTCTTAAAAGGTGTCACGCTATTCCTGTAATAGCTGCTCGCAGATGCTCAAATCAAAAGCAAGACCCCATTGTGCCAGGCAGTACCCAAATGTCTCATCGCAAAGCACAAAAAAGACGGGAAGCACACACTATCTCCATACGTGCCACAAGGGATCGGTGGAGCTGATGCTATCTCCACTGTGAAAATAGAGGAGCAAAGGCCAGGAGAGAGAAGGAGGAATGTAATATTAAAATTAGCACCTCCCAAAGATCAGACAAGTGCTCGGGAGCTAAATTATTTCCTTGCGGTGGGGAGGGAGCAGAGGAGAGCAGAAAGTGCTCTACACCTTTCCGTGGAGCAGATGGCTCCCCACAATAGTTATGGACCTTGGCCAGGAGGGATGGGCAGGGGTCAGCTCCAGGGCTCCTTCCAGGCCTGGCTGCAGCTGGTCAAGTTTGAAGACTGTTCCAACTGAAATGCTGCCCTGTTTTTTGTTTTTGTTTTTAAAGTTTTCCTTCTGATTCAGGATAAAAAAGGAGTATTTTCAAAACGTGCTAGGCAAGAAATTTTCTGTACCTTTTACAAAAATCAAGCCATGCTAGCTTGCTTAGGGACTGCTTAGGTTTGGGGCTTTTTCGAAGGAACAGATCCTCAAAGTGTCCTAAAATCCCTCCGTGGTATTGGCTACTTTGCTACATCCAATTTTGCAAAATCCTGTGGTTGCTCCAAATCTCAGGTCTTCCTGGGATCCCTGGGAGTGTCACAGCAGGAAGGTTCATAGGGCTGGGATTGATACCTCCAGGACAGCATGTGCACAGTGAGGATGCCCTGGAGGTATACAACTGAGGAAACATGGCAATTCCCTCAATCCAGCAGGGTTGTCTAAAGTGGGTTTTCCCAGAACCTGTCCTGGGTATCAGAAGAAGGATATCGGCTGGAAATTCTTTCTGTAAAATGTCTTTGTTTTGATAGAATAAGGTCGTGTGATGATAAAAGTATTCTTCTATTACTATTCTTTAATGTCCAACCACCTCAGTTCTCGCAGAACCAAGAGCTGCAATGATCCAGAGCTGAGTTGCCCAGAGTCCCACGGGCAACCTAGACTCAAAGTCCTAGTCCCTGCTTTTAAGACACCAAAATTACCTTTTTCCCCATCTCCTTCCTGAGAAACCCCTTGAGTTTGTAAACTGTCTGGTTGGGGCTTTTTTAACACAGTCACTTGAATTCTTATTGTAATTCCTTATCTATGGCAAAGAGCAATGTCAATACCTAGAGTAAAATCTCAGCTCTTCTGGGAACAGTTAGTCCGTTTTAGTTTGTGGTAGTTTATGCCATAGATAGGATAGCTATCTCAGGAGGCTTTACACAGCGGTGGGTCAAAATGAGCCATCCCTGTGTCAACTGATATCCATCAAAGTCCTCTAGAGGACTTCGCTGCTGCAGCATTCCCTGGAAAGGCACCGACATGCCATCGCAAGTTGCAGTGACAGGAACTGAGGCAGCAGTCACCTTAATCTTAACTCTGCAATGCTGGGAATTAGAGGGGAGCGTTGTCTTCAGTGTGAGCTGCCAGTTTATTCCTTTCCCCATTTTGTTTCCCAGTGGACCAGCTTGGACCAGCTTCCAGCTGGATCCCAGCGCTTTGGAAAGGGGAGGAGACCGAAGGCTATGATTTGCTAGAAATCATAAGTATGGGGGAAGGGGAGTGGGGTAAAAAGAGCTGGAAGTAGTTCTTCGGGTAGCATAAAGCCACGTTGCTGTCTGGAGATGGTGCTGAGCACCTCGCAGTGTAGGACCAATGTAAAACCATCCATTTCCTCCTGTTGTTCTCTCTGGTCTGGCATCAGTCACTCTGAAGCTGAGTGAGTTAGGTCGGTTCACACTGGCCTTTTGATTTTATTTTTTTTTTTCCAAGAGCACAAGAAGTTCCTAAGGTTTAAAATCGTGCCGTGAAACTACAAAGCTTCTTGGGCTTGTCATGAGCTGTGCAACAGAGCTGTTAGTATTCAGGAGGAATCGCAAGCAGTGTGTTAATCCCCAGCACTCACAGGGATCTTGTTAGGTGAGATCTGCTCCCCTTCCAACACGTTCCTTTCAGTTTTCTTTTCAAACCACAATCAAAACTCTCCTGTATTTTGTTTGAGATTTAAAACAGCCAGTGGTTCATTGATTTCACATAAAGGGCTTCTGTGCAGGGGCTTGTACATCCGTTAAACTACTTGGGGCAGGTCACCCCTTCCTGAGCTAAAGCCCCCAGGAGGACGCTATGGGCTTTCCATTCCAGCCATCCTATGAGGGGAGCAAAGCAGTGCTCATGCTTCCAACTGTGCTGGGGCTTTGGAGTCTCACTGGGGAGCTGAGTGAGGCTGCTCAGATGGGGAGAGCCAGCTAGGCTGGAGCAAAAGCCTCTACCACTTTAGCCCTGTGGCTGGGGCAGGGACCTGGACTCCTAGCCATGTGCCCATGGAAGTGGCCACCTGCTGCCAGTGGTTCCTCAGGCCATGGCATATCTGGTGTGTCCTGGACTGAGTATAATATGGGGCAGTCAACGTGAATCTGGGGAATGCAGTCTTGTGTAACATCAGTCGTCTTTGTTAAAGTATCTAATATTTTGCACCCCACTCCCGCCCGCCCCCTTCTTGAGGGAAGATTGAAAAAAAAAAAAAAAAAANTAACTTCCCAGCTCGCCTGGAAGGTGTGTGCAGAGTGAGGTCCCTGTGCCCTTGTCTCTCTGCTCCCTGTCTTCACTCTGCCCTGAGCAGCTCACTTTCCCTATTTGGACCCATGTGGCTTTGAGGTAGCACAGCATAGTCATGCCGGGCTGGGGTCTGCAGCACCCTTCCCTCTCTACCACCTCAGAGTAGCTGTCAAAAAGTTGTTTTGGAGCTTGGCAGTGCTTTGAGCAGGAAACCAAGCTCTGCCTCTAAAATAATCAGTAGAGTATCCTGATGAATCTGTCTGGTGCTGCTATATTTGGGTTTCTGTTCCTCATGGTTGCATAGAAAGGTTTAAAAACATGCACTGTAGAGACCAACAAAACATAAATCTATCTTATTTAAAAATTGCAACCGGTAAGCCAATCTCATCCTTCAGTGGCTGAGCAAGAATTTTAGAACGCATCGTTCTGGCAAAAATAAGTACCTCATTATAGCTTCAGTAGATAAGTTTATATCAGCTTATCCCAAATGGCTAAGTTCCCACATGGGTCTGCAAAAACTACCTTAATTTAAAAAATAATTAAATAATTAAAAACATCATGTAAACAACATAGTTTTATCGAACTGGGGTGTGTTGCATGACAAGTTTTCCACCCCAACCACCTTTTTCCAACAACAGCGGAGCATTTCAGTTTGAGTATGACTTGCAGATATTTTTCTCTCCTCTTGAGCTGCATTCGTAAAAAAAGTTAGTTTATGTGGGTGGAAATTGTGTGTGGAACCCTCTCATTCTAAACAGTGTTGGAAATGACTCCATATTTATTAATTTAAAACTGTAATAGGTACCATGGATTTTGTGGAAATTGTTAAAACTCAGCTGGTTTTGCGGTGTGAAACCAGCTGAGAGATCAGGCCTGAAGGTCACACTTTATCAAAAGAGTTAAAGGCTCAGGTGGAAGGAGCATAAAATAAAGGTAACCAGGGTTAGTGGCAGCTGGGACCCACTTTCTTGTCACTTCTACAAGAATTACCAAGTAACGTGTGCCAAGTGTAGTTATACTTGACCTAGAGTCTGGTTTATCCCAATCCCTTTGGGGCATTTTCTCTGCAATAATTAAGTCCCCATTAGGCAAGAGAATCAGGTTTGGCTACGTGCTAATTTCTACACAACAGTTGTTAAGTCGGAGAGGTCTCTCCTTAGACATGGTGTGCACCCACGGTATCATACAGCTACTTGGCAACACTGGCTGGCAGTAGCAGGAGTGTCCACCCAGCAGTCAGGTGACTTTCACCCGTATTTATTTAGCTTCTGAGGAGCCTGAGAGCACCACAATGGTTGTGGAAACTCCTCGGGGTATTTCCTGGTTTGGTTATTTAGCTTGAAGATGCACAGCTTTCCCAGAATGTAATGAGACTGGATTGATGCAACTTGAAGAACTTGACCGTATGCTCGTTGGAGGCCATGATACTATTTCTCATGTTCAGCATCATGTGTATCCCCCTCCTCTGGAGGGGAGGTGGTTGCTGTAGAGTGGTGAGGAGAACGAGGTCTGGGCTTGATTCTCACTTCTGCCGTTGGCTTCCTGTGCAGTTTCCTTGGTTGTCAGAGGTCACGTTCCCTGGCAGGGTGTGAGGACAGACATCCAGATGCTCAGCCCTCTACTGTTGGCTTCCTTTGCCTTTGGCTCTTCTGGTGCAAGAAGAGACCTCTCATCCATAGGTGCCTTTTAGTTGTATGTACAGGAGAGTGTTTAAGATTAGAACTCTCTGGGTTTCTGTTTTCATCCAGCACACAAGAGATCTAAATGTAGCAGAGAAATTTGGGTCCTGCTAGTAACGGCAGCAGTAATGGTAACGTGGGAATTGAGACCCACCTTCTCGGTGATAGGTTACCACTCCCTTGGAGCTCCTTTTCCTGAATTATTTCCAATTATTTTGACTAGGAAAAAGCCATTAACGCATATATATGCTGTAGTTTTGGATCCATTGCTTTTCTCTCTGCCTAAATGCACGTTAATTTAAAAGTTCAATGTGGGTATGTTGAGCCAAACCCCTGACTTGCGCTCCTGCTGAACGTGCTATAAACGTTTCCCTAATACTCTCCAAGGTGCTCTTTCTATCTGGATTTCGGAGCAGGTAAACTTCCCAGAAAATACTGTAGTCGATGAGGTTTTACATCACAGGGTCCCTCTCGCACTCCTTTCCTGTGCTCTTTTTTCCTTTTGAAGTGGAAACTGTATTCATTTTCAAAATAGATATGTGCAGTCAGCAATGACGAAAATGAAGGTAACTGTCAAAAATTCTGCCAGAAGGGATTTCTCCACTTTAATTTCTGCTTACATTATTAAGACAAGTAAATTATCTTTTCATGGAATGTTTCCTTTTTTTCTGGAAACACTACTGATAAATGATGTAATATTTGAGGCCCTTCTCCACAGCTGTTGGAAGCCCAAAATTTCTATTCCCTGCACCACAAGAGATACGGATGCCAAGTAAAACCTTAACCTGACTTTCGTGATTAAATGTGATGGTATCGCAGAGGGAAATAAGGAATTTACAAATATTATTCTGAAAGTAATGGATTGATTGAGCTCTTTTTTTTTTTCTTTTCCCCTCGGTATTTTTAGGAGCTTGCCGTTGTTGTTACAGGGATTAGGAAAAAGCCAAGCAGAGTTCTGAAATAGTAGCTGAGAGGGGCTTTCTGTAGCTATGACCCGAAATACTACTTTAAAACAACCTTGACACAAACAAGCTATAGCTGCTGCGTCAAAGCCGAAAGCTACTATTTTTATCACTTGAATTTTAACCTGTTCTCAGGAAGGGATTTCTTTCTGTCTTGCTTTCAAATTATCACTTTCAAAACTTAGGGGATTTTTTTTTTTTGGTATAATTCAGGACGATGGAGTAGCCCAGGGGCAGAAAAATCTCATACTGACAGGATAGTATGGGACCTTTTTGTGCAAAAGGATTCCTTCCCTTCTGGTGTTGTCCGTCTCCCCCCCCAGCTTTCCACTGAAACTTGAATAGCAGAGGCCACTTTTTCTCTGTATCTTAAATAATTTAGGTCAGTTGTTGACATTTTAGCACAAGTAGCTTATCTTAGAGGTAAGAACTGCTTAACCCACTGCAAGGAGGAATGGATACCTTTCCCCCCACCCCAACATAAACAGTCCCTGGAGTTTCCAAACACTGTTTGGGAAGTTCTCTTGACATCTGACACTGTGCAATTTACTACCCTTGTCAGGTGAATAGGTTCATCCCCGGTGACCAGCGCCGGTCCCTGTTGTGCTGGTGATGGGTGTCTTACTGCCTCTGAACAGCACCTACTCCTGCTGCTTCCCTCCCTCCTTCCCTGGACAGAAGCACAGACTGCCTGGGCTGCGGGGGAGTCATCTCTGCCCTGCTCGAGGGCCTTGCCCTTCTGCTTCAAAGATGAGGAGAAAAATGATGCCGTTTAATCATTGTAATTGGTTGGAGCCTCCTTGTTTGCCGCTCTTGTATCTAGATAAGCAACCTTTGAGGGGAAAGCTGATTTGTAAACCCATAGCACTTTAAGCCTAGGAGGCTGTTATGGCCACAGAGCAATTAATAGGTGTGGGATTGCCTAATAAGTCTCATATTGACATGAAGAGAGAGTCAACCTGTCTCTGGCAGTTTTTCACACTGAGAACATGCAGCATGCTGACTTCAGCATCCCATCACTGGAGCCCCGCCTGCTAAATATGAGCTATATATTATCAAAGGGGAACTGGCGGGGCAGGGAATTTTAGACCAGGGCTAAAGTGCATAAATAGTGTGAATTTGAGACAGGGATCCAAGTGACCTGTACCTGGTCGTTGGTTAATCTTTACCGTTGCTCTTCTTTGAATCTGTTCCTCTGAGCAATGCTTATTTTAAACGTGGATATTAAACTTGAGGGAGTGGGAAGGTTATACAGAAGGAATCACTGAATTCTAGAGGTTCAGAGCTAGATAAGTTTTTTCAGGTTAACTAACAAATCACCTCAAATAGGAAGATAAATAAGTATTATTTTTCTCTGGTATATACACAAAAGATCTTCAGGTTCTAACCCAAATACACTGGTAGGGCATATGAATGAGAAATTTTCACAACAAAGATTTTTTTTTTTAACTTCTTACACTTTTGGCTAATATCCACAACCTTCATCCCACTCCTGGCCAGATGCGGTTACTAAATTGCTATATGCAAATGCCGCAACAAACCCCAAACAACAAAGACCATCTTGAAACCATTGCAAGAAGGAAGAGGAGAGGTCTGAGTTCAGACAATGACGCTGTTTGGTGCAGGCAGAAGGATGAGAGCGTTTGGAAATTGGGAAGCCTTGCAAGGCTTCCCAGACATGTCAGAGGTGGGCAGCTGCTCCATCCAACTTGATTTTTAGCGTTGATGAGACGCCTGCAAGGAAAACCAGTTAACTAGTTTGTGTGTGCATATACTGTGCACAGCAAAGAGGAAGAAATGTGGAGGTGACTGACTTCTTGTAGGAGCTCCAGAAGACTTGGAGTAGGCAGAAGTGCTTTGTTAAAACATTGCAATGATATGGTACAATGTGTGTGGGTTTTGCTCTGCAGGTTAGTACAAATAGGAGAGGAACCGCTCAGTTATTCAAAACTTACCCAGGCATTTCCAAAGTACTTGGTTATCCAAACACTAGTTTTTAGGAAGAAAATGCAGTTTATGTCGGTGCAGGGAGAAGGAGGGGACAGGTTTATTATTGTGATCAGCCTCTCTGAAAATACCCAAATCTCACCCCTGGCATTCAAGATCTCACTCAAAAAAAAAAAAAAACCCACCAAAAAAACCCCACGCTGCATGAGTTCAAAAACAAATACCAGACTTCTACAAGGCACCGGACCATTAAGACCCTTGTGCCTTGTGAAGCAGTGTCCTCCAAAATACGTGGTCCTGTGTGAAACAAGATGTGTGAACTCAGGATGAATTAAAGGCCAGCTTCTCCACAGGCAAAATAAGAGCAGCTATAACCATGTATGTGATTCATTGCACTGAGGGAGCCCGACTTAAATTTGGGTTTGGACATGTCCAGTGTAACTTCCTGGTGTGACAGTGCTCCCCAAGAAAACTTTACGCATTCTAGGTGGAGTTGCTGATTTCAGTGCATGAAGTCAAGCGATGTTTAGCAACGGGCTTTGAGAGCAGGATCGCTTCTGTCAGATCCTGAAGACATTACCTAACCATCTGCTTTCTAAATTCCTGGGAACTGCCCAGCTAAGGACTAATGGAGCCAACCAGACACATGCACACACCGAAAATGAGTTTTGCTAAACACCTGGGGCCAACACCTCAGCTGATGTAAATGGGCAGCAATGACACTAAAGTAATTTATAGCAGCTGAAGATCTGGCCCAGGAAGGCTATTATTTTTCTATTTAGAGCAGTGTTAGCAATTTGCAAGAGTTTGTTATTAGGAACGGGCCAAATATTTCAGAGGAAATTATGGAGTAATAACAACCACAGAACCTAAATTAGTTGTTTTTAAGTTATAAGAGCATAAAATAATAGCATCTGACACCACTAACCACTATTCTTTTTTGCACTCCTTAAAACTTCAGATGCACTTTGCCAAACCAATTGTTTCCAAATTCTGTCAAAAATATTGTCCTTGGGCAGAAAGCTTGGATGCTAAATTTCAACCCAGAATGATTTTTATGGCTGAGTGACAGAAACCTTGAAAAGGGGATTTATAATGAATACAACCTTAACTACTGTGGCGTGAACAGTGCTGCAATTCTCATTAGCTGAACTTTTTTTCCCTTTTTTCTCAGAATTTCAGAGGGTGGGGCTGGCTATAGGAAGTAGTCGACTTGTGTGTACGCTTCTGTCATGGCAGGAAAGGAACTCAGCAGCTTCATTTCCCCTTTCATCTCTGGACATCTGTCTGGGTTCAAAGATTGTTGTGGGTCTGAAGCAATAGGATTTCAATACGGTTTTTCATGTCGTGGCCATGAGCGTGGGCAGGCAGCGTGACTGTGGTGTATGAGCTGAGATGTTTCGGCACCAGGAGTTGACTCCTGTCCTCCTTTTTAATGAGGCTTATTCACTGGGGGATGGTGGAAAGGCTTGGAACCTGAAATCAAGCCTTAGTAAGTGAGGAGGCAAAAGGACCAGAAAGCAGAGGATGTGCCAGGTTCATGTCATGCTCAGCTTTACTGTTAAACTCAAGACTTCAGGTTGTGGGAAACGGAGAGAGATTCCCTTTGTATATGTTAAACACCAGGTGTGCAGGGTTGGGCAGTGGGAGTGGAGACCTGGCTTGGAGGACTTTTTTCTGTGTATTTGGACTTTGTTTCCCATGAGCAGTGAGTGCAGTCGTGGAGCTCTTGCAAGAGGTGGTGCGAGTGCATCCTCCATTTTGAGGTATTTTCTCAGCATGGCACAAGATTCAAGGGAAAAAGGAAAACCTTTAAAACTAGTTTGTTATAGAAACAGAAAGTCTTCATGGCTGCACGTAGCCCTGAAGCAGGACTGTGACCCTTCCTTGAAGTTCCCAATGTAAATATTGTCTTAAGTATAAAACTTAAAAGCTCTCAGGTTGGGACATAACCATGGTGGTGAAAACCACATGGAAACAAAAAGCCCTAAAATAAGAAATTAGTTACATAGTCCACTGGGTCTCCCCAGCACGGTCTCCTGGGGCTGGAAGATGGCACATGTGGTGAGTAATGTCATAATCATCCAAGAGTAGAAAACAAACCCAAGTAAAATGTCTTAGAAGTCTTTCATCTCTACTTTCCCAAGCCACAAATGGCGAAATCTTCACATGGTTTGCTCAGATTGCTTTTGAAAGATGAGAACTTCCGTCCTTGATGGGAGAGGCAGAATGGGACTGAAATTGCCCTGTTAATGAAGAAACTATTAATAATAACTGACTCTGCTAGAAGCTATTCTCATGGTACCTACTCTTGGTGCCCTTGGTAGGTAAGGGGAAGACTTTGATGAACCTACAAGGTCTCTCCTGTCCGACTTTAAAACGGTTCAAATTCATTCAAGATGAGGAGAAAAGGTTCCCCCAGTTGAATGGCCCAGTTCACAGCTTCATTGCGCATGTACTTTGCAGCAGATGGTTTGAAACGTTTTGTCTGGCTGCTGGCACACTGCCTTTCAGGAACAATCTTTATTCTGGATTTTTTTTTTGTAAAAAGAAAATACCTTTCTGGTGATTAATTTAAATTAAAAAAAATCTGAGGATCTTAACTGTTACCTGGATGTGGAGGATGTGTGTTGTGTTTGAAGTGAAGACTCTGAGTTGAGTGCAGTGAGGTGTCACCGCCCAGCCCTTGATACCTAAAGCCATTAGAAATATCGAAGTAACAGGAGACTCGGGCTGGGACGCATTTCAGCAGCCCGCTGTAGGTTGTGCATACTCTGCTGCCATCTGGCTAGCGTTGAGCCCTTCCACCCTACCTTGGCAGTACAACGAGGAAGCTTTCCTTACCCTCTATTTGGCGGGTGGCTGGGATATCTCTTCATGTAGTTATATGCAAATGCTTGCAAATATTACCTCTCTGCCACACTCTCCCGTAACTCAGTACATCACTGATGTATTCAGTTCAGGAGCTGTGATTTATTTTTTTAAATTTTATTTTTTTCAGCTGGAAATAGGCATTTAACACATGGGTGCACCCCTTAGTTTTCAGCAATTTTCTGTCTTCAGGGCCTGACCTGCCATTTGGGGGCTTATGCATGTGATCTCTTCTTGACTGTTAATGAGGGCAGCTTAAGAGAAGACACCTGCCAGCATAAAGGTGTCAGGTACATGCGCTTTGTCTGGCCTCTTCTTTTGGACCTCCTTTTCCACCCGCCCCGTGTTTGTGTAATCCAAAGCAAAGGCTGCACCAAGCCAATGCAGGGCAAGGGGAAGAGAATAAACAGTCATGTTTGTTTTCCATCCTCTTACTGTCAGATACAAAGAACAACTTCAAAGCAATACATAACTAAGTTAGGTGATACACCAACAATAATTAAAACGCCCCTGCAGGAAGTCATGTCACTGAAAAAACAACTGCTTCAGAAAGCAATAACATTTTCCTGCCAAAGGCATGTGAAACTACTGTATCTGGGCTGTGACTCAAGGAAAAAAAAAAAAAAGAAAATTGGTACTTGCTTTAATCCATCCCTATTCGGGACAATTGAACTTAATTCTGAGACTGTGCTGGTCACAGTGGGGCAAAGTTAAAGCGCAGCCTGGCTATGTCAGAGTGCCTGAATGCCTTTAAACCATCTCAGAGCAGAGGGGGCTTACGCAAGGGAGGAGAAAACGCTGTTGGAGGTGATCTCCATGGGAGAGCCGTGTGTGGGCAGAGCGCAGCCTTTGTAACTCCATCGCACTCTGCGGTTTTATTGAATCTGCTGTCACTTACCTCCTGGTAAGAAGAAAACTGGGACACCACACTGCTGAAATGCATGGAAAAACTTGGGGTCAGCAGAAGGATGGTGTCACCCCATCGTTCCTCGCTGAGCACAGAGGAGGATAATGGTGAGGTGCCATTATGGTACCGCTGAGTGTTTGCGTCACGAATCAGTGACGTTCAGGTAGAAAATGCAGCTAGTTGCCCACTGTGAAGCACTGTATTGGCGATGATTTGCGCAGAGACAAAGGCATCCCCATCGGTGCCAACACTTGTCATTTCAGCATGGTACCAACTTGCTCGTGTCTTTACTACAAGCAAGACCTAAAGCCAACAAAAAGACCTTACCTGGATGTGGATCAAACTTGTGTGCGTTTCTCTTAGCTAGAAGAAATGGAACTTTTGTAACTGTTGTGGGGTTTGTTACTACTAAAAACCATCTGCACCGCCTGCTTTGTGGCCTGTAGAGCTGCCGTCCTCTGCAGATGCTGTAAATGTCAGTGCTCTCCTCAGTGCTGTCTTTTCTTCTTTTTTTTTTTATAGTCAGGGTTGGAAAAGATTAATGTTGCTGAATGATTATTAAGCTGATTTTGGAAGACTTTAAAGTCAAGTTACACTCCTTTATTTAGAGATTAGTAATTCTAAAGTGGAAGGAAATTGTTGAAGAGATCTACCTGTAAAAGAAAAAGAAAAAGCAGTTGCTGCTGTTTGCTAACTTATAAAAGTAGCTTAAAGCATAGACTTTTTTGTTTTTTTTTAAAAAAAGAAACCAAAAACCCCAAAAAAACCTGAATGCATGTCACTCTGAAGAGAGGAGTTATTCAGAGCTTGAGCAGTAAGTCCCAACAATGAAGTTAAGTTACAGACAAAAACCATGTTTTATCAATCAACTGCTACTTTTAAGTTTGACAGCTTTTGTAAGCAGGAAAATGTCAATTACATAAGATATTTGAACCTGTGGAAATAGCCCATGGAAACACAAAATGTCTGTTCACACATCAAAATGATCCAGACTTGAAGGAAGTTAAAAAACCAGAATGCACTAAGGAATTATCTGACGGAAAAATGGAAACTTTGTTATGAATTTTCAAGAAATATTGGCTAATTAATTTCTTTGGGTTTATAAGGTTATTTAGGATTGGAGAAAATGAGGTAACTTCCCTATTTTTCCTGATGTATAACAGCTATGGAAACACTTTGAAACAAGTGTCCCATCATTATGAATTCATTTGGTTATCCTTTTAATAACAATGATCGTACTCAGGCATTTTATATGAATGTTACATCCCATCTCTTTCAGGTGCTGCTTGGTCACTTCACTGAGGGCTTGTCAGCTGGGTCTTATTAAATTCCCATTTAGGAAGGAAGAGCTAAATACCCAGTAACAAAATTGAAAGCGGAAAAAATCTAAAAAACACATAGGCTTGGACCTGGAAAATTAGTTCTTACAGAGCAGAAAATGTTCTATTTTAGTGAACAAAAGCACTGAAATTTACTGCTACCATCCACTGCTGTGTGCAAAAAAAAAAAGCCAAAAAACCAAAAACCTGTTGGGAACCTGGTTTTACAAAATGCAATCAAAACAATTGCTTCGGCACTCGTTTTCTGCAGCAAGACATGATCTTTGGTAATGTGTTTTATTAGATGCAACTGATGTAGCTGGAAAAAGTAGACACAAACTTCCCGGCTGATGAGCTCTTCTTCAGGTCTGAAGAAGTGTGTGATTTAATATAATGAGTTTTGGAAAGTGTGTTAAACCAAACTACCGGCATTTCCTAGGGCCAAGTAAGACAGTCCACATGGAGATCTAATAACTAGTAGAAAGTTTGCTTGAATTTGAATTCAAATGTCACTTCACGTTGCCTTTAATTTACGAGTTAAATGGAACAAATTGGGATGATTTTATATCTGCATGAATGCCCGTATAGTTTTGATGCTGTTTTACTGCTCTGATGAAAATAAGCAATCTCCTGTTAAAACTCCAGGCATACACATGCTAAATTAGTGCCCAAAATTATATAGTCAAATGAACACATTTCCAGCAGTAAGGAATACAGCTTGTTGCTTATTAACATATCTGGGAAACATTTCTTTTTTCCATGGAAAATTTAACATTGTCATTAAAGACTAAACATTTTTAGTCTAACCTGGAATGTTTTCAGCGCAAGGCTGAAACGGGAAAGTTTTCAGCCAAAATATTCTTTGTGTTGTAGAAATTTCTTTTTTTTTTACATTTTCTGTGACATGTTTCATTTAGCTAAACCAGACATTTTCTGTCGAAAACCAGAAATATTCAATAGCCTGATTAGGATTGTTTCGTTTAGGAGGGTAATAAGCTCTATGCGTTTAGGACCCTCATGTTGCATGTGGCCCAAGCATTGCTGTTCACCAGCAGCCAGCATTCCTGCCTTTTTTGCCTTGAGTTTCCCTCCTGCCAAGGGAACAGCATTATATAGCCAAAATCTTTTGCAAACCCACCACAGCCCAGTGCTGCACGAGTGACCGAACATAACACAATTAAAATACTACGTTGTTAACACCAAATACTATTTCTCAGTGAAGGTAAGACATTCCTAGAGTAAAATCCCAACTGCCCAAAACATTTTTTTTTTTTTCTTGTCAAGCTGATTGTTGCCTGGGACACGTGCAGTGCCCACTCCAGCAGCAGGAGCTTGGGGCCAGTATAGTTTTGTGTAGGTGCTTTAAGTGGTGTAACGTAAAGAGCGTTAGAGCTGTGCCCTCCTATTTTTGTTTTTGGTTGTTGGAGATGGCGAGGTCCCAAAGGGTGTGTAAGAGCAGCTCTGTAGCCGATATAACTGCAGCAGGTGCTACCTAGAGGGGCTGTGGCAGCCCCCAGGGCTCAGGGAAGAGGAGCAGCGCTCTAGCCCTGCATTCCACGTCGGCCTGCACTGGAAGGGTGGTCACGGGGCTATGCTCAGCCCCTGGCTTACTCAAGAAGTGACTCAGAAATTATCTAGGGAGCCTTCAGGCTGGTTAATGCCAGGGAAGCACTGCAGGAGCTCTTTCATTATCTCTTAATCTCGTAAAATATCACTTTGGCTTCTTCCCCTACAGTGACTGGGATGAATGAGACGTTGTGCCCATTTGCTCTGCTCCAGTGGTGCAGCTCTGCTGAGCGCCATCACCCTCAGTGTAGCCCCGGGTCTGTTTTGGTGGGGAGAGAAGCACCCAGGGCTGTGTGCTTACTGGGGTGCTCTGTTGCATGAGCCGAGGGTCCTCCCATGGAGCAAACCCCAAAGCCTCAGCGGATCAGCTGCGTTAATGGGGTTTGCAGAATTAACTCCGTCAGATTATGAAATATCCTCAGTAATTGCTCTTGTTCATGGTGGCATTAACTATCCCTCACTATCAGTGAGATGAATGTGCTGTGAGGCTGTTGCTACCTAGGGGAGAGCATATTTATGATCATGACTTGGATAGTCATCTTAAAGTGAGTTCCCATCAAGCTGCCTGACATCATTGGATACAATTACTGACACCTGTTTAGTAAATAATAAAATTACATCAGATCTTTTCAGCACCAGGTTGTTAAAAGAGAGCTCTAGTGCAGATGTAACCTCTAGTATGAATAGGAGAATTCATTAGGCATCAAGGTCTTTAAACTCATCAGGGTTAAACAGCAATTTACCTCACACCGCAACTGTTAGCAAGTGATTTAGTGACAAGGGATTGACAAGGTACATTTCCCTGGAGGGCACAATAAATAATTTTTTTCATCCCAAAATGTTTTTGCAGAAATGTTTATGTATTTGAGTATTCAAAGTGAATTCATTTCCAGTAGTTTGACAGAGGGCTTTTTTTTTAAACTAGCCGATGAAAATCTTGCGTGAGTTCATCTCTTTTTACAGTATTATTTGGTGAACTTTTCCTGCATGATCTAATCTCACAGTGGAAAAACAAATAAAAATTTATTGGTAAGCAGGAATGAGTTCACTAGCCGGTTCAGCTGGCATTATAGAGGAAGACAATGCTTTGACATTTTGGAAATAGTCCTTTCCCTTGGTTTTGGAAGCCATGATGGTCATACTGAGCAAATCACAAGCAGCGTTTCTCAAACTGTGCCATAGCTCTCCTTGCATAGACCATCAGTATGATCTTAGCTGACTTGCAGACCCGCTGTTTCTATTGCAAATTTAAAAAAAAAAAAAAAGCCTCCAGCCACTCTGGTTGTCACACATTATCTTTTTATTACTGTTTAAAGAGTTTCTTTATGATCTCTTTGAGGGTGGGTTTTTTTCTGCTTGTTTCAGCAAGGGCTTGTTCAGGTATGAGTGATAATGAGAGGCCACCATGAGGCAAGAGCCGTTTTCCTCCAGACATCTTCCAAATGGCCCAGGGTAGGAGGATTTTGATACTGCCTCTTGGGTAGTCCAAGCAAAGAGCCCAGCTTGCCAAAAACACCCAAGGTTTTAGTGAGCAAAACTTAGATTTACATCAGGCAATATGTCATCATAGATGAACTTACCCATATGGGGTTTTTCCGTTAATACTGAACTGATTCAAAATGAAATATTTTGCCTTTAGGTGGTGTTCTGTGATTTTTAGAGTGAACAAAATGGAAACTTTCGTGGAGAAAATTTTTGAGCTTTCATCACTCTGAGATTTCTCCTGGTGGAGCACTTCCAGCAAGCTCTAGCTATTAATATATGTTAAAGCAAGTGGCAGATTGAAGGGTATTTTAAATGCTCGTGTAAAGTTTTCAGTGCTTAATTAAACAACACTTTACTGTGTGCCCATTAAATTCAAATAATGCCACTCCAACCAATGATCTAAGGCTTTTAAATGATGAAGTGTTTGGCCTGCAGCTTGATTTGTGGTTATTAGCAACGTTACTTGCCGGTTTTACTTTCAGAGCTGATTTGGACTTCAGAATCCAAACCCTTTGGATTTGCCTTTTCAGTTCATTTCTTCTACCTGCCCATGCTCCAGACTAATAGGTTGTCTACTGAAAAGCACATGAACGTCTCCTGCTTTTCTGTTAGTTTTTGCAGTGATTGAGATTTATTATAACTTCTGCCCAGGTGTAAGCTGCGTTGATCACTGCTAGGATGTTGGCATAGCAGCTCTTCCCACTCACAGCAAAGGATTTTGGCAGTTAAGTTCTCTGAATTACAATGGCGATAAATTGGAAGATGGTAGGTGCTCAGGAATGGGTCTCTTACACACAGCTAGAGTTTTAACTGTGGCAACAGCCTTTCTGAAAATAACCGTTAAAACAAAGTGTGGATTCCATGTTGGAGCAGCAGTCTCCCAGGTTAGCGCTAAAGCAGTACATCCCTGTTGAATGGCTTGAACAAACGCGAGAAAACTGCCATCTTATTTAATCAATGTTGACTGAAGCCTCTCATTCTCTCTGGTACTGTTTGCTGAATTGAATCAATAATTTTCCTGTATTATGTGAATGTCCTATTTCTTTAGAGTTTCATGTGCAAGCTCCATCTTAGGGCTGATGACTTTTGTGGTTTCTTTATGCGCAAAGAAGTTTGTGTGTTGTTTCATACATATGCAGTAAGTTACCTACGTCCTAAAGGCATGGCCCTGTCCTGTTAACAGTCTCTGATGTTGCTGCCAGCTTGGGATGTCCACATTTCCCACCCTAGCAGTTATTGTCAGACATTTGATATTGCTGTTTCAGTTCGCTTTGTCCAAGTGGCCTGAGTGTAGGGGTTATGTTGGAGGAAATGTATTTCGCAGGAGCTCTTGGTCTCCTGCAATAGCTGTTGCAGCAGGAATTTCCCTCTTCAAAATTCACAATCAACGACTCATTTCCATTCAAAGTTACGCTTTCAACGGCCAGCCCCTCAAACGTACTGAGATACCTAAATCACTTTGTGGTGACTAAGCCTCTATGAAAGCAGGATTTAGACTTCTTAAGCTGTGCGAGTGTTTCTGCAAATCAGATGTTGGTTCGTGAAGTAACGGGTGCTGATGCTTTCTTTGGCAGTCATGCTGATGGTCGTGTTCAGAAAGCTTCAGCCGGTTGTTTTCCAATCCTTGCTAGTATTTCGGGTCAACAGTCATGTCTGTCAAGCCTATCCTATAGCACTTGCAAGCCTGAAATACTTTGTACAATGTTAATGAGGATGGGAGAGGACTTTTCCTGTCCTGGGAACAGGCTTAGCATAATAGTTTTCTTGTGTCCGTGTAAGATCTGTTCTGCCGATGGTGTGGAAAGAAAAAGGCCCCTGCAAAAATAGCGGTTTGATTTTGCTGCTTTCTCTACACACATCCCAGCGGCAAATGACTTCTCTCCAAATGAAAGCTCATGGTGAAAGAAGAAAGCAAAAAAAGCACCAAGGTAATTTAGAGACCGCGAGGGAGGCATTCCCTCTTCTGTGAGGCCTGTCTAAATCCCTGCTGAAATACGGCGTATCATGTTTTAATCCCCAAAGGTTTCCTACACCGTGTTATTTGTGTAGGCTGTTCTTTTCCCACCCACAAGAAGAAGGAAAGAAAACACAGGCTTCTGCTCTTATACAGTTTGATGACTTTTCCCAAGATTTTGACTGGGACAAATGTCCCACTCTGTTGACACCCCCTTATCTGAAGGCCAAGCGCTTGGGTGGAGGGGTCGGGAGCTGGCATGTGAATGCAAAGCACAACACTGCCCAGAGTAGATGCTCCTGCTCAGGTGTCTTCTGTGGATTATTTAATGGCTTGTTTCCCAAGTGGATTAAGCTGAACATGATAAAGGCACTATCAGTATCCACCCATACAGATATTGATAAGTACCTGTCCCATGATAACTGCCCTAATTTGTTTTCTAATTAGACAAGCCCCAGAGCAAAGACTTTTGAAAGCCTCCGAGAAGTTGAGCATCGCATAAGCTGTTTGATTTTTTTTTTTTTCCAGCAGGATTCATGGTGCTCTAAAGAGCATCTCTAAAGATAGCCAAAGATGACAAAGTGAGTGTGTGCAGGTACTCATTCCAGTTCTGGACAGCTGTTCCAATTGGGCACTCTGTGTCTTGTTTCTTGCCCAAAAAGATGTTTCTGGTTTATGAATGTCTGTGGAATTCATAGAAAAACCCATGCCTTCACACCAGCACCCATGGTATTGTAAGGCTGTTTCCTAATACTGTGGTGGCCAGCCAAGGATCAGTAACTAATAATGAATAGCTAAATTGAGCAGTTTGTTAATATCCCATAGGGTGTAATAGATAAAACATCTGACAAACATGAATAAAATAGAATTTATTTTCTTACTTTTCTAAGGCTGATTAAAAAAAATAAGAACTGAAATGAAATGTCCAAAGTCCTTGTCTTTACTGCATTTGCATTTTTCTCAAATATATTAGAACTGTGGGAGATATATTTTAGCTGACATTTGGAAAATTAATTCCCTTAACTGACATGGGGGGAAAAAAAAATCACATCTTTTTAAAGCAAATTGTTTCCTTCTCTTTAGTTGCTTGTTCTTAAATGCAGTTACACAAATTTATGTTTTGATAAATAATTGTTTTTCAAAAAGAATTAACCAGCTCTCTTAAAATACAACTCATTATGTGTCTAGCAAATTATGTCTTTAGGTTTATTTTCACTCTAAAGATATAAATTTTATTTCTTACTACAGATCCATTCATAATAATGTTGCTACAATATGTTTGCAGTTATGTAGAGTTTCAGCCAGTCCATACAATTGGAAATTAAACTTCTATGATTGAATTACTATATTTGTTCTTCATAGACATCAGTTTGGAAGCCTAGGACACAACTGCAATGCAACGAGGCTCTCATTTCACTGTGCAGGAGTTAGTGGCCCCGACTAAGGCTGTATCCTCAATTTTTCTGTACAGCACCTGATGCAATTACAGAAAGTGGTAGTCGCATTGCACCACGATGTGGTGCCTGTATGATCTTAATACAACTGGGGCCGTTGTCTTTACAGTGTTTAATAGTAATTTTCACCTCACAGATAATACTCAGCTCAGTTGCAGGTGGGCATAATTAGCAGGATTGGACAAAGGCCAAATAGGATTGCAGGTCACGCATGCCAGAGGCAGTCGATTTTGAGATGTACACATGGCCATAAATGAGAAGGGGGGGGGAAAAAAGTCTGTAAAGAAACACCAAGCATAGATTGTTTGACATCTCCGGAGCAATATGGCAACGTAGCACCACAAATACCTGGAACCAGCCATATTTTCCGCATACGGCAGGACCGGGCCTGTGGAAAGGCAGAGAAAGAGCTTTGTGTTTTGCTCCTGGGGCTCCACGTCTGCCATGTTTTGTCTTCAGTGATCGGTCTGTGACAAAACCTGGTTTAATATAGCAGGGCTTGATTGCGCTTGTTTTTATGAAGCAAAAATTGTGTCATAAACAGGTTTCAACCTTTGCTGGTTACAGCCACAGTTGAGCGTTTGCTCAGCGACTGCCTTTGCTGCCTCTCAGCTCTTTTTTATATAGCACCGCTGAGGTTCAGCGCTTGCGTGGGTTATACCAGGTCAGCTTTTCATTTCTTTCTTTTTCTTTTTTCTCTCTCTCCTCCTCTCAATTTTTTTAATCAAAAAGATTTTTATTGGCGCTCTGGAAAAACAAACACAACACACTGCTGTGAGTTTTGTAACTGAACCAATAAAAAATGAAATTCACTGATGGATTCTTTAATAGCAGCGAGTGAGCCCAGTTTCTAAATGGATTTTATATTGTGCCGTTGTGTATAAACAACGTGCAACGCGATAGCCTTGTGCTGAGGGGAGCGCCCTGAGGATGGGGGATCCCTTCCAGGCCTTTTGTTCCTTGTCCCAAAGGGTTCAGGTGTGCATTTGGGTTAAATATACTGAGGAATGGAAGTTGCTGAGCCCAGGTGCCCTAAAAGCTTCAAAGCCTAGCGTACGCAAGCTGTCCCATTTGGTATCGCCTTTAGCAGTTGCTTTCCGTGTGCCCTGTTTGTGTCTGCTCAACGTAGTGCTGTCAGAGTGTCGGCAATTTTTATAAAAGCAGTTTTGAACGCTTCCATTTAATGAAACGGTCCCAGAGAAAACATTCAGAGCAAGGCTTTCAATGCCATTTAGGAACCTCTAGGCAGGCAAAGGTGCCAGCTTGGGCTCTTGAAAGCATTGTAGCATTTTATATTCCCCATCATTTCTTTGAGGCCAGTCCCAGAGCCCAGTGAGGACAACGGACCAGGCTCAGGGTGACTTCAAGGCGAGAATCTGTGGGGACTGATGCAGACCCATGCTGTCACTGGTCCCTGTCCTTGGCCCATAGGGACCCAGTGTGCTGGGGCCCTCCTGCTTTCCCCGGGGTGGAAAAGGCAGTTCTGCCTCCTACCAGCCACCAGGATGTGGAGCACGACAGTAAGTTCCTGGACATGTGTTGTCTGGCTCCAAAACAGAGAGATTTTTGTAGCATTTAAAAGCCAGTGTAAGATCTTGCTCCATGAAGTGCAGTGGAAGCTGCAGAAAGCACTGGCTGGCTGTTGGCAGAGCTGGTTTATAGGAAAATAACCGAGGATAAACGCGACTGTAAGTCCGTCTGTCATTTCTGTGGTCCGAGGCTTGGCAATGTTTCCTCGGAGAACGCGGCTTTGGGACTTATGTCCACTCCCTCTTTTGGTTTTTCATCCCCTACGTGTTTCACGCTGAAAGGTGTGGGCAGGGAGCTGGGGAAGGCCCGGAGCAGGGCTGCCCGCCTTCTCCAACCTGCCTGGAGCTCAGCTGTGAAGTGGAGAGTGATGGGCAAAGGGCAACATGCTGAAGATGGTGACTTGCTCGGACAACCTGTGGCAAATGGAGGAAGAGGGCCCTGAGGGGAGAGCGGTGCTCATCTGTCATGGAGCACACCAGCTGCCGGGAAGGGGAGATACTTGGGCTGTGCTGCTGACTCGATTATGCAGTGCTTATCTGCCCGAAGTTTGGGCTATTATCTGCACCGCGTTTTGCTCAGGCTTGGTCCAAAAAAAATACATAGAACAGCTGTGGGGCTGTGAAAATTATTTTCATCTGTTTGGCTCTTAAAAATGAATTTACATCAATCTTTCCATGGTTCCCTCCCACCCACACCCTCCCCTCTCGTCTCAGCTATTCTTTCAGAGAGGCAAAGGAGGAGAGCTGGACCAGGGGAACATCCTCATCCCTCTCTCCTTCTGTGTCCTGTGTCACACCCAGAAAACGCTAAGTGCTTTACCAAGGTTGCTGAGGTGGGAGCTGTGAACGGGCTCTAACAGAGTGGTAACTCTCTTCTCTGGAGGAATATCATAACTTTTTTTGGTTCTTTGTAACTTCCCCTGTGCAGAGAGGCAAGCAGCGAATACGTGGAAGACCTTGTTGATGCTGCAGGCAAGAAGGGACCAGGGAAGGCAGTGCCATGGCTTCCACTTCTGCCTCCTTCATCAGCAAGGAGATCCAAAGCAGAACACGTAATGCCCAGAGGAGCTGCCGCAACCCCTCTAACTCCTTTGACCCATTGTTCATCGGGTCTGTTCCTTGGGGGACTTTTGGGGATCTGTTCTGCCCTGAGCAGGTGACGTACAAGCTCTGTTGTGTATTACAGTCCCTCCTTTGAATCACTGTGCAGCAGCCACTGCTCACCGCAGGGCTGCTGAATATCTTTTTAGAAGAATAGTCCCTGTGGCTTTGGGTTATTTCATGGTATTCCTTTGTCCTCTTTTTTAACAGTGTATTTTTCTTTGTGCCCTTTAACCAGTGAGAGGAGAGCTCTTCTACCAGAGACCTGTAAAAAAAGAATAAAGAATGGCTGTGTGTGCATGTGTGTTTACACGTGTGTCGCACATAAATAATCATAGCCTGGAGAAGTACTGCTGGCTTTGGGCAAAGCCACGTTTTTGCTCATGGCATTATTGAAATTCATCTCCTGTGGACCGTAATTCTTAGAATCCTAGGGAGGGAAGAGAAAAATAGTATCAGGTGTTTTTTCTTTTTGCCTTGTTAGAAGACCGTTTAATCTTTGTTGTAGGGTGAGAAGGTGAAGCACCAGACCTCAAAGTAGGCTGCAATAGGATCCTGGCAAACTTCCCATGTTATAAACTCTGTCAATAGGCAACACTCATTTTGTGCCAAGTTTGCTTAGCTAAAAATGACTGGGCCCAAGTTTCAAAAGTGGATATTTGGCAACAACTAGCACTATATTATTTTTGTCTTAGCGAGGAAAAGAAATCACATTGTGAATGACAAGGAAAAAAGTATTGGGGTAGCTCCTTCTGGGTAAATCGAAGTGACTTCATTTCTGTGATATCTGACCTCCCTTATAAAGCGTTTTTATATCCCAAGATGAAACATGTAAGAACAGCCTGGTATTACTATCACGAGGCAGTAATAGTAGCATGCTCGTATTCTTTATGCCCCGCTCATTGCCTTGCTCTCTAGGATCAGTTGAAGTCCATGGAGTTGTGCCAGTTTTCCTTGGCTTATCTGTCTTCCTATCTTGTTTCTCAATTAAAGGGAGTAAATGATCCTTTTGTTTTCATCTCCCCTTTCTTTGGGAAATGTTAAAGAAGGGTTCGAATTGCAGTGGAGCTACGTTACTGGGGAACCAGATGGCCAATGAGGGACCTGGAGGTAACTCAGGAGCTTGGAGCTGAAGGCTGGCTGGATGGGCACCGGGGGTTCCTGGAGGTTCGTGAAATCTGGATTTCTTGCCTGCCCGCTTCACTGCGGGGCTCCAGCTTTGCAGGCTAGCCGTGAGCCAGAGCGCTGGGAGTGGAGGAATCAGGTTCTCCTGCCTTGCTCTCCCTGCAATAGCACCTGTCTAAGGTATTTGGCAAGCTCTGAGAATTGTATTCTAATATTAATTATGTGTTATCTCTAGTCTGCCTTCACAAGTATTTTTAATTATTTATTAAAATAATAAATGAACAAGAAGAATAAGTGATTAGGTGCTGGCCCTTACCACGCATCACCCTCAGGTTATGTCGTCTTCTAAAACATTCAGTATAAGCCACTGTCAGAGAACATTTCAACAGGCTTCCCTGTAGTGATAGCTGAGTTAGGTGAAGTAATTGAGAAGCAGAATAAATTAGCTTCAAGTTTCTGTGGCGAGATTGCTCCCAGTACCAGAACTAGGCTGTCTGAAAGGAACTGGTGTGGCCTGTCGCTTCATGCACTCACATTGCTGAACAAGGCGCTTGCAGTTGTGGTTTCTCCTTATTCCTAATAATGAATGACGTTCCCAGTATGCCAACATATTTTGGTGAACGCCAGGAGCTTTCCCGCTGCCTTGAGTGGGAGTTTACTCTCAATGTACTGAAAAGGAGATGAAGGCCAAGACTTTCCATGACTGGATATGTGGGGTGCTTTAATTTTAAGGCACCAAAAATCCAGATATTTAAAGGAGGCATGACCTGGGGGAGGGAAGGCGGTTGTTCAAGTCTTGTTAAAGCCTCATCCTGCTGTAGGGTCTCAAGTCTGGCATTCAAAATCATTAGCACTCTTTAAATTTGGCCTAAAAATCCCTATGAAAAGTTATAGCACGTGCTGAGTAACTACTTTTCACAATGTAATAACTTGGCCCTTTCAAAGAGTAGGTTTTAGAAGCACATATTACCGACTAAAGGCTTGCCAAATTTCTTTTTTCCTTTCCAAACTCCAAGTAATGATTCATGGAGACTCATCGATTTTGTTTCTAATAAGGTGCTGCTCTCCTGTTCATGAAACTAAGGGGAAACAGAGTGACATTTTGAAGAAATATGTTTTGGCTAGCAGTTGAGGCATCCAAAGCAATACACAAAAGGCGTTTTGACATTAAAGAAACCCCACATGGTGTTATGTTAAAAATTGTATTTTAATGTAAACTTAGCATTTGCAGAAGTTTCAGGTTGATTGCACCGAGGTCTAATGTCCTCTGTTTTCGGGAAAGCAAATCAACTAGCTATTTGCCAGCACACGTGCACTTTATGTGTGCGTGTGCGTACACGTGTGCCCATCACACTCATCTGAACAACGCTAGCAGTGGGCTGGGCCCACTCATGTGAGCCAATGAATTCTCAAACGGTGACTTCATTTGTGATTTACTCATTAGTAAGGAGTTATTCATTAATAAAATCGCTGCAACTTCTGATAGACCGAGGATGTGCCCATCCTGAACGAGGATGGCAGCATCAGGCCCCTGGTGCCACCTTACGAGACGTTTCTCGGAGCAATCAAGTGCTGGAGCATTATGTCTGTATGGATCAGATCTGTCTGTTCGCCCAGGCTGGATTTTGTGCTCAAACAGAGTCCAGAAAAGTGAGGAGCACAAAACCCAGGGGGATTAAACATGAGGCAGGTTCAAAAATCCCTTTAGTTCCTACGCGAACCAGCCATGGCCGCTGCAAAGAGAGACTCTTCACTCTTCCATTGCCTTTTCTGATCGCTCTAAGAGTGATTACTTGAGATAAGAATTCAGCTCATCATCTCCTTGTTCCTTTCAAGGCTCTGTTAAGGAAACCTGACCCAGACCCAAGCAGCTCACCCCTCAGTTCTCTGGAGTCTGAAAAAGGCCAAGTCTACCTCGCTAGCGAACTTTTTTTTCTAAGCCTGTGACCAGCCGGGCAGTTTACTTCAGGGTATGATCAGATTCCAAGCCACAGTGTGAAAATGTCAAAGGTCCCTGGAAAATATGTAATTACATTTCAGATTTGGAGGAAACAATTAATGAAATGGAATTTCTTGGCCCTTCGCTCTGTCGGATGATATGTAGTAGCTTGCCTGTGAGCTGAAGCCTGAGTACACTTATGGCACAGAGGAGTTTTTATCATTTTAAAACTTAATTATATAGGCTGTAATTAAGCTATATACAAAATGTCTGGTTCTTTGAAGTATATTAATTTTGGGGAAGTTCTCAAGCACCCAGTAGCTGCAGAACAATCATGAAAGAAGACAAGGCTTGAATAATGATGACAGTTGCAAGCCACAAATAATAGGAACAACCTTTCCAAAACAAAGGGTTTCACATTTTCCAAAAGTACGAGCATTATTATTTGTGTGTATTTGCAATTTGTACATGCCTCGGAGGGACTAACCTCAACTATAGTGCTTGAAATAATTGTGGGATGACATAAATGGGCACTTTTCTATTGAGGCAATCGTTTTTCTCGCAGCATGCCAGTTTTTGTTTACTATTCAGCAAACCAAAAAAAAAAAAGTCTCTGTCTAAGTTTAAAATAACAACCAGGACAGGGTACAGGGCATAATTTTTTTTTTTAAAGGGGGGAAGGGGCCCCGAGTGGATGTTTCAGGTGTGTATTTCTTTATTCCTTGCCATGACTGAGCGGTTCAGGAGGGGGAATGCCTGTTGCTGTTTTTCTGTATGGTACCTAGCAGAAGCGATGTTCCTGCAAGTGGCAGAAATATAGCTAATGAATTTAACATTAGAAACTAAAATACTTTCTCGTTTGTTTCAGCCTTTACTATGTGGTCTCTATTTTAGTAATAGGTCCCCCAAACCAGTTACTTTCAGGCTCAGGTCTATGTGCAGTTGAAGATGAAGGACTTTATTTCTTTATTTAAAGGGCTACTATGAGCTTTAAATAAACACAATTCTCCCTGGAATTTTTAACTATTTCTTGTTCCGCCAGCTTATTGATGTTGTGCATCTTTCACGCCACCATCCATGGCCCAGAATCAGGATTTCAGTTTTCTTTATCACCTGCTGCGCTCAGGTGCCAGCACCCATCTGAGCACGACTTCCTTTTTCCAAACTGGTTGACAACAGCGAAATTTAAGCACCCGTCTCTAAAGTTTCCATGTGCCCACCCCTCTGGGGAGCAGAGGGGAAAGCCCTGCCTCTCAGAACAGAAGGAGCCGTGCTGCAGGCAGACGTTCAGTTTGCAAATAGCAGCGCTGGTTGGGATGTGGCTTCCCACTCCAGCTGCTTATTCCCCGTCACTGCTGGAGGTTTGCTGTGCCGCAAATCTGCTAGCAGAAAAAAAATCATTTGTGCTTTTCCTATGCTGCTTCAGGCAAAATCCTGAGCTTAACTTGCACGGCAAACAAAGATAATTTGCAGGCCCTCGGATGCCTCTCCCCGTGTGAAGAAGTTTCCCAAGCGTGCCCGGAGTCCTTCCAGGGATCCTTCAGCTTCTTGTCACTAATATTCATTGTGAAGCCTTCTCTTTACCTACTCCTCTCTGGAAAGGTTGACTCAAAATAACCTGGTTTTATTTGACTTCCTCAGAAACTACTGGAAAAGTTTAGTTTAGCTGTGGGCTTTATAAATAGTTTTCACAGTAAAATGAAAAGCAAGATTTTCAGTCAAATGGGAGTCTCCTTAAAGTGGAACGCAGGTATGGAGTGAGGAATTGTTCCTCTCCCCTTCTCCCTGTGGGAACCATCACTTTTCTGCTTGCTCACAGCAACAGGAAAGTTAATGGACTATTCCTGGCTTTCTTAGCCACATTTCCTAAAGGCAAGTTATAGCCTGGGAAATTGGCTGTCAAGCCAATAAAATCATGTGGTTGCATTAGGCCTTTTTGCATTTACACAGGCTTAGAAAGAGAGATAAGCCTGATGAAGTGGAAAACTCTGTATTTAAGAAGCATAAATGGCTGTTTCTTTATTTTTCTTTCTTCCTCTCCTTTCTAAGGGAATTCTGGAGCCTGCATTGACATAGAAAAGGCAAAATGCTACCCAAAACTTTGACTTAAAGCTAGAAGGGTGAGATCTTGGGGATGCTCCTGTGAACTTAGGTCATTGCCTTAACATGCACATCTCCAAAGAGGAAAAATGTTCTCAAAGCAGAAACTTAAATAATCTCTTCACCCAAAAGTGCCCATTAGACATACTTCCATAGATTTCAAAGTCCGCGTACGTTAACTTCATTAAAACAAGCAAGTCCAGAGTACCACACTGGAGGTTTATTGTACTTTGAGTCACATCAGGGCAGCTGTCTGCATGCGATCCAAGTAGGAATGCACTTCATGTTTCCAATTACAGACAATAAGCAATTAATGAGCTGAAATGGAATGAAAGGGAGGGACTATTTACAAAACCCCTGCTTCTTTCTCTCCCTATAACCCATAAATCACTTTAAAGAATTGAGGAACAATTCAAAAATTGCTCAGAAGCTGGAGGAAATTAATAATAATGGGTCTGTGTGCATTGCAACAAACCTCTTGTTTTCATGGCAGCGAGCAGGAATTCTCAGACCCGGGTACGTGTCCACCAGCGGTATCCCACAGTGTGTCTTTTGGGCTGTAGCAAATCATCCATCCAGTCTTTTAGATGAGCGTATGAAAATCTAAACCTTTTTAGCTCCACTCCTGATTGGATTTATTTAATTTTAGTGTCAGTGGGGCAGGCTTTGAAAGGGACAAATAGAAGGCAAGCACCCCTTTTTTTTTTTTTAATTGCCTCCAACACGTTGTTACTTCCGGAGGTAAAAACCAAGCTTAAAGTCTTGCTGTGCCAGGAGAGTTGAAATACGCAGTTAAAGCAGTGGTGCTGCAGTAGCCTGGACTGTCCATGGACGTAAGGCAGACAAGGCTCACAGCTACAGGTAATCTTGTTTGTTAGGTCCACTCGTACAGCTGGAACAGGTTTGGGGCACATAAGAAAAGGCTCGTGCGCCTGAAACGTGATTATTTTTTCCAGCCATTCTAGCTCATCTAATTAAGGTTTGAGGGGAGAGTTAGCTTCTTTGGCAAACAGAAAGTAGAAGTAAATAATATGTTTTAAAATGCTAGGAAATATCTAGCTGGACAATCTGTATTTCTGGCCTACAGAATTTCCTTAGGCATTGGAACACGAGGCTTGTAACAGTGTGTTTGACTATAGTGCGTCGTCCAGAAAATGTCTCCTTGGTCTTGCTTCAGGAGATGTGAACCCACCAGCCCGTGGCAGTGAATCTAGGGCCATTGACTATTTGCTCTCGTTGCTAAATACCCTTGTCTTCGTCTGAATGGGTCTCATCTTGCTTCTACCCGCCGCCTTTCGCTCCTCCCATTGACAAGGATTAGTATCGTGACGTATCATAAATTAGGAACTGAGCCTGAGAAAACTTATCATGGAACGTGTGTTGATTTTTCATGAGAAATAAATGACGGCTTTTAACCTGCCTTCTTCATTTTCCATAGTGTCTCTTGTCAGTTTTGCTGAGTGGTGTGAAGTTGTCTGACTCTGCAAATACCTGATCTGAACTTAGAGCTGATCTTTTTAAAAACTTTTGTCAGTGGTTAGGAAGAACAGACTACTTAGCTTTACAGCAGATTTTTTCAGGGATTTTGGTGAAGGCTTGAAGGACCAGGGCTAGGTTGCTAACTCCACCAAGTAGAAGGATAGAAGTAGGTTTCCTGCAAGACGGCAGCTTGTGTACTGGACAAAGGGATTCTTGGCATGTGGAAACCTAGTATTGGATCCGTCCCTAGTGATCTCAGAGCTGGAAGGCAACAAGCAAAGAGCACAAGTTCATAGTGACTGTCCAAGTTGGTTAAGGTTTTTTTTCAAAGTAAATGTGTTGTGGTTGGAAAATGCTGATGTGTCAAATCTGAAACGTCTTACAAGAAAGGGTCGGTTTCAGTTAATTTTTCATCTGCAGAAAAAGCAAGGTAGAAAAGCTCAAAATTGTCAAACTGAAAATTTTTGGTATTTTTCAATTAAATGTTATGGCTTTCCCATCTAAAACAATATGCTGTATAGAAACATATTCTCATTGTAGTAAAAACATTGGAAAATGATTATGTGTCCAAGTCCTAATGAAACATTACAAAAATGAAATATTTCAGTCATTCTAAATTATTTTTTTAAACTTTCACAACACACAAAATTGCCAAGGTTTTCATCAGAACTCATGATGGGAAATATTTTCAATGCATTAAACATTTATGTTTGGTGAAAACTGAGTCTCAACACGTTCAAAGTCATCTTGCAACATTACTTGTTTCAATCCAATGGTACAATGTTAGCTCGAGGTCAGCAACGTCAGAAGCTTCCAACTTCTGGACTTTCTGTTTTGAGCATGCTCTGGCAGCAGGGAAAAATCTTCGTCCCATCCTAGCAGGGTAGGTGGTCTCTGTTTTAAACCTGCCATCCTTGCACACACAGTGCTTCAAGGGCCCATGTCTGATGCCAGGTAGAGGTGTAGATCACTTCTGAAGGGAAGGGAGCTGCTGTTGCAAGCAGGAGCCATCAGGGCCACAACCTCTCTTCATCTCCTGCTCTGTAGACACCGAAGCTGTTGACTTGCAGCACGTGGTTGTCATCCAAGCTGCCAGTGAACATCCTTAGTGTCCTAAACCAGAAGCCCATTTTTTTCCCAGTGGCTAATGTCGTTCATGCAAGGAAGAAACATTAGAGAAACACACAGGCTTGAAGCAGTCCACTTGGCTGACAGCAGAGAGCTGAAGTCAGCCAGAGAGAGGAAGAGGCACCAGATGGTCTCAGGGATTGCATCCCACTGCAGCGCAGAGCTGGGAGGAGAGGAGAACCACCCTGTCCGGTCATCAGGATGGGGGGAGACCTGTCACTCACAATAGCAGTTTGTCCTTCAATAGACATTTTAACAGGTGGGAGAGGACTGGGATATAGCTGCAAAGGCAGGTTCCTCTGTTGTACCTGGCCAGGTGGGATAGGTGAGCCTTGCTCCCAGCAGGAACCATCTGGGCTTGGCCTGCTGAGCCAAGCTTTGACCTTGGTAATGCATGCAAAACTTGGCTTTGGGGGTTTCTCTTTGCAGTTTCTTTTTCTCCAAGTCTAGGTCACCAGAAAAGACTTTTTTTCATTCTACTGACAACCTGGTAAATCAACAGCTCTTCACTCTGAACTAAAAAAGGTTAAGTAAAAGGGTTGGGGGGGGGGGAGTGTGTTTGGGTTTTGTTTGCTTGCTTTTATAATGCTAAATTTAGCTAGGACAGACACTTAGTGGTCGTCTTAAGGGAAAATGGTCTGTTAAAGTATCTCAGGAACACTGTTTCACTGTAATCAGTTACACAAGTTTAATAGCCAGAAATGGTTTCAATATTACTTTTTTTTATTTAAATAATAAAACCATATGTTAGTGGGATAGCATCATAAGGAGATAATTCAGTGCAGGGAACTGTGACTTTGTTTTGGAATTAGATTAAGTCATAAATAAATACTACTTTGTCTTTAAGTTAGAAAATTGTTCCCATCCAAACAGCCTCTTAAGACATTTTCCACCTGTTAAAGGATGTGTAGTATTGGGAGTCTTTCATAACAGTGGAAACTGGCTCAAACTTTCAACGGGTTTGTAAAAAATAAACCAGCATTGATTTATGAGTTGAACTACGACAGGGAACATGTAAGCAAATAAAAACAATGAACTGAGAAAAAAGCAAATATACTGTTGATTTGGCACCGCATGAATCATACAGGCAAATCTGAGAGGAATAGGAGGAACGAGCTTCAGAGTGATGGATTGGGAAAGGGGATCTGATCCCTGGGTAATGAAATGTGAGGGGGTCTTGCCTTATGCTATTGACCTAGAGGTAGCCTGGAGGAAAGTGATTCCTTCTGACTATACAGTGTTAGTTAAAACAATCCCCTGGGCTCAAATATCAGCTATTAAAATAAATTCAGGAGACAGAGGAAGCGATGTTTATAAGTTGGAAGTTTGAGCTGCTTTTTAAACAATTGGGGATCTACAGATTCTGAACTGGAAACGTGATACGGCGGGAAGAGGGCAAGAGGAAATGACAAGAGGGTAAACTGGGGGTGAGGTGGTAAAGAGCATGGAATTGGGAGGAAAAGCAGTCTTTTTTAGGGGTGGAGGGAAGAGGCATTCTTGCAGGGCCAAGCGGAGAAACTCCCTACAAATATTCTTGCTTTTACCTTCTCTGTTCAAAGTGCCATGGCCGTATAGGAGGATGCCACAAAAACTCAGACATCCCAAAGATAACAAGGGCTTACAGGACATCTGGGTGTGTTTGGATTTTCAACCATGATTATAAGAGTTGGTCGCTATTTTCCAATAGAACATTTTTCCTCCAGAAATTATTTTCACTGAAGCTGAGGTCTTCCAAGGAAAAAATGGATGCAGCTTAGTTTGGGGAGGGGGGATTGAACTATTTATTTAATCAGTAATAAAAACAAGGATGTTAACATCATAATAGAAACCTTTCAATTTAATTGCAGCAGCAGCAACACCACCACCAAAAGAAATCTTTAACAACAACAGGAATCCTTTAGTTGACCACCAACCAATTTTGGTTTTGGAACGAGCATTTTTTATAATAGTGGCATTTCCCTTAAGCAATCACTCGAGTTTCTGCACTACTCCAAAGCATTTTTGGAAAACTGAAACTCTAATTTGGGTAGCAGCATGACCCAAGCATTACGGCCATGCACTGGAAATGGCTGCTCCTCTCTTCTCTGACATTACCTTGTGATGTGATATTCAAACAAGTGGCTTTCCCTGCCTTACCCATTTCTTCTAGCCTGGAAGTTGATTAAAACAGAGGATGGTCTCTTCTGCTGAGTGAATACTGTTGTGCAGTAGTGATCTTGTTTTAGTTTCTAATTACTACTTATATATTTATAAGTCTATATTACATAAGTTATAAAAATGTAAGTAGGAAACATTATTAGTGGGTTTGGTCTGCTTACATTTATTGTCTTGCTTCTCTAGCGGGTGGATTGGATTGTTGTTCAAAAAAATACAGTGAGCCTCAGAGTGTCAGAGCTTTCCTCTTCTTCTTGATGCTAGAGGTGTCCTGTGGCTTTTCCAAATGACCTTTCACCATTTAAGATCTTGCTTGTGTCTGATAATGACACACAAGCAAATCCCCATCTGTTCACGTGCACGTCCCTATCATATCTTTTCTTGTATTTAATATTTCCACACAGTTGCTCCAGTAGAAGAGTCTCATGCTGAGACTCACTTCATCTATTCCTCTGCAATTTATGAGCAGGATTGGTGCTTGGAATTTCCCAAAGCGCTGGGTGAAAGACAGGCTCAGAGACCCTTGTATACAATTCTGAAAAAAAAAAAAATGTGAAAGGCAATGAAATCTGAGCTCGGGCTTTCAGAGACAACTTGACAAGTCAATTGCCCTGTTAGGAGTTGACAACAGTGACCCTGATAGTAGAAATGATCCGTTTCCTCTGGTTTAATTTATCACTGCAGGATTCTGAGTAGCCGCTCAGTAGCACAGATCTGCAGTATCTGCAGTTACTGATATAGCGTCAATCCCAAATGGGATGTTTTGTGAAGGGGAAAATTTACAGTCCTCCAAAAAACAAAAACAAAAAAAAAAACCCCAAACCCCAAACAAAAACCCCAACCACCTCCCCTCCAATAAAAGCCCCAGGAACGCACAACATGTTTAGTGTTCAGAGCTGAAACGGATATATGTGAAGCCTCACGGTTTCAAATTCCTTACACAATATTGGATGCTTGTCCGTGTTGTTGCTCTCCCTTTTTAGACATTTCAAAGAATGTTCTCAAATAATTTCATTCTAGAGATGGAGAAAGCAGTATTTTCGGTCATTCAGAATTAAAGGTTGTTGTCTTGTAGCTAGAATTTTAGCTGTTTTCATTAACATTAAAGTTGTTAGCTTTAAGGTTGTTAGCGTTAGTTAGGCCTGTTAACTATTGGCATTAGCTGAACTTCTGATATAGGGTCTTGGGTATGACTATTTTGTTATGTACTTGGCCAGATGGTCGGCCTTGGGAATGTTTCTTCACAAGTATCTGGGCTAATTAATAGAAAACTTTCTGAGACATTCTCATGGGTAATGAGGATTCTATCCTTGAGTTGGCGAGAAAAAAAATAAACCAAACCCTTATAGAATATGTCTGGGGAAGAATACCCAAATAAAAGAATCTGAATTTGCTTCAGTAGCATACACAGACTACTTTTTCATTTCAGAAACACCAATAGGAAGGGGGAATCCCCTGCATCTCTCCTGAGCTGCTGAGCCCAGTGGACTGGTGCTAGAGCACAGTTTGGCTACCACTTTCTTTATGTTGCTAAGCCGGGATGTATTTCATGGGTGAGAAACTGACCCCCAAGGATGTCAGAAGGGCGGAGGTGATTTAGAAATCTGCTTCATGCTCTTAAATTAGGAGCCCATGCCCTCTATACAGCAGGTGAGTGCCCTACTCCTGGAAGTGCTCTGAATCACCCCAGCCTAGCACGCTCCGCTGGCTATAATGGAAGCCTGAGCTCTTT
Source organism: Himantopus leucocephalus (assembly GCA_003993805.1). Taxonomy (NCBI): domain Eukaryota; kingdom Metazoa; phylum Chordata; class Aves; order Charadriiformes; family Recurvirostridae; genus Himantopus; species Himantopus leucocephalus. Next base: position 16,346,105 of record RSEF01000003.1, read on the forward strand.
ATATAGGCATTGAAATTAGATGTTCTGAGTTAGATGGGTGAATACCCCCCCCAGTGCAGTACATCCAAATTTGTACAGGAAGTCTGTGGTAGAGGCAAGAATTGAACCCAGCTTTACTGTGACCATCTTCTTATGCCCAAACTTCCAGTTAAATTATAATCTGGCTTGAACCACTTACTGGAAATAGTTCCCTAAAAATAAATTTAAAGTCTAAGTGATCAGGAAGTTTACCTAAACTTCAGAGGCAGGTTAATATAAGAGTGCTTTGTACTGACTCATTGGACTGGCTCTTCTTGCGGAGTGCAGAGCGTTATGGGCACTCGCTGCTCCTCCTTGATTACTTCATTAGTTTTCTCCTGGAGATCAGTCATTCCTGTAAGATATGTCCTTCAAAATCTCATCCGTTTGGCCTCCTGAAAAGAGAAATTAGAGGGTCTTAGATGAGAAAGAGCCACTTTGCATAAAGTACCTAAAAGCTTCTTATCTGAAACGCGTTGCAAACTTATGAGTTAGTTCTTCAGCAGCTGTAGGGGAAGACGCATTCACGGTTCACATGTGGCAGCTGGTGGGAGAAGCCTCCCTGTAGCCAGCAGGAGGGTGATGTTTCTCAGCAAGCCCTCAGGAACAGAAGGGAGGTTTGCAGCCTGTCTTGGTGTTCCTCTGGCAGGAAAAACTAGCCTGTATCAGAGGTATAATAAATATGAGCAGTAATTTGGGCTCTTATACTTGACTTGCTTTACTCCTGAGCACACTATGTGTGCCACTAACGGAGATGAGGCTTAAATAAGGTGACAGGACAGAAGTTAGCTGACATAATTAAACTGCTATAATTTTTACTGGTTGGTTTGGTTTTTTTTAAAAGAAAAACCCAACCCTCAGCTTGGCATAGACTTAGAGCAAATGCAGGGAGGTGTGCGTTAGCAGCAGAACAGGCTGGTCTGATGCGGAAGGTGCTGATGTTGCAAACATGCTGCTGCTGGTCCCAAGCTCTGGTCAAGGGGCCTCAGGTCCCCTGTGAAGACATGGCATGAGCCTGCGGCAACCCCTGGAACTGGTGCTTGTGGTGGGGGTTTCAATTAGGAGTTTGGGTGCGAGGATTCCTTGTGGTCCAGGAGAAATCCTGATGGTTGTCAGTGGTCTGTCAGTTGCAAAATATGTGGAAATCGTGGATCTGCACCGTGTTGTTTGCTGGGTGACATCAGGGTGTGATTCCTGCTGGGGCCACCAACAGGAGTGCAGAGAGTGAGAGCCGCAGAACCAGCTGCAGGCAAAGGGCGTTACATCTGCCTTCTCAGAAGGCATCTGTGACTTCCCATGTTTGCCCCCATTGAGGAGGCGATGTTATTATAATACATATTTTGTTTTGACATTACACATGTACATAGATATATGCTTGTGTGCATGTGTGGGTGCAATATATTAAGATTGAAAACAAAATATCTGAAAGAATTTAAAGACCAGTGAGGACACTAATTTCATTGCATTTTGTGGTTTCTGTCAGGAAGGGAATTGCAGATTGCAGCTATGCAAGGGGGAAAATGGTCACTTGTACTTTGTCCAGAAGCAGAGCTGTCCTTTTTAAAATGAAAATTCTTAAACTAATTCCATCCGATCTGAGTATATGAAGTCAGATATTGCCTAAAACTGGTTGGAAAACAATTAAAGGGTTTTTTTTTCACCCTAATGTACGTAAAATCTCCATGGGAATGCTTACGTTAGACAAGTGCCTGACAGCTTTATGAGGACATCTAAATCCCTGTTAGGGACCTTGTATACCACTGAGCCTATAGACTGAGATACGTTGTCACCAAAGTACGATGCAGAGCCCGTTGCTTAGGTATAGGAAGCAAAGTGGCCTTGTTTTCAGGGCTGCTACATTCTGGCATCCAAGGGAGATCTAGAAACTGGGGTGCGAAGGTGGGTTTTTTGCAGTTTATTCAACACCACACAATGAACCCCATCCTGACAAAATACAAGCCCCGCTAAAGGTAGCGTGAAACCCACTTGAGCTGGAAACCTCTGAATCTGGACAAAAAAATGCCATTCCCCATGTTTTCTCCGTGGAGAGATGTTATAGATATTTTTTTCCCCATCCTTCTTCAGCACCCTCCTTCCCACAGCCCTCGGGAGCGGGACTTGCAGGTTGGCAGCCTCTGGCTGTATTCCCCTCTTTAGCAAGTCTGTTACTACCCGCTTCCAGAAAACAGGGAGATGTGTTAATATTGTCTGGTGTTTCCCTACGACTCTGTTTTGGCCACACCTTCATGGCAGGATTGCAACATGTAGATGTCTAAAAAGCAGTAAGCGGGCATACGTAGGTGCGTATAAAGGAGTTTGCAGCATTGTGTGGTGCTGCTCACAGCATGTCTGTGTTTCTAATCAAAGGCAATGGTCCGCTTGGAGAATATCCCCTTCTACCTGGTGCGCAACAGCACAGGTCAGGACTGCGGGAAAAGTCTGTGTGTGAGAGAGAAAGATGGAGATGTGGAGTCAATGGGAGAACAAAACGGATAAAAAAGGAAGGAGGGCAGTGATGTTTAACTACAACTATGGGAGTAACTCTCCAGGGACAACATCCTCTTTCTAATCTTAGACTTCCTTAGGAGATATATATGTCTGTGTGTCTATATGTATAGGTATATGCACAAAAACACACTCGTATTAAAAAGAAAAAGCACCCACAGCACTTACCTCTCTGCTGAGGGCTGCACACAGCTCTCTTCTAAGGTTTAAACCTGCTCATGATAAATGTGCTGCTATTCTGGCTGCAGATTTTTATTTCTGGGGATATCAATTGAATTCTTATTATGAAAGCAGAAAATTGGAGTTACATCTGGTGACTGACGCATGTGACAGTATCACTGTGAGGAATTCCAGTTTCCTGAAGCTTTTCAATTAACTCGGTGCACTTTTCCTCAGGTGCTACACGCTTGGTTTTTCAGCGTGTGCCTGCTTCCAAGTTGTAAATCAACGAGTAGGTTATTGTACTTTCGTAGGAGCACTTGCGCCAGTAAAATGAAACAGCAAATAATAAACCCCAAGGAGATTTATATAGCCTGAGTTGATGAAACGATTACTTTCTCATTCCTAGGCTTGCTCAGAAAGGCGGGTTAAAAATAACTGAAAATTTACAAGAGCCTAAAACCGAATCTGAAAAGTACAACCTCAGCAACTTATTGGGCTCAGCCTAGTGAGCGCCAGATTTACTGTTTGCAATTTCTTCAACTTGTTCGGTCATTTTTATTTTTTTTTTTTTCACCTGGCCCCTCCCCAAATTGATGACAAGCCTTGGCAAAAACATCTGTGCAAATAAAGCACAGAAAGAGTGAAGGAACCTGGCAAAGAGCCCCCTGTGTCTGCTATGGCAAAAATGTTTGATAAAAGCATCCTTTCCCCCAATAGCCTGAAGTCTCCAGCGCTCGCATGGCGGATGAAGAGCCTGCTTGGGTTATGGGCGCCAGGGGCCTCGGCCGGGCTCCGTAGTCTCCTCACCATGCGTAAAGTTTCAATAAGGAGCTGAGAAACCTCCACTGGGCTTTCAGAGGTGAATGAGGAGCCTGAACCCAGGCAGGGTGGTGACATGTCCCCCGTGGCTCCAGTCCCTGCACCCAGCACTGCTAATGGCTTGTGCGTGGTGACTTTTTTCATGCTAAATGATGGGAGCAGAGACCACACCTGGTCTCCACAGAGCTGTTGTCATCTGAACATGACCAGGGGCGGCTGAGCCTGACCCACAGAGCCCTACTGCAGGCAAGGACTTGGCATAAAGGGTGTGTGTAAGGCTTTGCACAGCGGGGGCCTAATGCTCTGACGACCCGAGTATACAGCAGTGATGCCAGGGCATCAGCAAAACACTTGTGATCAGCATGTCTAGGATAAGGGCAGGGCAGAGAGACACCAGCAGTGATTTTGGGAGCAATGGGAGGACTAACTGCATTGCTCCAAAGAACGTGTGTTGTTTTTATCCCTACCTGATACGTTGGCTTGATAAATGCTCTGCTGACAGCATTGGGATTAAGCTGGCAGCACTTTCCATTCAAGACATGCAGGGAGGTCCCACACTGAGCTGGAGCTGCAGCACTTAAGGTCAGAAAGCAACAGATCAGTGGCTGTATCCCTCTATTCCCATTGATGATGGCAAAGCCCTGAAATACTGCATTCCCCCTGTTTTTTTTGCTCTGCTGGTACAAGTGAACAAACCCAGCGGCCTCTCCTCTTGCACAACTAAGATGCCTTCGAGTCCTGGTTGTCCTCTTCCTCTGAGCTTCCTGAGTGCCTGAGAACAACTGTCCTCTTCATGAGTCATTCCTGACTCACTGCCGTGCTGAGGGCATGCCAGGTCCCCACATACCTGGGGACAAAGGCAGTCGTCTCTGTGTGACCCCCCAGGCTTGACCATAGGGGGTGCAGACCCCTTGGGAGCCATCTTGCTCTCTGTTTCCTATTGGGATGTCCCAAGGAAACGGTGATGTGCTCCAACACTCCCCTTCAGGGAACAGCTCAGGGGTTTCCAGCCTTTAAACAATGTTTTTTTCCCCACTATTCCTGTTCTGGAACATGGACAGGTGAATAACGCATTCCATATTGACACAGTGAATCCTGCCCTTTTGGCTCTGCATCACATCGGGTCCTGTCTTGTACCTTCTGGTCCCACCCAGGACACTGGCACCTCCGTGTCAAAGGCTACTGGTGAAAAAAAGCTTTAATCTACATTTTCCTGTACAACTTCTTTAGAGTTCACTCCAAAGGCAGGGAGGAATGGAAGAGATTTGTTTGTTTACCAGCTGCAGAGGTATTTTCATCGTAAATCAGGAAGAACAAAAGAACATAAAGGTGGGCTGTTAGATGTGGGTAGGAGATGTGTTGGTCCTTCTAACAGAAAGTTGTTCTTCTCTCAAAAAACAAAATCTTTACAAACACGTTTGGGTTTTTTTGAGAAGACTTCTTTTTTAACCGAGAACAGTGTCAACACGTTGCTTTCAGCTGGCTCTGTGACTCCCCTGCTGTCACGCTTCTCTCCCTGAAGAGGTTCGGCTGTCCCCAACCGGAGGGCGTTCCCCAGCTATTGTCAGGCCCCATCTATCAGTGCCACAAATCTTCAAATTAAAAATGGTGGCTAAAATAAATGATGATATGCATTTTAATGGACCAATTACCCTCTGAAGGTTTGCATGTGATTCTTGTTTTCTACGTTATATAAAAGCTAAGGGTGGGATTTTCAAAACCACTCGGTGCTGGCCTAATTCCGCTCCCATTGAAGTCAATGGGGCTCTCTTACCCTCAACTGTAATAGGAGCAGAGTTAAGCCAGTGCTGAGTGCTTATGAAAACCACATCCTAACTATGCTCCCAGACCTCACCCATATTTCTGCTTTCATGGCATGAAATTTATTTTCATCATATTACATGTGCTGGAATGCTGATGTCTAAGGGAAGCTACTTGGGATGGAGTTCAATATTAATTCTGACCGGGCTTGGCTTTGTGGGTTACAGCTAAAGCGTTCCTGTAAGTGCAGCGTAGAGGTTCATCGCACAAATAACATCAACAGTGTCAGGACAAGTCAGAGCTGGGCCAGGCCCTGACTTGTCCCAGGTGCTCAGGGCTTAGGGGAAGGCACAGGAAGCACCTTGGCCTCCAGGCAGACATCTCCTGTCTGGACCAGACTCTCCGCCATCCATCTCAGCACCTGTGTCCTTGCTCCTGGAGGAGGCAAGTCTGCTGGGGGCATTTCTGGGGGGGACTATGCCTAAAACAGCGCATGCTGCCATTCTCGTTGAAGTCAGTGTCCCAAATCAGCTTTGTTGAGTTAAGGTCCTCAGCCATGGGTCCCTGGAGCTCTGTTGGCTCGAGACAGGACAGGCCTTCTGAGAAAAATGCTGGGAAACAACTTGTGCAGGTTTGGGTTTTTGGGTTTTTTTTCCTGATAATTGGACTTTCCACACAATGCCATTTGGATAGAAGGTATCTGTTTAACTCAGAAATGCCAGCTCTTCATAGAGAAGTGCAAGATTGCTACTCTCTGCAAGCTTGGACAATTTTTTTTCTTTTTGGTTCTGTTTTTTTTTCCATTTTTCTCTTCTCTTTTTTTTTTGGTTTATTTGATGTGTGAGAGGAGGTCGTTTGCAGTTGCTATAAAAATTCTACTTTGATTCTCAGATTCTTGACAAAAACTTGACCTCTATTACATTTTTTTATGGAAAAAAAAAAAAACCCAAACCCCACAAAAAAAAACCCAAAATAACAAAACAGTTCCCTAATCTTACCCATTAATGTGACTATGGCACACTGCCATCAGACAGGCTGGCAAAATCCTGTATTTTGCACTTGAGTTACTTTGGAAGTGCGTGTGGAGGGGGAAGGTGGCTGTGCCAGGTGATTTGCTTGGCCGCAGCAGCAGATGGGATGTGATGGATACCATCCCAGTGACCTCCGCCATCTCAGGATTTTCTCAGGAACCTGGTGGAGTCTGAAGTGACTCCACCAGCAAAAAGTCAGCATCAGGAAAGAGCTCCCGTGCCAGTCTCCATATCCCAGAGATGAAACCAACTGGAAAGAGCTACAATCTCTTCTCCTGTAGCCAAGAAAGTCATTTTGCCTTCCTTGCACAAGCTGGACTGAACTTGGCCCACGGATGATTGTTACTGTCGATCCAAATCTCCCAAAAGGCTGGTGTATTTTCTTGCTAATAAATGTCCCACAAATGTTTTGAATTTCTGCATTCATTAGAGCTTAGGGAGGCTATTTGTCAGGACCAAAGACGTCTTCTACAATAAACCAGCAGCTGTCTGCAAAGGGTGAGGAGACATTTGTTGCCGTGAGCTGAGTCTGCTGTCAGCAACCAGGCCCCTCACCAGCCCTAGTAAATGTTTTATTGATTTAATATTAAATTAACTGCCTGGGCATAAGGAGTGCATTATTTTTAATGGCATTCTGATATTAGGGACTGCAGTTTGCTAGAATGCACCTGTAAAATTAGTATCCCCTAGTATTCTGTAGGAGCCATAAAACGTAATGCTCTTTGTGTGCAGCGCTCTGAAGCTTGACATGGGTAAAGTTACACGGTGTTCGCTTGCAGCCTATCTGATGGCTGCACCGATTCCTGCTGTGAGAGGAGGAGGAGTTAAGTTATCTTGGAAGGCTTATTCCAAGTTCATCTCTTCCTTGCTTTGAAAAGGGATAAATGGAGCCTGTGAAGCCTGGACACTCATAGAAGCAAGGCACCTTCCGTAGGAGGTTAGTGTTGGAGCAAATTACTTTCCCTAATTTTTTTTTTTCAGTTAATGAAATAAAGGGGAAAAAATTCGATTTAAAAATTAGACTTAAAAAGTAGCACTTGTTCAGCCTCAGATGCACCACTCTGGAATTTGCCTTTTTTAGTGAAAGAAAAGGCATTTGGAAACAAATATCATTCAAAATTTAAATAAACTAACACATTCCTTAGCGTAAGAATGAAAATATTTGCTAATTTCAGAATTCACGTCACTTTTATTTTTTTAAACTGGACTATGAAATTAGCAGAGGAAAAAAATTCAGCCCAAATAAAAAAGTTGTTCAAATAGCATTACCCAGCTGGAGTTCATATCATTCTTTACCTCCAGAAACTGGGCAGTAAGGAAAGGAAATGCATCACTAGGAGCACACCGCTCTCCTCCTGGATAGGGCACAGCAGCCACCGCTGCCTCCCTCCAGCAGTGATGCTCGGGGTAGCTGGGAAGGATCCCTACAGCAGTGTTTTTAGCTCAAGGAAACACACTATGGATGTGTCCGTGCATCAGTTTTACCTCAGGCCACAGCAGTTTGAGTAAACTCAGTGCCTTTCACGTGCATTCAGATCATGGTCGACGAGGACACTTTTTGCGTAAGCTTTCCTATCTAGTGGAAAAGTTGCTTTTGGTTCCTGCGAAGTACTGCAGCCTGTTTCCAGGTGGTGATCTCTTGTTTTTATCGTGTTGTCCTATTCGAGTACAAAGAGAATTTTTCATATGCCAATAACGTGAACCTTGCTGCTCTACAATTACCGCTGGTTTTGCTTAAAATTAGTGATTGCTGGTTTGCTATAGCAACCTTTTTCTTTTCGTTAAAATGTGCACCTAGTAAATGTTGCATTTGGTTTTATTAAGGTTGTAAAAATGCCACATTTAAGCTGTTTATATTTTTTAACTCCCTCAAAAATAGTTAATTACAAAGTCAAATCATCTTAAATGGCATTCAGATGGGGATTCTGAGAAATCCCACGATTTCTGAGAAGTTTGCTTCACAGCAGTGAATCGCAATGCTGAAAGAATAATGGATCCAAGACAGACCAACAAGCGTAAAACCATGATCTTAGTACTTCTAATTATTCAGTTATAAAAATAAAAACATTAATTAGATGTTCATAATGTCAGGGGATGAGGTAGGATACCAAATTTTGTATGTTTCGTCGTTAAAGTTGCTTTAAAAACTGGGGAGCTAAGGGGCTCCACGTATAATTGAGTGACCAAATTAATTTCAAGCAGCAGCTATTTGGTTGGACTTTAATGAGCTTTAATGGTTGGACTAGATGATCTTAAAGGTCCCTTCCAACCTTACCAATTCTATGATTCTATGGTAGGACAGCAATCTCCGTGAGTGGATCTGATACAATTCAACTGCTTCCTTAAAAACAAGATCATTCTCTTTGTAAATTTTGTTTATGAAGCCACTAACGGTCTCTCTTTTCTGATTGCTTTCTTGGACATATCAGTGAATGAAAGCATAGAATCTATGTTTTATTAGTCCTATGGCAAATGTTGAGAAGAAATGCTTGGGTTTTGTTTTGATTTTTCCAGAGGAGATGTGTTTCCTTCCAAAAGATTGAAAATTTCACTGAACTTACTTTTTCCTTAGAGTTTTGGGGGACCAGAAATCAAATACAGCTTTTCTAGGGAAATGGAGGGAAAACAGGGCAGAAAATTGTATCATAATTTAAGAAGATTGATCATTGTCTGCAGATATTTTTGATTCAACATAGTTTCTGTAGGAAGTTTCAGAAGAAAAAGGTTCACAAGCTCTCCCTGTGAGAGAGCCCTCTTGTTCTGATTGTTGTGACCAAGTTATAATGAATTTATCATAAGACAAAGTCGACCTAGCACCTCTCCCAGGCTCTGAACCTTGTGGGTGCACCAAGGGCATGGAGAAAACCATGTAGGGTGGATCTGTGTAAAGACTTCTGCTGACTTTTGTAGGTATTAGATCAAGACAACCTCTTGGGTTTTGTGTCATGATGTTGTTCTTCCCGCTCTTCTGCCCGTTTTACGTTGTGTTCTTTGACATTCATTTCCCACCTTTCATGTAACATTCAGAGGTGAACACTTTGTAAGAGGGCCCACATTTTGAATTTGGGGCCATTTGCACAGGCTTTGCAAAGATGTGGCAGCTTAGTGCTAGTTTTGGGAGCTCTTTATGTGAATGAACTACCCATTTTGTGCTGGCTCTCAACTCGCCTTTGAGACTGAAGATTAGGAAATTATACAAGAAGGTGGGTAACTGTTGGATGATCGCTTTTTAGTTGACAAATACAGATAATTCATTGCCCAGGGAACTTGAGCTGACAGAGTCAAACCGTACTTTTTTCAAAGGATGTGGTGGATTTACTTATTCCTGTTTCTGTGTTTGATTTACTACCACATGATTTCATTAAATAAGAACTTAACATGGGGATTTCTGCCAAGCAACTTTAGGCAAGGCCCATATTCCACAAATCCCTAAATTTGAGGGTGGTGGGTGGGGGAATCATCATATTTTTCTAGCAGATGTCTGTTCTGCCTGTGGACTAGAGTTTGGGGCGGTTTGTTATTACTGTTGTTGCTTTAAAGCCCTTGTAAAATGATGTTTATTTTCCTCCCGTTAGATAATGAACTTGAATTTTTCCATTTGGTGAAGTTTGTAATAAATTTAATAACTATTAATTCTCTAATTAATAACAACATTGAAGGCTTCTCCTTTATTCTCTCCAAACAGGCAGCATTTCAGGCTTGAACTGGTTTCAAATTCAGACACGGCTCCTTGGAGCTCTCTCTTGCCCACCTCCGATATAAGGCCACATAACTCATGTTTGTTGGTATTTCTAAGTAGATAAAAGTGTGTAAGAAGGTTCCTCCCTTTAACTACTCCATAGAAAATCCATATCCTGGTAGCTCAACTGTCCAGGTCATGTTAAATTTCTGTGGAAGAAAATGAGAAAATGCAAAGAAGAAAATGCCAAAGAAAATGCAATGAAGGAATAAAAATGATGTAAGTTGGCCAAGAAATAAGTTACGCTTCTTGGCCCAGGCTCTGAGGTGGTATAAATCATTACCATGCAACTTCGGTGTAGCCATTCCACTTCACCAAAGTTTTTAATTTGACCTGTTGTCAACTTGGAGCGAAGGTGATAACAATCAAAATTACACCAGCCCCAAAGCAATTTTGCCCACTTTTGTATGCTGATCTTTTGTATGCTGTTTCTGTCCCAGTCCTCAGCATTAGGGTGAATATAACGCAAACTGAGATCACAGGAGCAATGTCACCACTGGAGATCTGGCTAGTGAGAAAGGCACATCTGGGGCAGATCTTGGTCTCTATTTCTGAGCTAGGTACCAACTCCTGTGCTCAAGAAGGGCTTCTAGATGACATCTAGCAAGGAGAGGTTTGAAGCATTTTAGTGATTCTTGTCCACTGTAACCATCCTCAGCAGACTCTTAATGTTGTTTTGAAATGCTCCAGGTGAGCCCTTGGAGACGTGTTTGTGAGCTGCTCTTTGGAGCCAGTGCCAAGCACAGCTCACCTGAGCTCAGGGGTCCAGGCCGGCGCACGCAGCCTCTGACCAGAGCCGGCTGGGAAGGCAACCTGCTAACGGTTAGCCTCAATACTTTTTTTTGCTTCTTTATTCTGCTCTCCTTTCTTGGCCGTTTCAGGTCTTGGCTTCAGATGACAAATGGTACCATCTACCATCCAGCACCTCATGCTGCCACTCACCTTTGAAACATCGTAAGTGTTCTAGTCATTGCCCCAACAAATCATGTTTACATCATCTCTGAGAGACATTCAGAGTAAAGAGAAAAAAATGGCCAAAGCAGCTTAGCGCTTTTGGCTTATTGTTTGAATATTTAAAGACATTGCATCTGGAAAGTATTCCATTAATTTGTGGCTAGCACCCATATATCAAATCCATGAGCTTCCAAGTAAACAGCTGTCACTGGAGCTGCCACGGAGGGAAATTGGCACTGCTAGCTTGTGGTGAGCAGAGAGGGAACACGCTGGTACAGACTAATCCAAGGAGGAAACATTAACCCAGATGTGTAGAGGACAATGAATGAATTGTTCCTGAGAGCTCCTCAACTTCTCAGCTGTATTTATGAGACACAATTAAGGCTTCAGACTATTATATTTGCTCACACACATACACAGAAGCATACATATCATAGCCAGAAAGACGGGGTTGCATACTGTAACTATATACCATAAAGCAGCCTCTGAGTCATCCCTATGCATGCGGGAAGGGGGATACATGTTTGAGGGACAGAGGAGACTGTCCATGTTGGTGGCAACGTGTCTTTAGGTTTGGTTATATCAGGTAGCCATCTTTTGATGCTCAGACAGCTCGAAACAGAAATGTTCATGGCTTCCTCAAGGAAGACATGGTAGAGCCAGGACCCATCCAGGCATTGGCGTAGCAAGGGATGCATGGGGTGCTTACCACAAAACTTAAGATGCTTTGGGGCTGTTGGCTGTGCTGGGGGCCTCAGCTGCAGTTGTGATTTCGTGTAGAAGCAGCTCAGAGCAGTGCAAGAAGTTCTACCTGAAGCCAGGTGAAGTGCTGAGGCAAGGACTCAGCTTCAGTTTTCAAATGCTGCCGTTATTGGCAGAGCTGTTTGTTGTGCAGCCTAGGGCAGCGGGGTGGGGGCCTGTTATTTTCAATTATATGTTTGATCAGCCTGTTTTCCATGTGGTGCTCAAGTAAATGAACTAATTATTGAAGAGGAATTGTATACATGGAAGTGGGACGGAGATGATATCGCTATTTATGTTTTCTTGGGAGGGGTGTTACACACGTGTTGAAAAACCCCACAGCAAGATCAGGGTCTGTGGTGGTAGGTGCTATGGGGCATCTGGGGAGCTTCCAGCTGAAATGGAGGAAGGACAGCAAGAAGAAGGATTTCCCATACCCTTTTTAGAATGGGGAAGATCTGAGGCCAAGGGACATGAGGTGAGTCCCTAGAGGAGGTGGCCACATCAATCCCAGGGCAAGCGTGGATGGCCTGGGATGGAAGGGAAAACCCTTTCCTGCTTCTGCCCAACAGCTGCTCTGGCATCTACTCTAGATGCTCTGGCACTTCACCGGACCTGGGATTTACCTTCTGTTTACTAACCAACCCAAACTGCGGTTGAACTGGTGACCTAAAGGTGAAAGGCTCTGCATCTTATTAGAATTACTGTGAGCTGCTGAATGGGTCCCCCATGGCAGTTAAGATTTGATTATGGTTCTAGAAAATGTTCAGCTTTTACAATTAGTGTCAAAGCAGTGGTAAGCCCCTCTTTGATTCCTGGGTGTAGGCTCGTGCTTTTCTTAACCTCACACATATGCTGGCATATTTACAGTAAGTGCTCAGGGGTTTGCTTTTTTTATTATTTTTTTTATTTTATTTTTGAATTAAAAATGAAAGTTCCCCAGGGAAATTATGCAATGGGAAATAGCCACTTCAATAAACTTGACTCACACATTTTATTGATTATGGTAAATTTAATTATTCCATTTAAACCTTGCTTACACACACACAAAAAAATATCCTTTTCTTCCTACATGTTTTTTCCTGTTTTGGTATCCCTCTCTACAGACCAAAAGTGCACTATATATTATTTTAAGTTTTTTAGAGGAGAAATACTCAAGGCTAAGCCATAATTATAAATTAAAAATTAGAAAACATACCATAAATCTTATTCAAAACATGTTCAAATAGAACTACTAATTGTTAAACAGCAGTAATTATAGCTTTTAAATACTCTTTTGCCTTTGCCATATATTATGTGGACCATTTTTGCTAAGGGAGACAATTATTCAAGTGCAAATGATGTTAAAAAAAAAAACCAACCCAAAGCATAATAGCAAAATAGATATTTCTCCTACTAAGTACTTTGTTAGATGATACTGTTCATTCTCTTTATACTTGGCTAATACCCAGAGGTCTCAATCTTGTTTGGAGACTAATGCACTGAGGTCTTTAGAGGCTACAGTCCAAAAGGCAGTGAAAGACCTGCTGGTCCCTGGGTCTTAACCTTATTTCTCTACACACCACGGCTCATGGATGTTTTCCTTTCTCTTTCAGTGAGCTGCTGCTTCTTCTGACCAACCAAACTGCCTCCAATCCAGGTAATCACCATTTTTTTTGTTCTTAAACTTATGAATGGTCTCTCCTTCCTCAGGAAATGCATTCATTCATTACTTTGTGACTGCTCCCATGAATGGGGAACGTTCCTATGGATACAGATCTGTGGGACTGAGAGCAAAGCAATTCACCATGGCTGGAAATTAGGACATGTGGGAAGAGGAATTATCACTAGAGATGAAGAATCAGAAGTAATTCACGAAGTCAGTATTCCCTTTTGCATGAGGGGACTATTCAGAGCCAGCCCATCCCAGCAGTGAGGCAAATCATGGTTGATCTTCCTCCCTGAAGCTGCAAAACTGAGTCCGGAGAGGGGCTGTTGGGGGTTCTGGAAGCTGCGGCTGGCCAGTTTTGAAAGTTGAGGCGGGACCCGGGGTTTGTTCAAGGCTTTGTTGCTTCTAGACGCATCTTTTATCCAAGTTCTTTCACTGGGCTGTCAGACCTGGGCTTGTCTGAATCCCATGGCCAAATACTCATCTGCTATAATATGAAAGGCTCCCATTTATTTCAAGGGAGCTGCACCTCCTTGCTCAGTGGGGTGAGCCTGGGAGAAGCCAGTGAGAGCGCAGGGATGCTGAAGGAGGAGCGATAGGGCTGGCATGTAGGAGGTTCTGGAGGCTGCAGGTGAGGCGGTGTCTCCTTCGCTCTCCTCCAGTTTCTCTCCTGGTGGCACATTTGGCTGCGACCACCATTAACTACAGTGATCAGCCATGCGCCCTTCTGGATATCCCTTCTCGGCAAAAGATGGACTGGGGAATAACTCCACGGAGACCTCAATTCCATTGACATCCTTAGGTTTCCTGCATTATACAGCGCAAGTGATTCAACATAGGGGCTACTTTTCCCATGGCTTGAAAAAAAATAAAAAAATTGGATGCTCTGTATCCTGGTAGGTTCCAGATTTATTTGCTTTATTTGAGAAGTATAGCTGGAAATAAGTACTTATGTATTTCTAAATGACCTACCCTTAAAAATAACCATAATCTGATGTAAACTGGCGAGGCTCCCTTGAATTACATGGATTCACTCCAGCTTGCACCAGATGAGGATTAGGCCCCAAGATGCATGCAAGCCCAGTTGTGATGACCTTGAAAAGAATTTAGATTAAAGATGAGTTTGGAAGCAATCAAACCAAATCATAAGCCTGGCTGATTTTGCTCATTTTTCTGGCAAGTCCTAGTTTTCTGAGAATATGACCTTGTCGCAATACGTGTTACACCAAATCCTTCACTTATTGAGCCCATTGCCACAGATGTCACTCTCCATGCCATAACTCCCCAAAACATTTCAATTTCCTTTCCCGTAACTGTCACCACGTTTGCTCTGGCCGCTGCGGGGAGGGAATTTAGCCATGTAGCAGATCCCAGGCTCAGCTTTTGGCCTAGATGACAAGCAGAAGAATTATTTTGCAGATGGGCCAACCTAGGACACGTGTTCCTGCTGGGATCGGCGCTCTGCTCCTCTCTCGCTGCCTCCTTAATGAGAGCGCGAGAGCTCGAACCAACAGCCAACTCCTCGAATGGCAACAACAAAAGACTCCTTGTCGTTGCCCGGGCTGACTCAAAACAGAGTAGAAAAGGGGATTTTTTCTGACAGAGTTGTGGATCACAGACTTGCACTACAGCTTGTCACCTACTGCTGGCAGTGATGCGCTCTGTTAAGTTACAAAAATCACCTACTTGCTCCTTGCCTCAGTTTCCACAACTGCGGGCCATGGGCTCTGTGACGATTAGTGTACCAGGAGATGCGACGCGTTGCTCCTAAGGTGATGGTGATAATACAGAGAGAAATATAAGCAATACTCTAAATGGAATGCCCTGATAAGAAGGGATTTTGAAACCTAAAGAGTTTAAGAATCAGCCCAGAAGAAAAATTTCTCTTCCGTCTTCCCTCCCCAAAAGTGAGCCTGAGTCTGTTGTCTCCATTCCCGCTTTTCACAGTCTTGCATAACCATCTACGTGAAAATTTGAAGGTGAAAAAGCTAAATGTTTCATGCTCTAAATTTTGAAATGGCACAATTGCAGTGCCCTTGGCATTTTTGTTTTTCCTCTGGATGTTTTCCTTTCAAAGCAAAGTGCCCTCAAAAAGAGATCTGCTTTTGCTAAGTGATTCCCTTTTGGTAGAACAGCGTATTTCAAAGAAATATATGTGTGTATTCCTTATATTTAGCCTAGATAACCACAAACATATATGGTTCTTCTGAAGTTTTACCAACCATTTATATTTACTGCTGCTTCAAAGAAAGCAGAATAGAGTGCCCTGTGGAACCCCTGCTCTCCCAACACATACAGACCTCAAAGTTGAAAGAAAGTTGCAGTATTATTTCTTCCCTTGCCCTTTATTATTATTTTAATTACTAGTGGCAATAGCAAGTGCTGATCTAGTGAAGTGCTGCATACCTTCAGCTCCCATGGGAGTCCCTGACAAGAACAAATATTCCCATAAAGGGTATTTGCCTGTGATGTACAGGCACTGTGGTGAGTCCTAGCCGCCACCTTCCAGACTTACTCCAAACACAGGAGGAAGAATGGGATTGCCACAGAGGGAGACCTCTGGGGAGGAAGGTGCTTCTCACAGGCACGGGATCCTGGGGTGTTCTGGGAACAGTTTTCAGAACATCATTTTCTACAATACCTTAATCCTGGTTAGTGCTGAAGATGCACAGACACAGTGTGCTGACCGCCTGCTTCGTTTCATACTGGCATTTCTCTGAGAATAAATATTTCTTCTCCCTCTCTTTACAAAAATCCTATGATTTCATGGGGGTAAAACAGTCTTGATTTTTCCACATCTCTTCCTGTTCCTTTAGACTGTTTGATTCACAGATTCATTTTGTACACTGGAAGATGCATTCACTTTTTAAGCTTTATTTGTTTCCTTTTTTTTGTCTATTTTTGTTGTTATTAGTTAGTTCTAGAAAAAGCAGTCTGACTGCCTTATCTGCCAGAAGGCACGTGTGCATGAATTTCTTACTTTGTCATCCCTCCACGAGATTCCATTACATTTGCCTCGAATTTAATCTGCAACACAGAGCTGGTCCCACGGCGGTGGCTCATCACTTGACATCCTTTCTCTTAAGATCCCATTTCCTTCTGCGTAGCCCCAGCCTTGCCAGGTTGGCAGGATGGGTTCCCCCGCTGTGCCACGCTAGTCTGACATAATCGTTACAGTGTCACTGGGCAATGCGTGGCAAACAGCTTTATCGCTGAGGACCAGCAACAAGCTGGGATGAGTGAACAGCAGCTTCCAGCAGGAATGCTACTCCCTATTTTAACCTAGTCTTTCTTGGAGAGTTGGAAAAGAGGAGACTGGGGTGGTTTTTTTACCTCTCCATGTGATTTGTTGAGGTTCATAGTTGCCCAGAGGGACACCAGAAATCCAATTTAAAAAGTGGTCATCCAGGGTTATCCTGATGACGTTTTCATCACTGAAAAGGCCCAAGAAAGTTTCAGAGTCCAACATCTCTCAGCAGCTGATCTTAAGCAAACCTGGAGATGATGACCCCATATCCTCAGAGCCCTCACCCAGCCCCCTTTGGCCACAGAGACATCACAGCCGATTTTTCAGTTGGCCAGAAGCCCGGTCTGTCTCGCTGCAGAGCTCGGGCATGCCTTGAGACAAGAGTAACTAGTCATGCCCCATCTATCTTACATGCTCTTTTTTTGAGCACCTCCCAGACTTTACTGTGTTTATCCTCTTAGCACCTCTGTAATTATCTCTCTTGTAACAGATGAGAAACAGAAGAACGTGGAAGTTTTGCAATTTGAGCTGAGCCATGCAGGAGCTCTTTGGCAGAAGAGGCGGCCTCCTCAGGGGTGAGTAATGTCCTTTTGACAATCCCATTAGAATTCTGTTTATACCCTTACATACCTAGATACAAGGCCAAATTTAAGCCCAAAGTGTCTTGAACAGAGCAAAGTCACTCTTTGAACGTGACCCTTCCGGGACCGATGGCTGGGCTTTCACTGCTGTCCTTCCCCCGTTCCCATCACAACTCCCTGAGACCAGATCTGCAAAGCAGTTCCACTCTGTTTCAGTTTGAGGGATCAAGTCTTATTTATGCGAGTGATATAAACATCACTGTTGTAGCCTGACAAATATACAGGAAGTTCAGAACGGCTGCAACCGTTGTGTGCGGTGTCTCACAGAATAATTTTGTCTAAAAGCACGGAGCACGCTCACAGCAGTATTTTAACCAGTGAGACTGGCAAAGTGAATCAGATGACACTCGGCTTCAAGTATATGTTTATGGTCAGCCCTCTTAACTAATTAAATCAATGGGAACTTTAGCACGAACCTGAATATAGCTTTAAACCCTGAAACAGCAGCAGTAGTTGAGTGTAAGAATTGCTGAGTGAGAGGCAAACCGACGGGGTAGTGTTCTTCAGGGGAGGCATGTGCTTAGCTGAATGGAGGGCTCTGTGTAAATCCAAGCGGAGCAATGGAAATCGGATCAGCAAGATGAAGTCTGGCTGATGAACGTCCTTCCCGGCATGTGAGTCAGCGGCAGGTTAATTAGGCATAGCTAGGCAGGGAGCAGTGGTTATGACAGAAGAGGCTTTAATTGATAGGATCATTTTCAGCACAATAATATTAATTAGCAATTGCGATAGGGAACATGAAGGCAGGTGGAGCACTTTCTGTCAAGGTATTTTTATAAGGAATTAGCCTGTATAAACACCCATTGTAAATACATTGTCCTTGTCAGGGGTAATAACTGCCTTGGCACACAGCACCTCTACTCACAATGGAAAGATAATTAAAGACACAATTGCACGCTACGGTGTTTCTCCCAGATGCTAATTGTGTCACCGGAGAGATCTAAACAGTTTATATTAGGAAAACACTGAGTGTTAATAGTAATTTCCAAAATGGAGACAACAAATAGATTGAGAAAATGCTGTGAGCATTGAGCCAGCCTTGGAAAAAGCTGGAGGAAAAATCGTGTTTCTGAAGCGAACGTGGAAATTTGAAATGGGAGTTAGGTGCCTAAACATCTTGGAGGGACTTAGACCCTGAGCTTACCAAAGCCAAATCCTGCCCTACCCTACAAATAATTTCATATTTCACAGCCTTCACATTTTCCTCATGTGTATGTTGTTCTTAGAAGCTTATACAAGGAGGGCCGAATCCTGAAGACATTACTTAAAGGAAATTTCTATTCATGTCGCTGAATGTTCACTACTGATAATCCTAGTAATAATTCTCATGAAAAATTGTGTTACATTACCTGTTGAGTTTTATTATGTATAGCATATATAATATATTGTATAACTCTATATTACAGGTCTACATTACATACCTGTAATATTATGTTCTGGTAATTAAACCAATTAAAGTGCAGTTATGAGCTCATTAAACACAAGAAATATGAGCTGTCAATCAATTCATTTTTTATCTAGATAAAATCTTATCAAAGCCAAGTGATTCCATCCTTAAAACCAAGTGTTCTTATGTCTGTGTCTCCATTTATGATGCACAGATAAACACGACCCGGAAAACGCCTGTATAGGCGTATGTGACCTGCATGCACAGTCCCAATTGCGGAGCGAGCTGCTGCTGGATGTTTTTACCTCTTTGGTTCCCATGATATATCTGAGTGGGATATTCTGTTACAATCACAATGTTTAAATATTTAATAATATCGCATGATTCTTTACAGATCTGATATAAGCAACACATATCCCCCTCTCAGGTATGTAGGTTTTGCACGTTGACCCTCGGTGAACAGCAGAACGGCTTAGACGCACTGAGTTATCCTGGTGTGGTCAGATGCCTTTTTCCCAGGTGCTGCAGTACCTAAACTGGTCCCTGCAGACTTGGCAGGTCCAGCTCTCCAGCTCAGCTCTTACAGGCTGAGAGGTGATCCTGAATTAGCTCTTTTGAAGTCACCTGGGACTAGTGCATTCCTTGCCTGGAGCAGAACGCTATACTGTGGAATAAATATACTTGGGGCAGAAATCTTCATCCCACTCAAGTTCTCCCACGGCTCTTGCAGTGGAGATGAGATTTTGGGCAAAACCTCACTGCATCCCAGTCGGTTGCTGGGAGCGTGTTTCCTGGGGCTGAGCAATGGCAATTCTGGGCTTTGCGCCTCGCATTAAGAAGAGGCGTTTGGTACAGCCGTGTTGATGATCAGCAGAGGCTGCGGAAGGAAGAATTCAAATTATGCAGAGAGGCAGCAGAGGAATGGCAGTAACACAGGATTAATTGAGCTGGGTTCTGGTTCTCACACTGACAAAGTGTCTCGCCCAATGTTCTGCGCTCTGTTTCGTGTCTGCGTTGGGTCAGATATATTTCAGGCTGTTGAGGGCAGGGACTGCCTTCACATTATGTCTGTACAGCATCTGAACACTTATCAAGCCTTGATCTTGGCTATCATCTCTAAGGGGGGCTCTAACATAAGCAATAATAATACTAATATTAATAGTAATGGTGATCATGCCAATGAAATGCTGAATACCTTTTTATATGGTCCGGAAAAGCCCCACACTTCAGGTTCAGCTCATCCAGAGCAGAGAAGCTGCTTATATTCATATTGTTTTTCTGGTGGGAAGGGTGTGTTCATGCCCAGAGTTGGAAAGCGTGGGGACAAAAGAGAATTATGGAATGATTTTTCTATTGTGCCTTTACAAGATTATGATCAGAAAAAGGAGGAGGGAGAGAGGAAAATGTGGATGATGGTTGTTATTACCAAAATGAAAGAATTTGAATATAATCATAGCAGTTAGGGAAATGTGTTTTTAAAGACCTTGACAGAGGTCATAACGAGAGTTTACTTTGTAGATCTAATCACAGTTTACAAGACCATATGCCAGTTCCCAGGGGTGTCCACAGTGAACAGCAGGACACCAGTAATTTTCCAGATGTGGCTTCCCCCCCTAGAAGGAGAAGAAAACCAGTGAGAAGAACTGGAGTGACCCAGCATTGAGGGAACCTCTGAACTTCTCTACGTCTTTTGGCTGGGATGCCCTTGTGAACAGTTTGGTTGTTGCCTGGTAACATTGGCACCAATTCTTCTACAGTGTGACTGAGCCTGCAAGAGAAAAGGAGAAACTTGGAGAGGGATCATAGGATCCAATTTTATGGAAATTTCTTCATGAAACAGGGCTGAAGCATACATACCATGACACCCGTCCTAGATACCTGATGAGTATTTGAGGCCGCATCAGTAGTGGGGGAGAGGGGAGGGCCATTGGGAGCCAACACAGGGCATTACTACCTTGTGAAACATGTCAGCACAGAGAAGGTCATGGTCTCAACTTCTGCCCGAAGCTTCCTGTAACTTCTGCACACCCTTGCATATTTGGCCCCCTTTGGTTCAGATCCTTCTATCAGCTGCCTTTCGGTCTTGGTATTGCCCCAATAGCACAGCAGCATGAGCACCTTCCAGATCAGAGCACACCAGCAACGGGAGAGTTTGCAAGGGACCATGTGGAATCACCAGATTTTCTCCTGTTTTTTCTTAGAGAGAGTCATGGCTGCAGATGCCTTTGTTTTGGAGGAGTGGACTTAAGAGCAAAAGATATTCTGATGCAGGTGAAAAAATTATGTTAAACAGGAAAGGAAGCTGTGGAATCATTTGATCTCTTCTGGAGGCTGTTCTTGCAGTCTAATGCCCTTCCTCCAGGTTGCTCTTTATCTCTGTCTTGTGTGCTTTGTCCCCTGCTTTGTGAATGACATTAGCTTGGGGAAAGGAATTGTCCCGGTCTGTTGACGACACAGTAGTTTCTGATGTCACCTGTAACTGATTCATAGCTTACTTTAGAAGATTAGGGGACAGACTAAGATCCACCAGAAGAAGCTAAGTGCCTGCACAATAGCTTCAACTATGTAGGCTCTAGATGAGGTCTAGGCATTGCTGGCACCTTTGGTCACAGTGAACGTATTGTCATTTCCACACAAAAAAACATAGATCATGGTAGCCAAATCTTTATGTGGAGGAAGCAGTGGCACTTCCTAAGAAGCTGGAGATGGAAGGAGGAAATTTTAGTAAGTGATACTGACTGGTCATTTAGGAGCAATGATGCAACAGAAGACACCAAGGCCTTGCTTTGCGTAGCCAAACGAGCACTGCCTGCTCTCGTGGCCGAGCACGACAGGAGCTGCTGAGTCAAACAAGAGAGCGGCTCCAGCCAGGGCTGTGCCGAGGAGTGAGCTGCTATACACATTACTAAGGATTGGTTGAGAGACTTGGAGAAGAAAAAGAAAAAAGCCCTCATGGGAGATGGTCTATTTTTAATGAGCCCAAATCTCTTCCACAAATTAAGTGAAATATTTTAAAAAGAAACAATATTACTTTGGTTTTATTTGTTTCAGCTACTTAGTTACAGCTCCACGTGGACACAATTAATGGAGGAAATAGAGTATTTTATAAGCCCAGGACTCTCAGATAGATATTTTGTGACCATGTGAAATTCTTTGCCCTAATCACCACACATTCCTTGGGAGAAGGTTGTATATTGCTGAAGATTATTAACCTCAGTTCCAAAAATGTTGTGTCTAGTCATTGAATGGCAAAGGTCAAAAATTGTCACAGCATTAATCAGTGATGAATTTTGCTCTCCATTTTTCGTTAAAGGTCCCTGCTGTCCATCTCTGGCTCAGGTCTGTTCTAATTCTGTTCAAAGTATTCCCCAGCAAGAAAAAGAGAAATGACCTTTCCACTGGAGCTAGTTTTATTTCCCAGATCCCTTTCAGACTCCCCCTGTGACTTCATGTAAATCACTTGCACGTTCAGTACCTCAGCTCTCCATTTTTTTAATAGAAAGAATATTATCTCCCCTTTATTTGCCCATTTACATGATGAATTCTTCAAGACAATGAATCATCTTGTTTGGGTGGTATCTAACACCAACCCATCTAATCTTTGTTGGTCAAAGAAGAAAAACAGATTGAGGTAAAACCTGGGGATGAATGTTGTTTAGCTGAAGAGTTTTGTTTGTGCCTTGCCGTGCTTTCTTGGTGATAGGAAACAACGAAGGCACTCTTAGAAAAATAATAATAATGTTTTTTCATTCTTCTGGGACTGTCTTAAACTTAAGAGACAGGACCCATAAAATAGCAGGTCTGGGCTTTCTGGCGGGAGTGAGCGTGACAGCAGGGTGTGATTTCTGAATGGAGACAACTGATCGGTTCCTCAGCTGATACGGGTCTATATATCTCATTAATCAGCCATCCGCTTCTCACAGGCAGACCTAAATATTGTCCTTTTTAGCTCTCAGGCCAGTGCTGCTGAGACAATTTCATTGCAACAGGCTATTACATGGAGGTAAACAACATCTTGTCGATGTAGTAATCTGTGCAAATATCCTGACAGCTAAGCACAGCAGTGGAGTGAGTAAACAAACAAACAACCCAATGCCCCTTCCCTTCCACCATGCCAATAAATATAGTTTACTGTACACATCATTCTTCGGGGCCATGCAGGGATGGTGTGAATCCATTAGCAGGGCAAGGGTGAGTGACTTCTGACTTCAGCGACCCTTAAAGTTAATCCAGCATTGTAGGGGCAGAATTAAATGTGATGAGCTCAGAAAGTGTGATAAAACCAGATTTAAGTGCACAGCTGGGCAGCAACCTATAAAGGCAGAATTTAAAACCGTAATAAAAACTTTGTAATCTAATTACGACGGTAAAGTTAAAGGTGAGGTATTTGCAGCATGATTCACATGCACCACGGCTAACCTCTGACATCTTGAATATATTATGTGGTTTCTTCACTACAGGAGTAATTTTGAGTTGCTCTCTTGCACTACATCGTTCCCTAGCTTTTATTCTCTCGTGCTGTCTTTGGAGGCTGCAGAACAGGACAAAACGGCGCATCAGCACTTTGCAAAGCATTGCTTTCCTCTGCTTCTTGCTCGGGGCCTCTCGGGGCTGCTCCTCCCCATGCTCTGGGCACCCAGCACCGGAACATGCAGGCAGGGGTTGCAGCAGGTGCACACCACCTCCAAAAAAATTGCAGCTCCTAAGAGAGTCCAAGGAGAAACAACAGCAAGAGCAGGCATGTCTCAAGCTGGTTTTAGCCCAGGTAGTCTTAATACCAACAGGAGGGAGGATGCAAAGCAGGTTACAGCCTGGATTCTAGGCAACCAGCTCCTGTTGAAGCCCATGTCGTCACGTCTTCATTGCAATTGGCACCTGATTAACACCACCTCAGATATGCAGTCATCTCTCCAATTTCAGTGCTGGCTGGTCCAAACACCAAAGTGGTAGGAAAAACCAGCCCCGTGAACCCTGCCTGCGTCTCCTTCACCACTGCCAGTGGTCAGGTCTGATTTTGCCCAGCTGGTGGGGTTCAGAGTGCTCTTGCCAGGATGGACGCTGTCAAGTATGACAACAACCTTACATCTAAGTCTAGCCTCTTTCAGCAGAAAGACCACAAGGAGTTTAAATAGTCTAAAATAAAGGTCTTTTTCCTGGGTGCCATTAAGCGTTGTCCAGCATCCCAACAGCACTGCATGTACAGGGAGTGTAGTGGTGGGATTTAAACAAGTTTGCTCAAGCTGGTAACAGCTGGGCAGTTGCTCCAGGAAAGGCAGCTGGGGACATCACTCTGTCTTCAGCCAGCCTGTGCCAAGACAGACATTTCAAATAATTTAGAAAACTACTCCATGCAATAGTTCTGATTTCTTTTTTTTTCTGTGTCCCAAACAGCAATTAAAAATGGAGCAGAAAATCTTTTTATATGAAGCCTGAAAAACTCTATGTTTTTGGGGTTTTTAACTAAAGTCACTGGGTGGTATTTCTGAAATCAAATTGCGTCTTATTTCATTCTGTTTGAATTTAGGCAAAAGACTTTCTTTTAAGTCTGACTGATACCAAGCTATATTCCTGTAGTGTAATGCTCATGGGAATTGTTCAGGACAGCGTTGTCTGTAGAATCAGCAGCCCAAAATAAACTATGTCCTCCCCCAATGCAATGTGGACCCAGCTGATCAGTCTCCACAAATGTTATTCTTAAACTGATGAAACATTTACCAGATTTGTGAAATCAAACTGAAACATGTCTGTTGCTTAGGTTTCCCCACTGGGTAATCAAATAATATTTTTCCTGAAGGAAATTAGTAAGTTTTAAGATACTGCGTTTCCAAACCTGTTCCTCTTTTTCCCCTTTTAGCAAGCTTGGAGGGGAACGGCAGAGCCATCAAGGACACCCTGTGCAGGGTTCAGAGTGATGTTCTCTCTTGTGGGAAGAGGAGGTTGTGAGAGCCATTGGCTAAAATTGATGATTGATATCAGTAACGAGTGTGAAAGAGATGTGGGGTGCTCTTGGAAAGGGACTACTCAAAGTTTCCAAGGGCAGCTTGCACTTGTGATAGTAGGGCTATCTCAATATTGTTATTTAGAGAGACAGAGAGATGCTTTCTAGTTTGGAGAGAGAAAAAGATGTTATATGTGTATACTGAGGTGCCGTACGTGCTTCTGCCACTCCTGAGATAACTTCGTTCCAAACTATTCTTCTTTTCTTACAGCTGTACAACAGCTACACCAGGGTAGAACCCTCCACAGGAGACAACAGCTTTTAAAATGTAATCAGGGACTACCAGAAAACACCACAACAAATGCCCTGAAACACAGGAAGGAGCCTGTCAGCTGCAGAAAGCCAGCATGAGGATCAAAAGAGCAACATCCCAGGTACAAACAAGGTGAGATCCTATCAAGCCCAGGCCAGCAGCCACCCACTGCGTGCTCCAGTGGGTTTAGAAATCCCATCCTGTACAGCAGCTCCTACATGCTTGAGCTCACTGTACCGCAGAAAGAGTAAGGGAGCATTTAACACCCTCCGTCTGCAAGGCACAGACAGGAGGTGGTAAATACCTTGATAAGGAAACTGGAGTGAAAATACCAGCTTTAGGCAATCCAGATTTTATCAGGGAAGTATGCAGGGATGAGTAACTACCTGACATGCAGATGTGCCTATGCGCAGTGCCAGCAGCCTGCCAGTCTGCACATCTGGCCTCGGGCATCACGCTCGCATTTTCAAACCTATGTGTTTTTGAGGTATGTCGAGGGGGTGTTTTTGCATGGGATTCTCACTTAGACAATGGCAGTGCTCAAAATAAATCTGCAGTTCTGTGTCTGGAAGAATCTATAGATTTAACACCAGAGACCTGTTTTTCTGCTGTAAGAAGCTGCTCAGCTTCTGAGTGAAGCCTATTGCTCTGCTTAGCAATGATGTGCATTTCATGGCAGGGGTATCCATGTGTGACAGGTGAAAAAGGGACCCTGGAATCTAAGGGCTAAGTCATAAAGAAATTAATATTGTGTAGAACTTAGTGAATGGATGGTGTCTCACGGGCCAGTGCTATTGCTGTCAGCATGCGACCTAGAGAAGACCTGTGCCTGGTCCCATCATAGTCTCTGCAATGTGAATCACAAATTTAGTGAGAGTGGTTTGAAATTGAAGGGCTGTGAACTGGCACAATGTATATGACCACACTTGAGGACATACGGGGATGGTCTTATACAGGTAGTTTGGAGAATTATTGCTAGGTCTCTTACTCTAGCTCTAGACCCCAATATAAGACTATGGAGCTGCCTGTTAACTATTCTTCCTCATACTCTGTATTGCCAGGGAAGTCATTGCGTAGGTTGTCATCAACCAAGGTGGGAAACATCTGTTCAGAGAGCCTGTTCCTGCTCTGAGAATGCCTTACGGTCTCTTGGACCTTTGTTTGGTTTTTGCATTGATTCTTGATCAGGTTTACAATATAATAGATGGTACAACGAGCTGTATCCTTCATAGGAAGAGCTTGGCAGCTTGAAGGGATGTCCTGGAAATGCGAACAAGGAGGAAGGAGAGATTGATACCTCTCTGGAATGATAAAGGGTTGGGGCAGTACTCGTAGCCATGCCATGCCAGGGGCTTGGCTGCCAAAGGGGTAGGGATGCTGTCTTTCTGGGGGTGGTGCTTAGTATGGCTAATGACAACCATAAGTAGGAAAAATATGGACGCTATTGGAGAGAGAGGCCCAGGAATGGATAAAGAATAAATTGGCTGCACCGTATACAGAGAGGGCCAAACAGATGTTGGGCCTGATCCAGAGCCCATTGAGTTAATGGAAAGGCTCCCTTTGGTTTCATTGGACACTGTTTCAGACCTATTACAGCTTCGCAGGAAGCGGTCGAGACCAAGAGTAATAACTTGTGGTGACTGGAGCGGTGTGTGTTGCATAGGTGTGGGCTGTGAGGTTTTCATGGTGAAAACAGATGGGTCTGACAGATCCATCCATTTGGTCTGGGTAACCCTCCTGTCCCCCTTCCCCCACCTGATGGTAAGCAGTCTCATGCGGTTTTGGTATGATTCTGTGCAGAAGTGCCCTTCTGCATTCCCCCTCCTACTCAAGGAGGTTCGGGTGTGACCTTGTGGTGGCACAGGATTTAGAAACCAGTGACTTGAGCCATCCACAGAGAAGGAAGAAACAAGGCCTGCTGAAAACTGTTGACCAGGGAGGAATTTTGTTGTGGACCAGCAAGAAAAATAATGTAAAGCAGGTGTTTCTGCAAATGCGAGACATTTGTAAAACCAACGTTGTCCAACAAGTCTCCCACTCACATTCTCATCCACATGATATGGTGAGGTCTCACACGAAGGACCGCAAATAGAAAACATCTCTCTGTACTAGTTGGCGTACGACCTGTACTAGGGCCTCCCTCCCCTTCTGCTGTCTGTGCCTTTCTGTTTATTTAGGTGTGTGTCTTTGTTTCTGTTTTTACATTTAGCACAAGTAGAAAGGAAATGGGATTTTGTACAGCTTAGGAGACTGGGAGCTCACCATACTTTGGACTATAGGCCTTTATTTGTCCTTACACCACAGGTGCAAGTGCTTGCAGGCCAGATCCTCCACTAGTGTAAACTGCCCCAGCCTCTGAGAGCTTCCTCCTTTTAGCCGGCCTGTTTGAGGAGGTTTGTGATATCCAGAGATGCAGACACAGGCCATGCTCAGGCCAAGCGAGTCTTGTGCTTAGGAGTGAGAACTTGAAGTCGAGCAGTGCTCGTTTTCTCCTGGTGACGCCATCAGGAGGAATGGATGGACCATTGCATACAAAGACGCATCAAGAACCAGCAGATGCTGTTTCATGCAGGGTTGTGAGTTTTTTGGAAATGTAATTTGGGGAATAGTTTGATTTAGTCAAATTTAGGCTCACTTGGAGAGAGGCAAGGAAGTAAGATGTAACATAATTTCAAGGCTCTTCTCAGGACCACCCCTACCCAAACACGGATAGTTTTGTTCTCTCTTTTTCTCTCAGTGGTGGGAATCCTTATAGTGGAGTGGGATCAACTCTAGTATTGCTGAAAAAAACCCAAACCTTTGTCTTTTTTTCTGTGAGAAATTCTGCTCTGAAAGGGGCTAATAGTTTACAACGCTAGTGTAAACTAACAGATTTTGCTCAGCATCAGGACAGTTATAATAATTTCTTTCAACTGAAAACCTACCCTAGTTTCCCTTCACATCACATCAAGCTCCTCACAACCCACATCTGGATTTTCAATCATCCATTGGCAAAGGAGCCACTCCCCAATCTTTTGTAAAAAGCCATCAGACTCATTCACCTCGTCTCCAGCTGTATTCATATAGACTTCGTTTTCCTTTGCGGGTATTCCCTTGTCCACGCTGGCAGCAACACGTGCACATTACAATGGTGCCGATCATGGCTCAGGCTGAGCTGGATTTTAGGTACTTAACAGGTTTAAGTCGTGACCCTACAACACCCACTCTCCAAAATATAATCTCTCGCTCTTACTGACAGTAATGCGTTTCTAGCCCTGTTTAAAAAGAAGCTGATACTGAAAGAAGCCGCTGAACTTTCTGTGTGAGGTAAGGGTCAGTTTACAGCTGGATAAATTGCCTGGCAGGAAGGTTGTGTGGCAACTTGGCAATCATACCATAACACAGCTGAAGGAGAACGCCTGAGCCCGGTCTTCTAGTCCTCTTTTTAACCATGCCGGCCTGTTTACATTTGGGTAGTAGATGGGTGGAGCCGTTATTCCAATTTTTGGCTTGTATCTTTCCACTTGGATGTCAACGTAAACTGCTGCAATTATATCATAATTGTGTCCCAGTATTGGAAATGATTAGTCTGTTCATTTTCCATAAATACTGGCTGGCTGTCTTCACCTGGCAGTGGCTGGGAATTGTCATGGCAGATATGAAAGCCCAGACAATATGGGGATTCATAACTTCATGTGAGTTATGGTGTTTTCCAGGCGGCAAAGTCTAACAAGACTATGCTATTGGATTTAGACATAAACAGGATGCCGGAGGAGAAATGTCAGCTTTTAGACTGGGATTCAGGTAGCGATAGAGAAAGCACAGGTATTTCAAAGCAAGGGCAGTCTCACCGTGCTACTTTAGTCAGAAAGTGAATTTCTTATTAAAATAAGCCCCAAACTAATGGGGAAGCTTTTAAATTTCAGATGAAAGTTCAAAATTATCCAGGCTTTATAATTAAATTGCACTTCCCATTCCTACCTCTCCACCATGGCAGCCTTTGCTCTCCCATACCAGCCAGTTCCAGCGGGTGGAACTGATGTAAAATGTACCCGTGTATTAACTTCAAGGCTATTTATTCTTACAAGTGAGCTCTAATTCCAAATAATACTGATGCCAACCTTTTTTTTTTCCCCAGGACTCGGGCATACAACACACTTTCCTCTATTGGAGCTCATCATTCCATAACTCCAGAAATTGCAATATAAACCTTGGCTACTACGCACACTTCAACTTGAAAACACAGCAGTGATCTGGGATTTTAATTCAAGCAAATTTGAAAGTGGATTAGAAATAGGATCCAGCTGCATCTCTAATAGTCAAAAGAAAAATTAGCAGAACATTGGAGCTGAAGTGAACTCTGTCTTTCTTTTAGCTTTTTTCCTCCCCTTTGCTTTAGAAGAGGAATTACATAGACCTAAAATACCATAATTAAATTGTCATTTATTCCTTACCTTGGTAGAAGCTCTGCCCAGCTGAACACATCTCGGTTTCCATCCTAAGCATTTACCTACAGCACAGGGCTGGAGGAGGGGGGTGCGGTTTATTACTTGTTTTAAGAAATTAGAAATCAGAGGCATGCACAGTCTGTCTGTTATAGTCTTCAGCGAGCGTGTTGCCAGGCTCTACAGGTTATACATCATTAGCGCACAGAGTGTCCAGGAGAGCCCAAAGCTTGTGCAGGTGTGTTGGCAAAGCTCGCACCACTTCCCTCCCTCCTCCCTTCTCCACTGCGCTTCCAGCAAGCCGATACTTGAAACTCGATGTGGCAAAATCACAGAGAGCTCTTCTAACGTTTGTTAGCTCGAAGCTCACCCAGCAGACGTGACTATGAGATGGCGCGCGGAACCTGGAAGGGACTCACTGGAAAAACAAAACCATTGAGTCAAAAGCTTAGTGTGTTTTTCCATGATTGTATGAAAAAAAAGTCCATGTGTGTTTTTTTTAAGCACTTTCAGATATTAGAAGTTTAGTGAACACAGAGACAGCTGCTTTTTTTTTTTTCTTTTCCCCTGCCCTTGAACTTTCGGGATGACTATAGGGAATATATTCCAGCCTGTTTTCAATGACCCATTCATACGGTGGTTTATTTCAGCTTTTCCCAAAAGGGAGTGAGCTTCATTTGATCTCTGCTGCTGGCATTAGCTGCCATTATTTGCGCATCCCGCTCGGATAATCAATAAAGTGGGTGGCATCTGAAAATAATTATACACACAGCTCTTCCCCAGCTTCCAAGATAGAGACAGAAGCTGGGAAAGGAGCCTTTGCATATTCAGCACTTGTTAAAGGAATGAAATATAGTGCTGTGTGTTATTGTTGTATCCTGAAACCTGGGCATTCAGCAGCAGTTTCTTTTGACATTGTGTAGCCCTCTGGCCGCGCAACACCTGATCACAAAGCTAATCATCTTTCCCTTCTTTCCTGGCTTTGCTAGAAAAGTTGTCCTGTCTGCTTGTACGCTGCGCCGAAGGGCAAGAATTGTCAAATGGGTTGTAAATATAACAGCGGTGTCTGTGGCCGACCTCGGGGAGGAAGGATCTAGCTGAGTGTAGTATCCTCCTTTGTTTAGGGGACACCACCACAGCTGCATTTTGACAGCCAGATGTCCTGGCCCCAAGCTAGCGTGTGGTGACAAGTGGGTGGCCTGTGCAGGGCGTGGTGTCTCTCTGTAGCATAGGATGAGTTTTTCCAGCCAAAATCATGTTCAAACCCCTGGCTAAAATGGTTAGGCTCTGTCTTTATACTGCTCATGGTAAAGCCACCTTTAGATGTCCGTAAGGCTGTCGCTGCTGAATGAAGAACCTGATTCAGGTTCTCCATTGCCTGATGGAGTCCTAAGAGCCAGAAGAGTATGTGAGTCATCATGTATTAGAAGATAATTAATGACTATTTTAGGAGGTTTGCATCTTCAGCCTTCCTTTTTTGCAATGGCTAAGATGAACCATGGGCATGAACCTGAGCGTTTCTACTGCAGCCTACCTAAAGAGCAGCTGCACCAAGTACCAACACAGAGTCTCTGAACTGAGCAGGTGGTAGAAAAAGAAAAGGCAGATTTTGCCAGAGAAAGTTGCAACTGCAGAGTGAGGCTTTGTCCTTTTATTCCTGCAGCTCTGGAGAAGCTTTGTGCAGCACTGTCACAGCGGAGACTAGATCCTGGCTACAACCGTACACCGCTTTTAATGGTCTTTCCTAAGGGTCTGCTCGTGGCCTCCATTGAAGACAAGAAGAGGGGCAAGGTGGAGCAATGGTCTGACCCAGTCTGACCGTTCCCACATATTTCACTTACACCCTTCCCTCCTGAACTGCAGAGGCAGGAGGTACGTGTACAGCCATGCCTGCGCAGCCAGGAGAATCTGCGATGTCTGCAACTGCTAGCAGCTGGGGAGATATCCGGGGTTTGGCAACTGCCTCCTCAGAAATGAGCTAAAGACATCATGTAGCTCCCTGCTCCCAACTGTTGGATGCCAGCAGGGCTATTTCAAATATCCGGACAGCAACAATTACAGGGGAGCAATTATTTTTGGCCACCGCTGGCTAGGGTCTCTCCTATCTCCTGATCTGGGCAGCAAGCAGAAGTGTTTGTTCATGGCCTGCTCCATTGTCCATCCTCAGCTTTTCTCCTCGGCAGTACGCTGTTTGCAATGCTGTCTAAATCCTCCTGCCAGCCCCAACAATGCCTCGCACAACCCCAGTGTGTCGGGAGCTTCCAGGCCACTGCAAAAACGATCCTGCTCAGCCCAGCGGATCCAGCTCTGTTTGTTGCAAAGTGTTTGCTTAGCGATTAACTCATGCACGGACATACGCAGCCGCAAATCTCGAGGTTGTCTCACAGTCTTTTCATTCAATTAAGTCTGTTGACTTTGTCTCATTTTGAGCAGTAACTGGATTTAGATAAGGCAGTAGAAACCAAAACATCAATTGTGTGATTCCTGGCCCAGTCGGTATGTTGATCTGAAGGGAATGTTTGTGCGGGCGATAACCGAGGTGGTGCAGTGATTAGGACAAAGTTATTTGGTGCAGACTTCTATAAAGTAAAAATGCTCTGCATTAAGTACAAGCGCTGGCCAGAAGAAGCAGAGGGAGCTGCCTGCCTCCGCAAACCCCCTCTTTCCCTCACTTGATGTGCTGTGAACAGCAGCCAGCGATGGAGCAGTTGTGGTCGGGCTGGGGCTGGGAGCTCCCGCCAGGTGAAGGGTCTGTGCTGGAGCCCAACTGATATAGCTGTAACTGCTCCTCTGAAGCTATCAAAGCTCTCCAGGGATGTAACCATTTGGGGTTTAACCAGTTACTTTTTGTCAGCTATAGACTAAAGTTATTCTGGGATAATTTCTTCCCACAAGCTGTAGGGCATGAATTTACACTCGGTTCCTTAGGGGCTTGATTTGCCCAACGTGAACCGGCCCTCATCGCACGCATCCCTGGGAAAAGGAGATGGAGGTGGCACACCCTCGGCATCTGCGCTCCTTAGAAGACGGGTGGCTCAGATGGAAAAATCCTCTATGCTACAATGGCTGATGTCTCCCTGTATAAGCAAGAGAAAAGAAAGCTCTTCTATTTGCAAGCATATGTTTTTGTGATGCACTCCTGTGTCTTCTACTGTGTATGCACCTAGAGTCAGAAAACATTGTTCTATATTTGTCAAAAGTTCATTTCAATTCAGGGCGCTTTTTTGTCCCATTCTTTTCCAGATAACTGTTAAGCTAATGGGGAACAGGGGGCATTCCTGACAGCCTGCAAGTCTTCAGCAAGGAGCGTGGAAGAAGAATGCAGAAAAAGACAGCGAGAAAACGTTACTTCCTAAGCACGTGAGATAAGGTACACCACTGGAAGACAGCAAATGTACTACTGCTTTTCTCCTTTCCCATTGTAAGGAGGGTTTCTTTCTTAATTTATCCTTTGTTTCCTTCTGACATAAATCTGTGACATAAGGAGAACGTTCCAGCTTGTTGTACTTTGAGAACTGCTGATGGACATTGAAAGGGGACAAATACATTGTCAGTGGTTCGCAATGGGCTGCGTGCAGCCTTGGCGCATATATTCCTCCAAACAGCACAGCTTCACCACTGGAGGAAAAGGGGAATGTGTTGTTTCAAAGGACTCTTCTTCCCAGTTCCTCCCACCTTGCTTGTTTCCCTTTTGGGCTATGCAGCATTTTTTGTAGAGGTGACATTGGAAGCAATGTAAAACCAGTGTTTATTGAGAAAAGTGCTGCACTCATGTGCCATCCTATGGGGTGACGATGGGGAGGAGGTGCTAAGCACCTCCAAACATTGAGCCAATACTTCACATTATCGCTCTTGGTTTGGAATGGGAATCGCAGCAACCAGCCTAAGTGGTAGTACACCACTGTGTGCATTTACAGTCCTGCTCTTATTTGACCCTCCTATACGGAGCACACCGGCATACGGGAAGAGGGTGTTTTAGTGCATTCAGACACTCAGACTCAGTATTTCCATCAGTGACTTGGATGGCGGAGTGCTTTTGGCTTTCTTGCACTAGGACGCTGCGAGAGTCGTGGAAGTACACCACGCGCTGTAGACTCACACCCTCACTCCCCATGCAGACGCTCTCAGCCTGTGACGGTTTCTGTCACAGCTGCTGCCAATAGAAGCAGGACAAACATATTGAAATGTGTTTCCTTTGGGCTGCG
The DNA here is from genome assembly GCA_003993805.1 of Himantopus leucocephalus. Classification (NCBI taxonomy): domain Eukaryota; kingdom Metazoa; phylum Chordata; class Aves; order Charadriiformes; family Recurvirostridae; genus Himantopus; species Himantopus leucocephalus. The sequence continues at coordinate 16,379,638 of RSEF01000003.1, forward strand.
AAGGTGGTAGCTACTGTGCTCCTGTCACCCAGCAGCCCGGGGCCCCACGACGCAGCTGAGCACGCTGCAGCAGAGCCGTGCCCAGCACAAGGCTCTGCCCCGGCACGGCGGATTAGCGCAACGCAGTGTGCAGCTCCTGGGACCCAAGCAAGTGGCTGTGCATGTGTGTACACACACGCACAAACGCTTAGTTGTTGGCAACTTAACATATATTAAACATCTTCTGGTAGCGATGAGAGATGGCATCCTCCTAGAGTTTTGCATACCTGTGAGCTAATCAGCCCTTTGTGTGAAAGCGTAGGTGGGGACTCTTCTGACAATGCGAAGTTGATTAGGTCATCATCTTGGCTTTAGGGGCATACTGATGTGCCCATCCTGCTTTCAGAACTATGAATAATCCTGCTTCGCTGCCGTCCTCTTATAAAAAAAAAAAAAAANAAAAGGAGAGAGTGTAGTTTCAGGGCTTGGTACTCAAGCTTGTTTCTCAGTACAGGTGATGAGTAGGTATGTGCCTATTATTCACTGGTATCACTCTTGGCTTCAGGTTTCCTTTGTGCAGCTGTTGGTATCCGAAATTATATCTATCTAACAGTAATAATTGCTACTTTTCAGTCATTGATTGGAATAACATCCTTGAAGATTAGGTATGTGTGATTTACTATCAAAGACCATCAACAGAAGTCCGTACTGGTCACAGTTCATTTAAAGCTCTGTTAACAGTTTGGATGGTGCAGCAGGCAGGGCTCTTACAGTAGGTTAAAACAACAAAATAGACTGGGGGGGGGACTGATTTTAAATGTTCTGAATAAACTTTAGCAATAGTCTTACGTGAATAAGAAAGTGCATAATTAAAATACGCATAAGGAACTAGGTCCATGGTACTGGCTATATGCTAGAGGAGCTGGTAAAGGACAAGTTCAAATCTAAGCCTACTGTGTGATGCTGTGGCCAGAAAGATACTTGTTATTAGAAGAGGTATTAAAAGCACCCTTTGTGTGGAGGTCATTCTGGTGCTGGAGAGGTCCAGACCACAGATCTGCACGCCATACTTTAAATAAAGATGTAAACACACGGGGAAGTCTGGAGGAGAACAACAGGACTGATAAGAGGTTTCAAAAAACATGACCTGAGAGGAAATTTTTTTCTAATTGCATTTGTTTAGTCTAGAAAAGACTGAGGACAGCTGTGAAAGACTTCATGTGTGAAGACAGCAGCTGAAAGGGGGTACGGTAAAAGGGTTACAGAGATCACTGGGTCTGTTTGCATGGGGAAGGACAAGATCTAGTTGGCTTTATTTGCAGCAAAACAGAGCAGGTGACAGTTTAGGAAAGCTCTGTCCATAAAGAGAGGGAGATGCTGGAACTGATGGCACAGAGAGGCTTTGGGATCTCCATCGCTGAGAGTTTTCAAAAGTTTAAACTGATGTACAACAGGAGTAGCACAGGCATGGGCACAGAAAGGTGCAGGAGGGTCTCTCCATATCTACGTATTCTTCAGGGTTTGTTGCTTTGGTGGCAGTAGAAGGCGGCATGTTGGACTCAAGTTTGGTTGCTAAAATGGAAAACATGCTGATAGGTGGGTATGTTTGCACAGAAAATGTTGATAAGACAGGAAAAACGATATCGTTGTCAGAAACAGCTAAAAATTTTAGATGTTCTGCTTCGAAAAAGTATATTTAAGGGAAACCGATCCTTTGGCAAAACGGAGTCTTTCATTAAACAGAAGATTTAGATGGAAAACTTTGTAATGAGCACTGTAGATTAGCAGCCCAGCAAAACCCCAAGACATTTGAAGTGTACTTACCGATCCTGGAGATGGTTGCTTTTCACCATTCGGGATTAAGCAGAGATATCACAGCACCTCTGTGTCCAGTGGAAAGATGGGTAAAGAGCTTGTCAGGGGAACCTGAGAGTAGCTTCACCTGCAAAAAAGGCAATACAAGAATAAGCATCCAGAAAGACTGTGGAATAACTTGCCAAATTAAGAGGGAAATGGTATCTCTCACAAAGTCAAGGAAGGACTGCGGTTAAGGGATGAGAGTCAGAAACCCAGCATTCAAAAACTGCTAGTTCTTACAAAGCCTGCACTTATGTGTATTCAGTCCAGGAAACTGGTTAGTGGGATGTGAAACTACCATATGTTTTTGCAGATGCTACAAATATGTGTGCTTTCCTTATGTATATGTGCTTTATACCCACTTTTGAAAATGGGTCAAAGCCTTCCAGTGCTCCAGGAGGAAAACGCTTGAGAATTTACAGATCTGAGATGCTGTGATTAATGTTTCTGGACAGCAATTTCACTTTCCCCTATTGAGGCTTGGAAAAACAGAGGAGAGTGCAACAGGAGATCCACACCAAAGATCAAGGCAGACACATCTGCCTGGCTGTCAGATTTCACGCCGACAAATTGGAAGAAAATTAAAAAACCTAGGCCAGATCTGGTCCTTGCTCTGGACATGCAAAGAGGTCTGAAAGGCTCCTACACAGATATTTATGCTTGGCATAAAACCACCACGGAAACTCCCGTGTTTCTCTCTCTGTTTTTGCCATACCTGCAATAGAAATATGTCAAGTGAACATGAAGGAATGAGATCTTGTTAAAACAGTGTTGAGTTTGCATCACTTCAGTTAAGAGGAGGTTGCAGTGTCCACCTCTGCCCACCACAGCTCAACAGCTGCCCTTCCAAACACTTCAAGTTGCAGTCTTACATCTTAAACCAACAGTCCTGCAAGTGTGGGAGACAGGGGACCATAAATGCTCAAAAGTAGGGGTTTTTTCTCCAAAGCCCTGGGGAGATTTGCACTCTGAGACACCATCCTTCTGTCAGGTATGGAGGATGAGCTACCTTCATCATTGTGTTGCTCTTAACTTTAATTGCCAGCAAAAGTAGCCCCAAACCACTCTGGAGTGAGGGCAACGTGACGCTGTCAGGTGATTATACATTGTCTCTTAATACAAAGACGAGTGTTTTTATAGTCCATTACTCAGTTCCACATTACAAGCCTTATCTCTCGGGAAGCTTGGGATGGCTCTGTAGTTTCAGAAGCCTCATGGTAAAAGGGTCAGTTTTTAAATACAGTGTTTTCTAGGGAGACTATCTTAAAAATATACTGCCGTTCGAATCCTCTGGTTCCTTTAATGCTATTTTCAGGTTGGTTTTTTTCAAATTAAACATTAGGCTTAGCAACATGCATGAGATGTTAGATTAAAGAGACAAGGCTTGGGTTTTCCACGTCTGTCCAGAAATAGCTGTTCCCTGGGTGGGCAAGGTAAAGTCGAGCAAGGTTATTGTCGCATGACTTCCTCCAGCTTTCTGGGTGGAGGAGAGAGAGATGTGACTGGCTGCTTGCAGAAAAATCTCGCCAAAAGCATGGGGCCACATCCTTTGTGGAGGTAAATCAACATCATCTGAGTGGCACTTCTGGAACCATGACTATTTTCATCAGGATCAGGCCTTTTACATATGGTGAGGAAGTGGTAAAGATCATAAAGGGAGGGAAAGACATACATGCATGGCAATAATTGGAAAAAGCTATGGGGTTTTCCTATGTAGGTGGTGTCATTTTCTCTAAAGAATTAAAGCGTGGCTTTCCCAGCACTCGTTCCCTTTAAGGAGACATGCTGAGCAGGGCGTCCCGATAAGACAACAAGCCCAGATGCCCAGAGGAAGAACCCTGTTGTTGCAAAGACACGGGCCCAAAAGGCAAAATGTCTGGATTTTATTTGCAGCTCTGCCACAAACTTCCTGGATGATCGTAGCCAAGTTAACCAGGTCCGGTTTTTTTCAAGTAGCGTCTGTGCCCTTTCTGCATATGCATGAAGCGTACATTCGCTGCTCAGGGCTTTGCGCAAAAGTCCAAGAAATGCAAAGCTGCAAAGAAACACTGCCGCCTACGTGCTGCCCTGGTTTCCCCAGGCGAAGGGTGATGATCTGGTGAAGCCGCTGGATCCCTGCCAGCAGGGATTCTGATCCAGAAACAGGCAAGAACATCACAGCAGCTGTCCTGCTGCAGATCACAGCCCACCTTGCCCAATAGCCCGTTGCTGGCAGACAGCAGAAGTAGGCGCCCAGGGAGAAAAGCAAAATTGGGGTGAGCAGAGCTGGACACATCCACACTTTGCTTTCCCGGCCTCTAACCATTCAAGGCACAGGGACTTGCAGAGCTAGGAGTGGTTCGTATGAACTTAGCAACCCTCAAAGTATTTCTAAACCTGGGAGCATGAGTAGTCCTGGACCAAGCTCTCGGAGCACCTGGGGACTTTTAGCTTCCTTGGAGCAGGACTCATTTCTTCAGCTCTACGTCAGACTTACTGCATCACATGGGGCTTTTGTAGCTGCTACAAAGGACAGCCTTCCCATCGCTGTGTCAGCTCCCTGCCTCTCATGAGGAAGTGATGCCGCCTGCCAGGGAGTTGAGGCTAAATGCACTGATGTTTCCTCATGCCTTGGAAGGGAAGAGAAGTCTGGGGAGAATTATTGTTGTGATGATGTATGGGAGCTTTGCCAGCACAATGCCCTGTAATAACAGCTACTCTTCCTTCAAGTCATTAAGTTACCAATTTTTTAGTTCTCTTGCTCATGACAAGTAGGTCTTGAGTTTAAAGACATACTTTCCTTTTTCCTGATTTACTAAATATATTTTGGAGATTTTATTTCTTTATGGCAGTGTATCCAAACATCCCTGTTCAAATTGTCATCTTCCAGATCTTTCCTCAAAGGAGCTGTAAGACTGTACCCCAATAGCCAACGTGTTTGCGCCCTGTCTTCATGGCTCAGTGAGAACTGAAGCATCTGAGGGGCACTACAGATGATGAAACTGGACTTAGAATCTTAGGTCTATCTACTCTTAGAGTCTTGCATCTGCTTTCTCCATGTCCCATGAGCAAGCCACCCTCTGGAAGCCACAGAGCTGAGTGAGTGGTGGTGGCTTGAGCTTTCACCCTGACTTGTGGTGGGGTTCATACATCTGGGCTCAGGAGGGTGTTAACGTGGCTACACAGCTTCAGTCTGGAGATGGCTTTTGTCCAGTTGGCTGACACGGGGGCTGGATTGACAGGCAGCTTTTTGCATTGGCCAGTGTAGACATGCCCAAATTCCCCTAATGTACTACTGGAGGGTACTCAGATATTACAGCGATGAGGGCAGTCTGAGAACCTGTTTAGACCAGAATATGGGTTTCAGTGGCAGTTTTCTGGCTGATTAATTGGGTGACTTTGTGCAAGTCTCGACTTGCTGTTGCCCTATCCAATAAATGGGAATAGCAGCATTTGCCTCCCTTCGTAAAACACTTTGAGGTCTACAGATAATCCTCCTCCTTTTTCCCACCCATGATGATGGGACCAAGTGGAATCTTACGACACCTTGAGTTTCTGTGGTCTAGCCTTTGCCAAGCATTTGAAAATGACTCTGGCTTGAGTTTACAATGTCTATGATTGCCACGTGGTTTCTCATGGAAGCTCCTAGTTGAAATCAGGTCACTATACAACTGAAGATGCATGGGATTAGGAGAGAAACTGAAGTAGTCATCAGGAGTATACAGATCCATGATGATGTAAGTGTCCTGCCTGGGGCACCCTGCAATACACGCATCAATAATCTTGTCAATAACCTACAGGATTTTGCGGTTCAAAGGTCTGCAAACATTTAAGAGGGGAAACCTCTAAACAAGAGAAGATTCCTCTTGACCACCACACTGCTCTCTCCATTACCATAAGCCGTGCATGCAGTAGACAGAGCTAGAGAAATACATCTCCATTGGGCATTTGGAGATGTTCTCACAACGTAATGTTCTACGTCTTGAATTCAAGGACCTTGTGCTGTTGTGGACAACTGGTATTTTAGGACAGAGGTTTTTTTCCCTGGATTTTCCTTGGCCAGGGATGTTTTCTCTTATGCTGGATGTAAGTCCATTCTTAAATCTCATCCCTAGCAGGTACCGAAGGGATGTGTTACTGAGGTTACGCAATTTTTCACAATGAGATGAAAGAAAAATTAAGTCATTGTAAATAAACCTTACAAGTGACTTGGGAACTGAAGAAGAGAGTAAATAGTTAAGAAAATAGGTCACTGATATACAGAGATCTTCCCAAAGAACATTGCAAGGCTGTACGAGCCTTGAAGAGCCAGGAAACCAGCAGAGATTTGTATCAGGCAGTGTGATCTAATGAGCTTACGGAAGAGAGGCTAAGGGATGGCTTGATCACAATCTCTAAGAACTCACAAAAGGAAGAGAAATGTGGAAATGAGTCAGATGTATACATAAATGTTATGGCTGAAACTTAAAGCTGAACATTTTTTACGTTTTGTGGGGAAAGGGAACAGGAGCAGTAACTACAGAACAATGCTCCAAGGCTTCTGTAACAGCTCCTGTAGTCCTTCTAAGAGGAATGAACTGGAGGGTGTTCGATGGCCGTTGACATGTGAGGTACCAGATTATGTGGTCTTCCTGAGACCTATAGTTTGTGAACCAGTGTTTTGTATTTCTTCAGCGACAGTAACATAAAAGACAGCTCCATCTTCACATCTTGCCAAATACTGAGCAGAATTAGCGAGGGTAAAAGCGTTTGAGAGGGAATAGTGTTTTAAGACTCTCTCAACTCTAAATAGCATGAGCTATTTGGGCTAGCTTGAGCTACCTCTTTTCTTGTCCTTTGCCTCTACTGTATCATTACAGGATGACAACATCAAAGTTACCTGCCAGCGTTTCTCCCTTTAAATCAGGAAGAAATGCAAGTAACATAAAAAGAGCCCATCAGTGAAGGCAAATAGAAGGCTGCTATATACGCTGCTGCGATTTCCCGGAACAGCAATTAGGGTCTGCTCCTTGGACCAAGGGTGTGAGGGCCTTAGCACCTGGCTGGACTGGACCCAGTGGCTGTGTATATCGTGAGTCCTATCAGATACGATCTGTCCATACACAAGCCATGTTTTGCTTATAAAGTAAATTACATTACATGGGCTATAATGTACATTTTCAAAGGGGACCCACCTTAAAAACATTTTGTTTAATAAAATAACTTAATTAGAAGAGAGCTTCTGGCTGATGTGGTTGAGGCTGTGATAATTTTTCCTTCTCAAATCATTTTCTCTGTTTATTATACTTAATTATAGTGTAATTATGTATCCATCCTCTAGGCAAATTATGCAATCAGCAAATGTGAGTGGTTCATTTGCCACTGCTGTTGGGACCAGTGTTTACATCCCTAGTATAAAATATGAGCATCATTTCTATTATTTATAGTATATACGCATATACATACATATAAAAGATGTTTCACACAGAATGAGGAATTGGTGTAAATATTTTATTGGCAGTCATTTTTACATCATCAACCTAATTCATTTGTGGCCTGCTAATAATGAAACTATCCAAAGCTCAGGTAGGTAGATTCTTTACATTCTACCATGAATTTTCTCAAACACAAAACATACACAGCTGAGGAATGTGGAAGTTCCACAGTTTAGCTTTCTTTTTGGTGGGAGGGTTAGTATTACTTTTAAGAGCTTTTTTTTTTGTATTTCACTTTCTAATATTCTCACCAGAATTTCTTAGTGCCACAAGACAGAAAGGAACCCCACAATGTTCGGTTACGGGGTGTAGATTTGTGTTCAAGTCATGGGTTCAGACTGATCATTTTTCTCCCACGTGCTTCATGAACTTTCTAGCGATGGCAACACTGGCGCTTAAAGGGTAGGCTATTCTCCCGCTTGTTTTTCTTGATGGGAGTTGACAGATCATGTTTGAACACTGTGAAAGATGAAGCCAAATACCCAAATCTTGAAAACCCTTTCGAGATTGATGTTTTCTCTGTCTTTGGCCAGCTCTCAGCGTGAATACAAACCGGATTCCCACTTGGCACGTTCAGCTTCTCTTCATGTGCTTATTTTGCAGAGATGAGGCCACTCACACCAGCGGAGCAGGTGGCGAAGAAAACGCATCTGTTGGTGAAGCTCAGCCCAGCTCTGTTGGCATCAAGCGCCCGTGTTTATTACAGCTGGCAAAGAGGTGAGCCTTCCACGCAAAATGGCAAGCCTACCTAACTGTCACCTGGCCAGCCCCACAGCTGCTGGAAGTCTGGATAACTATTTGATCTGCCCCGTTTTCCCCTCACTGGGGAGCTGGCCCTGCCTTTCACAGTGTCGCTTATCTGCATGGTGCTCTCCACAAGCGTCTTGCAAACACACCTTTGCAGGAAATAAAAGGCCTCAACGTGACCTAGCTTCCACCTCGTTCCCTGCAAGTGGGCTGGTATTTTTATGAAGAGCCAACGTTTCTCAGCCACATAGGCAAAACTGAATTTTGCCACGCCACAGCCGAAGGGCCAGGACTTGGCTGGGGAGAGGTGGGGAGGTTGGGGTAGAGCTGGGATGGCACAGCTGCGGGGGGAGAGCCAGGAATGTGGGACCTGGGGAGGGAGGCAATGGAAGAGCCAGGACTGGTGGTCCCCCAGACAGAGTTATCAACCCAGGGGAGGAGAAATAAGATGATTCCTGATCATCCTTACCAGCCCTGCAGCTCCCCCATGCAGACAGTGGCCTCAAAAAGCCTTTCTCTCTCCCTACCCTCAAAACGCAACCACTGCCCCATTTCTCCCTCTCCCTGAGAAGACAGCTGTCAGTTGTGGTCTCTGAGGGAAAGGTGCTAGAATCAAAGCCCAGATCCAGGCAGATACTTTGTGGTGTCCCAAGATCCAATAAAAATCCAGGGAGATTTTTCAAAGGAGCCACCAAATACTCCCAAGTAGGTGCTGTTGCTCCATCCTGACCTGCTGACCCACTGGGGAAGCTGCGTGTTCGTTCACACACGCAGGTGGGCCAAAACATCGGGAAAACAGCCAAGCCACTGGTTTGCGGCGTTGGCTGCAAAGTCCTTGCATGCAGCAGATAGGACAAGATGTGCCAACAGCCCCAAGTCTGCGAGCACACAGGAGCTCCGTGGAGTGCCGAAGGACCACAAGACCAGGCACTGACTCAGTCCACAGCAAGCAGGCATCTCCCCAGAGCAGGATGAGATGGGAGTAGTAGGTACGTAAGATGTTTTTGTTTTTTCCTGATGTTATCCCCATTTTCCCAGGTCCCAGCTTCAGACAGCCGTCTGCCATCCGCTTTGGCCAGACACCGAGACGCTAGCAATTGGCTGGCGTTACTGTCATGAGCAAAGGTACAGCGCTATGAATTGTCTGAACCTTGTCAGCCTTTTCCCGCAGTGATTTTGCATGGTGTGAAATAGGTTGGGACACAGCAAATGGCGTGCGGGCTGATCGGCCCGCTGCCAGAGGAGGATTTGTCCATTATAGTCTCACTTGCTTTTTAGGTGTGGCCTGAAAGGGAGGGTTTGAGCCAATATTTGTTGGGGTTTTTCCACGCTTTGTTATGAAACGCTAGGTTTTCCCATGCCTTGAATTTTGGAGCATATGCCTTAGAAAGCAATATTACAAGTGCCTAGCTCCGAGGTAACGCTTTCCACCTGTCGGTTTGTAAATGCTATGGAATGAATGCTGTATTTAGCTATATTTGAGTGATGGGGAAGCTGTGATGTAATTTACCTGAGGTCAGGCAGTAGTCTGAAGGCAGGGCTTGGAGCAGGAGTTAGATTGCCAAGTCTCCAAGCAGTGTGCCAGGCACAAGCAGGGCTTCTCCATCCCTTCTGTCTTTTCCTGGTTTTGTTTCCTCTTGTGTTCCTAGGGAAAAATGAAAAAGGGGAAAATGAAATGTGGGTTATAAGCTTCAGCACCTGTGCTAGGGGAATCTGCAGCCAAGTGAAAGGTGGCTGAATTTGGTCCGGTATTGGCTGCTGATTCTTAAAGAACTTCTTATTACAGAGTAAGCTGCTTCAGAAATCAGCCCAAGAGCTGAGAGCCCACTGCTCTGAGGGAGAACGAGGGCCACCGTTCCTAATCTGAGATTTAATAAGTTGAATTTCGGTTATCAAAAAGCCAGAAGGGAAGCCTGACATATTTTCTGTCTTGCACTACTCCAGTGAAAGCTGCATCTGAGAGAAGATAGAAATTATACGCGGGTATGAGATCTATGCGATAACCTTTTTAAAGCCTTCAGATGATGACGTTAATGCACAAACCAAAGCCATGACTGGCTTGGCTATTTTATGTATGGATGGATGCCATTACCAGTGAAATTAAGTCTGTGTATCCCACCTGTTGGTGGGTTTTCACAATGGGCACGTAGGGGGCCAATCTAGCAAGGCTGATAAGAGAAATTTCCGTTGCTATACATGCTCTCAGTAGGTGTTAATGCTGTGCCGAGGAGCTCTGCTCATGGACTAGGACTATTGTGTGAAATAACTGTACAGTCATGAAGTGGAGAAAATATTCTCATCCCCACCCTCAAGATGGGTATGTCTGTGTCTGTGCTGCAAACAAACTTGAGATCGAGAAGGCTTCCAGCCAGCCAGCAGCGGAGGCCCCCCTGGAAACCTAAGCCCCAGAAATCTGGTCCAGCACTGCTTCAGCACACACTGAGCTTCACACTCCCAGGGACGCATTGCGCCGATATCTGAACTGTCGTAAGTTAAAGCCATCAGAAGTAGCTTTCCATTCACACCTTCAGTTTTCATGTCAACATGCCATGATGACATGAGGCAGTAGATGGATGCAGACCGGGAAGAATATTTGGACATATTAGGTAATGGGGATCAGGCTCATTTAGCTCACACACCCTCACTGTTACTCCAGCTGAGAGATCACAACTCAGTGTCCGCAGCAATAAAGGACCAAACTGAAAGTTTCTCCTAAGTGAGAAGCAAAATAGGCTTTGCCCAGGTTTATTGAATATTTTATTTAAACCACCGCCTCTTGTCATGGTCTACAAAACCTAGACCCTGCCGTTATAAATTACTGCTCCAGTTCTGGCTGGGTTCACAGTCTTTCTGCTCCCTCTCAGAGGCAGAGCTGACACCTTTCACCTCTGGCGAAGGGTTGAACAACAGGCATCTAGCAAAAATGCCATGTTACCAGCTAGAAGTAAAACACTTTTGAATCAGCCATGGGACACGTTTCCCAAATGGTCTGGTATCTCCAGTCCCTTCTACTTTGTCTGTGGTGAAACTATTACTTTGCATAATAGAAGGGAGAGATGCTCCGACCATCTGGTAGGCAACGCCATGTATAATTTAGGTTGCGTCACTCACTCTCCCATCGACAACAGGAACGTAGCTTCCTTCTTGTTTCCCTTGATCTCTTAGCCCTTTGATAGAAAAGGAAGGTCAAAAGCAGCGGGGCGGTGGAGCAAACTGTATCCCAACTGGGTTGCAGAGTTTTGAGGGACGCCTCTGCTTGTGGGTGAGACTCCTTCACAACCACGTCTTTTTCTGATTCTGCGTAAGCAAAGGTATAAAGAACTCACTAAACCTCAGCCAGGAGAGGATAGTTGGTATCATCACATATGCAAATGCCGCTTTTTGCTCCCAGGGGAACCTGGTTCCCCTCCAGCAAAGCCTGGGGACTGGGATCACATCATCTGGGCATCGTGCTCTGGGAAATCACCACCAAGGTCAATGTCACTTCACTCAGCTAAGGAGCCCCGCCGTGTGCATCCAACAGGGTGACTGTGAGGGAGGTGGATGAGTCCACCTGTGTCCAGCATGGAGAGAGGTCCTGAGGCTGGCACAGGAGCAGGGACCAAGCCAGCTTTTCATCCCCATTGGTGGTTCTCTTAGACAGAAACCCGCACCAGGGAAACTACCATTTGCTGCTATTCCTCTACGTCAAGAGGAATATTTTGGGCCTATCCAGACCTGCACTCCTGTTTATCCACTCTTGATGAGTACAGTCAGGTGGTTAAGGCCCTGATGCTGAAGTTTATGGCTTAAATCAATGGGATTATTCATGAGTTCAGAGATAACCATGTGCTTTTATACTTGGCTGGAATGGCGTCTAAAGCTGACAGCTGGGAGTCAAAAGCTCTGAGTCACCAGGTCCCTCCCCTCCTTCCTGTGTGACCAGTCTACCTGTGTCTGCTTCCTTGCCTGCCGCATAAGGAGGATGACAATTGCTTTTATCTGATGGTTACTTTCAAATGGCCCTAAAGGCCTCTTTTGGTCTGATGAAAATTCAGTAGAAGCTGGACCAGCGTGGAAAAGACAGGAGGACATTTAACTAATGAAAGTGCTGGAGCTCAGGAAGGCAATTACATCCTTTCTTCCTCCCCACGTTCCCACACAGGTTACTTGGCGATTGCTGCAAAATCTTCTACGGGCAGAGAGGAGGCCGCGAAAAGGCTGAGACAGGGCCCTCTGAGCCGGTGGAAGGCTCACGTGGGGTGGTAGTGGTTTGGATGCCCAGCACAGCAGATTGTTATGCTAACAGGTTCCCAGCAGCAGTTACACCTTAAAAAAGTTCAGTTAAAAAACATGACCTTGGTTCTGCAAACCTCTTTTTCACCTGTGTACTTTGTAAAACAAAAACACGCACAAAAACTAGAGAGAAAGAAAGAGACAAAACACAGGCTAATTTGCGTGTATTTTATGCCCTTATATAGAGTAAGTCCCCAGGGAAGTGACTGAGAGGGCTTTCCACATTTGGCATGTACACCTCTGAATAAAAGATGATTTTAAATGTAGACTCCATCAATTCGCCTACCGTTCCTTTCCAGTGTCAGTCAGTACTGCTCTGGGATTTCTCTCCCCGGGGACCTGGGCAGAGCAGGCAGGGCAGCACCGGCTCACGGCACACAGTCAGTGCCGAGTTTTAGGAGAGACAAGCAGCGCAAGCTGCCCAGGATGCAAAAGGCTGAATGGATCAATGACCGATGACCAGCGCCTTTGCTTGCTTGAATTGTCCTTTTGGCACCGTTCCTGGGGGCAGAAGTTGCACCTAGATTTTGGGGGGGAAGCTGGCTTTGACAAGCCTTTAAGAGAGGCTAGTCTACACCTCCCTGTTGGTTAACAAGCCAAATATGATCACCTGCTTGATAGTGTGAGAAACCCTGTGCAGCGCAGCGTACAGCTGCTGTATCCATGTGAATATGCAGGCTGAAACCCTGCAGAGGAACTGTGGGTGTCCTCCCAGCTGCCCTGTGCTTTTGCAGGCATTTGTGAATACAATTGCTCTTACTTTCCATTGATAGAAATCAAAAAGCAATTAAGAATCAAGCTCTTCAAATTGATAGGTCTCCTGAATTTGAAACATTTTTTTATTCTTTGGCTGGTATCACTGCCTAGATTAGATTATTTTTTAAAAGGAAGATTAAAATAAACAGTATTTATGGTTTAATTATTTGAATGACTAAGAAGCTCCAGCTTTATTTTAACTTCACAGAGGACTGGGAGATGTTTTTAATGATATGTTTTACTCACATAGCATCTTTCATCCAGGGATCTCAAACTGCTTTTCAAATAATTAATTAATCCTTGTACCTCTCCATGAGACAGTTATTATCTCTGATATTACTGATGAGTAAACAAAGGCACAAAGACGTCAAAGCACAAACTGTTTTCCAAATATTAATTAACTAATTCTCGCACCACTCCGTGAGACTGTTACTATCTCTGCTATTACCGATTGGTAAACTAAGGCACAAATATGCAAGCAGCTCGCCCAAGGCCATGCAGATGAGTCAGTAGCAGAGCTGAGAATAGCGTATGACCAGTCTAAGTCGTAGCTAATTGTTTCTAGCAAGTACTACGCCATATTCCTGACAACGGGCAATGCAAGCCCCTGCGTGAAGCACAGCTGAAAACAGCTGGGTTTATAAGAATACTTCCTCCGGTCTATCTTCATCCATTGGAGATCACATTTGCCCACGTTAATTTGCAGCTTTTTTTGAACTCGTCATGACTGGCAGAAGCCAATGTAACTACGATGAGAAGTGGTTGGTTTAAAGTATCTGGGGAGTTCTGAGATACTCCGGGGACGGTGGCTGCCCAGCAGCATGCAGTTTTTCTAGAGTTTAACCCTGTGCCCACCCCGCGTGGCCTTCTCAGGCCGGGAGAGCCCCAGACTCGGCCAGGTGCAGGGTGCCACACACGGAGAGGAAGGCCGTTGCTCCTCTCTCCTGCGTCCCAGCCTGCAGCCCTGGAGCGAGCACGTGCCCCAGGGCAGCAGTGTGAGAGCGGGGCTGGCCCCAAGCGTACTAACGCGAGCTGCTCTAAGTGTGTGTCTACTCCCCTCGTTTATCCACCTTCCTCCTTCAGGACGTGGAAGGGTGTTCATGCCAAGAGGTCTCTGGAGGAACGTGGAGACTCCGCAGGCCCCTTACCAGCCAAAACCACCTTGCCTCCTTGCACAGTCCATCAGCTCAGACTTCAGTGTGCATTTATCCCGCGGAGCAGGGGCTTTCTGTCCTCCCCGTGAGGAAGAGAAAAAGCGAGGAAGCTGAAGGTACTCTCTGCTCTCAGGAAAGGTGTCCCCTTTTCCATCCAGCTGTAACGCTTCTCCGTGCAGACACCTGAACCCTCACCACGCGCACATCCCAGCTGAGCTATTTCAAACATGGGCTTGGCCTCATCAAATGCAGTCTCATTTCCACATGAAAGGGCTGGAGTAATACGAAGCCAGCTCATCTGTATTGATAAGAATTTGGCATTGCTTTCCCCCAGTTATCTAAGCTTTCTGCGTACATTAATCACAACGCAAAAACCAGGAGGGGGGGATGCATCTTCTCAGCTGTCTTCCCTGAGCTCAGGCAATAATCTGGCAGTGGTTTTTTGTGGGGTTTTTTTTTTTTTTTTAGTTGATTGGTTTGGGTTTTTTTCTAAACTTCCTTTTTCCAGTTCCACTCCGCTGGAGTCTGATTGCTCCCTCCCCTCTGCAATTTGGATGCCTCACTCTTCTTGCTACAGCTCTGATGCAAGCGCTCCGCTGCCGTGTTTGCCGAACCTGGCATGAGTACCCACTGCTAGTCTAGACACCAGTCTAACTGTGGCGCTAATGCTAGGGTTTAACAGACTGATCTCGGCATTTGTCATAGCTCTGCCCACGGTCATCGCTTTGATCTTTATCCTTGAAAACCACAGTCATTGACAAAGGTAAAATGAATTTCTGTCTTTGAAAGACTTTGATGGCATTCCCTTGTTTTGTTTTGTGTTGGGGTTTTTTGTTTTTTTTTTTCTCCTCTCCTTTGCTCTTCCAGCTGAACTTCATCATAAAGCTTCTGATTACAGCTGCAGCTCCAGGACCAGATAAAGTTCATGCTTTCCTGCTTTCTGCTATACGGCTGTTTAAAAATCTAAGGGAGGAATCTTGGGACACTTCTTCTGAGACAAACTGCCAGTGAGTGTAATGTAAACTTTAATGGGAATTGGAGAGAGACGGCCCTCGGGATTTGGTCTTGTACCTTCTTTAAAAAAAACAAACCAAAACAAAATCATCTTGAATAGGGCCAAGTGCCAAAAGCAGGAGAGAATGAGAACTATTTGGTATTAGATTTCTAATTTGAAATCTGCAGTCTGCCAAGTACTATTATTTGCCTTCATGTAGTACCTAGAGGTTGAGCTGAGACAAGGGCCTTCTATTAGACATTGTATAGACACGTTGTAAGAGATTGTCTCTGCCTGGAGGTGTTTAAAATTTAAATGAGTATGATGAGCAAATCATTACTCGCTCCATCTTCTAGATGGGGAAGTGAAGGCAAGGACCGCGTGCACCTTGTCCAAGGTCACACAGGGGACCTGAATTCATTGTAGGGCTACAGGTTGCCTTCATGGCCGTGATAATGTCACCTTTGCTGGTGAGCCGTTGGCTCCAAAAGTGACAGCTGGGCTATCAGTGCGCAGCTAGGTAGCCGTGCCTCTTGTTTGCAAGGATTTATGGTGCCTTTCCCTGCTTTGATTTGCAGGGTTTGGCTCACTGAGGGGGAGTGCTACAGATGTCTTAGTAGTTCAGCCTCCGCTAAAGAAAAAGTCAGCAGCTTTTGAGCCAGGCTATTTTTTTCATAAGGTTATAAAAGCCAGTTGTGAGATGTCTTATCCCTTTGAATTCGCTGTAGGAAGCAATCTATATGAGGGACCTTCAGCGAGGTACTTCCACCAACCTTGATGAATTTCAATGAAAAAAGAAGAGGGGGGTCCTTCCACTGGGTCCGGAATAAGAGCAGGAATTTAAAGAGCTTGAGTTTAATATCATGCACAGTGTAAAAGTAAATAAACTCAATAGGGGAGGCTTTGATTATGGGATATACGCAGTGTGTTAGTTGGACATCTGTAAAAAGCTTCCAAGGACTGGGGGTGAAAGCCAGGCTCATGGAAGTCAATGGGATTTTTGCCACGGGTGGCCGTGGGGCCAAGGCTCTCCCCTAAACGCTTGCACGGGTCTCAGCGGCTGCCGGAGTGAAGGGCAGTACACCACTGAGTTACAACAGCTCAGGGAGAAGTCCAGAGGACTTATTGATGGTAGCAACTCTGAAAGCACCAACAGTGATGTCCTGTCCCAAAGCCCATCCAGAACGGCTGTCGGGGTATCCAGCTCCTAGCTAGGAAAGGCCATTTGTCAAAATGGGTTTTGTTTAACAAACAAAAAAACAAATCTGCCTTCAAAGTGACTGGCTCAAAACTGGAGTTGGCTGAAAATTTTCTTGTTGTCATATATAAATATCATATAAACACATATATACACACGTAGTTGGCAATGGGAAAACTGTATATAGGTAGTATGTATATTTTAGATAGAAAGATGTGTATTTTATGTGTATATATTTACATAGATATATATTCCCAACATCCATAAAATTGTATTTTCCTGTTTTTTCCAAACATTTCACCAGTTGATTCATGGATGCCAAATGTTGTGACGATATGTTAGATAGGAATGTTGACAGTTTTCCATGGAGAGTTTTCTGCAGTCTCAGAGAAGCTCTACTCAACATTTCTTTTGAGATTTGAAGGAATTTGATTAACATTTTGCTGTTGCCCATTCCCAGCTACTCTGAATTGAGGCGGGACTGGAGGAGCACTTGATGAGTAAGGCTCTTATGTTATTTACAGCCTCGTCAAAACGATGAAGTAGCAGGAATCTCTTGGAAAGCAATGTATCACAGCATTTGTTAAGATGATTTCCAAATCAAAGATGACTTCCAAGGATCAGCAAGTGTGTAATATTTGAGCCAATCAAGGCAATGGCAAAAATCCCAATTCCTGTACAGTATTCTTAATGGAGCCTCTGAAATTTTGGAGCTTCATATATTATGGCTAAAATGTCCTGTCCCAATTCAGCATCCATGTGCCTTACAGAGACATGACCCTAAAAAGAAGTGATGAAAAATGTCTATTTAAAAACCAAATATCCCTGTTTATAATGAGACCAAAGGGAAAATGAAGACTTCAGTACTTAATACTGACACCTGCCACTTGCAAAATCTCTCCACGACTAGAAACAAATATCTGTGAGAGTTTGGAAAATTTTGGTCACTCCTTTTTTCCTCCTTTGCTTCCATTTCACTCACTGGTACATCTGTCCAATAACAGCACTGACATTGCTAAATGTCATGAAGTGAAGTTGAAGAAGTTTTTTCATGTACTAGTTCCAGGTGAGATGGCAACAGGAACAGCTATAATTCTTAACGAAACAAACCAAGACAAAAGAAGTATTTGCCAATGTTTTTGGATATGGTTGTCATGTCCCAGGCACAGAGATTAGTCAGAGTATCCATAAATATCACCATCACTGAACTCTGATTTCCAAGTTCTTTGCCTCAAATGCCCACCGGCTGTGAAAACCCAGCCGAGCTCTGGCTGGTGGGCTCTAAACTCCTTCTGGGCTTTGCTCAGTTCTTGGTGCAATGACCGGGTGTCTCCACCAGTGCAATCGGGTGAGCATTTCAAGAGGGGAAGCAAGAGGCACATCTTACACAGCAGATCATGGTAGGAAAACGCCCCCTTTGTAAATCATGTGGCACAGGTGACCCCCTTGAGCTTCATTCCCGTTGTCACAGCCTCCAGTCACATCAGTAGGAAGGGGTCAGTCCTCAGTGTGGCAGAGCAGATGTGGAGGCTGGCAACCTACCCAGGGCAAGTATCATAAATGCTTAGGTTAATTTGTACTCTGCATGCCTCTGTTGGAAAGCAAGCTAGACGGATTCTTGGTCCCAATAAATATGGCAGTTCTGACACGGTCGTGTAAGAAAATCCAGTTTCCCAGAGAAAACCTCAGACAAAATAGCCAACCCAAGATATTTATCACTTTACACTATGTTAATGCAAACAAAACCAACACACGCTACAATAAATCCATTACTGAGTCTTACTAGAACAAACTGGTATTCCCATATGACTAATTTCAAGATGGAAGGGTTTGTTTTTGCTTTTTTTCTATTAATGCTTCTTTTGTGACGGAGAAGGCATTTTTCAGTTGAATGACAAATTTTGCCTCCAAAAATGTCCAGTTTCATTGAAAGATTTAGAGATTTCAATAAGAAAAAACTAAGACCAGCAATTCAATTATTGCCTGAGTGAGAGATTTCGTCAGTATTCCCTCTCTCCCCGTCACCTCAAAAAAATCAAAAAGTAAAATATTAACTGAGAGAACAAAATCCATCCACATCATCAACATTTTTAATCGGGGAGAGCAGTAGTCCCTGGCTACTTCTGTCACTTACTCCTTATGCTTAAATCTAGTTTTGATCTAGCTCTGACGACTGAGGACCGCAGTGCCCCAAAGCCAGGCAGGGCTGGATGCTGAGTTGAGCTCAGACTCCAAGCAGACCATTGCAGCTCAATGCCGTGTATTAGTAACAGTTATAGCGATATGCTTAGAGCCTATTAGAACCTATTTAACCCCCAAATTAGCTCAGCTGAGCTGGCAGTGCCAACAACAATGTATTTCTTAGAGATATATATGAGCCTGCAGAATAGGACTCGGTGCAGTCAGACACAGACGGGGCCAACACTGGAGAAAGCCCACTGGATTTGCCAAAGTGAACAGAGCTCAGCGTATTGGGGTAGCGAAAATGCACAGCTGAATGGCACCATTTAAGCCTCAAAGGAGAGCCCAAGTGCCAGCCAGCACAAGGAGATAAGGAGCACCCCCGGAGAAGGGTACAAAGGTAGCACTGATGAGCAGCGCTTGGCTTTGCTCCCACAAAGGTCACAGCTGGGTCCTCTATTAACTTTTTCTCAACGCCGCATTATTGAGAATTATACCAAGCTACTTGATAGTAATGCCTCCCTCCCACAGACCTTTCACAAGAAAATATAAGTATTTGACATCCCTGGCGTAAGCAAAGACAGTCAAAGGCTCCGTTATCGTCTTTTATAAGCTGGAGAATTTGGCTATGAGTAGACAAAGGTTGCCGTCCAGCGAAGCGTGTGGGTAGTATCACTCCCAGGAGTAAACTGATGCACGAGCCTGCAAAATTTGTCTAAGCAGATCTCTGAAGGTGTGTCCTGGGCTTAGCTACAAGAGCCTCCATCTCGAAATAGAAGTAATCCGTAAAAATCCAACTACTATGAATGAAAAAAAAAAAAAATTATCTATATTGCTACAAGGGGAAATTCTTCTTTATTATCATTTCATTACCAGTATCCTTTTGGAGCTGAAGTTCCTGCACACACGTGCAGCAGACAGATTTATCAGACAACCGAATCTTAAGCGTGGCAAGGTTGTTCCCATTCATTTCTCTGTTTATTTCCAATTTCCCATCCTATCAAGTCAAATGAATTAAGGTGGGAGGAGGCAGAGCAACTAGAAAGGGCAGTTTTTAAAGCTGCACTGAGTAGAAGGTAAGAAAATATCATAAATTTTATTTCATGCCTTCTTGCCAATTGTTAGAAATGTGCAGTCCATATGAATTCATATAACAAGGAGGGAATGTTGGGAAAACCAATAAAGAGTTTGTGGTCTTAACTATAATGAATGTAGTTTGATATAGAGTCTGTTTTTCACTGCATGGCAAAATGAATCATAAAATACTGGACCTTGAAACTCCTGCATTTTTTAACAATAGCCTGGGGACAGTTTACAGTGTAATGAATTGTAATTAACCCACCTTCAAAATCTTTTATGAGTATTTTGCCAATTAGCTTCGCATGCTTGCTAATGACTCATGGCCAGCGCATGTCTTTACAGAGCAGGCTTTTACAGCACACGCTAGCCTGTTAAGTCAGCAGAAGTATGCAGGACAGTGAGGTAGACGCAGGTAAGACCCAGCCAGTCCTAGCAACCTACATATTTCAACATTCAAAGAGCCCTTGCTGTTCTCTCAGACCCAAAATAACTGTAATAATGTATAGCGACGTCAAAAGGCTTTGGTTTCCGAAGGATTGTGAGGAATGCAAAGGGCTCAAGTCCTGACATCTGTTGTTACTTAGTACTAACATATATAATGCTGCTAATTGCTGAGCCATCTTTGTTTTCCTTACTTAGCACTAGGGTTAGAATTATTTTATTTTTGTGGTTCATGGCTTCCTGCCACTTGCAACACAAAGTCCACTCTAAAGAAAATAAAACAACTACCAGGCTGCCTACTAACAGTGTGTGTGTGGAGGGCTGGGGTTGTTTCTTCCCCCTCTTCTGTTTTTGGTTGTATTTTGGTTTGGGTTTTCTTTTTTTTAATTAAAGAGGACCAAGAAGAGACATGCCCCAAACAGACCCAGCAGAGCTGGGACCTGACCAAAAGGCCACATGGGCCAGTATCCCTTCTCCCAGTATCCCGTCTCCCAGCATAGGCAGGAGGAGATGCAGGAGGAGGAAACTCAAGCAGGATGTTCAGCGCGATCCCTCCCCTGCTGTACCCTCCTTGCTTCAGGCAATCCGTGGTTTATGGACTTCCCAAAGCAGAGGCTGCCTCCAGACCAGTGTGTTTTAACAGCCACCCATGGATCTATCCTCCTCAAATGTTTTTGATCCCTTTCTCAAGCCATTTATAACTTTTGGCCTCCGCAACATCCTGTGGCAATGAGTTCCACAATTTAATTATGCTTTGTATGAAAAAGTACTTCCTTGTGTTGGTTTAAACCTTCTTGTGTGACAGCATCATCGGGTCCCCTCTAATTCTTACAAGAAGCAGTGAACGACCATTTTCTATTTGCCTTTTTCTATGTCAGTCATGACCTGACAGACCTTTACTGTACCTCCTGCTGCTGTCATCCCTTTCCGCCCTGAAGACTCCTCATCTGCTTATTTTTCCATCTTCATGGAAGCTGTTGCCCGTCTCTCTTCATGCTGAATGCTTTCCTTCCTGTGCTTTCTAGTTCAGCTCAACCCTTCTGGAGTTAGATGGCCAGAAAACACACTACCACGGAGATGTAGTTTCATAGAGGAGTGCTATAATGATGATTTCTGATCCGTTCCGGCCTCTTTGCCAACTCATTCTTAACGTGATAGTTGCCTCTTCTGATGGACTTTAAATGATATTTGCAGAGGCCTCCAGGCTCTCTTCGCTAAATGTTACATTTAGGGCTCGTCTATGTTGAAGTATAGTTAGGGCGAATTTTCTGCATGTGCTCTGCTTTTGTCGACACTGCACTACACCAGCCATTTTATTGCCCAGCCACTCAGGATCATCGACCCTTTCGGGAGTGCTTTGTGGCCAGATTTAGTTTTACAACACTGAATAATTTGCATCATCTGCAAAATTTCTCATCTCACTAGTCGTCCTTTTTACCGGACTATTTATGAATATATCTGAACACTATCAATTAAGTATTTCAACAACCACAATTCGAAGTAATGCACAAAAACCTCTCTCTTGCACGAAAACGTGTGGCAGACATCCTAACCAAAGCCTTGAGGGGACTCACCAGTAACCTCCCACAATGGTGAACAGAGCTTTATACCCATCTTCCAAAAAGACAGCTTTTAACTTCTTATAACTTCAGGAAAGAACTTTCTTTTCTCATGTCTTATCATGAAGCCTTGTTGCAGACAGGTTTTAGGCAGTTGTGTTTATTGGCATGACTCTCCTAACTCCTCTGAGCATGCTATCAATATCGAGTAGGTAAACTGGAGAATTCGGTGATAAGAATGCACATCTGGTGTGTCAAGTATTTCATTCTACAGCCAGGGTTATGTCATTTGTTGGCCTATTATTTTTCATAACTATCAGATCATCTGTCCCTGACGATCACGGTTTCTCTGTAAACGAAGCAGACCATCGGATGGAGGAACGTCAAGTTGGTAAGAAAGACTCAACTACAACAATGCCTTTTTTCGCCAAATACAGAATCACTTATGTGAGCTGCACACCTTTTGCACTGAATTCCTATAGTTTGTCAGCCAAAACCCACAGAATCTCTCCTTAATGCCTTATTGCGAGAGACCACAGCACCGTGAATGGTGGGCTTGGTCTGATGTGCCCCAACAATACCTATTGCTGCTCTCAGCTAGCTGCCCTCCTCTGGGGGAATTCTCAGCTACACCAAGAAGCAAGGTCATCTGAAATTGCCCTGCTTGCACGTGCCAGCTGAAGAGGTTTTTCTCTTTACCGTACCCCGGTATAGATCCAGTTCTCCTGGAGGATTAACACTCACAGCAGTGTGAAACCCCACGGGGCAGTTAGCATTGGCAAGCCATTTCCTTGTTTCACAAAATATTGCCACTTCTCTGTTGTCCTGGATCGTTCTCACTCTCCCGTCAGTCAGCTGTCCGAGTGGTTTAGCAGGAACGGCCAAACTTGTGATAAACTTAACCCGAGACTTGTGCCTTATCCTAGAAAGCTGTGCGTTTGCGAGGCACCCCTGAGGACTGTGACTCAGGTCTCCCCACGCTCTGTTGTGGTGCAGGACCTGCCACATGAAGATATCACGAGTTCCTGAGCATTACCCCTCTGGGTGTTGTTCCATGCACCAGTTTGCACCTGGAAAACCTGTTTGCTGGACATGCAGGTAATCCACCGCAGAAAAATTGTATCACAAACATGAGAGCCTGGTGCTTACAGAGAGTGTAACTGGAAGGGAAGCCAACCCTTCCTGCATGAACTGTACAGTTCTTGCCGTGAATCTTCAGAGTTGAGCAGCGTGTTCGGACCACAACTTTTTCCAAAGAAAAACTGCAACATCTGCCTATTTCAGACCTGCACTGCTCATGCTATACTGACCTTAATTGTAATTGCCAGTTTTCAACCTGGTTTTTTTTCTCTTCTTAATTCAGTGGGAGCTTTGCCTGTACTGTGCAGGACTGCACCATCTGTATATGTCCAGGTTATGGAAAAATATTTTTTCTGTACCAAATGAGCTCAATATGTCCCCAAGCTAGAGGGACTGTATTTACAGTCCTGGCTGCTTCTACACATAGCGTGGACTCTTCTTCACTAATCCTGAATCAATTTAGTTCATTGGAAAGGTGGTACTAAATTCAGCCAATGAGAGCAGGATAAGACCATGTGTTATTTTAGCCAATCTAACATGCCACACAAAATGTGTTGAATCATTTATTTTTTAAAAAAAAACAAGAAAAATAAAACATATGGTTAGATAATCAGTGGTAATCACTAGACACCTACACAGGAGAGTTGTAAGCATGGAAATACTCATATACATACTTGAAGTTACACCACAGATTTCTTGGGTGGGTTTTTTTGCCCTGCTACTATGTCTGGACAAATAATTTGGATGTTGATCACTCAGGTAATATAATCCGAAATCATGTCGCCTGTGCTGCACAGGGAAGCGAAGGAGAGAACATTTCATTTCTGTCTAACACAAAGCAAAGTTCACAGCTGTGTCTTTCCGAGCAACACTATTGCCCTGAACACAGCAAACCGGGGGGGGGGGGGGGGGGGG